>JAWDJD010000002.1:248370140-249570140 GCA_035047305.1 Bradypodion pumilum
TTGCCAGTAGACAAAACATTCCAATGAACTGGTTTCAAAGAGAAGAGCGCCCACCTTATTTAAACCATAAAACAATTAAGACCAGACGTCTAGCCAGTCCTGTGGTCCTGTTTTGTCATATCCTATTCAGTACACCCAGCAGTGAGACAAACAGAGTTGTAAAACTGGCATTTTTGGGCAGCGGAAATGTACCTATGGGTTGCTTTCAAAGCTGCTGTATCCTGTCCTTTTTGTGTCGACTACAAAAGGGTCGTTTTAAAGTGAGAGGCTCCCTTTTAATTCCTCCCAGCTCACTCTTGGTACAGAAAGTAGCAAAGAAACCCGAGGGTGGCCTTTCGATCCATTCCTTCCTCTCTCTCTCTCTCTTTTTTAAAAGTCATTTCCATCATCATCATTATTTAAATCATTCAAGGCTTGGCAAGAGAAGTAACCGCAGAGAAGAGATGGTATTGGGGAGTTGGGGCCCACCGCTGCTTTGTTTTAAAAAAATAATGCACCATCCAAGCCTTGCGGTGCGAGTCTTCACAAGGTTGTCATTCACACAAAAAACCATTCCACGGTACTATCTCCTCTGTACGTGGCGGCACCCCAGGTTTCAATCCTACACCCATGGGACTGCACAGCAATGGAGCTTGGTTTACTCTGGTGTAAACTTAAGGAGGAGCGCAATATTCCGGCCCCATGCTGCAGTTGAGGAGGAAGACTTGCACATGAACTGTCCCTGCATTCTTACATAAAACAAAGCAAGTCAGAAAGGAGAGAGAAAGAAGGTGGGGGAAGGGGGAGGGAAAGGAGGGAGGGGTGGGGGAAAGAGAGAACAACAGTCTTGTGGAGACAAAGGAAGCATAACTGACATTCTTTTCGTCCCTATTAGCTCCAATGGGAGTTCAGCCCCACTAAAGGCTGCAGGGCTTGGGGGGGGAGAGAAAGGTGAAAAAGGCTGCATCTTGAAAATGAGGTCTATTGGAATGGGGTGGGGTGGGATGGAGGGGTTTGTACAAGCATGGTGAAGGATCAAAGTTAATAAAATGCCTTCACGGTGGGCCTCGAGTGATCACTGATGAGGTGGGAGAAAGAAAGAAAGAAAGAAAGAAAGGAAAAGGAAGGAAGGAAGGGGATTTTAATCCTCATTCACTCTCATACACATACTAAGTGCTTTTTTATTTAATTCAAAAAAACAATCTTCCTATTGCTAATAAATAATAATAATAATAATAATAATAATAATAAAGCAAAATGCCACGAGAAGGCCTGATTTTAAAACAATCCCTTCCCTTTTTTCCGGGCCGCGAAGAATAGAGCGGAAGCCTGAGGTTTTCTTTTCGCTTAGGCTTGCGGGAGGCGGATTCGGACTTTTCGCCGCCCATTTCCCTTCTCTCCTTCACTCTCCCTATACACGCCTTCCAAGTAAATAAATAAATAAATAAATAAATATAAACAAGCAAACATGAAAACTGTAGCCTGCCAGGAATGCGACGAACATTAAGAAGAAATATTTTATGACTTCAGCGGGGGCATAATGACTTCCAGATTTTATTTTATTTTATTAAAATATTTCTCGTGAAGGCTAAACGGATCCAGCGAGACAATCCTCGAGGCCTGGCTACCCCCGATCTGTTTATCATTAGAAAGATTAAAACAGCGGCGGCTCACTTCATTAAAGAAAGAGAAGGCATAACAAGTTGTTAGGAAGGAACGTCTTGTGACTGCTCGTTTTTTATCCCTCGACTTTCATTTAGCCAACCCTTGGAAAGGATTTTCGGAAACATTCATTTGTAAGGAAAGCTGAAATGGGCCATTAAAAAAAATGAAACAAAACCCCTGGCCTTCCTTCTGTCCTCTCTCCCAATGTTAAACTTGTGTTGCTGGTTGCCAAAGGAAGTGAAGAAAAAGCTCTTTGTCTTCTGGGGGTGGGTGGGTGGGGCAGAGGGTGAATCTTCCAGCCCTGAACCCCAATCCTTAAACAGAAGAGGGAGGGAAGCACTTGCAAAAATTTAGCTGAGCATCATACACCCAACCCAACCCAACCCAACCCAACCCCCCAAATCCACTGCCTTCACCACCATTACAAACAACCCGTTGCTTTCTGATTTTTTTTTTAAAAAAGTGGATTTCATTGCACTGGGAAGTAATTAGACGGCTGCCCCCCCCCCCCCCCCCCCAGCCACACAGTAACAAGTTTTGGGCACTTCATTGATAAGCCCAACCAGCTGCAATAGACTTGGCTCGGAAAGATCTCTCTCTCACACACACACACGCACACATACACAATTACATATACATACATATACACACCTATAATTTTGTTGCCTCGGAGGCAACAAATTAGTATAATTAATTGCCCTGAACTCAAAAGTGTAATACACTCTTTCCCATACACAGATTTTGTTTTGTTTTGTTCTATGCATTTAGCACTGGATAGAAATAAATATATACTCGGAGACTGGGAGGCAGAGAGGGACAAGGAGCGGGAGAGATTAAATGCAAGCGGAAGTCCTATTCTTTCCTATTCCAATTCCACTTCCTGAAACAGTGTATTCTTGCCTCCTCCCCCCCTTTCCAGGGATCTACGGTTCTTATCCCTGCTAATTTTATGGGCGCAATTTTCAAGGTTATATCTTTAAGAACCCAAGACAAAGCTCCCCTTCTGTACAATCTGCCTACAAACGGAGGGACGTCAGACTACGTCATTCCTCCAAATGAGTATACATTTGTGTTGCTGTTGTTGTTGTTTTAAAAAAAGAGACACCTCGATTAGCCAAGGGTTTCTCCCCTCTTTTTTGTGACGTTAGGTATATATTTACAGAGAACTCCTCTACTATAGCGAAACATAAACAGCATTACAGAACGGTTCTGTGACAATCAGAGAAGACACAAATAAGTACACCAAAAATTTTCAACACTATGACAGAAACATTGTTTGAGCGACCAACCCATTCCCCCCTTTTTTTCCCTCTCCTTCCTTCCCTCTTTTTTCTTTCCATTTGTACCAAATATATGCAGTCACAAAGTCATGAAAGAGAAAACAAACCAACAAATATAAACAAAATGGAACAAAAGCCACTGGATAAATTTAACTTACAAAATAAAAAATCTAACAAAAAAATTCAAGTACTTTGTTGTTTTCTGGAAAGGAAAATAATGTTTATTGCAGTTGCGATTTTTTTATTTTTATTTTCTTTTCCTTTCTTTTTTCTGTTTCCTTTTTTTTTTTAAAGAAAAGCACTCTCGTTGTCTTTTACTCCAGAATGGTTGCTGTGTTTAACTAATTCTAAACATTCATCAGCACACCGAAAAAAATAATTAATAATAAAGTCAGGAGCACTTTGAATCCCAAACTAGAAGACTCTGCGCCTCGGTTCTTCCTTCTGCCCGAGGCACTCAGCCAATTTCACTGCTGGTCTTTATTATTATCGGTTTTCTCCTTGTTCATTTTCTTCATTTTCATCCGCCTGTTCTGAAACCAGATTTTGACCTGGCGCTCCGTGAGATTAAGAACCCTGGCTACTTCATAACGGCGGTCCCGTGTTAGGTACATATTGAACAAAAACTCCTTCTCTAATTCCAGCGTTTGATATTTCGTGTAGGGACACCGTTTCTTCCTTGTAGAACGTGCATGAATCCAGTTCGCTACGGGATTGTCTGTGAAAAAGAAAAGATCAGAGCAAGTAAAAGAGAGATCTAGGTAATCCTTGGATGTTTACGTTTTGTATCTTCAGTTGTGAAATCCCCCGACCCAGATCTAGGCATCTAGGACTCTAGAGTGGAGGGGGCGGGGGCGGGTGGGGTGGGTTAAAAGAAAGTTTACTGCTGTTTGGCAACATTATCTGATCAAATCTGAATTGACCTTCAGGATAGTTTAAGGGCGTCTGCGCATTCTTTGATAGGAAGTTGAGGCAAACGGTCTACTACGAGGGACAGGGATGACAGTGTCCCCAGCTGTTTATATTAGCCCTGCTTTAGCAACCTGTTCCTGACGTTTCAGTTTTATTTTGGGGGAAGTGACCAGGGTCTCCAACAAGCTGCAGTTTGGGGAAGGAGGGGGGAAATAAACAAACCAGGGCAAGGGGTACAATAATAATCGCAATATTTAAAATACTATTCTCCTGCACATGAACACTAGTAGGGGGAATCCAAGAACATAGTCATAAAAAGTCAGATTTCCCACCACTTCATAGGCCCATAAACTCTGTTTACAACCATTACTTTCCAGTCCCCTTTCTATAACCTTCCCACTGATGAAACTGCTGGCATTTTTAAAATATCCCCTGAAAGCCCAAGGATAAGCCAGCATGCTCCAAGAAAAACATCCCGCCCTCAAGCCTAAACTACCTTCTTCTATCCTAAACCTCCATCAAGCTTTGCTCAAGAGAAATACAATGCACATTTTAGAGTAACCCATTGTTGTTGAGATTTGAAGTGCATGATTATATTCTTGATTCCAGGCTTCTTAAATACATTCCTTCACCCTGTTCTCATTCTATCTCTCGTCCTACACTCTCTGTACATGCACATTGATGTACTTCTGTCTCTAAGACACTTGGGATTTTTTTTAAGTCCTGAAGACTGAAACAGCATTTTATCAGATTGTTAGGCCTAAAGGCTTTGTAAACACTAGTGGGGGATTGAGTTTAAGGGAGATGGAGGCAGGAGGGAGATATCCCTCTGTATATGGGCATTAAAATGGACATACCTGCTGACACACACACACATGTCATATACAAATAAGTGGGAATTAATTCCTGGCATGTGGTGGTTGGAGCCCATTATATTTTGCTTGCTGCAACATGACTTCCCCTTTCCCTGAGACAACCACCAACCCTTAAATAGCATATTTTCCCTAGGAAGTGTACACAGAGGAATGTGCAGGGAGGATAATGACTAGAAATGCACATATCCTCTAAATACTCTTTTTAGTGATTTAATAAGGTTCAGGGGCATTTCTTTCCTTTCTCAAACTCCCTTGGCTAAGCACAGTGAACTGCAGAAAGCTCTTTTTTTAACAAAAATAAGAAATCTAACAACAACAACTGGGAATGCTCTAAACACATTCACACATGCATGGTGTAGTAAACTCTGGTGGCTATTTATAGATTTCTTAACTCAGCCACGGAGCTTTTAACCATCTACACTCTCACCCCACCCACCCCCTACAAGTTGGATGGACAATTCTGACCAGATGCAGATTTTTTTTAATGAATCCTGACCTAAGTGAAAGGGATGTTTTAGGTGGCTCCCCCTCCTCGGTGTTTAAACATTTATCTCAACATAGCATGGCCATTTCTCGCCTGCCCACGACCATAAACGACTCCGTTTGCTGGGCTTCATCCTCCCCAGGTCAGCAGGACCGAGGGCAAAGGAGTGAGGGGGGGAGGAGGAGGATTGGGTCGTGAGGAAGGCTGCCTCCAGCAAATGTACTGTGCAAGGTGAGAAAATTAAAATAGTTGCCCTGAGATAGGTATGGCTCTCTCTGGCTCTGGAGATCTATGTACAAGACACTCCCCCGCCCTTCTCCTGCCGCAATTCTTTACCCCCAAATCCAACATGCTACTTATGATCTTCTAAGTCAGTTTTATCTTCTTCCTCCTCCTCCTCCTCCTTCCCCCCCCCCTCCCTAAAAACATGAGCCTTGTCCAGTCGGAGTTCCAAGGCATGGACGCGCCGCATTCTAAACAGCAAAGGTAATTTCATTTTATGGAGTGCTGTGCGGCGGGGGCTGTAATGCCTTCCCGGTTGTAAACAAGAATGACTTTCGACTTACTAGGGTCCAATTCGGTCTTTTCTTCTTTGTGTTTGTTGGAAGCGATGGCCTCAGATTCCGGGGAGGGAATAGTCTGCGGGGTTCTGTCCCTGAGATCTCCCGGGGATCCATACATGTAATCCGGATAGCTACGCCCATCCACCGGCCCGCAGTCCCTGCGGCCGTGGAAGGCGTCGGGTTTAAGCCCGTAATGCCGGCTGCTGGTTGGAAAACCGGGGAAGGAGACCGCGCCGGAGATAGGCTCCAGCCACGAGCGCATGTATCGGGTGTCAGCTCCAATGTGAGGCTGGTGGGTGTACGGGTGGTAGACCACGGACGACTGGGAGTGCACCGGAGCCCACGAAGTCGTAAAGACGGCCGGTTTGGGGGCGAAACTGCACGACGGAAAGTCCGCGCACTCCGGCACGAGTCCCGACGGTCTGGCCGCTGCCGGGTGGGAGCCCGTGGCCGGGAAGCGGGATGCCAAGAGATCCTCGCTCTCGTGGCTGATCAAGGAGTCTACATAGTAGTTGCTTATGGGGCCCGAAGCCGACATGGTTCCCCCCTCTTTTACATTCATAAGATTATTGTATGAACTGTATGTGTACTTTTTATCTTCTCATAGAACAATCAGGGCAGGTAATTATTTTTTCAGCCTTTCCCAGTTTGCCATTGGCTCCCAGCGCTCACGTGATGGTATTTACCCAAAATACAGTGTAGATCAATCCGCAGGTCTTCCCCCAGCAGCAACCCCCCAGCCCCCACCCCCATCCGCCCCCCACCCACCCACCCACCCCTAGTCTCCTTCTCTGTCTCTCGCTCTTTCTATTTTTCTCTCCCCCCCTTCCCCTCGTGCAAATGTCGCCAATGCGACTTGGGCTTGCATCAAACTCTCCTGCGATCCAGGCCGGGGATCTCAGCCGCGGGGACCGGGGCTTACGTGGCAGCCGCGGCGAGGCGACTCCCTCCTGCGCCGGCTGGCGGGCTGGCTCGCTCTGCGACCGGGCTCTCCCATAGCCGTGCCGTTAATGAGGGTGGGCGAGGTGACTCTGGTGCAGCAAGGTATCACAGGAACTATTTCTTGACGCAATTTGTCTCTGTCCGGCCGCTCCTTGGCTGCTACAGCTTGGATGCTGTATCATGGATGCGTAGCAAGGAATACAGTATCTTTAAAGGGGTGGGGGTCGTTTGAGGGTCCTAACAGAACCGCACTGCTCCTTCCCCGCCACTCCAGTACCAATCCCTGGATGGTTATGAGCCCTGTGTGTCTGTCTGTATGTCTGTCCATCCATCTGTCTATTTCTATCTCTATATATCTCTATCGCTATATATCTCTATCTCTATACTGTATATCTATCTCTCTATCTCTCTGTATATCTAATCTATCTATCTCCTCTTGTAAGGCGATGCATATTCGTCAGCTACTTACAGAAATCTTGAGGTCACGTGTTTTCTCTCTCTTTTGCACAGACACACATCTCTGTGGGAGTGGAGGGGGTGGATGAGTCGGTGGGTTGGTGTGTGTGTGTGAATTTTCTTCTGGGAGGATGACCTTGTAAAACACCAAGGGAAAATAATAACACAAAACAGTAGCTCTCGTCTTTTTGCGAGAGAGGCTCCGTGGTTCAGCAAGTCGTCCTGGGTGTTTTTATGTCCTTCAATAAAAAATGTTTTACAAGGAACATTTTATTGTTCATAAATGTGGTTAAATAAAACTGTATGCCTAAGTTTTCGGTTCTAAGGCATAGCTGGCAGTGAGGGAACCTTCTGCATGTTAACACAGCAAGATAGGGCGTAATTGTTGGGAAGAGTGCATTCTGCTTGCATTTAGCATTACTGTCATTATTGGCGCAATTATGGTTTGTTTGTTTTTAGAAAGGTGGTAATGTCATTGAAACTTTTGCTTTGCTGAATCGGGTGCAGAACTTTATCTGGAGACCTGTGTGTGTGTGTGTGTGTGTGTCTGTGTGTTTTGGGTAGAAATATTGTTTGAGAGAGGAAGGTGGTAGGTACATAGCCAGGACCTTTGTGGGTCTGGAAGGATGGTGTTGATTCCCTTGCCCTGGAAAAGAAACATGCAAAAGCATAGCCTTCCCACACAGCCACACAAAATGCAAGAGCAAGAACAAGAACAACACCAAAAGGACAACCACAAGAATAAACCTCCCCACCCCCAGCCCAGCCCTCCTGGCATTGCCCAAAAGTATCCTCAATTTCCAGTGCAGCAAAAGGGACTTGGAATTACAGTAAATTTCAGTAGAAGCTTGAGGCTGGTGTGTGTGTGTGTGTGTGTGTGTGTGTGTGTGTGTGTGTGTGTGTGTGTGTGTGTGTGTGTGTGTGTGTGTGTGTGTGTGTTTTGTAGGCACCAGAAAAGTGTGAGGAGGGAAGGTTTTCAATAACAGAGCAGAGGACACAGAATGAAATATGGAGAGTGGAGTGCATGTGTCCCAAAGGGATGCTGTATCCACCAGTGGCATTATGCTCCATAGATATTGTGCAGGTCTCTTATACACATTACAGCAAGAGTGGATTTATATTTTAGACACCTTACAACTTCACAATGTGAAAAGGAAGCAGCCTCACTCAAATGCTTGTACAACCTCTCTGTCAATAGTTTCTCTGTCTTGTCTGTCCCCTTCCCCCCAAACCCCTTTATTAATTGTGTTCTTGGTTATCCCACTGTAAAGATGCTTTTTTAAAAATTAAGATTCCTTTGTGTGTCTTAATTTCATCAGATTATGTATACAGCAGCCTATTTCATTCTAAATAAATAGTATTTTACTCCACAAGGAACATAATTCAAATAGAAATAGATGGGGATGCCCCAATGTCACCCTCCTTGTTATTCTGCCTGTGTCAAGAAATCCTGGTTTGGAGGCAAGAGAAAAGGTCCTGCTGTGAAATCTGAACTAACCCTCTCCTTCCCACCATTTTCAGCAGCCTGGTTTTAGTCTATGGCGTTCTTCAGGGAAATATTTTAATAGAAAAATAAAGTTGTGCTTTGGTCTTTCTGGAGTTCAATTTATCTGTCAATCCAAAGTCTCCAGTGCCCTCACTTTTTTTTCCTGAAATGCACGAAGCAAAGTAAGTCCTGAGCATTACTCTTTTTTTTAAAAAAAAAATAGTCATTTTTGTGGCTTCTTTTAAGGAGAAATTAAAAAGGAGAGGGAAGTGCAATGAGAAATTTATATACAGTATAAAGTGAGCAGGTAAAGAAATATACTTTTCTTTTAAAAAAAACATTCCAAAGAAACACACTGAATGAGCGAGGAAACATTTCTCTCTCTCTCTGACACAAACACAAAAAGAGAGAGAGACACACACAGAGAGACACACACACATCTATATGTTATCTATTTAGAGGAAGGGAAGGAGTGGGGAAATAAGATTAAAGATATTGGGGTTTTTTTTAATAAAAAAACGAAGTCAGAAGGTCTCTAAGCTATGAATACACACCAAGAATAATGGATTATAAAAGCGAAGGGCGTGGAAAAAATAAACCCTGCTGCTAGCCTTAATGCAGCCAAGCAAGGTCATTAAAATATTCGTGGACAGAACAATCCCGTTTTCTTCCACAAAAAGAAGCCAACAACCCACCCCCCACCCTCAATCCCCGCTAGAGATACATTTCATTTCCAATAAAGCAGCCTTCTGCCCGCTAACAGAACAAAACCGAGCAAAAAAACAAACAAACAAAAAACAAAAAAAAGGCAACCCAAGAAAAACCAACGCTGCAGGTTGTTCATAGCCCAAGATCTTAACAGGGCTGGTCGTGTAAAGCTTCCCTCGTTCAAGGGGTCCTTCTGGCTGGGCGCCGTGGCACGGTTTGGAACTCAAGGGAGGAAGAGAGCACGGCTTGCCTACACAGGGAAGAAAGGAGACATCAGCCTTCAGACGAGCCAAGGATCAAAAAGGTTTTCGACTTCCTCCATAACCACAGAAGAAACAGCCCCTTTTCTGAGAGCTTTCAATTCGACGGTGTTTGGATAGGATCGCCATCCTCCTTCTCCTTGCCCTATACCGCCAAGCTGACGAGCCTTTCTGAAAGAGGAATGGGTATTCTGAAATGCTTCTTTCGGACATATTTGCATATGAACGAGGTGATAATCGTTGGCATTAACATGCTGAACGTCAGTTACCTGCAGGGCAAAAAAAAGGGCTGTGTTTCTACGCTTTCCTGGTCACAGACTAATCTGTGTCTATAAAAGCCATGTACCAGAAGCAAATGAATCCTGCAATCATATGGCCCATCCCCAGTTTTCCCCCCTGCATCTTTCCTATTAAACTGAAATAAAGATACTGTAGATATAAAAGTAATAGGTTAAGGGTTTTTTAAAAAAAAAAAAGAGGGAAAGGAAAGTGAACTTTTAAAGTCTCTGTGTAAGCAAGCTTGTGTGTATGTGTGTGTGTTTATAGACATATTTTTTTTCAAAAGAGAAAAATAAAAAATAAAAAGAACTATGACTTAAATAAAGGAAAGGGATTGGGATGGACCCTCCGTTTGGACCTGACACGAAAAACACACTACTGTAATTTCCTCAACCGACTCCCGCCATTGTTGCGTATGCGAGCGGTGCTTTCTTGAGAAGGAGACAGCTCGCTGCCTCACGCGGGGCACGTGCGCACATAACACAAACATACACACAACGGGGATCACTGGGACTCGGTCGCTCCCAGCTCAAGCTTAAGGCCTCTGGCAATGGAAGTTCTCCTTTGGTTTCCAAAGGGAGCAAGCACAACAACTGTGCAGGGCTCGGCTTCACCCTGTCCTCCTCCTCCGTCCTCCTCCTCCTCTTTCACCTTAGCCCTCTCCAACAGGAGCATCTCGGAGCATCTTTCATGGTCTCCATAACGGGCCAAACCTCTTTCTGGACACCGAGTCCAGGCCTGGGAAATCCGAGGCAGCTAAGTAACGGTCCTCCTCCTCTTCCTCCTCCTCTTCCTCTCCACCCCCCCCCCCCGCGCCTTTCCTTCCTAGTCCACCAGCCCCACAATCTTGACCAGCTGCCGGGTCTCCCACCCACCCACCCAAGAAAGTGGTGAAGACGCGGCGAAGGCGAAGGCGAGAGCGGCTCTCTTTAGTGAGGCTTCCAGGGAGAGTGTGGCTGCGGCCAAGCCGAGGACGAGAGCCCGGCCCGAAGGTTGAGGAACCCCCTCCCCGCCCCCCCTACCCACCCACCCACCCACTCCAGTCTCCAAGCGCTGCTCCGCACCCTTGACACGCGGCGGCGACTCGCCCATCGCCTGCCTTCGCTCCACGTTTCCACTCGGTTCAATCAACACCGTCAAGTTCGGATTAAAGAAATCCACTTCTCTCTTCCACCCCACCGCCGCCTCCTCCTCCTTCTCTGCCGTCACAGTTTTCGCAGCCCTTGCACTGCTTGCAGGCCCCACTGTTGTTGGAGGCTGCAGCCGCCGCCGCCGCCGCGTTGACAACCTTCATAAGCCAGCGCAAACTGAGCATAAAGTTGGGGCCCCTTGACGTTTTCCCCCCTTATGGGGAGTAGAAACCCCCTTTTTTCTCTCCACCCGCTCCCCAGGCTGAAGGGCCAGGATGCTAGGCACGCCGAAGGAAAGGCCGAGGTTCTCTTAGACTCAGGGCGTGGCTTCAATGTCGCTTGATTCCTTCTTTTAATCGCCTTTCTCCTCGCCTCTGTTCTTGACCACCCTTTCCCCCCACCCCCCATCTTGTCTACATGATTTCACCTTAGTACTACTATGTCTCAGGCAAACTGATCCTGGCTACCCAGTTATAATCCAATCCCGCAACAGCTGTAGCAATAAAAGTAGTGAGTAGTGGTTAATAGTATTAGGAATACTTCCAATTATGCCAGGGAGGAGGAAAGAACAAAATATTGCGCAGCCCAGCCCAGCCCTTCGTTTATGTAAACATCTTGGTTTCTTTAAAAAAAAGACATGGGTCAGGGTCCCCCCCCCAGCTTTCGAGTCAGCAGTTTAATGAGGGCAATTATATTTTAGCTTTATTTCCTATGAACATGATCTTTAAATTTAACCCCAGGGTAGAAGGTAGGAGGGGGCGAAAGGAGGAGGCAGCATCAAATGCACTCTTACTCTGGAGGAGTCTGTACCTGTTTAATGGCTTTCCCCCTCTTTCCCCCACCCCCTCGCCCCACCACCCGCACTTCGGTGCTTGTTGCTAAGAATTTTTCTCTCACATGTTATGACTTTGGATTCCAGACTCTTTAGTGCTTTGGAGGGTGGGGGTAAGTAGACAATAAATTCCGAAGTGCAATTAAACCTCCAAGCCAGTGTATTTCGCTGTGCTTTAGAGTCTTTCTTTCTTTCTAAAGAAGAAGAAGAAATTCACAGATGTATAATGAAGTTTTCGAGCAAGCGAGGGACGGCCAAGAGGTGTCCAACGGAATGAAATGAAAAGGCAGGACCCCTAGCAAAAGGGGGAAAAAAGGGAGAAAGAGAGAAAGAAAGGACGGACGGACGGACGGACGGACGGGGAGTTCAAGCAACAACAGCCAACTCATTTCTACTCTTTCATTTCAGTTTTCTTCTTCTCTCTCGCGACAGGCTGCAATTATCTCCATTGGAAGACAAATCTGTTTCCAAGATGCAAGTTGCCTCTCCTGCTGGAAAGCTGTTCTCGGAGAGATTCACAGACGGATGGAAAGGAAGGTGTTAGGGATGCCTATAAAAAAGGGGGGGACACGAGGGGGGCGGAGGCTACAACGTTTACAAACAAGGGCAAGTTTCAGCCGAAGGCGGACACATTGAATCTTCAGCCCTCGCTGCCACACAGGCCAGATCCTCCAGGCCTGGAGAAAAGAGTACCTGCCTTCGGCCTGCCAGTGGAAGGAAAGGGGGTACTTTCTCTTTAGAAAAAATGCACCCGGTGGCATGCCAGCAGCAACACACATACAAACACAGACCTCCAAGAAGGCCACCACCGTGGGTTGGACGCCGGAAGCCATCTGGGCCATTCCTCCGGACTTTCTGGGAACTATTTAAATAAGGCACAGTCACCAGGCAAAAAAGCAAACAGGACAGGATTTTATTTCATTCTTATTCTTTTGCATTTTCTCTTCTCCCCTCCACGGTTGTCGTGGAGTGAGTGTTTCTTTATAAGCACTGATATAGTAAGAAAAGAATAAATAAATAATTAGATAGACCACCAAATGCAAACTACATAGGGTCAAATACCTCATCATAAACCGGCCAATGGTCTTTGCCAAATTATTGCCTTCCATCCAATATAAATACACATTTTCTACATTCACTCCAATTTGTGTTTGTATACCCAGTTTGTGTGCATAGCATATACATATAAATGCACACACTCACACATGTACCCACAGATTATATATGTACATAGGAACAGTCTGGAGGTTGTATTAACACAGACACATTGTAGTTATAACACAGCAATAGGCAGGCAGGCAGACAAATGGATGGGTGGTAGATAGACAGACTCGTGGTTTATAGACAGAAACAAACCAATACAAGGAAGGTTAAACTGATTTAAATCAGTAGGCATAAGTGCATTTATTATTATTATTATTTATTAGATTTGTATATTGCCCTTTAGGCCAGAAGGCCTCTCATTTAATCATGATCTAGATGCAGCCATATAAGATTCGTAGGTATGGTCAGATACACTAATAGATATATTAATCAATATATTGATTGTATGTGTGTGTGCCAACGTGCACACATGCCCATACATGTATCCACAGATTTACATGCATACATACAAATATTGAGTGTTTGTTCCCTATTAGCAACTTCAAAACTCTCAAGGATAAAATAAAGATAAAACTCCCAAGAAGAGCCGCACATGCAGCACTTACACAAAAGCAGAAGTCTTTCCAAGTTACACCTGCTGTGAAACACAGAACTTTCTGAAAATGAAGCAGTTCTGGAACCAGAATAAAACACTGCTAATAGGTTACAAGCGTAGCAACAATTCCAGAAAGGAGAAGCTTGTTCAGCAATCGAGAAAAAAACAATATTTTGTCAAGGGAGAAATGTATATGCGAAACAGCACGAGATCCCCATAATTACACATGTTCTCACATAAGAGATAAAAGAAAAGGTTGTAATAATATTTTTAAGTCTGTAAATTCTCTGCTTCCATCCAGATCTAATAGAATCGTTTAAAGGGAAAGACACAGTAGGGGAGATTTAGCTTTCATTACATTTCTCCAGTTGGGTCGATTAAACATATATTACTTTAGACTCCGCTCTATGTATGCATGTGTAGGGGAAGTAAAATTAAATTTCATAGCTGCACAATGTATTTTTTTTCCTCACCGCCCTTCTTCATGCAGTTATTAAATGAAAAGAGGGAGGGTGTCTATCTGAGAAATGTTAATATGAAAAAAGGAAAAACTTTTTTATGTATTATGAATAGTGAAATCAATCAATTACACTGTGGGTATGGCAAATAATTATGCAACCTGTGATCAGCCATTTATCTATTGTGCTGCTAATTTACACTAACACAGTACAGTGGGTGTTTCTTTGTATTTATGCAATACTTTTACTTATTTAAGTGCTCGAAGCTTAAAGGGAGGGGGTATGGGCATATTTACCACCGGCAAGACACTGAATATCACTGAATATCACCGCTGTTCCTGCACTTATTTTGTCATTTGTATACCTTTGAAAAAGTGTATATCTAACCAACATCTTCAAAAGAAAGGCAAGCCAGAAAGCTGAAAGCCATTTGTTTTTCATTTTCTCTTTAAACACCTTTAGAAGGCCATGTTTTTCCCTTATTCAAGCGAAATATGTTCCTTTCTATCGAATGAACATCAAATTGTTTCATTTCAGCTGCAGAAAGTTTGCTAAGAAGGTTAACATACACACATATTAGAGAGAATAACAATAATAACAATAAAAGCAACAAAACCAAAAATAAGAGCAGCAACAATAGCTCAACAACTTTTTAGGGTGAGAAGGCAGGAAAATCCCATCCCCTCCGGCCTTAGAAGGGAAAAAATATATTTTTTCTGTAATTTGAATTTGGGAAAGAAGGAAGTTCTGTTGCTCACAATATTGCCTCTTTTAAAAAACCACACTGGCTTGATCACATTTCTGTCCATATAAGTTTCAGGAAAATGTTTCTGTCTCCCAAATGGTAAAATCGGCATACCACACATTGTGTTTTGCTTTGCTCTATGCTGCCCCACTAATTCTGCACCCCTTGCAGAAGAAGGAAAGGGAGGGTGGGGGAATCTCTCAAATCAATAATCATAATATTTTATAAAATAAACTTTTATAAAATAAAATATTGTGACAGACCCAAAAAATGCAGTAAATTAATATATACAATAAATAAACTTTTGGTTTTTTGGGTGGGTGAGACATTTTTGTTATTGCAATAGGAGGAGGCCATTCTTCTAACATCATCCTTACATTCCCCAGCAGCAACAGCACTGACCACTGTGCTACAACAACTTGTTAATCCTCTAACTAAGGCAGAGTCAGTGTCTGAGTCAACCGTTCCTTAGCTTTCAAAAATCTCTTTAGTGTGTTTAGAAAACCACAATACGACGTGGTGCTGCGCTCACCCTGGATTTTTAGGAGGTTAAATGGCTATTAAATTTTAAACTTCAGCTGCTTGGGTTCTTAAGGAGACGCCCTGAGCCGATGCACTATCACTTATCTGATTTAATACTCAGGGTCCTGGCTAGGATGTGGCAACAGATTTCCATAGAAGTTACTAGGATGTAATGTCCGCTTCCCAGTTGCCATCATTATCATCATCATGCCGGTTTGCTCAGCTCACACCACGCACAGCAATAGAAACATAGGAATAACAGCCGCTATTGGGATTTCCAGGGAAAGATCCTGTTTTCCAGGATGCTTAGAGCCTATCAGAAATGTGAGGAATAGCAAACAGCACTTAAGGAAAAGGAAGAAGAAGGAAGAAATGAAGGAGGAGGGAAAGCAAGAGCATCCTGAAAACCTCACAGTTGGCACTCGAATAACTATTGCGGCCTTAACTTGAATTGTCAAAGAGGGACCTCTTTGTCCGCCCCCGTAGCACCGCCAGCCAGAAACAATAGCAGCCAGGAAAATTCACCTAGAACCATAAGTGGCTATATGTGCTCAGGGAGTAGTTAAGAGTGGGGAGAAACAGACTGTCTGGCAAACCTGCTTCCCTCTCTCCAGTCATCCCTCCCTTTCTCTCCCCCCCCCCATTGCTATTTTGGAAAGAAAGAAAGAAAGAAAAGAAAGAAAGGGAAAAAAGAAAAAAAGAAAAAAAGAAAGAGGAACGTTATGGGGAAACAATTAGCTTTTTTTGGCTTCTCGCCTTCCGTTAACAACCCGTCTCTCGGCTCTGATCTTGCTGCGTGTGAATAACTGGGGAGGGGAGAAGGGGGGGGGAGAGAAGGTTGCCCTTGATGAAGACTAACTGACGTAATTAAGGCAGTTTCTTGTTGCCGAGTTAAAAGCCAACCCCAACAACATGAAACTACCTAAACCACGTATCAGCTGCATGAAAGGGCGAAAAATCCATACTCATTTCTAATCGAAAGGAGGGAAGAAAAAAAGGTAACAGAAAGAGAGACAGAGAGAGAGACAGAGAGAGAGAGACAGATATCAGCTCCTTTGTGGGCTGGCGTGTGGTCTCACTAGTGTCCGACCAAAGTCAGAAGCCAAGAAACGCCAGAGTCAAGCCAACGTTCCCCAAGAAAACATTCTTCAAATTAAACAACATCTTTAATCTCTTCATTAAGATCCCCCCTTTCCTCCTCCTCCCCCTCCCCTCCCCCTCCTTTTCTCTCTTTAATAGAATCCGCAGTCAACTCTCGCTCTAGTTGTCTGTGTCTCTGTGGTCGAAACGTTGAACTGGAGCTGCTTGACTATCTTGAATTATAGCGCACTCAACGATCCTTCCTGGGCAAAACGGCTCAGTTCTGACATAACCCATTTCCAGCGGCATATGGCTATTACAGCCTCGCTCCCAAGGAGGAAAGGAAATAATAACAGGAGAAAATCCACAAAGAAACAGCGGCTCTGTGTGTCGGTGTTTGTATGTATGCGCGGGTGCACGAGTGTGTGCGTGCGTGCGTGCGTGTGCATGTCTCCATAACATTCAAAAATGCCACCACAGTCCTTCGCCTTCCACAGTCTACACGAAAAGCCAAACCCTGGAATCCAAAGGCAGGTTAAGGGGACACCCAGCTGCCAAACATGTTTCGGAATGGCCAAAGTCCTCAGCCAGAACAACAAAACTAAACTAAAATGACGAATAAAACCTAAGACTCCGAGGTATTCACCTCTAATAAGACTCCAACTTCACCACAAGTAAGTTCTTAAAAAGCAAGAGAGAGGAGAAGGGCACAGAAAGAAAGAGGAAGAAGGGTGTGGTAGGGTATTGTTGGCAGTTGTGAGGATAAAAATGGAAATCTATGCACCATCGTTTTCAGCCATGCATATTCCCGTTGAAAATGAGCTGTCAGGAAAATAAGACACGAAGCAAAACACAACTCTGAAGAAAGCCAACTGAACATCCCCAGCCGTATAAAACCGAGGCAGCATCAAAGTAGAGTTCACATGCATTCCACCTTTACCTTGAGTAGACATATGAACACAGAAATCCACTTGTACCACAGCCATGTACCTTAGCCAAGAAACCATCTGTCTTACCTTTAAACGTCTTCCACCATGCCATCCCATTTTCGGTGTTCTTGTTGTAGTAGTACTTGGTTGTTGTTGTTGTTGTGTGTGTTGTTGTTGTTGTTTTAAAAAATAAGCATATTCCTTTTAAAAAATATATATGTATAGAGTGATTGTTCCAGAGGAGGTAAAAGGAGCTTCCCTGTCTTTTGGAAAATAATAATGATGATGATAATAATAATAATAAAAAGGACCCATAGCCACGAGGAGTGCACATCCCAAGAATGCAGCTGAGCTTCTGACTAGCTTCCCTCCTCCACAGTCACCTTTAAATGCATCTTTTACTGCTGCAGCACATTATATTTGCAGATCATAAAATCCACCTCCAGCGCTTACCAAGACTGTCCTGACATTACTGTTTTATGACCTTGACTTATTGTGGTCACCTGGATAATATTTAAATCAACGTTATGGTCTCTCACTTGTATTAAACCCGCTAGGATACTCTCCTGAAAGCCTTAAAAGGATGAGTCCTAGGAAGGGAAAAAAATACTCTAGATAGAGAAGGGGGGGCGTGCTTTTTTGCAAGGGGGTGGTGGGTGGGTTGTCGGAATCACTTTGAAACATACCCGTTTGTACACGGTTCTAAGAAATTTATTTCGCTCCATAAAGGAAGATACATGCAAAGGATACCACATACAGAATATGCTTAAATAACAGTCAAGGGGGGGGAGAGAAGAAAGAAGAAAGAAAGAAAAAGAGAAACCAAAACAACCCCTCCCAATCTTCCCAGACTCCCTCCCACCTCCACTATAAGATATCAATACTGCTTTATTATTTTCTTTTTTAAAATATAATGGTCGATATACCACCTCACTGGAAGGAGACTGCATAACTACACAATGTGGGCATGTTTCCACTGCCACTGCCACTTACAGAAACATGTGAAATTCATTTGTCTTTGAAAAATTATTATTATTATACAATAGACAGACTACACTAGGGTATGAAAAACAAACTTTCGGATGCACCTAGTATCCTAACCATAAAAAGGCATAGAAATAGGTCCTTCAGTCTTTTTCTCCCACCCTTCCTTTTTCTTTGTGCTGCTCCTGAATAACTTAAACACCTTAGAAGATTTTTTTAAAGCAACCACCTTAACTCTTTATTTTACATAGAAACATTGATGCAATATATATATTTATATTCTCATGCTTATACCGACGGATGCACCTTCTCTCTACAAACTGTAAATATCCAAACCATAGAAATGCACACTAGCCTGAGGTCTTGATTTTTTCCCTTTAACCCCCCCCCCACTCCCTCCCACACGCATTGTATTTATACCCAGGAGAGGGGGGAATAATAAAAAAAAATACTGCACAAGATTTGTGATGATTTCACCCTATCCCTCGCTCTTTGTGAACACTTTCAAGTGAAATTAAAATTGGAAGTCAGTTCGCGAATTCGGTTCTCTCTGTTCATTTTCTTGAGTTTCATCCTGCGGTTCTGAAACCAGATTTTGACTTGTCTGTCTGTTAGATTAATACTCTTGCTAATCTCCAGGCGGCGCTCACGGGTCAAGTACATATTGAATAAGAATTCTTTCTCCAGTTCCAACGTCTGATGCTTAGTGTAAGGGCATCTTTTCTTTCTTCCGCTCTTTGCTGTCAGCCAATTTCCTGTAGTGTTTTCTGCCTTTATATCCTCTGTTAAAAATAATATTATTGTATAAGTATCTGTGGAATAGCAAAGAGAGCTTTCTAGGCTTAAGACTGTACTTTCCTTCTCTCTCTCTCCTAAAAAAGCAGACTCTCTTATTGAAACCAGAATCTCCATCCTTTATTTAAATAAATGGATTATGTCTGTAGCTCCCTCTTGTTTATTATTTACAGATGTCAGAATGCTAATTAAAATAATTCTTTAAAACCAAAACTCCTTTTCTTAATTCTGGGGCTTTTAAAAAAAAAACCACCCATATTTCATGTAAGGGACACCCTTAGCGAAATAGAAATGGCGCTGGAACTGTTTGCATTCTCCTTCGAGTCAGAGGATTTCCAGATATACTGACAGGATATTATTTTGTGAAATTGTTCCCCTTTTAGATCATTCCAGGCAAGTTTTTTTTAAATTAACCCCACAGTTTTAATCCCTTCCCAAGCTAGGTGTAGTTTTTACTCTACCATGCTGTCCTGATTCAGGCTTTTCTCCAGTCTACATTCATAACTAGACAAGACAAAACAAGACCCTGAAAATGGCATTTGCTAAGAGAAAGAAGCATCGTGCAAACTTAGCTGCGGCTTTTGGTTCAGTGGGCCGGGCATAATTTTTATTTGGATTTTAAGCCTTTAGGAAATGTACTACCTTACTGGAGAGGAAGGAGAACTTTCGATTTTATTTTTTGTTATTTATTAACAGCAACAAAGAAGCAATCCCACATATAGGTGTTGATACCAAAACATAACAGAACAGAACAAAATAGCCAGAAGAAAACTGCATTGGCATTCCTTAAATAACTCTGCTCCATACATATCATCCCACTCAGCCCCATTTAGGAAGCTTTCGAGGTACACTTCAGACGTCTATGCAGAGAGATAAACACCTCGTATTTGAATTTGGACATGCAAGGATGTTGGCAGCAGGAGCGAGCTAACATTTGTCTAGGGCATGAGTGTTTGAATGGATGGAAGATGTTTTGCAACTATAAAAGTCTATGATTCTACCTGGGCCAATTCCACGCCACCTCTTATGAGTAATTCCGCTCCCAAATCATAGAAGGCAAGTCCTGCCCTAAAGCACACACACACATGCATGCATGAACAAGTGCTACAAGCAAGCAAGACCGAGTTTACTTGCAGTGAAAAAAATGCCCTTTATGTTCTCCAGCCCTGCCATTGAACCTTGCAGATTCCAAAACCTTAAACTCCATTCCCTTCTCTTTGCTTGGGCATTACTGGTGGGGGTAGAAATAGTCCTTAGGAGACCATAGGGGAACAAAAGCGCAAGGAAGAAAATAAAAACAAAACCCATTCTCGAAGTGGTACACAATCTGAAATGTTGGGAACATGGCAAACACTTTACTCTCCTTCACTCCCAAGTGTTGCAGAGAGAGAGAGAGAGAGAGAGAGAGGAAAGAGAATAATTAAAGAAAAGTTTGAAAATCCATGCGGGGCATTTCATAGATATTCATTCATTTGAATTCAGTCTCAACTTGAAAGGAAAAGGCATCCCACACTTTATTTATTCCCCTCCTTTTCCTCCCATTCCAAATCCCAAGGCCAGTCGTGTTTATTTATTTCATTTCATTTTTGCTAATTTGACTCCCACGAAATTAAGACTTGAAATATCTCGGGGAAGGGTGTGCCATTGGAAGATACACACACAGAGATTATCTCTCTCTCCCCCTTTCATAACCTTGACATTGCAAATTTTCTCTCCTTCATTCTGGCCAAACCGTGCATTCCTGGATGCGCGGGGTGGGTGGTGGGTGGTGGGTGGTGGGTGGTGGGTGGGGATGAAGCTTGGAGGAAAAGAAACCTCGCTTCGGCCATTTTACTACCATAATGGACATATCTATGGATCTGTACGTCCATGTATGAATGAAATGCCATACTAGGTGAGGAACAGCGGGGAGGGATGGCCTGTGCTTTTTGGTGGTAGCCAGGCGGGCAAGGCGGCTGGCAGGCAACACATGTATGCATATGTACTGAAGAGGCCGTACATGCATATGTACCACAGGTATGCATGTAAGGTATCCCACGCACGTGCTTACACAGGACGATGTTTCATCAGCCCAAATATACACTGCTCTTCCTGTTGTTTCCTAAGCACACTCCCCAACGTTTAGGTTCGGAGAGTTTTCCCAATTAGAGATGACTGGAGCCAAACTAATAAAAAGGTTCTGCTTTCCATTAGCTTCGGCTCCCAGTAGGGTTTGGTTCCATCTCCTCCACGCGTTGAATTCCCTTTCAGAGCATAGCGTATCCAATGCGCCCACTGCTCTCCCTTAGAGAAATCCTAAGAGGACCTAATTAAGCACCTACAACAGGGATGGCTCCAAACACCGCCACGACCGCAGCCTCCAATGAGATCTCATTCTTCACAACCCCAAGCTGTTTTCCCTCGAATGCCAAAACGTCCAGCAGATGCACCAGGCTTGGTTTTCGACACCGGCTGAGACTCTTGAACCCGGGAACGGCGGCTATCTAGCAGGAATGCAGGCAATGATCATGAAACTCAACCATCAAGTCCAGCCTGAAGTATCTGGCAAACCCATTTCCATCCTCAACACCACTCGTTCCTCCCCACTCCAACAATCTTCCCCTAACAAACAATCCTGGAACCACACGTGAAAGAAAGAAACAGAAAAGAGACAACAAACAAAAGGAAAGGTACGGGGAGAAGGTAACAATTTGGCAGCCAGTGGGAATGAAAGGAAAAATAACACAACAGGTCCAGGGGCAGCAAAACAGAAAGCACCTTTCTAAACTAAAACCACAGCCTTTCCCAAATTCCTGTAGTCCATAAAGGCACCGATCCACAGTAAGACAATTTTGAAGACCCTCCTGCGACAAACACAACAAATTCAACCGGGCACGTCGCATGCAACTTCACCCTGAGCACAGGCTTTTAACACAAAAACTACCTTAAAAGAAAATAAGGCAATGTGGTCTTCGGATTTTTTTAAACGATCGCACTTTGAACACATTGGAATTCCTAATCTTCAGAAGAGTTGACATCGATTGTAGTTACATTGTTAATATTATTTCTACTACTACTACTATTACTATTATTGCTGCTGTTACTCCTGCTACTATTACTGTTGTTGCATAAAGAAGGCAAAAAGCCTTTCCAGCGTGGAATTTGTTGCGTTAAAAGGCGCACAGAGAGATAATGCTTTCTAATGAACTACCCACGCAATAAGCATTGCTTTTTTGGCTAATAGCAATGCCAATGATAATATAGTAACAGCAGTAATAACCACCACCGACGAAGCAACCGTTAGTGCTGTCATTCTTTGGAAGCCAGACTTATTTTTATTTGGAGGAAGGGAAAAAAATATCTTCTTACCTTTTGCTTCGTTGTCAGAATTGTCCGTGCTGGTGTCTGTACATTTATTCACATCTTTCTCTGTTTCCGACGGGTTTATTTTGGCGACCGGGGGAATTTTTTCTGTTTTGATTTCGTTGCTCGGGGCATTCAGAGGAGTATCTGTTTTGGTGTTTTCAGGGAAGCTCACTTTAGCTCCTGGCTGAGATAGTGGTGGTGGTGGTGCTGCTTGTTGCTGAGTTGGTGGCGGTGGCGGAGGTGGAGGTGGTGGAGGTGGCGGCGGTTGCTGCGGCGGTTGCTCCAGATGTTCACTCCTTGGGTTGAGACCCGCCCTGGGTTCGAAACTTGCCTCAAACTCATTGGGGTTGTTGCAGCTGGACGCTTTCTCCATGGAGGGATAGCCTTGGCTGGCCCGGTAGTAACTAGGCACGGGGACTTCATGGTCCCCGAGGCAAGACTCTGGCATCTGGCTGGGGTAGAGGGTCGCCTCAGGTGCGTTTTTGGGTCTTTTTTCAGCATTGTACATACAGCACGCATTTTCTTCCTTGACATTGGTGGGGAAAGAACAGGAGGGGAGTTGCCTCGCAACAGGTTGCTCGATTCGGTACGTATTTTTGGGGTCACACCAGGTGTCTAGCTGAGAAAGGTAAGATGGATAGGTGTTGAGAGACAAGCTGGCGTTATTCACCTCGTCTCTTTTGGAAAGAGCCGGGATGATCCCACAGTTCCTCATCATGCCACAGTTGAAGTCGTTCCCAGACTGCATGTACATGCCTTGGCTGGAGGAATAATTCTCCCCTCTGCAAGTCCCGGCTAACGAGTCCATCAAAAACGAGTTAGAAGTCACATTGTTGGGACATGACATTTTCAGAGAGGGATTTTAAAGAAGAATACTACAGCCACGGGCTGACATCTTTTTTTTAGGGGGAGACAAATATCAGCACCATAATTATCCACGCATTGGTCCCACCACCACGTGACTGCCAGGCCAATGAGGATTGAAAATGGCCTTGATGATTCAGACGACGGTGACGTCACCGGGGTCAAGTTGTTGAGCGGGGAGAAAACCAGCGTGGAGCAACAGCGACACCTATCCGTCCGCGGAGGGAAGGCAGCAGCGCACCTTCCCCGTTGAACAAAGGAGAGGGGGAGAGGGGGGGGGGAAGAGACCCTTTCCCTCGAGTTTGTTTACCAATGAACGAACGCGTGTCTGCACCAGAGTGGGGGGCAAAAATAAAGGAAGCGAACGAGTAAATAGGAGCAAAGTCAAATTCAAATAAAAAGGTCAGCAAATAATCCAACTTCATTTCCTTTCTCTCCTTTCATCCTTATTCCTCTTTACTCTCTCTCTCTTTCTCCATTCCCCCGCTCCCTCAAATAAGTGAAATTTCTTATGCAAAAGTTAATCAGCTCCCAAACTTTAAATGAACTCTCCCCCATTCCTTTCTTTTCTTTCTTAAAAAAAACCACAGCAACAAAATTTCTCCTCTACTTAATCGCCTTTCATTACTGTCTCCTCGGTTACACTTGAAACGCACAGAAGATATTTCTTTTAGAAAACGGTTTACTTTGCTTCGGTGGGAAATAGAGTGGCATTCCCTAAAGTCTTCGAGGAGAGAAGGCTCTTTCAAATTTTTTGTTCTTTTTTTAAATTAACAAAAAGTTTTCTGACCTCGAGACAAATCTAGAACTCTGGCGTTAAAGGCACTTTATTAAGTCCAGTTATTTCCTGAGTGAAATCCAGCTTAATAAATGAAATTCAGCCTACAAAAGAGCCTTCTAATAAATTCTAAAATAAACCAAATTGATCCGGAAAAGTGCTTTCTTGCCTTCTGTTTTAAAAGGTTTCTGTCTCTGGGTCTCTCTTTCAAGCATTTAAAATAAAAGCCCTCATGCTGGATATCGGATGAAACGGGTTACAGGATGAGCTCTCTTAATTTTTGCTTATTCAGGCCTCTAGAAATTTGCACAAGTTTACAAAAAAGTTTTATACAAATTCATCAAAACAAATGTATCAATGGGTAGAAGACATAAACTAGTTATTTGGAGTGGAAGAAGTGTGGATATCTCTTCAATTCTTTAGGAAATTACATCCATGAAATAAGATGAAATTTCAAATTGCAAGATGCTCCAAAAAAGCTTGACTCACCAGAAAGATCAAACATGTGTTTATTTTATATTATTTTTATTAATTCCAAACTCAGCCCAAACATACATATGTACTATATTAACTATCCCTTCAGTTGATTTCTCTACTCGTTTGTTCTTTACGATCTCTAACTCTCTCTGCTTCTTTGTCTCTCTCTCTCTCTCTTTGAACTTAACGATCTTACAATAATAACTGGCATTTCAGATATGGAGATATTGCATGTTTACCTTGTGGCTGTTTTCTTTATTGGACCTTTTCTGGGTCAGTTTGTAATTAAGTCAAAATCTTCTGTTTAGTATATGTTAAGGTATTAACTAAACAGGCAGGAGGGGGGAGCGGACTTAGGAATGCTTTCTCTAAAGTTTTTTTTAAAGGAATTAAATACTCTATAAATAAATACATGGTAAAGCAATAAATGTTAAGAAATACTACTATTGCTGTTATTGATAATAATGGCAGCTAATAATCAACTAGAGAGAAGGGATCTCAAGATCATTACAAAGAACTGCAAACCTTTAAAGGGTTCATAGTCATTTTCAAGGGATGATCAAGGAGCTTTTTCTTTAAGGGGGGATTGTGAAGAAAATCGTGCCAGAAAGTGGGAAGAGGTGGGAAAAGTAGAAGAGAAACATGGAAGGTAATTAATTTTTGGTTATATCTGTTTAGAATTCTGACGCATACTGTTCGCAGTTCACAGCCATGAGATCTTTCTAAGCAAATTTTCTACAACATTGTTTTATAAATCAATTCGGCCGTTGCTTTGAAAAACCTTCCAGGCTGGGGAGGCCCTCAAACTTCATCCCGCCCCTCCTCATCTTCAAGGGTGAGAAGTTTTAATATCCTAGGCCAAGGAAGTCTTAAACTGCATCATTCTATTCATCTCAAAGTCCCATCCACCCCACCCCACTCAGAAATCCAGCACATTGCTAAGAGCCTTCCTGCACTTTAAACGCCGTTTGCTTCCTCTGAAAAGCTATTTGCGACTTTATAGCCTCTATTTGTGTTATCTGCATAGGTCTTTTTAAAACTGTTTGATAGAAATCATTCAGTTTTATGATATCCAACGAAAATTCCACATAATATTTATAAGCAAAGAATAAAACTTTAGCATGGGAACCAATACTTCCTCATTTATAGGTGATGAAATTAAAGACCAATGCAGTTTGGCATTATATGGTTCTTCTCTCCTTCTCTCTCCCCAACCCCCACCCTTTCCTTTTTTTTTATTATTTTTGCAGATCATGTGGTGACCCAACAATTCTAAGCTTGGTGCCTTATGCCTTTTCACAGGTGCATTTTTGGGGAGACCAAGATTTGAACCCCTTTCCTGGACCATTTTGGGGAGAACATGGAAATAAGCTTCCATGTACTCTCTTTATTTACTACCATGCATGCTCGAGTTTGTTACATGCTGCCCTCCCGCCTCATAGGAAGATGCAGAAAGAGCTCTGGACAAACCGTACTGTGGTGGGCTCTGTCAAATAATTTGGTTTTTAAAAAAATCCTCCACTCAGATCTACAGATCACCAAAGAATTGTCAGCAGATACGAAGTTGTACCCATATTTCCTGAGCACAAGACCAGAGGGGTTTCCAAAATGCCCAAAACAGCTAAACAGAAAACAAAAGTATGTGTACATATATGTGTGCTGATAGCCTTTGATGCACTTGATAAATAAATATATATACACTTTAAAAGTATGTATGCCTCCGAAGCAATTTCTTTATGATGCAAACACGCTGAGGGATTTCCAGCATCTCTGGTGGGTGGCTGACGGTCAAAGTCTTTCACAGAACCGGGGACTTGGTGGTTGGGGGCGCTGCGGCCGGCGGAAGAAAATCCGCTTCCTAACAAAACAATTTGCATACATTTCTTAACCTCACTCCGGATCTTCGGATAATCTCACAGGTCTGCCCATAAAAGCAATGCGGAGACAGTGTTTCCAGGAGACCGAATG
Source organism: Bradypodion pumilum (assembly GCA_035047305.1). Taxonomy (NCBI): domain Eukaryota; kingdom Metazoa; phylum Chordata; class Lepidosauria; order Squamata; family Chamaeleonidae; genus Bradypodion; species Bradypodion pumilum. The sequence goes on from JAWDJD010000002.1 coordinate 248,396,636, forward strand.
TTGGTTAAAGTTAAAAATAATTAGAAGTATGATAAACATGGGTCATTAATAGGAAGAGAAATAAAATTCATCAGCCCTAAGTAGAAACCCCGTTGGGAAAAATGCTTCCCTCTAATTGCAGAAAATAAATACCAACAAACGCTATTAAAACTTAAAAGGGAAAAAAGCCTGTGTGTGGAATAAAAATCAGAAGAGCCGTGCCTGGTTTATTTTTATTTTTCTTAAAAAAAAAACACTCCTCCAGAAACGTCAATGTGCAAATGTAATATATTATGTATCATATAAACATATAATGCACTTTTAAAAAATAAAATAAAAAGGGAAATGGGTGTGCAGGGGAAATTAGACCTACCTAGTGTTTATGGTGGTTCTCATGTGGACGGGAGTTGTTGGCTGAGTTATTCTCTTGTTTGGGAGGCTATTCGGAATTATTTTACTGAAGTTTAAGCCAGGAAGTGAGGTGTGCTTTTTAAAATGTGTGTGTGTGTGTGTGTGTGTGTGTGTGTGTGTGTGTGTGTGTGTGTGTGTGTGTGTGTGTGTGTGTGTGTGTGTGTGTGTGTTCTGTTTTCCTTTCTCCCAGTGTCTGGTCAGAAGGAGCAACTGCAGACGGCCGGCTATTGTCTTTGGTGTCTGATTGCCCTTCCCTGTGAATGCCAAAGGCAGACAGTTCAGTTGACCAAAAAAAGGGCGCCCTAATACCAGTTACCCTTTTGGGGGGTTCTGCCTTAGAAAAGAAGGACAGCGGCAGGCTGTGAAGCGGACGGGAGGGGGGAACGGACAAAAACAAGCATATAGAACAACTTAGTTCCCTCAAAATCTTGGAAACCTGTGGATGAAGAAGGAAGGAAGGAAAAAATCCACGTGTCCAATAACTCACACAAAAGTACACCTCAAACTTGTACATAATATTTTACCTGCTCCCTTTTCTTTCTAATTATTTAACCGTGAGTTATGTGTACAAAGTACCTCTTATGTATATTGTATTTTTTTAAAAAACTTTTTTCTCTTAAAGTTTTTTTATTGCAAGCATTCATTTTTTGCTTCTAAGGAATATTTCGCAGCAACACTTTAATGATTACCTTAAATTTGTATTTCTGCCTGGTATTATGCCCCGTGTTGTAGAGGAAATAATTCTGATTTATGGCAAAGTACACTAGAGTACGATAACAGTGATGCAAAAATAAAACCCACGCCTTTAGATGTTGGCTTAGAAACTGTAAACTATCACCACAAGAAATCTATCAAACTTTACAATCCCTCTTATACAGCTTCCTTTTTTCGGGGTAACTTAAGTCAAAGAATTATGGAATGATATTATGTTCCTTGAGGTGGTACTGAAAACTGTGTTCAGGTGGTTCCTACCCCCAACGTAGAGTATTTAGTCACCTATATGGGGGGTTGGGGTGGTCAGTTTGGAGACCTTTCCTTGGATTCAATCTTAGAGACTAAAGTTGGCCAGAGTTACTTTCATTGCTTTCACTCCGGGGACCATATTACTTCCCTGCCTTTCTCTCTCATTCTTTTTCTCTGAACTTAATTGTGAATATCTGTATGAGTCTATATACCAGAAACACACGAAGGAGAAAATAACATGTAAATTGCCCACTAAATTGAGCTAGGGTAGACATAATCCACATAATCCAGAAATCACTCATCAGTAATACTAGCGGAAAATATACGTGGTATATTCCATCTCGTAAGGTTTCAATTTTATCTATTGAATATTTTGAAAATACTTCGAAATTAGGAGGAAGTGTAGTAACAAATTTGCAGATGTGGATAAAAGGCAAAGAATAATTCCTTTCTATGTAAATCAGTCTATTTTTCAATCCATTCTTCCTTCTGACAAGTTTTAAATACTATTTTTGTGCTGATGGTCAAATAAAGATATGTATGTACGTATGTAATACTATTTTGTGGAATTAATTTATTATGTTAGAAAGCAAGTGGAGGAGACCTACTGGGAAATATGGTTCCTGTCTGATTTAGGACACTATTAGGGCGGGTAAAGAATAGGATTCTCTCTCCCCCCACCTTTATTTTTTAAATTATTCTGACTAAGTTTTACTAAATAGTAACAAGGAAAAGATTTTCCTTCCTTTTTTTTAAAAAAAAGAGAGCATAATACACCAAGAGAAACTGCACACACACAATCAGGTAAAAAGAAAAGTATTAGAAATACATAATGTTAGTTTCTTTTGCTTGGAACATAGATAAGGAACCGAAAGATTTCCGAGGCTACCATGAATCACAAGAGAAATTGCCTTTGCTTCAAGTTTATGGTCCATTATTGTTTTAATAAGATGATTTGGAGGGAGGGGGATTTATGATTATTTATAAATATGTATTCTTGACCCCACCTCGCCATTCCGCTTCTTAACAAGGACTCAAGTATCGACTTTTTTTAAAAAAGGGAGAAGTAGTCTTTCAAATAAAATCTGAGCTATACAGTTGCCTCCATTTAAGGTTGTGCCTTGCCTGCTTTATGTTCCCAAGATCTTTGATAGGAAATTCTTTTCTTCATTCGCATCAGATGCACCACCAGCATATAACATACAAAGCTAAGATTGGAAATTAGAGTACCAAAAGCTTCTATCAAATTAACTGGAATTTCATCAGATGTGGTCTTTTCACCAGAAAAGCTTGAGTGCTTTGGGATATTTAGAAATAACTGTCTTTATATGTTAAAGTGCTATCACTTATCCTGAATTACTCTATTAGTGTTGGAGGAGCCGCTGTTCATTTTTTAATTTGTAAGTTGTGTGGGAAACTCAACTTGTCACAAGTATTTGTCCCACCATTCAAGCAAGACATCAGGTTTGCATTAAAACATCTGGAAAGTAGGGCAAAGGAGCAGTCTCTGCATTGAATCCCAAACCCTCTTTTTCATTTTATGATATTGTCTCCTTTTGATATATTTTTTTAAAATAATTTTTGTTCTGTCTCTAGTCTATAACCCGCACCCGTGGTTTATTTATACCTCCATCCCCATCTAAGCAGAACAAACTTTCCGTACACTTTCCATCAACAAACTGACCAATTTTCATTTACTGTAAAGGAAAAAAAGATTTTAAAGTCTTAGGAAGTTGTGAGACTTCGTGTTGTAATGAAAGAGTTATCAAAAGCAGAGAAAAGTGTTTAAGTCGAAGGAGTCGACTAGTTTCCAACTTTATTAAAACAGAAGAAAGAGGCCCATAATCAGAAGTCATTTGAAGGCATCTTTGTTTGATTGTTTGTTTTAAAAATGTATAGTAATAACCTTAACACCATGGCTGGCCTGTTTTGCCCTCCAGGAAAGCCCATATGTGGATAAATAAGTGACCCAGACTGCAAAGGAAGGAAGGTGGGCTGTTCTCCATTCAAACCAAGGTCCTTCACAAATGCTCTCTTATATATTAACACAGAGAGACCCACGATTGAATACCTGCATCTAGAGATACCGACAAGGCTTGTAAAAAAACAAAAACCCACCCGCTTTATCCACAAATACTGCCTATGAGATGTGCAAAGCAAACCAGCGAACAAAATGAACGGTACATTCAGTTTGCTGGGTGGGTGGGTAGAAGGGCTTTTGGTGATTTTGGACACTGGACAGAGGACAGCCGGTTAAGGACCCACAAGAGGCTTTGGCCTCGGGATTCACTGGGGGGGGGGTCGGAGAGAGAGGGGAGATGAAATGGGGTCATTTTTTTTACAGAGACAGGCCCCACTCTTTCTCTTAGTTAGGGCTAAGAGATGCCTCCAGCAGCATTTCCTTACAAACAATTCCACAAAACCTTCCCTCCCCAGCGCAAAAGGTGGCTCAGCCTAGGGGAGAGAGAAGACAGAAGAGAAAAGAGAAAAGAGAGAAGAGAGAAGAGAGAAGAGAGAAGAGAGAAGAGAGAAGAGAGAAGAGAGAAGAGAGAAGAGAGAAGAGAGAAGAGAGAAGAGAGAAGAGAGAAGAGAGAGATGGGGGGATTGGGGAGGGAGAGGGAGAGGGAGTTTCACGTCCACTTGCCAAAGCCACTGTCTTTGCTCCTCCGAGTTCTTCAGGTCCAGCCCAAAGTCAAACTCTCTGCCGACTTTCCACGGGGAAGCTTGGGCTGTGCCTGGCCCAGCGGCCCCGGTTGTTGTGACTGATGTGAAGTGACCGGGTGAGAGAGGAGCCCTCCTTCCCGGAGCCTGCGTGGGTTGACACAGTCAAGTTTACGTCCCACCAGCTCTAGAATGGCCAAGGAAGAGGAGCCACGAGGCTGAGAATACTGTCGGCGGCTTAGGGTCGCTTGCACCGACGTGCGCTCGGTATGACTTGGGGTCGGGGTCACACACCCCATTCAGTACAAGAGCCAACCCTACCCTACAGCACTAGGCGTATGAAGAAACACACGTCCACATATACACTTCTCTTGCCTGCCCACCAGGGGGAAATTCACACGGATCTTTCTCCCGGGTGTGGGGCAGGGGCGGGGGCGCGGGGGGGGGGGAAGAATGACAGAGAGGAGGGAAGCACAGCAGCAACAACCACAACAAAAGCCAGGAAGAGGTCTTTCCGGCGCTCCCGCCCAAGTCATGCCAAGCCTTGCGAACCCTGCCAAGAAGCCGCTTCAAACTCGCCCACCTTGCCTTCTCAGTCCCCAGAGCAAGTCACCTAAGATAGCCGCTCCCAAGAGGCCGAGGAGGGAATTCCAGGCCAGGGGAGGCGACGGGTGCATATGGCTGTGTGTTTGTACGTCACACGCAGAGGTCCTTCACAATTAGCCTGGGTGTCATTAATGTGGCTTTACACCCGAGATCCTCAGCCTATGAGGGACCGCTTCACCCTGACAGGCCTTCCGAGCGGAAAAGAAAAGTTGCCTTTCTGCCAAGACTCAAATGCGTGCTGGGGATTTCGAGGAAGGAGGAGGAGGAGGAGGAGGAAGGCCTGGAGGGGGCGGAGGGAAGAAGAGAGAAAGGGAGCGCGAGCGAGCTCGGACACATATATGCACACGCAGTCTTGTAAAACTTTTAATGCCTGGGCCAAGTTATAAAAACTTTCCATGCGTTAAGATATCAAAAGGTTTATAACAACAGTAAAGCTGGCCTATGAACTCGTGTGGTGTCCGTGTTTGTGTGCTGTCCTTTTTGAAGATGTATTAAAACAGCGCAGCCGCCGAGTAAAATATTAAGTGCCATAAACACCAAGCTTGCTGCGAAAGCTGTTTGAAAAGATATAGTAGGCACGCACGAAAAGCACTTTTTAAATATATGTTTGTGTATACGTGTCTATATCTATCTATCTATCTATCTATCTATCTATCTATCTATCTATCTATCTATCTATCTATCTATCTAGATAGATAGATAGATAGATAGATAGATAGATAGATAGATAGATAGATAGATAGATATAGATATAGATATAGATATAGATATAGATATAGATATAGATATAGATATAGATATAGATATAGATATAGATATAGACACGTATACACAAACATATATTTAAAAAGTGCTTTCCGTGTGTGCCTACTATATATATATTCTCTCTCTCTCTCTCTCTCACTCACTCACACACACACACACACACACGCGCGCGCGTGCGCGCGGTAGACGGGAACAGTGAAAAGGGGACTGGGAGCCTTTTTGATTCCGGTTTATTACAAAGGGTTAAAGGTGATGGACTTGACTTCATTGAAGTTCAAAGACATCATATATTCACATTTTTGGGTCCTTCTTGTCACTCCCCTCCTTCTCGTCTAATGCAACAAGTATAAATGCTGAGCGTTCAAAACAGACTTAACTATTGGGATCCTTTGGAGGCTGGACGCCAGGATTTTCAGGGATGAGAAGCAAGGGGTGGAACCGCATTACACCATCTTCCTAAATTTCGTTCGTAGTAAAGACAACCCAACTTCCATAGCTAAATACTCCCCCTCCCAAACAAACAAAAAAAAAGCAACCCTAAAGGACATTAACGGGTTATCCCTACCTCGCACTGCTGCTTAATACCCTTGTAAAGTCCCACATGGTCTATAAACTTGGATTTTACAACTGGCATTCCATTTTAGCTCTAGAAAACTTTGAACTAGGCCTCCAGTTTCATTGTGTCGCAGCCCCAGTGAAAGACATGGCAAAGGAGGGTGGGCTGGAAAGGGGGGAGGAGGGAAGGAGAAGGGGAGAATTGGGAGGGTGTAAGTGTACTGCATGCATGTAGTGTGGGACTAGAAGCTGGAAGAAAGCTAGCTGGGCAAAGGCACTCTTATTTGTTTACTATTTACAGCGGAAGTCTTTTTCTCTGGCCAGACGGTGGCAATTAAGGAAAAAATTAAGCTGTTTAGTGCTGCAGTCTTTATTAGGATGTCTAGACTGGTCGCCCCCTTTGTCCAGACAACCGTGCAGTTACGGGGTATTGAGTGGACTTGCAGACCTGGTGATACGCACCTTATTGCACCTATGTTTTAAGTTTTCCCTATCCCTGGGAAAAGGTTTCAACAGCCCCTAATGGCAGCAAGAGGCGAGGGTCTTGGGATGACACGCCATTTTGTTTCTTCTGGGGCCCAGGCCATGCAGGCGTGGTGTGTGTGTGTGTGGAGGGTCTCCCATCTTTTTGTGGGAGCAATTTTGCCCATCTTTGGGTGCTGTGGTTGTCCTTGCAACCCCTCTACGAGTTGGACTACAGGCAGTCAAGACACTTCCATCCTCGGGAAATATTGACATTAGGATACTATGCATTTAACCCAAGAGAAATGTCTAGGCCCTGAGTGTTGTTGTCTGCCATGAACGACAATGCCACAAACATCAAAGTGGGGGAAAAGGAGAGGATGAGAAATAGAAAGAAAGAAAGAAAGAAAACAGTTCCTATCTTGCTTGTGCATCTATAGACACATGTATTCTCCCCCTCTCGTCTAATGAGAAAACATTCCTCTTAGCATAAAATAGTATCAGGGTGAAAAGGCAGGTTAATCTATCAGAAAGCTAAAGTTTCTTTTCTCTCTCGTTCTTCCTTTCTGGTGGGCTTCCTTTTTGGTTTGACAAATCCAACCAAAAGGGCAATATTGAAAGTATTTGCATGGAACCAGATTGCATTAGGAGCACTCATTAGCAATTTCCAATGCCAATGGGTGTGGAATATAAATTTGTTACTGCTTGTTCCATAATCCAGCTATACTTTCAGACACCAAATATGAGTAACACAGTTATTCTTCACGAATGTGTGGCAGACTTGAGACTGGGAAGGGATCTGACAATTAGAATTTTTTAGGGTCCTCATTTCTGCAATACCGGCATATAACTGTGTCTCCCACTTCTTGTGCATTTCTGTTCTGTTGTGATGTGAGCAAGTTGCCTTAACTGAAGTAGAGATCTTATTGAGCAGCAAACGTAAAAAATGCCGGCCTTTGAACTTGTTTTATTTAAAAGAAGAAAGTCAGTACTTGACTTTGTATTTGTGCATTGCGTGGAGAGGGGAGCGAGGAGGGGAAGAAGTAGTTTATCCTTGACCCTACGAAGGGTTATTCCTACATTAAATCCTATGGCAATCTTGCTCGTGAGCCAGCAGTTTACCATGTTGCAATACAGTACATAGCTTTTGCAGAGTGGTGAGAAAGGAAAAAAGAGAATAAAAAGGTTGACTACATTGGGAAAACAGATAAAGACATCTGGAGCCAAGCACAGAGCTATATTTATTGGGCCAAAAAAAAAAATCCTGTAAATTTAAATGCAATGACGAAAACAATGAACTCCACAACAAATGTCTAGTTAAAAGCCAGAAGGTTCATATTAATGTGGCTATATTACACAAACACAGAAAGAAGCAGACCTGTGTGCATCTTGGTATTGTACACACACAAACACACATATACACGCAGGCAAGGGTATGAGGTGTGTGTATGTATGTGTAGATATTGTATGTTGAAGAGTGCTTGCTCATAAATAGATGGATAGTCCGACAGGCAGACATCCGTGTGTGTGCCATGGATGGCGCCTTTGGACAAACATACTGCTTCCCCATTTGGGTATTTAAAGTTCAACACGAGAGCCCATACGACATTGACCACAGTGATGTTTAAAAGAGGGAAATGCCAATAAAATGGTCAAATAAAATCGTAGTGTAGAACAGCTTGAAATGTCTTTATTTGCCACAGAGTTTCACAGACTTTTCTTGGGATTCACTTCTTTACATACACAAAGATTTATTTATAATTGCAGTTTTTGCTGCTGCTGCTGCTGCTGTTGTTCTGGTTGTGGTTATTGGTTTTTTTTCCTTTCCTCCTGCTGCTGATCTCCAGTGTCCAGAGGGGGAAAATGCATTTACATACGATTTAAGAGGCAGTTATTGCAAATTTATTGTAAGACCCTTCCCCTTTCTCCTGGCCCATCCCACACCCACCCAAAACCCTGTACCGAGATTCAGGGGGAAGGTGGCAGGAACAAGGTGGAGAAGCAAACCAAACTTGGGAATGCCCGCAATATCTCCATAGAAAAGACACACGAGGGAACCAGTTGAAATTATGTCATTGTAAGGAGGGCAATTTCCAGACAGATCATTTAAACAAGGTTTCAACCAACAGCAGTCCTTCGCATGTACAGCAGTGGAACCCATATGAGGTGGAGTGTGTGTGCACACGGATGAACATGTATGTCTCTGCACATGCAAGGGCACACAATGCACACAAGCATACTCTCTCTCTCTCTCTCTCTCTCTCACACACACACACACACACACACACACACACACACACACACACACACAACACACACACACCCCTGCAGGCACACTCATACAAAGCCCTCCTCCCAAAGGAAGACAGGCAGTCTTCGGGAGGGGCTTTCTCTGCCACAGCTCCTTGTGTTTCAGAATAAGGACATGTAGCATAACACTGTTCAGAGCAAGGCAAGACGACGTCTTCCACCAAACATCGATGAGTCGAATGAGGAGGAGGTGGTGGTGGTGGTGTGTGTGTGTGTGTTTGTGAGGAGAACGAAAAAAAAGAGAGAACAAAAATAAAGGTTAAAAATAATCCCAGTTCTTCCACATTAAACGTCACATTAAAAGTCCAGACAGGATTCAAGTCCTTTTCAACTTTTAGGTCATGGAATTGTGTTGGGGAATAGGGGGAAAAGAAAGGGCACGTAAGTGATTCCTTTCTGTGAACAGCCCCCCTAGACAGGTCCCAAACATTCAGACAGAAGGAAGGAACGAAAAGGTTTACAACTCTGAGACTTGCTTGTAGGCTTCACAGTCAAACCAACGTCCCTTCTTCATACACAGAATACCTCAACGAGCATAAGATTTTCTTTTCTTTTTTACAAAATAAGTTCACAATAAGGGATTCCCAGAGAAATACTGCAGGCGGTCTCTACTTAGTTTTTTTTCTTTCATTCTTCTGTTCTGAAACCAAATTTTAACCTGTCGATCGGTGAGATTCAGCATCCTAGACAGCTGCAGCCTTTTCTCTTTGTTTATATAGACATTGAAGAAAAATTCGCGTTCTAGCTCTCGGATCTGGAATTTCGAATAGGGGCATCGCTTCTTTCTCGTGCGGGGGGCACCTTTGTGGGGGGAGAGAAGGAGAGTGTGCGAGAGGGAGAGGGAGAGAAGGAGAGAAAAAGGGAGAGAGAAGGAGAGAAAAATGCAAACAGAGGGTGAGAATAGCTAGGCAAATGACACAACAAAATCCCATTGCCACCCCCTCCCCAAACACACCCACACCCTTGACCACTCCAAGAGATTATGTCCATAATTTCTCACACCCGTCCCCAACCACATCCCACGGCATGTGTAACATCCAAACATGTATGTGCTGTGACCAGATCAAAGCAGACGATTCTTCCTGTTTAGTTTGTAATCAAGGTTTCCCATCCTCGTGTGAGCTCCTAAAGTGGACTCTTCTAGCAACAAGCACTGCGTTGGGGCACATGGATGGAGCCCTCTTGGGGCAACCAGGCAGCCGCCAGGAGCTGATGCACTCCTGGTGCTTTTTCTACACATGCAGGCAGAGCAACGTGGGGAGTTCCAAGAACCCATTAAGGTCCTGCAGAAGTTTTTGATTAACTGGAGTGCCACCCTCCACGAATACCCGGTGCAGGCACACAACTCAATAACTCTCTCTCTCTCCCCCTCTCCCCCTCTCCATCTCTCTCTCTCACCACACACACACACACACACACACACACACACACACACACACACACACACACACACACACACACACACACACACACACACACACACACACACACACACACACACACACACCACAGATGCACAAAGACAATCAAAGCAACAGATTTGAGCATTCCAAGAGGAAGCAAGATATTCCCCAAGGCATTAAAAAGAACTGCAAATGAAATGTATGTGTGCCTGAGTATGTCTCCTCTAGTGTGAGGTTCATGCAGCATTTATTGTTCCACTTATGCATGAATTAAAATGAATTCCATTAATGACACTTGCTAGATACCCTGCTTCGATTTAGCTTTTTCTTTTTTTTAAAAAAATACGTGAAATCCCTTTATGCTTGTGTGTATAAACAGGTACCTGAGATACTATAGCTATGAGTCTATGGATAGGAGATACGCTCTGGTTTTACACTCTTTTTCTAGGTGAGATCAACTTCTTCAGAATGCCATTTTGTATAGGCATCTATATTTTTTTTTAAACACCCGAGAAGTTCCGACTAAGTGTGTGTGTGTGTGTGTGTGGGGGGGGACCAAAGCAATCTGGGGGGAGAGAGAGAGAAAGAGAGAGAAGGTGGTTGGGGAGTTGGGGGTTGGGAATAATCCTCCCCTTTGACATGAAAACGATAGCTTTCCCTACCTGGCATTACTAACAACAGAGATATACATTTAAATTCGGGCATGCATTTTGAAAAAAAGGTGACGGTGGTGGGGGTGGGTGGTGGAAAGAGAGGAATATAACCCTTCCACCCCATCTCCGTCCACCCCCCACATAGGCACCTCTCCTCCAGAGGACAGGAAGCGAAAGCTGTGTTCTGCCCAATTGCCTTTTACCCTCCAAACCCCGGGACCCAATCTTTTAAAATGCCCCTGTAAGTTCATGATCAAAGTTAATATTTGTCACCATGGCGTGCTTTAAAAGAAATAAAATATTCACAGACTCGGAGATCCTGTGTCTGCGCCTAACATCTCCATTCCCCCCCTCCTCCTCAAAGAGCCTTTTTTTCCCCCCTCGTAAAAATTCTTCTCGTGGCAAGGAAGAGCTTTGTAGGTTATAATAAAAATCCTTTGAATGCTTATAAAACTCCACATAAAATGTGACCGACAAAACAGCGGGCTAGTCCCCTTCACCTTTCTCCCCATTTAGTACGGCTCGCTCGCTTTGTCTACCTACTCGCGTTGCTGCTTTTGCTGCCGTCCTTGTTGACGGAGGCGGAGGCGGCGGAGGACGAGGAGGCGCTGGAGCCCGGGTTGGTGTGCTCGCCCTCGTCGCCCTCCGGGTCCCCTCCACCGCCACCGCCTTGGTCGCCTTGGCCGCGGGCAGAGGAGGAAGAGGACCCGAGCGCGGCGGGGTTCTGGTTCTGGTTCTCGCCCTCCAGCTTGCTCTCGGGCTTCTGCAGGCAGGCGGGCTCGGGAGGGTTCTCCGCGGCGCCCCCGTAGGCGTTCTCGAAGAAGCGGTCGAAGCCCTGCGGGAGGACGCTGTTCTTGTTCATGCCGGAGTAGAAGCCGGCGGAGGCCGGGTGGCTGGCGCTGGGGTGGTGGGGGTGGTGGGGGTGGTGGTGGCTGCCGTAGACGCCCTCGTTCTTCATGAGCATCTCGGTCATGGTGGCGGCCGCCGGCGGGAGGCACTCGCGGTGGATCAGCTCCTCGGCCGCCGAGTAGCACGAGGCGTAATTGCTCCGGGTGCTAGGGTGCCACTTGTTCGACGGCTCCAGCCCGTAGGGGACCTCGCGCACGGGCTGCACTTGCGAGAGGGTGGCCGAGTAAGGGTAGGAGATTTGGCGCGAGGGGGCCTGCGGCAGGAAAGACGACACGGCGGAGAACTCGGGCACGTAATAGGTGCAGCTGGGGAGGTACAGGTTGGAGGCGGCGGCGGCCGCGGCGGCGCGCTCGCCGAACTCGGCGCTCCGCTCTTTGCGCGACTGCGAGCAGAAGTTGCCCAGGTTCACTGAGTTAAACATCTTTCTCTCCCTTTTTGCCGGGCTCCTGGTAGAGAGAGAGGTTCGGGGGATCCGACGTGCAGAGGGGAGAAATTTTTTTGGGGGAAGGCGAGATGACGCGCCGATCCGTCTTAGTCGCTCCGGGGGACACGTGATCCAAAGTAGATATTTGTCATATATCAGTTTGGAGCACTTAGAAGCGTAGGAGTGGTTCACTTAGGTAAGATCTCAGAGGTTCAAACGATTGGTTTTCAAACACCGCAGAAACATTATGAAAATCAATCGCAGATTTGTATTCATTTTCTTCCAGGCACACCCCTTGTAAGCATTCAAAGCAGACAGCCAGGGGGTGGCTTGTGAAGTTCTCTCTCTTTCTTTCTCTCTCTCTCTCTCACTCACTCTCTCTCTCTCCGATTTGGATTTTGCTTTCAGTCGTTCACTAGGGATTTGGATGTGGGGTAGGGTGAGGGGGGGTAACTCGGGGGTGGGGAAGGTGAGGGAGGGTCTAAGGGATGTGATAACTGTAATCTTCCTCCCTTCTGAGATATTTGTTCCTTTTCACGCTAGTCATATTTTAGGCGTGATAAAATATATTCCCTCCTCTGTTTTCTCCCTCCTCCTTCTAATTTTCCTTCTTCCTTTCAAAATGTGGATTCAGCACTTAGAAGCCCCGAAGACTGGATAAACACTCTTCAGTAAGTTTTCAAACATTTCTCAGGAACTTGCTTCTCAAGGGCGGACCACCTCTCAACAGACACAGTGTCTGACAACTTTGGAATAGATAGGTAGGGTAGGTAGATAGGTGGGTAGGAAAGAAATAGTTAACTAACCACAATATATAGCATTAAGTTGACTCCTTAGTTACCTCAATCTGCCTCTCAGGTAACACAGGGGTCGTCTTTGCAAAAGCAGAAGGTAGACCATGCCGGAGAGTGGACAAGGGGACAAAACTTGGAAACTTTTTGAGGGATCTGTCTAAGCCCCAACTTGAGTCGGCTGAGGCCTGGCTGAATGATTTTTGAGTATAGATACTTCCCCAATATATATATTGGGATTAGGAAAGCGAGGTCAAGGCATCAAAACAGTGAATTAAGTAAATATTCGAAAGCTTCCTTTAACATTTGCTTAAATATTTATGTAAAAGTGATGTAGTGAATATTTAATGCAGCTTTTTATTATCAATCAATGTATGTTCACAATGCCTTGTGACCTTTATCCTATCAGCTAAATAAAAAGGGAAGGGAATTTAAGATCCTTATTAAAGTTATTTGTCCTTGTAAGTGTGCTGCTGGTGGGCTTCCCTCCCTGTATAGCTCGCCAAGATGGAAAGATAAATGGAAATAAGAATATTTCTATAATATTTCCTGTGATTTTCAAAGGTTTTTTTAATGTTATTCTTATAATAATTGAGAAGACTAAGCTATAAAAAGATATAAACAATAATGACAGTTGTTAGAGATAGCACAGCTATTCATTGGAGTATTGGAAGAAGGGGTGCTTTAAAAAAAAACACCCTGCTATCTGTCTGATTATCTTGGGCATGCATTACGCATAGTCTCAAACCTATTTTGTGCCTGACAAGCTAATAATTAATTTTGAATTAAAAAATACCTGTTATGCATCTGCAAAAAATTGGTTTCTGCTCAATGTAAATACTATACATCCCTTTGTTCTTTTCTCTCCCCCTATTCCTGTTTCAATTGTTTATTCTATTTTATTTATAAAATCTAGTTGCTGATATTGCTTGCCTTTTTCTGTGATGTTACACAGTCCTAAGAATTGTGGCAAGGGATGGAAAAGGGGGAGGGGGGATGGATACCCGGCAACTTTGCTTTGTTTACACAGAATCCTCCCGCCTTAACATCCATTGTTGGCTCCAATTTTGGACAGTTTAAAAGCCTCATAAGGGAAGTCACACAGCATCAGGAGGGCGAAATGACTTTACTAGCTATAACCCGTCATTTCGTGTTGCAGTAAATTAAACTCTGGGGAACAAATAACAAAGTCCAGGAACATAACAGGCCACTGTACTGTACAATAATACTTTGGGAACAGAATTCTTTCGCAACACGATGGGTTTTGCAAAGCATTTCCACTGGAAAAACCTTAAACAAGTAGGTGTTTTTTTAAAAACAAAGATGCATTTCTGGTAACTTATGACACACACACAAAAACCCAAACCCTGAGATGCTGTCATTCACCCTACAGTTTCTTTTAAAACTTATTTCTTCTCATTTCCGAGGGCTCATTTGACCATGTAGGGCTTAGTCTGCAGGTAAAATGGATTTCCAGGCAATAACGGGGAAGACTTCTTTCAGATCCTTCAGGAAAGGGGGAGAGGTCTACTTTAAAAAGGCAGAAATGAACGTGGAATTAATAGGCAAGATACTTCATGTATGCATGTGGAACTGCAACCCACTTTGGTCACAAGGAGCAGGCTGGCTGACTATAAGATCAAAACCTTTTAAAGAAAGTGGAGGGAAGCTGCGAGGGGGGGGATGGGGCGCACTTGGCATTGAGATTTAGCATTCAAAACCTCGCCTGATCTATTGAGATACTTTTCGAATTGAGTGTGTTTATTTGTGGTCCTTCAGGCAAGACCAAACTGAAACAACTTGGCCCGATCCTTCTGCTTTGACTTCAGCAAAATGATCAACCTGTCTTTCAGATATTATCGTCCACTAACAAGCCGCCTTAGGCTTCAGAGAAATGCACATTCTCTGTCAAACTCACCTGTACTGCTAACACGCCTCTGCATGGCAAAAAGGAAACTGTCTGAAGCTACTGTAAGGATGGGCTCTTTTGTTGTGTTATGTTTTGTTTTTTTTGTTGGGGATGAACTCCTTTGGTGTGCTTTTACGAGCTGGATGATGTTTTAGGCACAACTTTTAATTAAAGTGTCAGACAGCCTCTTCCTTGCCTTCTGAGGGAGTAATATTCATACTAACAACATACTAATAAATTTATTGTTTTACGAGGGCCATTACTTCCTACTCCCTCATTCCAACACTATGAAACCTGCCTGAGGAACGGAACAATTTTACAAAGTTGTGGGATGAGTGGGTTAAGGTTAGGGCGCTGGTGCAGCTATTGCAAAGTGAGCAATGCTAACTGCCCCACAGTCCGTCCTCCTCCCCCCATTTTTCTTTCCCCACTTTTTGGGGTGGTGGTAGTAGATTAACTCTTGTGTCTTATTGAACTGCCTTGGTGATGAACAGAAGGCTCTTCCAGACGTATTCGCTGAAAGCATGCGGGGTGCGATAATGCACAGGATTTCTCCTCTAGGTGTGCGAATAATTTATTGCTCTTAATAGGTAGATATAAGCTCTGGCAAGCCCAATGCCCCTTGTGTTTTTTAAAGCCCGGTCTAAAGTATTGGATTTGTCGGCTTCCTGCGAAGAAGCACAGAAAAGACAGCTGTGGAGCCACAGCACTTGAATTTGAACCACCAAAGTCAATTCCCTGGCTATCATAAAAGAGAAGAATGAAGGCTGGAAGTCTCACATTCCTTTTGGTCTCTCCTTGGGAAAAAAAAGAGGAACGGGAACAAGAATAAAAGGGGGAAGGGGAAAAAACCCATGAGTATAAGAGTGTAGAACTGGCAGTTCTTTTATCCTGGCCATATTTTATTTACAAAGCCAATCATAACATTTTTTTAAAAAAACTTTGCTTTTCTAAAACTCGCTCTTCAATTGTGAGATTTGTTTTTTAAAATTAAAAGTTTCCAAAAAAGATTTCCAAGCCACTTCAGAGTAGTTGGAGAGAGAAAAGAAAAGAAACTGAGAACAGTCAAGGGAAACAGTTATGTCCATATTTAGCCTTCTGGGTTGTTTGTGGCTGTTCAAGTGAGTTTCACCACTCCAATACAAAGCATTGCTAACACAGCAATTAATTTCCACATCGGGTATCCCGGATCACTTTCCTGATCTAATCATCAGGATGTTAAAACACATCCTAGCATTGTTGGGCCTTTTTAAAAGAAAGAAAGAAAAAGTTAAGGTGGAAAATATCACTTTAACCAAGACTTTGTGGGAGATATTCTTTCTCTGCGGCTGAAATGAACTTTCAAAGAACTTGGTTCTGTTAGTTTTGTGGGAAATTTAGCCACAGAAATGTTACCACAGTGGTGAATGGCAGGAGTCCATGACTTTGGGTTGTTTGTGTACTTTAAAACAAATCAAGGGTGGAGTTTTGGACACAGCCTACAAACATTTCACCTTTGAGAAATGAGTCTCTCCGGTCCTTTCCCCATTTGAGAAATAAATTAAATATGCAATCCAATATAAATTTTGGATTAATTTCCCAGTCCCATCTAACCAAAACTTTCCTGCAAAGGTCATCACACAGAGGTCTTTGCTACACATTCACGGGCTGTTTGTATAGGGACAGATTGCTTTCTGGAATACATGTAAAACAATACATTGATCGGTATAAGATTTTGAATTTTGAGAGCCTTTCCTATCATCCAAATGATGGCCCCAAGTGGTTTTTAAGGAAAAGTCGGGTTGCATCCTTCTGTCCTTTAAACTGGATTTGGGGTCCCTTTTTCTTGGTATCCCTTCTAAGGCTTGTGGGAAGGAGAGTGGCACTTTTAAGGTGTGCTTGCATCTTTAAAGCAAAAAGGGATTAGTATTTGAGAGAGAGGAGAACATAAGAGGTGGATGTTAGAAACTACCCAAACAATTCGTGCCTTTTAATTTAGCCTTTTAGGGTCTCAATCTTTTGGTGCCTAAACCTTGTGACTAAGAAATCTCCTGGTATTCTACCTACAAGCAAATCCCATTGATTCCAGTGCAACTGATGCACAAGTGAACATATTTGCAACCATAGCCTATAACTGATTCCCACCCACCCACCCTCCACTTTCAAAAATGGTGCAGCGGTAAACTAATTACTTCCTAAGGAAAAATAAAATACCCTCATGTATTTAAATCAAGCCAAAGGGTACTACAAACCAAGTCAATAAACAGATTATCCCCTGTTTTTGCGTTCGGGAAATCCGGGACCAGAGACAATAGTTATAAGTAGGAAGCTCTTAGAAAATATTATTGTCCCCCAACGGCAAAGATAAATTTAATTGGATATAAGCCAGCCTACTAAAGACGACTTCACAAGCTGCAAGCGATTCCAAGCGGGTGGGGTGGAGTGGGGGAACGTTTCAGATCTTACACAGGCCAGGGATGCAAGTTCAAAAGCATATGGACCCAATAAAGATAAAATCTGATAAACGGTAATCTTCCCAGCCACACGCAAAGTCAACACACAGTGGCTTAACTGGGTTGAGGGAGGAGGTCCTACCGTGGCCGTCCTGCTCCGAACACTTCTATAACCTTTACACTGGTGTAGCATAAGCCCTCAGCATGGGTCGAGCAACAGAGAACGGATACTTGGCAGACTGAGAGGGACCACGAAGTGAAATCGCAGGAGCTCCAACCCTACACACATCTACTTCCGGAACCAGTTGGACTGGATTCATCCTGACTGCAAGCCCTCTTCTGGACAGGTTTGCTCGGGAGTAACCTCCCGTCCCCTTTACAGTGCTATACCCCCTAGTAAATATGCGCAGGATTTTTGGCAGTCTGCATGTTTAAGGACGTTAGGCCAGCTCTACCAATTGGCAAGATATCTTGGTCGTGGATAAAAGAAACAATTGGCTCAATAATATTCGCACCACGGTCTGCCGAGAGTCAGAGAGTGAGTTGCACATATAAGTTACAAAGCCAAGTTCACTGGAGTTTTCCAATGGCTTATTCTGTTTACCAAAGCAAAAGAGACACCCAAGTCAGTCTGCGCAGAAACCGGGTGTTTGTTTCGAGGGTAAGGCTTGCATCAGGTCATACAAAAGCAATATATGGCCATCGAGCAGCGCAGGGGACAACAAAACCTTGTCAGAAACATTGAGCATATCAAATACTGTTTCAGCAAAAATAGAGAGAGCGAAGACTCCAGTGTATCCAAAGATGCTTTATTGTCCGAATGTGATTCAGTGAAAAGTAGAAGAATGGGTACAAACTGCCATATTTGTGGGGCAGGGGATGTAACACACACACACCGGCGGGAATCCGGTTGATGAACAAATGTATCAATTTAAACCTTGTCTTAGTCGTCTAGTTCCTCCTTAGGCTGTGCGAAGAAAGATGTGAAATAAGAAACAAAACGCTTCCAAGAAACATTTCCCTTTTTGGTTATTTATATATGAGGAGTGGGGAATTTAAAAGGTACACCCAGGCACTCAGCATTTCTTCCATTACACCAAGCAGGCAGCCTTGCTCCGATCAGACTGACAATGATCAAAGTAAACTCTCGAAGTTTTTATAAGAGAGAGGGGGGAGTGAATCCACCCAATCCAAATCTTCAATAGCTTTTCTCTTCTCTCCCCACCTCCCCCGTCAATTTAGGTCACTCGTGTTGGAATCTGACCTGGTATCCACAGTTCTCAGGGTAAAATGAAACAGAATGCATGGGATAGTTATGTGGTGACATCCTGCAAACAGAGACAGTCCCACTCTAAGAGCTGCCCGTGTTCTTCAGGCTGCGAATTACCAGCCTCTTTGTTTGCATGGGAATCTCTGCGCACGCGTCTGGCAGCCAACCCTTCCTCCTCTCTCCTGAAATTGTACGCGTCCCTCGATGTACGATCTCACCAAGTATTGGAAGGGATTTGATTGCCCATCTTTGCGTCTTTTGGCATCGAGGGATTGTTAGGAAAATTATCATTAAATTTTACTTCAAGCCCAGATGCAGCGGGCTGCTTTTGCATACATATGCATACGCATTGCACACAAACACTCTCGTACAAGGGTAAATACTATATTCCCGAATGATGCCATATTACCAGTACGTCTGTGGAAGTTAGAGAGCAATGAGTTGAGCAGTTACTTTGTGCAGACGAATTCTCAAATGATCCAGAGAATTCTTTAAAAACATAGTTTGACCCGGCAAGTAAGCGAAAGTGAGAGGATCGGCCTTCCGGTGCTGTCCCACTGTTCACTTTTTAATATTTCAGTACCCTTGAATGCTTTCATTCAACCCTAAAATGTACATCTAGAATGGGTTAGGTTTATCTAAAAACAGTCGGAAATACAACTCATACCTATGTTTCTATTTTCCATTGAAACTGGGATGGGAAATAACAGGGCCAGGCTCAGGTCAAAGTCCCAAAGAAGGCACAGTTTCCCCACACCAAGATAAGTGGATTTTTAAAAATGGTTTATTTATGCAGAATATATTTGCCTATGTTAGTGTACTATACAGTCAAAATGTCAAAATATTTAAAAGAGTGTATGAATGAAAATGTTAAACTGACTTTTTCCTTCCTTCTTTCTTTTTATAACCATTTCCAAACTCTCTTTTGCTCTTTCTCAATACATGTACACACAAACATGCTCACAGAGACATGTATATTTCATATTTTCTGTCTTCTTGGGGTGAAATATTTGGCACAGAACTTTCAAACTTGCTTTTTAGTTTTTTCATGTAAACTATATTTTACAAGAAAAATTACACATATTCTATTCTCCATGTGATAAGATCTTTACAAACCACACCTAGTGTTGCATGGCCTTTGTGAGACTGAAAGCACAGCCATTAGAGGTTTTTTTTTTAAAAAAAGCTACCTTATAATAATAATTTCGTGTCAGAAATTATTCTGTTTTGAAAGGATTTTTGTAGGAGAAACTCCGCTCAGGGGATGCCCGAATGAGGCTCCTTTCATGTCCCCAAGAGCTGGGACAGAGACGGCATTCAATCCGCCATGCAATACGGGTCTCAAACTGCCAACTTGAGGGCCTTCCAGCCTTCCAGGCTGGAAGGCTGGCTAACCACTGAGCCACCGCAGCCCCAAAAACTACCTTTAAATGCTACCGGCATGATACCACGTGTCCTAATAAGAAAAGTCCCACTGAATTCAAGAATGTGGGTGGAAATCTGTCTCCTTTTTGTAGCATTGTATCATAGTAAAAACTGCATGTGGACAAGTGAAAGGAAATAAGGGCAAAATTATCTGACAAGGGGGATCGAGAAACTACGGTATGTCTGACGTAGCCATTGTTGGGATTTTTTGTTGCTGTTTTGAATAATAATAATAATAATAATCATCATCATCATCATTTCCTCCTCCTCCTCTGGATTCCCTCCACCCCCTTCCAATTTTCCCAATTTCCTTCTAACTTTTGCAGGGCAAATGAGACCAGAGGGGCTGTAGGAGGGGACTTGGTTCCTTTATTACATAGACTGAGTTTCCATTGGAAGTGTAAAGCAGAAAGAGGTGTAGATCAATACCATTCTAACATTAGTCCAGGTAGGAAGACTCACATACACAGACGGTAGGAAGACTCACAAACACAGACGGTAGGATGCCTTACATACACAGACGGTAGGAAGACTCACATACACAGAGACCGCGCTCACATGAGGTTAAGCAGCTTCTGAAGCCGTCACTGGAAAGTCTGTTCATTCATTGATTTTTAATGGATTGGGACTGGGAGCTGGAGAGATGTTATTCTGCTCTCCCTTCTGATTTCATAGCAACACAAAGTGAAGCAAAATAATAATAACATCCACACATTTCAAACATCAGGGAAATATAAATGTCCATATCGTGGGGCCTGTGTCATAATATATATAACTGAATGTACTCTGGCCCTGTAAAGGACTATGTTCACCTGGATCAAAGAATAAAGACTTGGCCCGGTCTGCTTTTATTTGCTGTATTATTGTTGTAATGACTATTAATTTCCTTGGCGTTTATTCTCAAACGACTGCGTCGGATGCTGCATTTTATTTTTGTTTCATTCTCAGTTTCCCCCTTTTCCCTCCGCCTACAAAGATTTGCTGCCAAAAAACGAAACGGGAAGAAAATGAAAGATGGTGTGTATGAGTGTGTGAAGGGGAAATAACGTAAATTATGGGATGGCCACACTGCCGTAGTAGATAGACTGGAGTCCTCTTTCTATTCACCGCCAAGAGGCTCCTGCCATTTTTCATAAGGAGTCGCATTGTTTCTTCAAGAGGGAGCGAAATTCAGTTATCTCTTACCGTCCTGGAAACAGCTTGTCATTGGGGGGGGGAGGCACCCCCCCTCTCTCTCTCGTGTGTGTGTGTTTTCGTGTGTGTGTGTTCTTTTCTTCCTCCCTACCCTCAGCTCTTTAATCCAGTCTCAATATTAATTTATCGGTTAAATCTATGCATTTAACAGACCACCCAGCTAACAACTAGCGCCTTATCTCCGAGTCAATGGCAGATGGTCGAGGCGCTTTAAGATCTGCCTAGTCGAGGATCTTGTATGCGCCTCTGTGTGTGTGTGTGTGTGTGTGTACACACATACATAGAGAGGCACACACACACACACACACACACACACACACACACACACACACACACACACTGAGTGAGTGGGCACACGCTCGTTCACACGAAGCCCCTCTACCCTCCTCAAGATTTTCCTCTTTCGCCCCTCGTAACCATTTCTAGCTCTTCAGCCACTCTGCACTCTCCCTCCCGTCCCGCTTCCTCCCCATCCAGGCATGTATTTAAGGATTACACGTTTAAGACAAGAAAAGCTAAACCTTCCTTCTCCCTGTCCAACCCACTCCCCCGCCATACCTCTTTTACCCCCCCCCTCCTTACCGAGCGAACTTCATTGTTTTTCTGGAGGAAACGGGAATGCCGAGACATTAAACCCTAATTGGGCTTTTTCTTTATGACGTTTAATTTCCTCCGTGGCAGACGGGGGTTAGCATCTTGCTGAAAGAAAACTTGTTTGAAGTCTGCAATCCAGATAAAAAGAGGAGGGAGGGGGAGGGGAAAAAAAACTTTTTCCGAACAGCCTTCCTCCTGCAAAGATCTGGTCTCATTCCCAAACCGTCGAAAACCTCCACTCCCCCTTCCTCTCAATGGATGCATTCAGACAAATTCACACACACACACACACACACACACACACACACACACACACACACACACACACACACACACACACACACACACACACACACACACCAATCCCAAAATAAAAAAGTCAACGAAAAGTTGAGGGGTGGGTGGGTGGGTGCAGAGAGAAGACCCCTATAGTTTAGTTGGGTAAGAAAATACGATGGCCCTTGAGCCCTATTGTGGCAAATCCATGAAAATGGAGAATAGCCGTATAACCATATAAGGTAGGATGCTAACTTGACCTTCACTTTGCAATAGCGGCTCCCGCCCACCCAGACAGGCTGTTGTAAACAGAAGTCATCTGGCAGGGAGGGAGGGAGGGAGGGAGAGAGGGGGGGGGAGAGAGAGAGATTAGTAGCAGGCAGGAAAGGTCTCACAGAATTGCTAAGATCTTTTGCCGATTTTTCAGCCGCAGCAAACAAGGTACAATATTCTTTAAACTTCAGGGGGGGGGAGGGAGGGGAAGAAAGAGAGGGAAGGATCCTTCATTAGCCAACCTGATCTCTCCCCCACACATCCCCTGCCGCCCCCGCCACTGCGATCCGTCGCTTGTTGTTGTCATAAAGGGTTACTAAGAAGACAAAACCTACCCAGCCATCGGCCGATGGCGGGTTTAGTACGGACTGCAGTGACGGGGGTGGGTACTGTTGTTGAAAATGGCCTTGAAGTAGAAAGGGAAGGTTGGAGGGGGGGGGGGTCGCGGCGGAGAAAAGGGGTACAAAGGCGGTGGTCAGTGCTTCTCTTCAGGCCACCATCTAGCCACATCCTAATCGGTCTCTTTCGGTCCCTATCGCTCTTTCTCCTCGCGTCTTCCACGGATTTCAGTCTCGTTTTAATACCAAAGGTTACCACCTAACAAAAGTCTCTCGCTGAACTGGGGATGAATGGAAAGCTTTTTTTATTATTTGACTTCAAAGAAGAGGGAGAGCATTAAAAGAGACCACTTGCTCTCTCTGCTTTACGGAGAAGAGCTCCCCCCCCTACACACACACACACACACACACACACACACACACACACACACACACACACACACACACACACACACACACACACACACACACACACACACACACACACACACACACACACACACACTTTGCTGTTCCTTCCACAGCTATTTAATAAACAATAATACCAACAAGGATGATGACAAAAGTTTGGAACAGTACCGAGAAGAAGGTCCTGGAAAGCTCTTAAATAAAGCTTTATTGTTAACGTAGGGAGATCAGGTTGGCAAATTTGTGTGTTGGTTGTTGTTGTTGCTGTGTGTGTGTTTGCCTATAGTAGACAAAAGAGCATTGTTCTGTTTCACGTATAAATAATATAATTTTTGCAGGCCAGGGACCTAGGTACAAAGAAACACCACCTCCTGAGAAAAAGAGAAAGAAAGAAAGAAAGAAAGAAAGAAAGAAAGAAAGAAAGAAAGAAAGAAAGAAAGAAAGAAAGAAAGAAAGAAAGAAAGAAAGAAAGAAAGAAAGAAAGAAAGAAAGAAAGAAAGAAAGAAAGAAAGAAAGAAAGAAAGAAAGAAAGAAAGAAAGAAAGAAAGAAAGAAAGAAGAAAGAAAGAAAGAAAGAAAGAAAGAAAGAAAGAAAGAAAGAAAGAAAGAAAGAAAGAAAGAAAGAAAGAAAGAAAGAAAGAAAGAAAGAAAGAAAGAAAGAAAGAAAGAAAGAAAGAAAGAAAGAAAGAAAGAAAGAAAGAAAGAAAGAAAGAAAGAAAGAAAGAAAGAAAATTATCAGGAATCCAAACTGCTCACATTTAAAGCCATTTTGCTCCCCTAACAATGTTTGCTCCGATTTCTTGCAATTCCAATCCTTTGAAAACATTTGGATCGCTTAGCAGATGAATCATCTCGTATTGCGCCCCTCCCCACTCCAAGGATGATGCCACCTTCTTCAACGGTATAATTTTATATAACTGGGGGGGGGGGGGAGAGAGAATTCCACATGTCCTTAACTCGAGATCAAGTGGCAGCTCTGCCCCTGCCATTTCTGTCCGGATCCTACCCTATTATTCCTGGTTTTAGGCTTTGCGGTAGCTTTACAGGTATAATTGGGGGGGTGGATGGGGAGGGAATGAAGGTCCTTTGGTCGTATTTCTTTCGAGTTCTGAGATCCCGGGTTATTGTTATGTGTGTATTTAGCAAGCAGTGTCTGCGTCCTTTTATTTTATTTTTTAAAAGGAAAAAAATATATTATTGCCAAACAAGCCAAACACAGGCTTTCTGTGTAGGAAGGGAACAGACAGAAATCTGCCTATGTGCTTCCACCGCTGTTGTAAAATGCATATTAATCCCCACAAATGGCTGAAAAAAACTTAAATACTTGGCTATCAGCATTAGACCCTGATGATCCAGTCTTGGCATCTGAGTCGTCACTTTCATTTTAAAAGGCCCAACTCCCTTTTGGCGTACCTAATATCGAGGGGGAAGTTTAGAAATTAAATCCAAGTCTTTGTTTTAGTCACTGACGGGCACTGATGCGATCAGAGTATTTGATTTGAAATGCGCGCCCAGACAAATACAGTATATTTATGCCTGTGATCATTCCTATGGATGATTTGTATATCAAGGAAGCCAGTAGAACTGATCTTGTACCTGCACAATGATGCATCATTATTTTTCTTCCCCTTCCCTAAATTTATCTTGGACACAGATCCAGATTTCTGATGCTTTTCTCTCCCTCCTCCCACTCTTTTTCAAACACATGCAGTTTAGAGTGTGGGTTAATAGGCTTTAAAAAACTTGCAGCTTTCCCAAACTACGGGCGTGAAATTCTCTCTTCCTTTGAGTCATGGTGAGCAAGGGGGGAACCTTCAATATTTTCTGAGAAATCTGCAATGCATACTTATTTTTCTCTAGTATTGTGCCTATATGGGCATGCCTTTTCTTGATTGCCTGTTTTATATCATGGTACGAATGACACGGATAATAATTCCTTTCCCACAAAGCCTGGCATGGCCTCCTAACAGATTAATAGCACTGTGGCACAAGGGCAGGCATTTCCACATGTCCTGTCATAATGGACTCATCTCCCTTAAGCATGTGTTTGGAAAAGGCAGAAAGAAGTCTTGGTTGGGTCCAACTACTAAAATACTCACCCCCACTCCAAACCTTTGATTGATGTTGGCTGCAATTCTTAAATATCTTTAGATACAGTCTTTTAGACCAAGGCCTTTGCTGTACTGGATTAAAAATAGAGAAAATATTTTTTGCATGTCTCTTCTATTCCTTACTCCTATCTTTCCTCCCTCCCCTTCTTCCATACGAATATGGTTGTATTTTTGCCCCAATAAAGGTAATATAAGATTCGTAATTTTGGAGCACACTGTGGAAGGAGAATAGTTTTTGTTGCCACGGACTTTAGAGGTCCTGATCTAAGGCATGATCCAGTGTGGGCTATGCACTTATTCAAGCTGAAATGAACAAGGGTAGGTAAGGATTAGGTCGATCTGAGAGGGCGGGATCTTGTCACTACTGCTAGGCTTTGTCTCTGGGCCTATTTAATATGGGAATGGCTCTATCAAAGTCAATGTGAATAAACCGCAAAAAAAGGATGGGAGCAAGCCTGTCTATCATTGTTGAAGGGGTCTAGTCAGATTTAGAATGCACCCATTTGCAATATCAGTTAGTCATTTCTAACTCTGTCCCATTATTTACTTGGGTCTACTCAGGCTGTAGTTGTCTACCTCAGATCCTTATCTATAGGGAGACTCAGATTTGTTTGATGTTTAAACTATGGCTTTGCTAAGCGCAGCCTTTTAAGGTACCTGCTCAGAGAAACAAAAGCCTCCCTATAAGAAAAGCCAAGCAAGCTCTTACAGCTCCTGAAAGGAATACAAATGTGCCGATCTTTTTATCTTTCCTATCTTTTTCATCTTTATTATCACTCTTGTTAACAACACCAGCGAGGCTTGATACATATATCTCATTTAAATGCAGTCATCCGTGGAGCCACTGCAGTTGGTTGCTACAGACATATTAATTAATTTATTCTCTCAACAGTAAAATATTGCTGTCTCCTTGCTACCTACCAAGTCATATAAAAATCAAATTTCTTTTTACCCCTTCTGCAGTTCATTAGGCTTTACCTATAAGTTTCTATTTGAAATGCTTTGCTTTAAAACTAATTACTCGTATTCTATTTCATTTCCCAATCCTGAAGTATAAAGATGGATTCAAAGGTGGCATGGGTAGCATATGTTGGTAAACATTGCTAATTATTCCCACTCTGTCTTTATTGTGTATTTATGAACCCACCCTTATAAAAAAAAGAGGGGGGAGAAAATTATCAGTAAAAGGTGTGCTGGCATATTGATAGTGTTGGTGCGTGGTATATTTAGAAGAGTCTTGCCGTGGGTAGCTTTGGACGACAATGTATCTGCAGTTTTTTTTTTGTTCATGTGCAATTGTCAGAATCACACATTGGACTCATTCCGCAGATACTTTGTCATCAAAAGCTACCCACAGCAAGACTCTTCTAAATATACCACGCATCAACACTATCAATATGCCAGCGCACATTTTACTGAGTATTTTTCTCCATCCCCTCTTTTTTATAAGAGTGGGTTCATAAATACACAATAAAGACAGAGTAGGAATAATTAGCAATGTTTACCAACATAAGCCACCCACGCCACCTTTGAATCCATCTTTATACTTCAGGATTGGGAAATGAAATAGAATACGAATAATAAGCAAGCATTTCAAATAGAAACTTATAGGTAAAGCCTAACAAACTGCAGAAGGGGTAAAAAGAAATTTGATTTTTATATGACTGGGAAGGTAGCAAGGAGACACAGCAATATTTTACTGTTGAGATAATAAATTAATTAATATGTTCTTTTCTCCCATGCTTTGAGGCGGTCAACAGTCAGGATGGCCATTCAAGAGGCAACTGACAACTCCTAAAGCATCATCAGAGATACTTAAAATAATAATAATAATCCAGGCAAATTAATGGCCCCCCAAATATGTAAGGCTACAAATTTATACACGCTTACGATTAGTCGAGTTGCTTTGGAGTAAGCGTGCATAGAAGAGTGGAGCTGTAAGGTCTGCTCTTTGTCTGCTCCTAGGTAAAGGTGCAATAGATAATTAAAGCCACTCCAACCGATTTTTTCTCTCATGCACACGTGCTTTTGGTTTGGCCTGCCAGCAGGCCGCTTGCCAGTCAGTAGGGAACTGGAGGTTACAGGCTTCCCGGGTTGATTTTTCCTGGACATGTTCCAGCCTTAACTGCCAGTGGCCAAGAAGCCGGTCTTCCATGCCGTTCCCTCTCTCTGTGTGAAAGCAACACGGTTCCCCCCTGCATCATAAGACTAACAGGGAAATAACAAAGAAATTAGGGACAAGAGTACCCAAACGACTAGTGGGTATCTTCTTTCTATAGGAGGCAAGCAAAACTAGCCAGGGTTTCGACACCTTGAATTTCAGACACTTGCTATATATATTTTCTGTTGAAATGTGCTGTTGTTTCAAGCCAAATTCAGCATCGTTAGGATCAATTGATTACAGCAGGGGAGACCAGCATGCTTATCTTTAATATACATTTTTTAAAAATTGTGTGTCATGCCTGCTTATTGCTGTTACTCATAGTGCTAGTCGTATGTTACTTCTCTGTTGTCTGTTTAATGTTAATGAACATGTGATATTCATCTCCTTGTTTAAGAATGCCACCAAAGCTCTTCTGTAAAGACAAATATGTTCATCTATGCATGGGACTTTTAATTAACAACAGCAGCCACCACAAAAAATAATATCATCTTTATTCTGCTCCTTACCATATGATTACTGATACCCTTCTATTGGTTACCTCGGGCTCTTAGTGTTCCTACTGTTTTTAGAAAGTTTGCATTAATCAGTGCTTAGATGCAAATAATATTTAATGGAATTGACATGTCTTTCACATTCATGCTTGCTTGCTTGCTTGCTTGTTTATTTGTTTGGTTGATCATTCTCCAAAGCACTTCAAGAGGATACAAAGCACCAAAAGGAAATATTGACTGGGTTTTGTTGTTGTTGTTGCCACAGACCTGGACAGGATGAAAGCCAAAGTGAGGCAAAAGACAGACTGCTTGGCCTCAGACTCCCTCCATGAAGTCCAAAACCAAGGCTCCCTGACCACCCCTCCCCCCAGATGAGAAACCATTTGTCATGAAGGAAGATGCCCAATGCACCTGGGAGGTCCAAAAGACACAGTATTCCAATTGTCTTATATATTTCAAAGTACCAATGATGATAAATTTGCAGGAAGCAGAAATATAAGATGGATATAGAGGTGGTGGGGAACAAGCGGGTGGGTTGGTGGGAAGACAAATCAAAGGCATACATTTTGCATTTACTCATCTTTATGAGAAGTGGGAGAATTTTTTTTTAAAAAAGCAATCCAATTAAAATATATGTTCTTTCATTGACTCAGTAGTTGTTTTTCTTTTAACAGTCAAGGTAGCATATCTCTACTCTTACCTTTTACCGAAATTGATCACAAACACATTCTCCTCCTCCTCTGGCTCACCCAGATTGAAGACCTGTTTATGAATAATTTCTGCTGTTCACTAAAGTATAATGTGTGAACTGTGTAAGAAAGAAATGTCCTTTTATTTATCTAGCATAGTGATGATGCACATGCACCTTTCTTGAGACATCTGAACACCAAAAAACAACAACACTGAGATGTTCTTGGATCATTTCAAATTCTGCATTGTGTAGCATACCTTGTAACATCGCCCTTCAGTGTACAATGGTCATTAAACACATTTATTCTAACCCAAATGGTAAACTGCATTATTTCTAAATAAAATATAGAGCATTGGCTCACACAATCTTTTCAATATAGGAAAAGTCAGCTTTTAAAAAAATATCTAAAACTTGAATTATTTTTTTATCAACTGGATATACTTTTGCTTGTTTTTTTTGTATATTGGAAAGGCTTATACCATTAAAATACTGTTTCAAATGTATTAAGCAGAATGGATAATTATTTTCTGCCATTCAAGAGACTAGTGATACACTTCCCACTTCCAAATGAATTTATTTTAAAGGCATGACTATGAAATACAGCGACAAAAATGCACATAAAGCCGTGTATTGTTCCTCTCCTGGCTTATTGGTTATTTATAAATAAATAAACAACATGTAAGCTGAGGAACAATATGCAGTTTTACTGCAAGCAACAACTTGTCCAACCTCTCACTGGTAATAAATAAGCTTTATCTACTTTGGGTGAGTGTTAAAGCATCTTAGGAACCAAGCATTCCCTCTTCAAGGTGAAATGAACCTCAATTTTCTACACAATTTATGCCTCTATATCCAATTCAGCTTGTTGGTCACAGTCCAAGTGCCTACTCTTTTGTGCAGAACCCAGGGCTGCCTTCTTATGACAGCCATAGTTCCACAAAGACCTCCAAGAAACAGGAGGAAATTATTTTGGGGTGAACATTTCACTCAAATAAATGGGGCTGGAAAAACACCCACATGCATTGGTTAGTGAAAGCCACATCCTATGGAAGCCAAGGGCAAATCTCCAAGTGAGATTTAATGGTTGTGTGAATGACAGCTTTTGAGAGTATTGCATGGAGGAATTCAGGAATTCACCCAGTGTCAAACAGTGAATTGGTTCCAGATTTAATCCTGCATTGAGCAGAGTCACTGTAATCAAGATCACAGTAAATTAAGTTTCACTGATTTCAGTGGGTACACTTGGAACACAATTAAATCTGGATCCAAATCCTTTTGAAAACAAGGGAGTCCTATTGAGGTACAGTGCTGTTTCCTACTCTTGAACTGGGAACCAAGTCTCACTGAGTTGATTGGAGTCAACTCCCAAGTAAGGAGACGTCATCACCATCACTACCAATAGCTCTTGTGATAATTCAAAGATGTTTTGATTCCTCATTTCTATAATCTCAATATTAACCTAGTAGAGTATCTCAATGTTGTTATATTCATATTATAAATCAGAAAGGCAAAAGTAGGGAGATGGAAGTTGACGTCAACCTCATAGCAACTTCATAGCTTCTAGCATGTGCAGGCCCAGGGAAGAACTCTCAGCTAAACATGTCACATTATATAAAGGCCATGCAATCGAAGTATTGACCAATAGGTCTCCATGAAACTTCTCTCCAATTCATGGTTCAGGGTTGAGCACCAGAAATTGATTCCTTTGTAAGAAAATGGTGTTAAAGTCCCCAGAATGTACTGGGTTGAATTGTATCAAGTCTGTACAGAACTCTATAAAGAAACAGATGTTCAAACCACCAAGCCCCCCCCCCCACCAGAAGAAATACTTTGTCTTTTGTTTCCATTAACATTTTCCAGAGTCTGCCTTATTTTACCTTCCAGTTCCTTTACAAGTTTGTGTTAATTTCATATGTTTAGTCAAACCCACACAGTTGCACATGGCTGGGACACCAGCCTAGATTTTCAAAACTGGAATTAGTGTCAGGCTTTTTCAATAATTTGATGCCCATGTAGCTGACAAACAAACAGTGAAATAAATAAGTCGCTGTTGTAATGAAGCAGAAGCTGTAGATGTCTCCGACTCTTCTTTCAAGTCAGTCCCAATGCTAATACTAATAATTTTGTGTCAGAAATGCAAGGTTGAAAGGATTTTTTGCGGAAGAAACTCCGCTCAGGGACACGCCTGAATGAGGCTCCATGTCCCCAAGAGCTGCGACAGAGATGGGAGCTCAATCCGTCATGCAGTACCCAGGTCTCGAACTGCCGACTTGCCAGTCTTCCAGCTAACAAGGCGAGCTTCTTAACCACTGAGCCACAGCAGCCCCTAGTTCTGCGGGTTTCTCAGCCCTGGAGACACCTTGAAGCTCAAGCAAAATGGCACAACAAGTCACCTATTCATTTTCCCACCGTCAGTATTTTGTTTGTTCAGAAGGGGGCGTCGCGAGGAGAGGGGAGGAGAGAGGATTTTAGGAAACCTCTTACCAACCTGTAGCAATTTTTTTAAAAAAAAATTGGCAATGCTTTCTTTTACCACATGTAATGACTCTGTGCTAAATCAAGGCCTCTGTTGATGAAACACATTTTCTTACCCGTGGGGCAAAAAAAGAGGCGACCCCACCCCAACCCCAAGAAACATAGAAACATACCCCACTTCATAGAAGGATATGCGGTTCTCCAGTGACTGGAAAGAAGCGGGTCTCTTTTGCCACACACACCAACCCACAGCCCAGCTGTCAATCTTTTGACTCTCTCTCTCTCTCTCTCTCTCTCTCTCTCTCTGTGGTCACTAAATGCTGACCAGGCTAATTCTTTATGTGTAAATTTGAATGTATTTAAATGGTCGGAATCATCAAGCTGGATGCAAGACCAACATGCTCGAGTGGGGGCTGCTGGCGGATAATTACACGTGGTGTGAATGTGGAGAGATACACAATCCACCTCATTTACTGGTCTGCCGGTTACTACCAGAAACATGCACCGATGAGGACTTAGGTTTGGCCACCGACAAAGGCGAGGAAGTGGCTTCATTTTCGCAGTCCAGGGTTTGATCGGGCACGAAAGAAGAATCAATCTGGATATCCAGGAATGAAGATAAAATACCAAAAAATTAAAAATGAGATTTCCTCTCAGCCTCCCTGAAAAGGACCAATAGTATGTATTCTAAAAGAAAGGCTCTATTAGGACCAAGAAAACAAAATGATTGATTACTCAGTTTGTACATGAGGCCATAGAGATTCTCTCCCTTCTCTCCCGAGTCTACCCCACCCTGCAAAGGATAATCTAATTGGAACACGAACGTTCGAGACTAATTTACTTTTGTTACCCTTCTAGATTTTTTAAAATTCTGACTGCCATCATGCTCTGAGGCATTCCCTTCTTGTTCTTCTTTGCAATCTATTTTGTACATCTTTTTTTTTTAAAAAAATAAAATACAATAAAACATGATCTACATGCCTCCAAATTCCATTGGCTGCTTTAGGTGTGTGTGCGTGTGTGTGCGTGCACGTGCGTGCGAGCGTGCATGTGTGTGTGTGTGTCTTTTATTAACCTTGCCGGGGCTTCTTCATTTGATAGTAAATCAGCGACTGGAGGTTTGAGCCGTTTTATTTATTATCAGAAATCACATAGTAATACATTCAATTTATTATTATCATCATTATTATCATCATAATTGTTGTGAAACAACTTTTTACATGACTATATAAAGCCGAGGGGGAACGTGCTATGACAGACATTTGCATAGGCTCTACACATAATAGCCTGAGGTAAGAAACATTACATATGGACTATACTGCAAATGATGCTTATTTAACAACAGTAGGGAAACTAGACTAGAGATTAACAAGCAAGGGACCCGAGACACCCACACCAGGGACTAAAACACATGACGAACAGAATTCACACGGAATAATACTTTGATGCCGCCTGAAAGAGAATATTGCATATATTTCAACTTCTTCATTTGTCATTCCTCCCCACCACCCCCTCCCCACCCGCTTTCTTTCTTAACATTTATCACTTCTGTTCCCTCCCCACCCTTTTTTTTGAATCACTGGAGTGACAGCCTAGAATTGCCTCGCGTATACCGTGGCATAAATAGGGAGACAATGCACGAGAATCTTGCTGGTGGATTTTGGATCGCCTACTCTCCCCTTTTCTTTCTTTCTTTCTTTTACTCCTTCAATGTAGCTGGAAGCTGCTCTCAGCATCTAAAATATTAGCAGGACTGTCTCTCGAACCCGCTTTCTCTCTCTAACCCCTCTCAAGTGACGGAGATTTAAATGTGTAAACCCTCCCCGACGATATTGCCCTGTAAAAGTTAAGCGCCTGCTAAACCCAGCCAGTGACTTTTCTGCCAAACGCAATGTTTTGGAACCAGCCAGTGAGCAAACATTTAACAGGTTTGCAAGGAAGCATTTGCGATGGTTGTTAGAAACAAGGGGGTGGTGAAACTACTGCTACCCAGCTCTTTGTTTTCATTTTTTCTTCCAAAGTAGCAAATCAAATACAAGCTTGATAACTCTGGAGATTGGATAGCATCTCACATCGACAATCCCGCCTAACAAATCCAAGATTTCCTGGTACATTTAAATAAATTACTGCATTACAGTTAAGTGGCTCAGGTTGGTACTTTTGATCGAAGATTCTTCTTTGTCACACACACACACACACACACACACACACACACACACACACACACACACGAGAGGGAGAGAGAGAGCTGGTACAGAACGCATTATGACACCATTGCCAAACATGGCGATTTCAGCCTCCGATCCACTGAGTGGAAAAGATTCACGGGGCTGATCAAGATATCCTTTGGGAATAATAGGTTAGGGTCCCCTTGCAAGATAACCTCCTCTGTTCCACGGGCGCAGACACGTTCCTTGCACTCTAGATATGGGAGGGAAAAGTGCACGGGCGTGCATTATTGCACATCATTGAGACGGGATCCTTATCTTTTAAGTGCCACTCGTGGGTCGGCGCCAACTCTTCTTTTCCACTGTGGCTCCTTCCCAAAGGAAGGGTGGTCTTCTTTACACGCCTCCAGACCCGGGCAAACCCGAGGAGGATCTAGAGAGAGCGGAGGGAGCAAGGCGGACAATAGGGTCTTGAAGAAATATTGTCCCAGCTAGTGTGAAAGAAAAGGCTGCCCGGGAGGAAGAGGATGGGGTTGTGAAGGACGGAAAAGGAGGTGGGGAGGGGAAAGAGGTTGGAGGGCTGTGGGGAGAATTAGAGGCTAGACAGCATCCTTTACAGATCGTAAAGGCAAAGCAATCCTGCCACCGGTCATGACCATGAACGCCGGGATATGGGAGCGCTTGGGCGGACAATAGGGTCTTGCCCAGAAAGCCCTGCCTCTGTCCTAAAATTTATCCCTTCCGATACAAAGCGAATGAAGTCAAGCCTGGGGGAGCAAAACTCCGAGTTAGACCACCTTAGCTTCCTTTCTGTAAAAGTATGTCACACTAAGAGACCAAACTGGCTGAATGACAGCAGAGACTTTGTACTTCAGTTTGAAAATGTCGCTGTGGAATTTATTCCCTAAGAAAGTATGTGGGAGGGTTTTTGGTGGGATGATTCTTGCTTTATGATCGTCATTCCTACACCACTATCGCCGCCGCCGCCGCCGCCTTTCACTCCTCCTCGAAGCAAGCAATGGGACCTTGGAAGGATTTAAGGCGCACCCAGGCAGGCCGGAGATAAGAAAAACCTAATTCTTATTTTTTTCTTCTTCAGGAAGCGGCACCTAACAGGGCGACCTCTCCCCCTCTGGCGATGGACTGCTTCTCTACGGAAAAGTCCGCAGAGAAGAAGCCCACGGTAAAACAGGAGCCCAGGGTAGAAGGTGATAAATGTTCACAGTCGGCAGCTTCTGTCTATGAAACATCAGGAATGAAAATAAAGTCAGCCTGCCTGCCTGCCTGCCTGCGTCCGTGTGCGTGTGCGTGTGCGTGTGCGCGTGCGTGCGTGCGTGCGTGTGTGTGTGTGTGGTGGTTGCAGGGACTGACACACGCGTGCAAACACTACCAGCATCTCCCCCATACCAGCATCCCCCACACACACAAACACACATGGATAATTCTTGACTCTTGAAGAAGAGCAGCCATGTTATTTTTTAAAAAATGTTTATTTAATTCTGTGTCTAACTAAATGTAAGCAATATGAAAAAGGAAGGGAAGGCATCCCCGGCTACTTCATTTCGAAAACAGCAACCATTAAGGAAAGTGTTAATGTCAGACTATATCTGGGGAGCTGGGGGGGGGGGGGGAGGAGGGAAAGAACTATTAATAGCTTGATTAGTTCCAAGGGGCTGCCATTATAGTTAATATAGAAAAAAGCAGGCATCCCCCTCCCAACCATGTTCTTAACCATCAATAAACACAACAGTATGATAAGCAGCACAAAAAGGCTCCATCTGAGGAACTGTTATTTTTAAGCATTCTGTTGCAAGGGGGAGAGGAGGAAGGGAGAAAGGGAGGGGAAGACCCATACAGGCAGCCTGCTGCTTTAACTAGGACTGGAGAGCCAGGCTCTGAAAAGTTTCCTTTATTGCAAAGTATAAGACGATTAATAGGGCAATTTTGTTTGTTTGATAAGGTGAGGGTGGGAAAGAGGAGGATTGGCGTTTTGCAGCCTAAGCCTCGTTATGTTTACTCCAAAGTAATCCTACTAAAGTGCAGTAGGTTTTTTCTTCCCAAAGAAATGTGCAGAACATTAAACCTAATGAAGTGTTAGGTCCATGGGCGAGGGGGGGAGGGAGGGGGGACACACCAGCCATTATATCTGGTCCCGCATCACATTACTTCTTCGTAAAATTATATCTGACTAGCACCAAGATCCCCTGAATAGGAGAGACTCATCTAGCTGTCTCCTTGTGTGTAAATGGGAACACACTCCCTTTTTCTAGATTTTCTTTCTTTCCCTCTGTGTATCCAAGCGTGACCACGCACACGCACATGCACGCGCACGCGTGCGCACACACACACACACTCCTCACATATATTCTTTTGCTCTCCCTTCCACCCCACACGTCCACCTTAATTCTGGAGTATTAATTGTTATACATCCATACATTTGGCTAACCTCCGTTTCAGAAGTGGTGACCTCAGTTCTTCCTTCACGCCCGTCTTGAAAATAAAGGCTGGCAAACCACTCTTGACAGAATGGTTACCGTTGATTTGAGACGAACGCCGCCTCCACTTAAATGTTTTGTTCGGCGAAGAAGAAGAAAAATCTCAGCGGGCCACAGGCTACCGTTGGCTTGTATACCGGGGCTGCCTAGCCCAGCCCAGGAGGGGTCCGTTGGAAGCCAGGAGCCAGAAGTGGGAAAGGTTACCTGTGAGCATTTTGCGCCCACTAAAAGGACGTCCTAGCCAGGAACGCAACATTTCCATTCAGGACCCGCTCAGCGGATGAGGAATCCTAGCGCGCTAGAGAAACCCAAGGGGATTGATGGAGAGGTTCGGATCCACTTTTGGGCTCCCCCTCAAGGTCCAGGAGGGGGGGGGGAGGGCATCGCTTCTGCACACTCTTTCTCTAAACCAAACACACAAAAAGACTCACAAAGACACACTGGCCTGCTCTTACGTTTTTGAAAAGGTTACTGAATGTGTTTCATTTTTTTTAAAAAAAAAAAGGTGGGAGGGTGGGTGGGAGGGAGAGGGAGAGAATCTAAGCCAGACAAGTAGGGGTCCCGGGGCCATCATCTGGGATGAAGCCTTAGAAAGTCTCTGTGATGACCCAAGACAGACTTGTCTGAACTTCAAAAGAAAGAAAGAGCTTGTTCTCTCATGAGGAGTCTTTTCTTTTTCATTCGCCGGTTCTGGAACCAGATCTTCACCTGCTGGTCGCTCAGATTCAACCGATCTGAAAGCTCCCTCCTTCTTTGGCGAGTAATGAATTCATTGACCATAAATTCCCCTTCCAGCTCCGCTAGTTGCAGTTTGGAATAGGGTTTTCGCTTTTTCCGGGACCTTGTGTGCATCGGGTACCAAGGAGCACCTAAGAATAGTGTGAGGGAAAGGAGATTTAATGCATGGGAAGAAAAAGAGAGATTGGAAGGGGACAACGTTTTAAAAGGGAGACCCTGTACCTTACCCTGCATCCCTTCCACCCATCTTTCAGGGGCTAATTCTTTGCAAACATGAGTCATACGTTTCTCTACACAAGAGATCAGATGCTCCAGTCCAGAGAGGAAGAAGCGGAGGTGTATTTAGTGAAGCGGCGGTGGTGGTGGTGGGGGATCGGCGAGAGGAGTCCTACATCTGCATTTTAGATCCGCAGGGAGAGGAGCCCTACATCTGCGTTTTAGATCCGAAGGTCTAGACCAGCGATGGCGAACCTTGGCACTCCAGATGTTCTCGAACTTCAATTCTCAGAAGCCCTGATCAGCAGGAGTGCTGACTTGGGCTTTTGGGAATTTAAGTCCAAGAACATCTGGAGTGCCAAGTTTCGCCATCACTGGTCTAGGGCTTTTACATCATGCATACCGGGTAATCCATTTTCGAAACTGTTGGAATTTGAGAATTTCCCCCTGGTACACAGACTAAAGGATAAACACGGGGACGTGTGCAACTGGGCTTTTCTTTTTCTTTTCTTTTTTTTGTGGGGTGGGGACGTTGAAGGAAAAGAAAATGTTACACACTGATCTCAGATCAGGTCTCAGATCAGGTCATCCAAACGTTCCAGAAACATTCAAAGGCTTCAAGTAACGTTTGTGGGGGAAACCTGAAGTGTGGGAATAAGGGGATCTCGAACCTAGCCTCTCAAAGATGGATTCTGCAGAGGGAGGGAAGGGGCCGTGCCTGTCACAGGGAGGTCAACCTGTTGGCCCTGGTCCCTGAAAGCTGTTTCCCAAGCCAAGCTGGCGCATAATTAATGTTGCGAGCCGCCTTGGGTCGCTTCGGAGAAAAAGGCGGTTATATAAATCTAACACATAAATAACAAATGAAAAAATAACGGGAAGATTATTTTCTCCCTCTAAGATGGTTCTTCCATGTAAAGGTTGAGGGTACAGAGATCTATTGGCGCCTCAGAGCAGGGAGGATGAGGAGGAGAGCAAAGGGGATTGAAAGGCAAGTTTCCCCGGAGGGCTGGGCACCGCGTGCCTTCAGATCTTCAACTCAAATGCCCATGCTGTTTGGACACAGGCGCTCTTCAAAAAAGGACGCCTACAGAGTTGAGTCTTCCGCCCGCTCATTCTGCGAAAACTTATTAATTTTTTAAAATACTTTAACCATTACTAAGGAGAATAACCCAGCACCGGCGACAGCCTCAACCTCCTCCATAGAACATTTCCATGGGCAAAGCCCCTCTCGCCCCCCCCCCCAGTGGCAAATAAGGAATTTGGAAGGAAGCAGGCAGGGGGGCTACGGAGAGGGGGGCGGGCAGGGAAACGAGGGAGCGACCTCCAGCTCTGTCTCCCTGTCTCTCTCCGCCGGTCGGCCTTTCGGTCTGGGCCGGCTCGGTCTCTTTTTTTATGGGATATTTACATGTTTATAGGCTTTTTCTGTTTAAAAGAAGCGTCCCCTAATAAAGCGCGAGGCATTTGACTGCTACCCCTAGTGGCCTCGGCACAAATAGGCAGCCTTTTGCGCCTCGCGGCCGATTTCATGGCATTGAGCAGAGCCGCGGAAGGGGCGCTTGGGCCGACTTTCCGGGCGAAGGTGCCAGGCAGGCAGCGGGCGAGAGAGAAGGAGGCAAGGTGTGATGGGGTGGGAGAGAGGGAGAAGAAGAGAACAGAGAAAACAACAAAAATAAAGACGGCATTGCATAATTTCCCGATCTCTTTCCTATTCTCCTCTTTCTTTTCTTTCTTTCTTTCTTTCTTTTCTCCCACTCCTTTCCTTTTCCCCCTTTCGCTTTCTTTTTTCATCTCCTCCCCCGGGTCGCCCCCCCCGTTCTTTCTTACCCCCACTGGAAAGACTGCTTCCTTGGTGGAGAGGGGACACCATTGTGGTCGGCTCGCTGGTGGCGCCCTTATTCCCGTCATTGAGTAAAGAGGAGCCGGAATCCGACTCCAGAGACTGACAGGAGGGGGGGTCGTGGTGGGGCGCCGCCTCGGTAGCCGGGTAGTCAAATTTGCCGAAAGCGGTGCCGCTCATTCCATTGGGGAGCCCCGGCTCGAGGGGCATCAGGGCGGCATTGTCCCTACTAACCCTCTCCTCCCTCTTGAGGGGCGCGTTCTCCGAGCACGCCTCCCTATAGTAGCACTTGCTGTCTTCCACTCTAGCTAGGTCGCAGGCTCGGCCGAAGGGAGGGTTAAGGGACACGGGGCTGCTGAGGTAGGGCTGGGGGTATCCGTTGCACGGCTCGGAGGATGCCCAGGGCAACGAGCAGACATTGTCCCGTCTTGGGTAGGAGAGAGACGGCAAGCCGGGCAGCTGTCCTCCGGAGGCGGCTCTGAAATTGGGGAAATAGAAGGTGTCTCCCGTGTGGATGTTCACCAACGGTCCCACAAACCCGGGATTAAGGAGATTATGTTCGCCCATTTC
Source organism: Bradypodion pumilum (assembly GCA_035047305.1). Classification (NCBI taxonomy): domain Eukaryota; kingdom Metazoa; phylum Chordata; class Lepidosauria; order Squamata; family Chamaeleonidae; genus Bradypodion; species Bradypodion pumilum. The sequence continues at coordinate 248,435,602 of JAWDJD010000002.1, forward strand.
CGCGGGCCTGACCGAGAGCTTCTAGTTTATGGCTTATCTGACATTAAACATAGTTAAACCTAAAGGTCCGCCCGATTGGTCCGGAGGGGGTCACGTGACCGCCAACTTGCATTGGGAGCAAAAAAAAGGGTGACGCCCACCTGAAGCAATTTGAGACAAAACAAAAACATTAAGTTCTGCCTTTAGGTTTATTGTCTTTTTAAATAATAATAATAATAATAATAATAATAATAATAATAATAATAATAATAATAATAATAATAATAATAATAATAATAATAATAATAATAATAATAATAATAATAATAATAATAATAATCTTTTTTAAAAAAATGTAAAACCATAAACCGCTTTATAAAATAAAATCACGGGCTTTAAGCACTGGCCCGGGAAACCCAAAATATTGTAAAATGTAAGTATATCCACCACCACCCCTTAAAGAAATGACACCCGTCCTTCCCGGTTGTGTTTAAGTTCGCTTCAACAGCTGGCAAAATTAAGTAATTTTCTCATTAATTAGCTCCTTTATTAACTAAAACAGTGGAAATTTACAATATCTCCCCAATAAATTCCTATTAGATATTGTGTCGTATAAAGTTTACAGGCTCTTTAAAGAGACTGATGAGTCTAAACCGCAAATACTTACAGATGACAGGCTTGGGAGAGTTTTAAAATCACTCCAGCCCTTCCACCTTTTCACACGGGTGGGTGGCTTATCTTCTCCGGTCTAACGTCTGATCACGTTTTATGTCAAACAAGCAGCCGAAAAGCAGGTAAATAAACAGCGTTCGAGAGTGTGTGGCATTCGTGTAGTCCCCACATCCCCCCCCCTTTAAAAATGCGGATACGTCCTTCGGTCTATCTCTGGCGGCGTTTGAAATGAATGGCTTTGCTTTGAGGAATGAAATCTTGAGACAATGGAAATTGGGGACTCTCTCTCTCTCCCTCTCTTCCACTCCGACCTTTCCATTTGTCTCACCTGTCGTAAGTATGAGAACACAGTTGGACCCATTGAAAGCTATCTGGTGCCTGTGTCGGTTTAAACAACAAACGAAGGAAAGAAGGAACAAACAGCACTGATTGAGGTAGGGAAAAGTGGGGGTGACACCCCCCACCCCCCCCAAGGGTTTCGCCATGCCGAAAACGCGAGTGCTGAAGGCGGATCCTGCTTGGGGAAAGGGACCTTAAAAGGCAATCCTGATTTAAGGGCCATCAGCCCTTGGTGTTTCAGAGAACAAAGGGAGAGGTTATCTTGGGTTGGGGAAGTTCTCTTTTCTCTGATTCTCCCTCCTCACCTCCCCAAAAAGAGGAAAAACTGAGGAATGTTCTCGGCTACCAACTTCCAAGACTCCTTGACACAGCGGACAAAATTACCGTAAATACTCATGTATAGGTAAAAACTGATTTGCGGGTGGGCACCTCAGAGACACCCCCTCCCCGCTCGATGCACCCGGCAGTAAATAAATAAACCAAAAGGACGAATAAAAAGCATGTTAACTTTGCTTTAAAAAAATATGCTACTGTGATGGGCAAAAATGCAGGAGTCTGAATTTCAGCGAAATATATTAACGTGGGGCTTCTTTTATATTAATGCCTACTCCCTTTCTCGGTACTTTAGTTCCTTCAGTTATGTAGGAAGGGGGAAATCACGTGTTAATCAAATAAACATTTTGATTTCCTAGTTCTATTAAAGGGGCAGCTCCATGATTGTCCCGTTCTCCACGTGTCCTTCGTCCATCTCTGTGTAAGCAGACATCCTTTCTAGTACCTACCTTGAAGAAAGAATTATCTCCAGCCGGACACGGTCAACCCGCCGTTCGGTAAGGTTAGTACATTTAGGCGATTCAGAGTAGTATTTCATGGTGCTTTGCAGTTTAAATTGCAGTTTAATCTGTTAAACCTTTTTTTAAACCACGGAATAAATAATTTCATAGCCTAGTTTGTGTGCGAAAAAATAATTTGTTTTTTAACTATGTTCTATTATTAGGAAGATTTTCATGGTTTTAGAGGCTCCATGACTTTACCATCTTCTCAGAAGCAGAAAATAGTAGAACTTTCAATTTTCAATGGTCTGCAGGAGATATTTAACCCCCCCCCCACATACATATACTCGACAATATTAAGGAGGAAGAAATATGTACTAATTGTAAACACACCCAACTTCCCATCCCAGACCATCATTCAGTATTACAGAAATGATGTCTCCCGCCCCCCCCCCCCGCCCCCCAATCTAAAGAATACAAAAGAACAGCAAACCTGCCACCGATAATCACAGTTATTGTGAACAGTCATTTTCTAAACACCTTCATAGTGAAAATAGATTGTGGCTTATTATTTATGATCCGTTTATTCCATAATTGTACCTTAGACCTTTACGGTCTCATTGATTTCTCTGAGATTTAAGGAGCTTAAGTATGTCCAGGTTTGTAGTTGAAACAGCCTGGGCAGCAGGTACGAACACGCTCAACCTCAAGACGTTTTGGAGTGCAACACTACTTTATTATAATGTTTATTCTTGTCATTATTATCATCATTTCCTCTTGTTGCACTCTTTACAGCGGCTCCAATTGGCATAAATACCGATAAAAGGAAAATAAGAAAACAAAAGAAACAGGGGAGGAGGTCTTTCTTGGCGACACTCTATTTATGCGATGATCTATTGCCGAAAGCTACGCCAGTTTTGCTGGAAAAAAATCAGGGGGGAAAGGGGGGAGTGGATCCCATTTACTCAGTCTTGCAAGACAATGTAATTAGGTTACTGCAATCCTCAAAATAAAGCATTCTAAGGATTAGGCTAAGGCTGTCTCATAAATAATTGATATTACCAATATAAAGAAAGCGGAATAGTGGAATGCTTGTGTCTTTTTAAAAATAAAATAAAAGAAATATATGTAATAGGTTTGGGTGGTTTTTTTTGTGTGTGTGTGTGTGGAGATCTCAGAAAATTTTGCATGCTCTGCATTTGGGCTTCGGCTTTGTTTACTCTTTATTTATTCATTGATTTCTTTTGCATCCCATCAAGCCCCCGGACCGTCCCAAAACTTCAGCCATTAAAGCCACGGTGAGAGGAGAAGACGGGGGCAGTAACAACCAGAGGCCTGGGATCTTTGACGAAGGCAAAATGCAGATCCGGGAGGGGAAAAAAAAGAAACTGTTTCAGGACCCTCCACTCCGTATATGGCGGCGGGTGCAGGGGAGAGGACCCCCTACTGAACCGAAAGGAATCTAGATTTTGCTAGGAATCTCTGGGAACAGCTCGGTTCAGAAGAGTTCCTATGGGGGGAAAAGGGGCTCGCGCTGAGAAAGTCTCGTCCGAGCTGAGAAGGCTCTTTAGCCAGTTCAAGGTCACTGTCTAGTGTGTATTAAATGGGCTCTACATCTTATGCAAATGGCTGTCTTGAAAGAACCCCGGGCCCTTGCGGGGAGCGAGAGAAAGACGGTGTGGATGGTGGGTGGCCGAACATCTCAGATTTGCGCTTCGGTCCCTTTCCTAACTAAAGCTTTGTCCAGAGTTACCTTTCTGCATTTCTGGAAATCTGTCATAAAGCACTTTAACTTCATCTCCGCCACACATTAGACTCTAGATTCCCTCGCAGTGGGTTTTCTTGACTTTAACCGGCCACTTCCAACTCCGCTTTAGCATTTCATTGCCTTGTCTTTCTTAAACCACAATCACCACCACCACCAATCTTAAAACCGTATCAGGCAGTGGATGATTCCACATCACTTGGTGAAGGCGTCATTTAAAAAAAAAAATTAGGGAAATATTTCAGTTTACGCCAAGAAAATGCAATTGAGTTTACACTTCTTCTGGAAAATTCCTTTCCGCAACATAAAAAGTGCCGTGCATCCTTTCCCCCTCCCCACCTAATTGTCATCGCCTCGAATTCGCTTTTGTAAGCACGCTACCAGGCAAAAAAACAAAAAAAAACCTGCCTTCCTCTTTCATTGCTTCAATTTAAATTCAGGTTTTTTTTTTTTTTTTTTTTTAAAGACGCCACCTTAGACCGTCTACTGGGATTGCATATGGATTCCCCATTCTTGGCCATTCTCCTGCTGATTTTAAAAGACAACATTGATGTAAAAAAAAAAAGGGGACTTAATCTAGAGTGATAGACATGAGCGTGAAAGTCTGAGAAAACGATCCGGCTTCGATTACTTGACTATGGAGGCCGAATAACAGCGGACTGGACCTGCCTTATGAGAGGCGGAGCGAGAGCGGAGTGGGAGATTCAAAAGCAAAGAAAAGCAAGGTGTGACGAGACGAGCGCCTTTTGAAAGCGCCCCTGGGGCACGGCTTGCCTGGGACGTTGCTTGACTTGAGGTGTGCAACCTTTTGCCCGAGCTTTTGCTAAGAAAACAGGACGCAACTTTACAGATTCTCCAAGCCTGCCCTTTAAGGGTTAAATCCGGATGGCGCAGCTACATTTTCCCCAACACTGCCAGCAGAGGCTATCATTCTCCTGCTGGATCATGCAGACCGGCGACTGTTTACTCTTCGAGGTGTAGGATTAAAAAGGAGAAGGCATATAGGTCCCCCCCCCCACTTTATCTATACCGTTCTCATATCTTGTATACCTTTCCGCCTTTTCCACCCACAACGTGCTTCTCCCCCCCCCCCCAAGAGAATGAGTTCCATCCATTTGACTTCAAAGTTCCAGTTCAAAAATCCCTCGGATCCCTTTCTCCATAATCTTCTGTAAACTTAGGCTGGAGTTGGCAAGAAAAATAGCCAATTAGGGAAGCCTATTTTCTATGGGAAATCGATCACTGCCCAATTTGGAGAAGAGGGGAAAACTCTTTCCCAAACTTAAAAAAGAGGAGAGCCTCCCCCCCCACGTGCAAAATATAATTCCCAACTTTTTTTGTACATCCTGATTTCCAAGATAATAATAATAATTTCGTGTCAGAAATTATTCTGGGTTGAAAGGATTATTGCTGGAGAAAATCCACTCAGGGGACGCCCAAATGAGGCTCCTTTCATGTTCCCAAACTCTTTTCTCACCGAAGTGGTTCCTATTTATCTACTTGCAATTTCTTGCTTTCAAACTGCTAGGTTGACAGGAGCCGGGGCGCTCAAACCGTCATGCAGTACCCGGGTCTCAAACTGCCGATTTACCAGCCTTCCAGCTAACAAAGTGAGCTTCTTAACCACTGAGCCACCACAGTCCCTATTTCCAAGATAATTTATTTACATTGAAATATTTAGGCTGCAAATTTTGCACACTTTCAAGTCCTCTGATAAGTGTGTTTGTGTTTTACATTGCCATACTCGGCTTTGAAACAGAGATGAGCACTGAACCCTAGAGTCGGATACGACTGGCTTTCCAGCAAGGGAAACCTTTACCTTTACTTTCTAATGGCAGTACTGGTACCCTCCTCCCCTTCAATTAGTAATCAACTCATTCCAGAGATAATTTTCTGAGTAGAAAGAGAGCAGGGAATGGAGATGAAAGGCGCAATAGTTTCATAACTAGTGCTGCCATCATCCATGCACTTACCTGGAGATCGGTCCCATTGAATTCAGTAGATTTCACTTGTGGGTAGATATGCCTGGGACTATACTGTTGCTTGAGATGTAGAATTTTGTGGTGTGTAACCAAATTCTTCTCTTTCAATATAAAAATATGACTGAGGCAAAATATCTCTTAGTGGAAATGACATATAAGTAGGAAAGAGGGAAAAGGCAGAAAGAGGAGGATTCTTTTTACTATAAAGGCAGTTGTTATTCAAAGAAAAGGCTCAACTTGGGAAGCTTCCTTTTCATGCCTTTATTAGGTCATTAGGCTGCCTGTCTAGACTTAAAATGACACCTTGTTTATCTGTAATCAGAAACAAGGAACAATATGGAGAAGACCAACTTCTGAGTGGTGGGTGGGGGATTCAAGCTCTAGAAGTTGGTGATGTCAAGGTCAAACAGGCTGCATAGTCATGGTCAAGGCTACCCAGCAGTGACATCACAAGGCTCTCATCCCACATCAAGTAACCCAGGGGGGATCTGGTCTTTCCGGTCTTTGCTCGCCAAGCACTAGTGGTAAAAGGCACACCATGTTATTTCCTTTCCTACTGAGGATAAACCAGGCCCTTTCATTGCCTGAAACCCATGACCAATCTGCTCCTCCTCGCAAACGCTAAAAATCTGGGCTGCAAGCACCTTCATTTCCTTACAAACACATTTGTTTTGTGTTGACCAAGTTACTTCCTTTTTAAAATGAGGATTTGATAGTGTTCCCTTTATAAAAAAACAACAACAACCCTACCCTCTCTCCCCACCCCCCACCACTTTTGTGCCATTGATTTGGTTTCCCAACATATCTTGAAGAGGAACAAGCTCATCTTTTATGGTCACAGGTGCTTGTTAAAAGTTTAAAAGAGGAAAGAGAACAAGAGGAAGTAAAGTTTATACAGCCAGGAGAAAAGAAGTAAAGAGAATGAACCTCGTAGCCTGCTGCAAAAAAGTGCATATGTTCTTTGATTTCCTCAAACCATAATCCTTATTTTATAGTCTTTAAAATGAGAAGGTTCAAGAAATGGTTGGAGGAGCAGATGGTTAGGTCCCTCTATGGGCATGGCTATCCAGTTCCTTAAAGGCCGAGTTATTCTTACTGCATCTTTCTTCATTTATGTAAATTTGACATACTCTTCAATGTATCCATTCCACTAATGCCAGCAGCTCTCTGGCACTGAAATGAGTACTTTTAGAATTACCCCACCAAATTCAGAAGGCACCTTTTCTGACTTCAGCCACTGCTCCTTAATATTAAAGAGTATAGTGTCCTTAATAGACAGAACTACAGTGGTGTGGTGAGTCTGAGTGAGTGTGAGCTGGCCTTTGGTTTACAAAATAGAGTCAACAAGCAAAGATAAGAGATAACAGTAGGCTTTTTTTAGTGGCCGGATAAAGGTATTGCCATCTCCTAGAATGATTGATTAAGGTTCTTTAGAGTATGATTCCTTAGGACATGAATCCTGGTGTAATAGAGGGAAATTAGCAGCATATTAAGAATTAACTACATTATGGAACAATACTTCAGCAGACCCCTGATCTAACCCTGGGGGAAAAAGCACACCAATTTTAACCTAAGAGTACATGCCTATTCATCAGGGGTGGAAACATGTGGCTTTTCACAAAATGTTGGACTACAGGCATGACTTGGCATCCAAGTCAACTATATGGGGTCATATAGTTATGTACCCAGTATCTGCTCTTGCTCATAAGTCTAATTGGATTTAACAGATCTGGGTAGCTATGTGTAGGATTTCATTATTGAATTGAACAGACAATAAACAGGGCTACAGAGGAGAGGTGTGCATGCAAGGGTGAGTGACTATGCCTCTGAAGCCAAAAACCAAGATAATAAGTAACAGTAAGCTTGTCACCATTCTATTCTCAGTGGCAAGGAATGCAGTTGAAAAGCCTTACTTTTGAGTAAAGTGCATGATTTGTGGGGCTCTAGTTAAATGAATGTTCACTGGACATTGGTGTGTGTACGGGTGGATGGGGGAAAATGTAGTTAGGTACTAGAGAAAAAGTAATATAATGGCACACAGAGTGTCAAATCCCAAGCAAACTGGTGTTAATGAATGGCTTAGAAGATGCCAGGAGTCCTCCTCGAGTTATAAGTGAGCAGCTTCACAATCACATGAACTGAACTGATTGAAGTGGAATAGAATGGAGAGATTCACCATTCCTTCCATTTGGATTCACCATTCCTTCCATTTGAGCACATCTGGGTCTTCTAACGCTTCTTTTCTGAGGCCTTCAAAAATTCCTGAAAGCCAGTTCCCAGAGAAGATCTGGAAATATATCCATGCAAGAATGTGAGAAGAAGCAACACCATCCCTAGAATTCACACATATTGGAAGCAAGTTCCCCTAAAAAAAACCAACAACAGGCTACCGCCTCTCCAAGTTGACGGACACTATGGTACAGTTCAAGGACACACCATGTACAGTTTAAGCATGTACTCTCAATGTAGAGCGAGTCACCTCTGCACTCAGTGGAGATTGTTTCCAGGTGAGAAGACACAGACTAGAATGGACTATTCAAAAGGGGAAAAAAGGAGGGCCCCCTGAATTATCAGTAAGACTTCCAGACTCATATATTTAAAATTAGCATAGACACCCGCCTCATTTTGGGTTGTATACATTGCTTGTCAGAGCAAGTGAGAAAAACTCACAGCCTGATACATTTCTACTGAGAAATGGAGCTTACTTTCCAAATGATGGTATATAGTCATGATGGCAAACCTTGGCACTCCAGGTGTTCTTGGACTTCAATTCCCAGAAGCCCAAGCCCCCTGTGAATCCATGTCCACAATGAGGGCAATGTGGGCTGAATGAATCGCAGTAAACTCATTCGTGTGAATTCACAGGGTGCTTGGGCTTCTGGGAATTGAAGTCCAAGAACACCTGGAGTGCCAAGGTTTGCCATCATGGGTCTATAGCATTGCAGCCTTCCTTGGCATTGGTGTGAGAATAGTATGCTGTTGAAAAGTGGGCAGAATTTGATTTCAGTGCCTAGTTTTGCTCTATTCTCCACTGTAAAGCTCAGAACACCTTTGGCCAAGGAGAAGCTTGAATCCAGTCTCCACTTTCGAGGACTTCTGCATTTCCTTGGAAATTTTCAGTGCATTTAATGAGATTAACATCCAAGGCAAATATGCCTAGGATTGCAGACTGAGACTCACAGTTCAACTTCTGCCTTACAACATTTTTGTTTTTGGGTATTTTGAAATATTGCAAATTCCTATTCCCTCTCCTGAATTTTTACTTTTTGGGCAGTGGTCGACATTTCCTGCTTGGGAGACAATGCTTTTGAAACATGGGTCGGGGAAGAATAGATAAACAGTAGCAGAAAGCAAAGAATGCACAACTGCAGGCAATCAAGGCTACTGGAAGCAAGGAGCGAATCTTACAGGTGATCTAATTAATTGAAATCCTTCAATTAAGCAGTTTTACAACCTAATCAACAAGCCAACTGAGGTTAAAATGGCAACAGCCATGGATTTAAGTTGGTATTGATCAGACTGAAAACAAAATGGCCTAAATCCATGGTTTCCAACCATGCACCACAGAAGGGGTAATTTGATTTTTAAGGGGGGCAATTTGACAATGAGTTATTAACAGTGAATGACATTTTAGGCTTCTTCCACATGAATAGGAGTTTACTTTTTGAATGATATGAATTATATGTCACCATTTCTAGGAGTTAAGAACAGGAAGATTATCACCATGGTGAATCAATATCCGGAATGGATACGGCTCCTGAAGAAGATATGTCACAGGGGTGGGGGCATCAAGATTTTAGAAATGCCTATGTGGGACATGGCCAAAAAAAGATTGGGAACTACTATTGGCCTAAATGTTCTCAGTATGTTGGCTTAATTGGGTTGTGAATTCAGCTGCTGAACCTCCCATCCATGACATGTTGTGCTGACTTTAAGCTCATCACAACTCCTAATTATTATAGGTAAAGGTAAAGGTAAAGGTTTCCCTTGCTCAAAAGCCAATCGTATCTGACTCTAGGGTGCAGTGCTCATCTCTGTTTCAAAGCTGAAGAGCCAGCGCTGTCTGCTTCTGCAAATGTTTCTGTGGTCATGTGGCAGGCATGACTAGACACCGGAGTGCACAAAACGTTGTTTACCTTCCCACCGATTTGGTCCCTACTTATCTATTTGCTTTTGAACTGCTAGATTGGCAGGAGCTGGGACAAAGTCAGGAGCTCATTCTGTCCTGCAGTACTCAGGAATCAAACTGCTGACCTTCCACCTCCCAGTCAGCATCTTCGCCACTGCAGTAAAGGTAAGGTAACGGTTGCCCTTGTTCGAAAGCCAGTCGTATTCCAACTCTAAGGTTCAGTGCTCATCTCTTTATAGCCAAAGAGCCAGCATTGTCTGTGTCTGCAGACATTTCCATGGACATGTGGCAGGCATGACAAGACACCAGAGTGCATGAATGTTGTAATTATTATGCCTAACACTAAATACAATAGGCAAGAGTAATACTCTATTGAGACTGGCCAGTTTTCTTTCAGGTTGATTTAGTTTAGAATTGGGGCTTTGGTCCTCACGAAAGCGATCACAAAAATCAATTACTTTTGAGTGTACTTATCCACCTTAGTGTCACAAATCTACATAATTAAAAAACTGTGTGTTTTGCTTGTAAGTAATGGGCTGCATTCACCAAAGTGAAAAGCCAAGTAGTATGAATTGCCATTGAAGTCAAACTGGTCTCTTTGATTCACAGGTCCAGACATGAGGAAAAGGGGTAGAAGTGGGACTTTAAAAAGCACAAGCTATGGTCCTTAACATGGACAAGAATGCTTTGTCCATTGCCCAGAAGCCCTAATTGACTAAACGGAGCTGGAATGGCCTAATTCCATTTGACAAAAGAAGTATGCCTTTTAATCTTCACCGATTTCACTTGGGCAGAGGTTATTTTTAGATCGGAAACTAACCAGAAGTTCCTGTCCATATTTATTTCCAGATTTTTAAATTATTGTTGTCAAACCCCAAATCTATAAGAAGGCTAGGAAGGCAGAATGGATATATTCTCTCCCCATCTACTCTATGCTATTTTACCTGGGTTGAAAACCATACTCCCCCACCAGAACGGATATTTATAGACCCTATATTTAAAGGAGGGGTCTGTGCCCTATACTTCTTTTCCAAGCCTTGACTTTGTGCTAAGAAGAGCCTGCCTACTTTTCTCACTAACTCTTTAGTGTAGTTATAACCAAGGACACAAAAGTGTCAAGACTAGATTAGAAATGTCTTCGTAGCAGATGAAAAAAATTCTAGGCTTGCTTGCAGGTAACTCACTGCATTCAAGGACTGCATGCAATAAAATTTTAAGCCTTCTTTCCTCTTACTTGCCTTTAACTCTTCAAAAGTGACAGATAATTCACACTTGCTGAATATGTGCCTTGATTTTGTAAGGCATAGATTGCTACTCTAGGGGTTTCCATGGTAAGGGAAGTTCAACGGGGGTTTGCCATTGGCATTTTCTGCAGAGTAAAAACAAAACTTAACTTGAGTTAACTTGAGTGCCACCTTCTGTTATCACTACTGTCCTGTAGCCGCCTTGAAGAGGGTGGACACATCTTAGACAGGTTTTCTCTGCTGTGACCATTCTGCCTTAGATGAGCCTACTAGGAGCCCAGGCTCCAAATGAATTCTTGCTGTCTGATGGCATTGCTCTTAGCTTCACTGACACACTCAAACACTGACACACTCAAATCCCTTTAAAGTATGCATCCACAAAGAGGATGAATTGGACTGCCAGAATGACCAAAGAGTAGGTTTTAGAGCAAATCAAGCTTGAACTATCTCTGGAGGCAAAAAAGAATGATGACACTTAGGCTGTCCTACTTTTGGGCACATCACGAGAAGGCAGGATCCTCTGGAAAAAGCAATAATACTGGGAAAGGTGGAAGGCAGGAAAAGAGGAAGACCAAACACAAGATGGACTGATTCCCTAAAGGAAGCCACATGATTCAGTGTACAAATGCTGAGCAGGGCTGTTGAGGAAAGGACATTTTGGAGATCTGTCAATTCATAGGGTCACCATAAGTCAGAGATGACTTGATGGCACATACAAGAAACACACAACAGATTGCTAGTGGGCACAGGAGCATCCATAGTTGGTGTAATATTAAGAAAGGCAAAAACCCCTGGTGTTCCTTGGAACAATTTTCAGTTAATATTAATCCAGGCTGGCTTCCTGGAAGTAAGTAGATTTAGGAAGGGAAAGGAACATTTGTGTGAAGGGGTCACAAATAAGTAAGTACCTGTAACGATATACATCCATGCATACATAAGAAAACAGGGAAGTCAAATACTTAATGAAACCAGTTGTTGTGTGGCATTATTTATCTTTTGTATCACCACTCCATCCCTGTACTGAAGTCATTCCAGAGCCTGGTAAGACAACTTTTATGGATTTCAAAGAGGTGGAAAAACACACAAAGCAATTCACTCGATTGTAGCCCCGCAAGCGAACATAAATCACCCTTAAAAAAATAATCTCCAGCCAGCTGCTGCAGGTACATCTGCAAAGAGACATGGGTTGTTTCCCTATTTGCTTATCTGCCTGCGCTTGACTCACAACCACTGCATATTCTCCAGGCTGGTTCCACTGCCCAGGGACAGTTCTCCAAGCCGACACTGGCTCTGTTTGCCCTGCTTTCAAAGCAATCTCACCTGGGGAATTTTAGCACACATTTAACTGAGGCAAATATCCGTCCTTGCCTAAGTAAACAAAATGACTGAAGGCCAGTTTAAGTTAGGATCTTAGGAGTTTTAGACAGGATTTTCCTGCCTGTCTCCTGAGAAGTTGGCTGGGCCTTACTTCCAGGTAATTATGTTGAAGATTGTGGCCTAAAGGAACTTCCCTATTATTACCATTGTTCACTCTTTGCTTCGAATTAATTATTTAGCCAATTAGTGAATTTGCTTTGGGTAAACGAGAGTAAAGGTACACTGCATGAATCGGTGGAGCTCAGTCCGATCTGTCCTTACTCAGAAGTAAGTTCTCTCCAGATCAGTGAGACCTGCTACCAGCTAAGAAGGCGGAAGAGTGAAACGATGGTGTTGAGTTGCTAGTTGCTCCTTGCTTCTCTCCACAAACGGCAACGAGTTTGTGCTCAAAAAAGTAGACCGCAAGGTTATGGGTGCCGAAGCAACAGGAGGCAAGTGGAGCTTCCAGGAAGTCTTGTAAAACTTAGCTTGGCAGGGCAGGACTGGACCCTGAGTTTTACCAACCAGCATGCGAGTTCCTTTTATACTCTACTTCCCACCGCATGGGGACTGTGGTGGCTTAGTGGTTAAGACACTGAACTTGATGACTGGAAGGTCAGCAGTTCGAGACCGGAGTTCTGAAGGACAGAATGAGCTCCCATCTCTGCCCCAGCTCCTGCCAACCTAGCCGTTGGAAAGCAAGAAATTGCAAGTAGATAAATAGGTACCGCTTTGGTGGGAAGGTAAACAGCGTTCCGTGCACTCTGGCATCTAGTCATGCACATGTCCACGGAAACGTCTGCAAATGCAGACAGCACAGGCTCTTTGGCTACAAACAGAGCACTGAACCCTAGAGTCAGATGCGACTGGCTTTCGAGCAAGGGCAACCTTTACTTTCCCACGTCATACATGCACTACATGAAACAGCCTTTTATGCCATATTCTGAGCCCCAGCGCAAAGACCCATGTATCGTGCATTCTCAACCTTTACCCCATGCTTTCAACTCCTCCAAAGGAAGGGGGAAATTCCCATTTGTTTCATGTCGCAAATCTCAGACTATTGCGTGTTACGAGTGGAAGGAAGGTGAGATCGCTTTTGTAGGCTCCAGGCGCGCGTTTGTCGCTTAAACTGGGATGGAATGGGGTGGGGGGAGACAAAAAACTGCTTGGCCGACAGCTCCTTTCTTGCCGTAGGTTAGTCCAGAAGAAGGAATCTGAGAAGTGGAATCTTCCCTTGCTCACAAATCGGGCTTGGGTCGCAGACCCGTCCGCATGAATCTGCCTCTTCCTTTCAACAAAAGAAAATAAGGTAAAATCCTCGAAGGGGAAAACATCTCCCTTGACTCTCACTGAATATGTAGGCAAACCCACGGTCCAGCATCGTACCGTTTTCCAAAGCAGAAAAAAGGGAAGGGGGAAGAAAAACAGATTTATTTTTAAGAAATGTATTTTGCATTCAGTACATATCATTCGGACAACACATTATATACATATACAAGACAATTTTTTAAAAAACGGATCGTTTTAACATGGCGAAAGAACACAAAACTGCTCTTGTGAGTCGAAAGGTAAGGGGGGGGGGGGGGGACGGACGAAAAACCAACGAGAGATACAGCGCACTTTCCGTCCTGTCTATGGAGAAGAAACATTCCAGCTTTGTAGGAGAAAACAAACACACAATAATAATAATAAATCAACCCGACTGAGAACATATTCCAGAAAATTGAAAATACAGTACTACTTATTAAGGCCATGAACCCCCCCAGAGCTGAATACGTTTAAATCTCATTTAAGCCAAAGGAAAACAGTTAAGCACCTGCTTTATTTCCCCCTGAAAGAATCAGGTAGACTTGGAAGCGGCTATCGTTGGCCGGATCGTGCCCTAGGGATTACACAGGAGTAACATAACATTAATGGAGGGCGTTCTTAAAATAATACAGACTAAAATTAGGGGAGAGAAAACACTAACAACAACACATTCGGATTAGCAGCCTCGTTTTTTTCTTTTTCGTTTCGGGTTTTTTTTCTCCCCAAGGAAGCAAAAGAAACATTTTTTCAGGGCACCTTTGATTTGAACCAAGGTTTATACGTTCTTCATATATATATATAGATATATATATATATAGATATATATATATATTTATGTATATAGCTATCTTTATTCATTTTTTTTTATAAAAAAAACATCAGGGACAGAAACAGCCAAAGAAATGGGAGATTTTTGATCCGTGAGGTGGCTGGGTGGCGGGGCCAGCGATTATGGAGAACCAGAAAAATAACACCCAGAACCCCACAGTGGCAAATCTACGTATTTGCATTTTTGGGGACTCTCCTCCACCATTCTCTCCCTTTGTTAAATGTGCACATTTAAAACCATACCAAAACGGATGTTTAAACGAGGGCGACCGGATTCACAGTGAAAGAGACAGCAATACTAGGACAGAAAAATAAACCAAAGATGGCGGTTTAATTCTCCACCTCTCCAGGGCGGGCTGGCTGGCATTTTTCCTCCCCCCTTCTTTCTTTTAAATAATCAAATTAATCCATAAGTCCAATGCATGGGTTAAGTTAAACAAATTTACCAGATAAATAGTTGTATGTTTGATCCTCTCCTCCTCGTCTTTACGCACCTTGGCTCCCACCCCCTCCCCCTCTGGAAGGGTTCCTTTGTCAGGTAGTGTGCAGGTGAGGTGTCTTGGATTTGGTAACTACCTTTTTCTCTTTCACCCTGCGGTTCTGAAACCAGATCGTGACCTGGCGCTCGGAAAGATTAGTGGTCGCCGAAATCCTTCGTCGCTTCTCTTTGGTTATGAACTTGCTGGCGGCGTATTCCTTTTCTAGTTCTTTCAGTTGGAGTTTCGTGTAGGGGACTCTTTTCTTTCGACCCCTACGATAGCTGCTCACTTCTGGCTGAAGAGGTACCACATCTGTGAAGAGGAGGAGGATAGGAAAGAAGGAGAAAGAAGGAGAAGAAGAAGGCGAGAGGGGGAAAAAAGGAAGAAGGGTTGAGAGGGAGAGAAAGAGAAGGGTGTCTATTACATCAAACAGCATCTTATAACTAGATGGTCAAGGTGTCTTCCAGACATTATAGTGAGAAAGGGAAGCAAAATAATGTAGAGGAACGTATGGGAAGTTAGTTGGGGAAAAGAATTACAGGGTCAGGAGACAGCCCGAAGAGAGGAGGAAAAGGAGGAGGAAAGAAGAAAACAGAGCGGAGGGGATATTTTTTTTTAAAGGGGGGAGCAAGACACAGCTTGGAGGAATGGGGTGGTTTGTCTGAGGAAAGCATGGATAGATGAGCATAGAGAAGTATTGTTATTCCCGGCGAAAGCCACACCAGGTATCGGGCAAACAGGACCAGCCGAATTTGAACTCCAAGGTTAGCAAACATTGGAGAGCCAGGCTCACCTTCAGCTCTTCACTCCCGTTCTAAGCATCCAGGGTATATTTTCAGCCGTCTCTTTTAGCTGCAGAGCCTTTGCTAGCCAAGGCGACCTGCTATTTTGTCCCTTTGGGGACCACAGTGTATTACAAACCACAGCTGGACGGGGAAATGAGCCATGCCTGTGTGGATGTGTGTGGGTGTGCGTGTGCACGGCCCCGTTCTAGGAGCTCCACACCAATTGAGCTGGGAAACACAAAGACCATCTGTGAGCTTGAAGGACCTCCGCCAGACTTAATTCATGTCCTTTGTCTGTTACGGTAGGTCCTCCAAACCATGAACCAGACTCAGCAGAACCAAGATACAGTACATACAGATCTACAACTCAAATATTTTTTGTAAGCCTTTCTCCACCCATCCCATTGTAAAAAAAAAAGGGAGTCTCCAACTATTTGGGGGAATTCTGCTTTGTTATAGCTACCTTCCCTGTTGAGAAATGTCAGCCAACTAACCTGCTCTAGAATGCACTGGAGAATCAATGATTCTCATTACCTTTAATGCATCCAGCCTTCTCCTTAATAGCCTCTTATGCTAAGGTTGCACGTTGCCAATTCTCCGTGATTAACTGCACTCACTCGCGCATCAAGCCTCTCTCAGCCTACCTCTCAGTCGCTCCAAAGGTTCCTGGACTAAAGATGCCTGTTTATGGATGGATGCGGAAAATAATAATATTCTTTATGCTTTTATGGCACAGCCTTCACAAGAAACACTGGAATGAAAAGGGATGGGAGGATTCCTGCCAAGAGTAAGTGAGAGCTCCAAATAAATATAAATAATTCCAGCCGCTTGGGCTCTATAACAGCAAAGGGAAGAAACACACTTATTTGGGGTTGGTGTGTGTGTGTGTGTGTCTGTCTCTCCTCAAACAACGAAGATTCTTGAAGCACCTTGGAGAAGAAAAAGGTCTTATTTGGCTCAAGGCAAACCGGATGGAGCAAGTGGGCCACAGTCGAGGAAACATTACTTCTAGTATAACATATTTCTCTTCAGGGGTGCTACAAGTCCCTTTATCGTTCACATGTAATTTGTTTTCTGCGAAAAGAACAATTTCTCCATTCTGGGCAACTATCTGGATTCTTTCTTTTTCTCTTCCTGAATTCTGCAAAGTACATCCGAGTTATCTTTTCTGCGGATTCTATTAAGGCCCAAAGACGAAGCAATGAGACAAAAGCGGTGTGTGTGTGTGTGTGTGTGTGTGTGTGTGTGTGTGTGTGCATACATGCAAACGCCCACCCACCCACCCACCTCTGGGTACCCCTTTGAACATAACTTGGGCTTTATGAAAAATGGAATCCTCAGACTAAAGGAGGAAGAGTATGCGCGTGTGTTGTGGTGTGTGTGTGTGTGTGTGATGGGGGAAGACAACCTCTCTGTTCCTCACAATGAAGACAACCGTGGGAGCAAAGCCTCAGCTGCCCCTCACCCAAGGTGGGGAGAGCCACGTTGTCCTGCTCTCGCACATCACCAGACCTCGAGGCTAGCCAAAACCCAAAGATCTCATCGGTCACCGTCCCTGACCACAGAAACAGGCTCTTTCTTCAGTCTACACGCACGCGTGGCTGGAATACTGTAAAAGCTGGATAGGCCTCCTCTTTTCCCCCACCTCGCTGAGCTCTGATTCCTCTTCCCACGGGAAGGGAAAACCCCATCATGCAATGCTCTGCGCGGGCATTGTTGGAAGCCCCCCCCCATGTGACGGGGCATCCCCTCTTCCCAAGATAAATGTGCGTTTCGCACCGTATTTATTCGAAACCTATTTTTCACCTATTTTTCTTTAATATCCTCGCTCTTGCCCATTCATTCACATCGTTAAGCGAGGCCTGTATATTGATTGCCAGGTTGGAACCCCAAGAGCAAAGGAGACTTTCCTTGGTCTTTCATCTCTTTATCCCCCCCCCCCCAATTCTTCTAAATGGTAAGCAATAAGATAAGCCCGAAGCACTTCAGCTCGCAGGGTTACTCGCAGGCTGTCGTTCATTTTCAGATTTCTAACCAGAGGCGGAGGCATCGCTCTATTTCTTTCCCTCTCCTTCCTCTATCCATTCGTAAGATTCATGTCACTTGACAGCTACTTCTGTAATTGCAATATGATTTATTGTACCTTTCCAAAAAGCCCAGCCTTCCTAAAAGACAGGAGGGGAGACACACAGAGAGAGAGAGAACGCGAGAGGGAGGAAAGGAATGAGAGGAGGGGGGAAAGTGCCAATTCCTCTTAGGCGGAGGAATTTAATTTAAAATATTCAAATTGTTTTTGGAGATCAATCAAAGCAAAAGACAGATCCAGATCAGTGAGCCAACGTAATGAGGACCCGTTCACACGCGCGCGCACACACACAGAGTGCAACTGTGAAACCACCCTGGAGCTCCAAGGTGCGCAGCTGGATCCCAAACCCGGTTGTTTGGTTTCGCCGCCTTTCCCCATGCGTGCCCATACAAGCGTTCAGGAGCCGATGTTACCTGGGCGGTCGGGTTAGATAGCATTATGCACATTATGCACGCGATCATGCCGGAGCAGATGCCGATCTCAGAGCTCACCCTACCTGGGAAAGGTGATTTCCAGAGATGGGTCGACTGCGACTGCTCCTTGGAGCAATAGACCTGCCCGTCCCAACCATTGGAAAGAGCCCAGTGCTGGTACCCCTCCATGGGGAGCAGCGCATCGTGTCGCGTTTCTGGGTGGCCACTGATCCCTGGGACCACCGATACGTCCAGATAACCAGGGACCGCCTGGTAGGAGCTGGCAAAGCTCGGGTAAAAAGCAAACTCTTTGGCCCGCGTGGAGAGTTCTTCGCTGGGGAGGGAGCCGCTGGGCTCCGGGTATTTCTCCGCCGGGTGGTAGGAGCAAGGTTTCTGTTGCAAGTTCACGTTGTGCGAGTGGGACAATCGGCACCCGTAGTAGCTGCCTCCGAATGGGTAGCCGTAGCCCAAGGTGGCGTTGGAAGAAGCCGGAGGCGGCGGAGGCGCAGGGCACTGCCGGGCGGCCTCCGGAGCAGGGAGATCCGTGTAGACCGAGCTCTGGTGAGTCCCGATGGTGCTGGAGTGGCGACCCAAAACCGGGTGCGGGATCAGATCCCGGCAGTGGCTGGCTGGGCAGCTCCCGCTTAGTCCGTCCATGGCTGGGATTTTGTTCGGGGTACTTTCACTCGGGTTCTCCTCATAGACGTACATGAAGGTATCCGCCCAGCGTGGATGCAAGACCAGGGAAGTCGTCATAGCATGGTCTGCGCGGAGCTTTTTAAAACTCGACTTCCCAAAGCGAGACACCGAATTTCCCCGACATAGTGGTCGGCGCCGGAGCATGCGCAGAGGCGCCCCCGCACGGGACCGGTTCATTAAGAAATCCGCCGGCCCACGTGACCCAATAAATAGCCGGCCCCTCCCCCCTCTGCTGGGCCACGTGACCCTCCCGGGGCCCTATCAGCCTGGTCCCTCTCGTCTTTGGGAAGGGGACGGAGAGCTCCCATTGGGCTGCCTCTCCGCAGCCAAGCAAGGCGTCCTTAAAGGCAAAGGGAGACACCCATGGATTGTAAAGAGCGGGAGGAAATAAATAAGGGGAAGGGGCGCGTTCCCGATTTGGCCGACACAAAGAAACAGGGGAGGGGGGGTTTAGGATTCCAAGGTCCCTACAAATCCTCAGCCTTAAAATACAAAAATAATGGCTGGAATAATTTCATTTTCTTTAAAAAAATATTTTTGGGGTGGGATGGGGAGGAGGGGGAACTACAAGATAGATCAAGACTTGTCGCTGGGTAGGATTTATCAGGGGTGATTCCCCGCCCCTATCAGTGACTAGCTTTATTTATTTTTGGTGTGTGTGTGTGTGTGTGTTTGTGTTAGAGAGGGGAGCCAGAGGTTGGCAGAGTCTGAAGCCAGAAGGAAAAGCTACTTATTGCAAGTGGGGAAGAGAAGGGGCTGAAGGCAGGCGATAGGTAGGAGCCCCTTTCTCTGAAGAAGAGGAAACTCAAACGTTCAGCAAAAGCCAATTATGATGTAGAGATGTTAAAAGAACGTGGCGGTCCAGAATGGACGGTCTAAGGTAGAGCAGCTGAAGGGGGACGTCGTAGCATTGAAGGGTTTGCGGGTGGGTTTTTGTGTTAGCCCATCAGGATCCGCTTCGTGCGCTTTACTCTCTTCTCTCTCTCTCTCTCTCTCTCTCTCAACCGCCCCCTTCCCGGGGCCCGTTTCTGGGAATCGGCTATGGGATCTTACGGGAAGGAAAAAAAAAATCAGGACGTTTATTGCCTAGGAAATCGATTTCCCCTCAAGTCCCTTTCAGACTCAGGAACGAATGGCGAGATTGATATCTGTTTGCTTTAAACATATGTAACGGCGAATACATTTGCTCTGAATTAATTGTTGTTGAGATAACTTACCTTTCTTTCCCGTCGAAACGATCTCAAACCACTCATTCTTTGTTGCTGAATTATTATTATTATTATTATTATTTTTTAAAGCGGGACGTACTTCCTGAATAAGTTTTTTTTCCAGTCTTTGTTACGATTTTCTTGTTTATCATTTTTCATCGAAGGACATCTTCGAGATCTTTGTTTGATCCCACCACCACCCATTTCTCTGTTCTTCTTTGCCCGATTTTACAGTTTTCGGCCAGGTTGTTATTGGGGTATAAAGGCAAAATAATAATAATAAATAGAGGAGGAAAAGAAGGAAGAAATCGCTGCCAATTTCCAGGAATGTAATAGATGGCTCCAAAACGTTCCATTGTTTTTATAGGATTTGTTCCTTGTATGAGTCCAGCCCAATAATGCTTAATCTTTCATGCTTAACCAACTGGGAATGTTTTAAAGGGGTTGGCTGTGATTATATTATGATATTAATGTTTAATACTTCAGTAGTAAATATTGTAGCAACAATGTCTGTTGCTGAAGGGTTAGATATAATAGTCTCAATGTTGATTTGTGCGTGTGTAGACATAAAAGACAATAAATGCAACTCACTTTTATACAACATAAACAGGCTAAGAGATGGATGGGTTATAATTACACAGATGAAATAGAAGAGTTGGGAGCTACTCTGCCAGAGATTGATGGCTGTGATATACATACAGACAGGTACCTTGATACATACCCTCTCCGCATGTTAGTGGGATTATTTTATTTATTTACTGTCCTGTGGACAGTTTAAAATATTCTATCTGAGGTTTTTTGTGTGAGTGTGTGTGTTCTGCAGATGGGGGAAAAAGGTAAAAATTTACTGGAGAACTTAGGACCTTCTGATTATCGCCTTCCCAGCATCCCATCACAAAGAGTAATTTCAACAAATTAATGCAGCCAAGGATGGGATCACGGTGTGGTGTTGGACAAAAGAACAAATTATTTACAAGTGGGGCAGGTAGAAATATAGAGGTGATATCAGTTTAGCACAAAACTACAGTTTCATCATACATAATCTGTAAAATAGCCTCTTTAATGACAAACTTGTCCCAATATTTGTCCCAATAATTCTGCTAGGGTTTGATTTTCATGCAAGCGTGGGCAGATATCACCCTGAGTTGTCATGGGTATCAGTGGCACCTCATTGCATTCAGTCTCCTAAAGGGTCAACACAAAATTCCCCATGCGCACACACAAAATTGGGAATATTCTAATAAATTTGGAACAATTCAAGAGGACAGGTTCTGAGTTTATTTTTTTAATTTTTGAAAGAACACATGGGCAATCTCAACCCACATCCACTCACCTCTGTGTGCCAGAAAGACTTAATAGAAAGGCAAGGGACCAGCTTCCCATTACATCGAGGGTCTGCTTTACACACTGGAGTCTTCAAGGAAAATGCATAAATAAAAAATAAACAATGCACACCCGGTTCTTTGTAGCATTCACCGCCTTCGAGGTAATCGGCTAGGTCCATCACAAAATTAAAAAAAAATAAAAAATGCCATCGTCCGAGTGGAAACAAGGGGATTCATGCAGCCTCCACCCAAGAAACCCACCTAGAAAATAGCTTTCGAGAACTAAAGTCTTTTGTAGTGGTTCCCTTTCCTTCTGGAAGCCTTACGCCTTCCAAGGCGAGGAGGATGTCTTCCAAAGCAATCTTTGCTCTCCCTTTTCCAGCGACTGCAAGGAAATCAGCCGAAGTCCAAGGTCAAGGCAAAATAGACAAACCAGCTCCCGGTTAGTGTCTAGACAAAAACAGGAAGGAATGAAGTTCACATGTGTCGTGGGAAGGGGCTGGAAAGCCCCGGAGTTAAAAGCAACGGCCGCCCTGCAATGCCCTGCCAGCTCAAACAACACAAACAAACAAACGTGTGCAAGTGTGTATGGGTGGATCCTTTATTCTATTTTTATTTTAATTTCACTCTATAAAAGGGAACTCTGAAAGTATGAAACCGTATGGATACAGTGGGGTAGTGAAGTTCATCCCACTGAAGGATGAAGGAGATATAAAGAAGTTGTGCGGTGACTATAGGCTGCAACAAACAATGGCATGCCCATATAATAAGACTTTTGGAATCTTATTTTAGTGATGGGAAAGGACCGTGGTGTCTAGCAAGGGCTATTATCCTCATGGTTTCCCCCCTTTTTTTCCAGGCTAGCCTCTTCCTACTGACGGGTGATGGGTGATGTTTTCCCGTTGACTAGAGGAAACTCAACTCTAAGAGGTAGAAGTTGGCAATAAGCATGAAAGAGATGCCATGAGTTATGCAGGGGCTCAAACGACAAGCTTGCTTTGAACCTGTGGCCAAGTGGATCCCTCCAGCTCCCTACAAGAAAGGGTTTCTTTGTTTTCTTGTCTCAAAAGGTGTGTTTTCTGAATAAAGTGGACTAAAGTAGTAAATAACAAGAGGCTCCTGGTCTGTCTCAGTTTTATGTAAAACCATTTGCAATTCTTATTTCAGTGAAATATAGACTTAATTAAAAGTTGGGTTTTACAATTGCCATTTATTGTGGCAAATCCGGAGAAGAAAACTGAGGGCCTGAAGAAAACTGAGAAAACTTGCCCATTTCATGCTCCGAGAACTTAACATTCACTTTAAATTTGGACTGGTGAAATTGCAAAATAAATAAAGCCAAGCAGGAAGAATCTGGAGTTTTGCTTGTTAAAAAAAATATGTATTTTTTCTATGGTTTTATAGGTGTCTGTTCTGCTCTTTTTAACATTGTGAGCCACCCAGAGTGGGAGTGTATCCCATATGGGTGGGGTATAAGTCAAACAAATATGTTATATTTTTATATAAATATATATATATTCTTTTAAAGGCCAGTTGTGAGGGGTAGGGTGGGATTGAAAATGCATTTCTTAAAGAGCAGGTTTATTCCAGGCCCTCGCTGCCTTCTTCATTTATCTACCTTGTCTTAAACAGCTTTTCATTTCATAAATTGCATAGCAGTATCTCATTTAAATGGGCTGATCCTGTTAAGATAGGGAATTGCGGATTGATAGCACAAGTCAATTCAACTGAGTTAATTACCTTAAAAACACATTAAAAAGCTTCTATCTACTGGGGGAGAAAACATCACCTAGATCTGTTTACAACAGTTCTAGTGATCAGTATAAATGAGAAAAAAAGGTGGGGAAAAAAGAGAAAGTAATGAAGAAAGAAAATAAAACCAGTTAATTTTCTGGAATGTATTAGGATCAGATATTTATGGCTGCCCATAAGGAAAACACCTCCCCTCATTTTTCTCACTGTAGGTTGTGGAAGCGATTGCATCTTGTTTTAGACTCAGGCTCTACTCAGAAAACAATAGCAGAAAGATGCAAAGACACTGAGGGAGCAAGTGAAGATAATGCCTGCACCCTGTGTCTGTTTTCAGGGAATAAGTCTCATTCTCCTCAAGAAGGCACATTCTGAGACGAGTGAGTGAGTTGAGGATGGGAGTCCCCCCAAGACAAGGAGGCCCACCAAATTGTAAGATTTCTACTTCCTGGTCAGTATGTCTTCTATACTGCTTGCTGTTAGAGATTGAAGTAGGTTAATTCTTGTTGTGGAAAAAGAGGTTCAAATAGGTCCTCCTCCTCATCTGCAATAATGTGATTTATATCCAGTGTTGCAGAAGGCAAAAGGAAAAAAATCAACTTACATTCTAGAGTAAAATCAATTTTTAAAATTAGTTCAGTTGCTAAGCGCATGAAGTAATTGCAGAAAAGAGGGATATAATTTAAAACAGTTTTCAATACATAAATTCATTGCAATTTGTGAGGAAATGTAAAGAATTCGACATGCTTGCCTTACTTAGAAAAGGTATTATTTCTGAATTCTGTAGGCTGAAATTGCCAATTTCTTACAGGACAGGTTTGGAAGACTGGAGGGATTTCAGCACATGATGGGAAAACACATGAAGATTCTTCCAGGCAGTTTGGTATAACCCTGTAATAATTCTAGAAACCGGCCTGAAGTCATCCCACAGCAAAATCTGAAACCATTTTGCTTTGTTTTTAAAATAATTTCTTGCTACAAGCCAATATTTTCTACTACTCCCCCACAACAATCAGAAACAAACATACTTCTTCTAGGCCAGATGTGAAACTGCCAAAATGAAGGCACCTTTTGGGTGAGTTCATTCTGTAGTTCCTTTTGCCCTGACCTAGTGGGAGAAAGATTTGCCTGCATACTAAGTTTTGCGGAAACTGTTTATAATCACTCCATTCTTACACCACAATCCCATGCGCATCTACTCCCAAGTAGGTATAACTGAGTTTAATGTGACTTACTTCTAAGTAAAAGGGAACTGAATCAAAGCTTTAATGTACGCTGGTTGCAAGTGGTTGCTTGTTTAAAGTGTAGATCTTAATTCTCGATAATGGAGGAATCACATCAACATGTTTAGTCATATTTAATGTAGGCCTATAAAAATAAATCAGTGATTGAAGTAAGCAGTGGGCCTGCTTTAAGCATTACATAGTTTGCACCGCAACCCAGGGTTCAGAACCAACAAAACCAGCGGTGAGCTATGAAGCCTGACATTTTTCTGCACTTTATGAGAGCAGCACTACCAACTTCTTGCATATCAAAAACATATTAGTACCCTCCTAACCATACCATCTCATATAACAAGTCATTACTGAAAATTCCTATTATGACTTATTTGAAGTAGGGGTTGTTATTATTTTAGATGGAAAAGAAACATTAAAAGCATACTCATATGCACAGTGGGGAAATGTTTCCCTTCTTTTGACCATTAGCGGTTTCTGAGCCATTCTGATTCCCCCATTGGTGGCTCTATCTTTGAAATTGTGGTCCGCACATAGTCCGTAATGTTGAATTTAGGGAAGCCATTTTGCCTTAAAACACTGCAGAAAATGCTGTGGCAAATTCCAACCTGCTCTTCATTAACCCTTTTACCTCTTCTGCCATCTTGGACATCACTTCCTAATAAAGTTCCCCAAGTAAGCTTGATATGAGTGGAAATAAATCAGTAATTCCTTCAATATGCTGGTCAAGAAACAAAGATTTCCAGCTGTTCAAGGTGAGTGGAATGTCTGTTTATGACAAAATTTTAGAATTAGCAGCATATAATTTTCCCCAAAGGAATGTAGTTACCCAAGGTTTTGTATCATATTATACAAATGTGCTTTCTATTTTTTGAGGGGGTGCATTTTTTCCCCTTTGGATCTTTCCTGCTTTATAAATGCATGGTTCAAAAAATACCACCATTAAAAACAGATCCTCCCTCTGCTTTGCTCAAACATGTTTAGTACAAAGCTAACTCTTTGCAAACTTCTTCATTCCATTTTGGAGCAAATTAATGGCCCTGTTTCCTTCATTGGAGAGTTCAATTCCTATAATCTTTCCAGAATGTTTTGGATTATTTCCAAGGCAGAGGAATATCTTAAAAAGTAGCACGTCCATGTTCATTGTTGTTATTGGGATTTTAAAATATACACCAAAGGAGCTGGAGACAATAAGCAAAATATGTGTCAAACATTATTCTCAGTCATTAGCCTGATTCATCACCATGCTTGGGTTTTTTATGTAACATTTACACTGGCACATGAGGACCTCAGAGTAGGGACATTGCAGACTCAAGCCGACATCATGGGAAAAGATATTGCTCTCAAAATCCATGTTATATGATTTCTCTTCCTCCACGTGCTCATCTTCATAGTCCAGAGTTACCTTGAAAAATGGTAGGAATAGCTTTTTGGATGCTTTTTCATGTGGATTGATTTCAGCTGCCCCTGCAAAAAGGGTCACCATGTGGATGGTCGGTAGGAGGCTGGAATTCATGAGGTAGCAGGTCTCTCTTGAGTCACTGGTCCATGGTTTTTCCTTGGGCTGTGATAGGAGGAGCTTTCATTATTACAACAAAACAAATGGGCCATTATATTGAAACAATTATGTTTATTTATTTATTCCAGAGCTAACAAAATTGTGATACTACTAAACATAATACTAATAGTACAATGATGATGGTGGTTATATCATGACCTGATCCTTTCCTTCAACCTCTTGTTGTTTTCCGCATGCCAACATTTATTTATTTATTGCACCTTCTCTTAGTGCTCTTTGGTTCATCCCAGAAGGAAGGGAAATGATGCAAATATTGCCTCCCCCCACACATTCCCCCATCATCTCTTTGACTTTCTCTCTCTCTCCTCCAGTGAAGGCTACTTATATTTTTATGGAATATAGCTAGCTATAGACAGAATAAGGCCACTGCCATTCTGTATTTTGGATTCTATTCCCCTTCTTTACTCAACCCTGGAGTTCTAGTGGAAACAAACAAAGAAATAAGTACCTCTTTGTCTGCCGACTGTGACTCCTCATCCTCCGACGATCTGATGCATCTTTCCAGTTGGTCTAGGTTATGGAGTAAGTTGCCCCGACTGAATGGAGACTGTCACAGCATGGGCTACAGAAGGTCAACTAGCCCCCTTCATTAGAGTGTGCCTCTTCTTCCACCTAGCCTACGACTCACATTGCTCAGTCCCGCCCGACATTCTCCCCTCCCCAATCTCCCCTCGCCCTCTCTCTTTAAGCAGGAACTTTGAGGACAAAAGGCTATGGGAAACGGATAACTTGTTTCGGGAGGGGTGGTTGGGTGGAGTGTGTGTGTGTGTGTGTGTGTGTGTGCGCGCGCGCGCGTGCGTGTGTCCATCCTTCAAATATTCCCAGGTCCGATGGCTTCTCTGTGATGATTTTACACTCTCTTTAATGGAGCACCTTACCCGTTAAGAAATGATTCAGAGCCAGACAAATAAAAATATCTCTTCCAGTTTAGTGCCCTGTCTGGTCGGAAGTCCAAGTTCATTTCCAAGTTTAAATAGGCGGTAGGCTTTCTCCTTAAAGGGACAAACGAGGAGGAGAGGGGCCGTTTCGCCTTGCTGTTTGTATTAAGAAGCCAACATATCCAAAGGTATTTATCGCTCTGCATCGTGTGGACGGCAATGTGTTTTGGAGGGAAATCCTGGGATCAAGCCAGCTTTTAAATATATTATTCTTCCTTATTAATAATAATGATGTTCACATATTACTATTATTGGTAGGTTTATTGGAAATACGGTAACAGACTAGTACATCTCTCCATCCCTGCTCAACACAGAAGCAGCAGCAGCAGCAGCAGAAGAAGAAGAAGAATAAGAAGAAGAAGAAATGTAAACAATAAACCTTTCACACAAAGGTTGGTCCAGGTATGTAAGCAACACTTCTCTGTTTTCCTTTCTTGCTCTGCTGCTCTCGCATGTTGACTTTATTTCTAATGGATGAGGAGACCACAGGCTGTATTGATATGCATGCTTATCTGTCATTCTGCTTGCTTACTCTTTACCTCATTACCTTGTAACCCATTTACCTTGTAACATCTTGACCTCTGCATTCTGGTGTATATAAATCATACCTGGAAATTTTACTCCTTTGTCTGAACAAGTGGACTTGATCCACGAAAGCTCACAGTAAAAATATAGCAGCTAGTCTTTAAAGTGCTGCAGTGTTTTTATTTTTGTTTTCTGATATGCCTCATCCATCTCAGGCATCCGTAACATGGCAGCTATTTTGGCTGAAAAGCAAAGGAGCCAGATCCAAAGATTAATGGGAGAATTGGGATTGGAATGCGCATGGAAGAGTTAGAGGGTCATTAATATACATAATTATATATATGAGACATATAGAATGCAGGGTGTTAGATTTGGCCAGAAGAGTGTCTGTGGGCAACAAAGAAATCATACATATGTCTACTCCGAAGTAAACTCCAGTGAGTTCGGCAGGATTTTACTCCCAGGCAAAATCCTTTTTAGCTGCAAGCTTAAAAGCTTGAGGTGATACAACCTCTTTCTTGTCTTGTGAGGCGGGCCTAGAGTGTGTGTTGAACTGTATCTGACAAATCTTTTTTAGACGCCACAAGAGAGTCTGCCAAAGATCTCTTGAGGAACTTTTTACTTTGTTCTTGAACTCTGAAGATATATAATGAGGTTTAAGCCACAACTAGAACTCTTCCAGGCATTTCTTGAAACTTCCTGGAAATACTTCTGAACATTTTTGAGGCTCTTAGGTTCCTCTAATTCTCCAACGGTTTCTGCTAAACCCGTCAGGCGCAACGAAAAATTAACCAAACCAATCCTCCATTTCTTTAATTCTCACCTTAGGCACACACCATATGTTGAGTGTAAATGCTTGGAATTCTCTGTCTCTTAATGGTGTCTTATCTGTTTTGGTTGATATTTTTCTGAAATTCTCCACTGGATGATAGATTGTTTTCATCACAACATGAGGACAACCTTGGTACTGTATCTTAAAATGGAAAAGGTTTTTAGAAACAGAGGTAGCCAAGCTTTCACCAGGGCCAGCACATTAGTGGTTAGAGGTAATGGAAGTCTTTAACTTGTCCTGTTTTAAGTTAGTGGATCTAAAACAGGAGTTCTCAACCTTTTAAAGCTGGGGGCCAGGCCACGCTCCCTCAGACAGCCTCAGGAGTCAGACGGCCATTTTGTCCTTCCTCTACCACATGGCACTTCCTGGTGTGGTGGAGGCTGTGTGTGTGTATGTGGGGGGGGGCACATGAAATGATGCCGCTGGCCGCATGCAGCCTGCGGGCTTCAGGTTGAGAATCCCTGATCTAAAGTGATTCACAAAGACACCAACAGATAGACCGGCTCTACCCTTTCTAAAAATTGTCTGCCCTATGTCCACCATGTGTGTTTAGGAGTGTAGCAGTTTCCCCCTCCTGAACTATAACCTATGGTGGATAAACAAACTATCCGATACTTTCTCAAATTTGCGTCAAAAGTTTCTCCGCATGAAGTCTGACTCCAGTCGTTAGGGCGATTTGCTGCCCCAGGGAGCTAAAGCCAAGGTACCCTTCCCTCCCGCAAGCCTCGCTTGACTAACACCATCGCGACACAGAGAACGGGAAGGGACTCCGGGCGAGCCAGCGGCAAGTCCTTTCTTCCATCCACGCGTGGAAAGCTCTGGAAAGAAGACCCGCGTCTCTCTTCCTTTACCCTCATCCTTTGCGTAGAACCAAACCCAAAACCCTCCATCCCTTTTCCTGCCGGTAGAGAAGAGAAGATCCCCAACACTGCTACTGGTGGGGTGGGAATGTAGGTTGCTGGGGTTGAAGGTCTCACCCTCCCGGTGACTGGGAGTAATGTTACAAAATTACATCATTGATATACAAAGTGGACGAATAGCAGATATCGTGCGGTTTGTCACTTACATGGTGTGTGTGTGTGTGTGCGCGCGTGTGCGTGTGCGTGTGCATGTGCGTGTGCGTGTGTGTGTGCGCGCACACACTTTAAGGTCAGACAACGGACTTGCGGAGTGGCGAAATCTCATTTATCCAGATTTAATTCCCAGAGGTGCCAGAAACTTTGGGCAGAAAGAAACCTCTGCATTGAATGGCTCGAAGAGCCGCCGTGACGCACACAAGCTCACGGGCTTGGGACATTTGAGAAGTAGCAGCGGCTGCCAAGAGAACTAAGCAAGAGAATGACCCTCTGAACGGATATGATCCTCTGAGTCCACCGACTCAGATCCAGGAAGAGGTTGATGGCAAGAACAAACATTCTTGAGGGTACGCAAGAGCATAACCAAATTTAAAAATGGAGGAAGGGGCTCACTGGACAAGGAAAAACATTAAAGGTGGCTATGGCTGAGGAACTCAACCTCCCCTACATCACTTGAAGGACCCTGAATAGGCTGAGGGTCAGAGTCCCTAAATGCAAGACCAACATGCTCAAGTGGCGGCTTCCTGTGGCCAACAAAATGTGCTGTGAATGCGAAGAAATACAGAATCCGGTTCATTTACTGGTCTGCTGGTTACTACCAGAAACATGCACCGATGAGGATTTAAGTTTGGCCAATGACAAAACCAAGAAAATGGCTTCATTTTGGCAGTCCAAAGTTTGATCTGTACAGGAAACTAGTAGAAGTCGAAACCGGCCCAGGCTGCTCAGGCAGAGCTGCCCTCGCACTCCTCAGCCTGTCTCTCCTTGCCCAGCAGCCTTGGCAGCCAGTCACTCAACTACACAACAGGAACGTGCGTCCTCCTGCACGTAATGTGAGAATCAGAGACCTGAATAGTCGCTGCCCTTTCCCTTGCAGACTTGGAGGCCTTGCTTTGGTGGCTTGGAGGAAAGGGGGGGGGGGTTCTCCTTGAGACCCTCTCCATCTCCGACAGGGCCACCCCAACACCCGGCCGGACTGTCTTATCTCCGCCTCTTTGGTTCTGTGCTGCCCAAAGCCAGGTTCAGTCGCCCAGTATGGATAGTTTCATCTCGCAGCAAACAGAATAGCGAGGGATGGAGAAGGATTTGCAGCGTCTCTAACGGACGGCACCTTTGTTTCCGGGCATTGCCTTTAGCCCCTGGTTGGAAGTCACATGGGAAAATAAGCCATTCTCATTCTTCTTAATTTGGTCCCAAGCCTCCATACTCCTGCTGCTTAACATGATTGGCTATATTTGTTCTGAGGTATCTAAATGCCTAACACGCATCGAAGCACAATATTATGTGGTGCAGGTTTCTTTTTTAAAAATAAAAAATAAAAAATCAAAACTCACAATCGACAGCATCAGTGTTGTTTCTTGATCACCGTCGACCAACTTCAAAACTTCTTAGTGAAGGTAAAGGTCACCCTTGCTCGAATGCCAGTCATATTATCCAACTCTAAGGTTCAGTGCTCATCTCTGTTTATAGCCAAAGAGCCAGCGCTGTCTGCGTCTGCAGACATTTCCGTGGACATGTGGCAGGCATGACCTAGGCACCAGATATGACTTCTCGGGTCACCATTTTTAGAATTTCTTCACCAGTGCCAACATTTCTGCACCAGGACCTAATCTATTTTCCTCCCGTCCATCTTCATCTTCACCTTCACCTTCATTGTGTTGCATCACTTCATCTTCTTCTGCTATGTCTTTCCACACCCACACCCATACCCGCATCCACAACCACACCAATACCCACACCCCAATCCATTCTATCACATGGCATATTCTCTCTTTCTCCTCACACCTTCCCCACTGCCATTTTCCTCACCTGGTGTTTTGAGAAAACTTCCATCTCAGAAGATAGACCAACTTTTCATAAATCACATTTATGCTCACAAAAACCATTATTTATTTCTTCTTTCCTTCCAGGTAGGGGTCCTTTGGCATGGCAAAAGCTAGCTGGTTTTATTTGCCATTGGCTTTGGTGACCTTCAGCCCATGTTACCAAAGCTGATGGTCAGGTAAAACTGGCTAGCCTCTAAGGTGCTGCAAGAATCCTTGTTGTTTTATTTAATATGTTATTTAATTTCTAAAACAGGATCATTTGGGGAACGATCAGCAAAGTGAACCCAATTTTTTTTTTAAAAAAATATGAGATGAAATACCAACAGATGACATAAATAGTGTTAAGTAACATATGGAATACAGGGGAAATCCCTTCAAACATAAGGCAAGAAGAGAAATATCAATGTATATGCTGCTATCTTAAATAACCTGGATGTAATGGAGAGGGAGGGGAAAATAAGAGTTCTTTAGAAATTTATGGGGTTCAGCCTATGGTTGTTAAATCCTGTTAAAATAGGTTGAACATCCTCTGAGCTGAGTTTATTTGAAGGCAGGTTGCACCGAGCTGAGTGGAAGTAAATACAAAATAGATTGCTGGGTGTTAGAGACCTAACAGGTTTCTTGTGATCTGAATTGTGAAACTGGCAACAGCCCGCCTCATTGGTTATTTTTTTTAAAAAAAATCTTGTTCTGCACTAGGCAGATTCCAACACAAATCGCTAACTCAGTTGGGTTTAGGGTTAAATCAACCTTCCACAAACTAGAGGGCTCCTGCTGTCTGGGGATAATAGGTATTGCAATCTAACACATCTGGCGAAATGGAGACTATAGGCATAAAGTTGGTCTCTCTATCTCAGTTTTTTTAAAAAAATGAATGATCTCACTTGAACTCACTGGGGCTAATCTGGATTTAAATCCGGACAAATAAGTATGGAGGATGGATCTGTGGATGATTTCTCCCTTTTGATTCATGTAACACTTAAGAAAGCTTCGCTTCGTTTCCTTATGCCTTCATTTAGTTATTTACTTGCTACAAACTCGCCATTTGAGCTAGTTTCCCCCCAAAAAATTAATACAAAATAAAATGGGTACTAAACATGGGCAACATTCTGCCAAAGTGACCATTTCCAGTTTCAGTTAATCTGAAGCAAGCTGATGTATAAAGGTAAAGATCACCCTTGTTTGAAAGCTATTCGTATCCGACTCTAGGGTTCAGTGCTTATCTATAGCTCCCACCAAACTGCTCGGTATTCAATGGGACATCCTCCTGCTCAGGCATTCATAGGGTTGTGCCAGCAGGGCGTCAGCCATGTGTTCTCCACTGTAACTGGAAGGATGGGTCCCAATCCAAGAGCTTGCATCTGCTTGGACCGGTGACCCTCTTTAGGAATTTTGGCCAGCAAATCGGCAGTTCGAGACCCAAGTACTGTATGACGGTTTGGTCTCTGTCCCAGCTCCTGCCAACCTAGTGGTTCGAAAGCAAGAAATTGCAAGGAGATAAATAGGGACCACGTTGGTGGGGAAAAGATCTTGGGGACATGAAAGGAGTCTCATTCGGATGTCCCCTGAGTGGAGTTCCTCCAGCAAAAACCCTTTCAACCCAGAATATTTTCTGACACGAAATGATTCACGAGAAATACATGGCACATTAACATTAGATCTCATTGTTAATGTAGTGAATTGATATTTTATCCCTAAATCCATCGAATTACATTACCACATAGTTTAAGTGTTGCTATTATTATTATTATTATTATTATTATTATTATTATTATTATTATTATTATTATTATTATTATTATTATTATTATTATTATTATTATTATTATTATTATTATTATTATTATTATTATTATTATTATTATTATTATTATTATTATTATTATTATTTATCATCATCATCATCATCATCATCATCACCACCACCACCACCACCAACACCACCACCCAGTTTACCCTGACATTGTAACGTGGCAATATATAATAGCTGATCAAATTCATACCGAGGAAGCGATGAGGGGAGAGAACACGGCCTGCTCTTTTCGTAACAAACGGCATTTTGTGGCGAAAGGGGCCGTGAAGACGTGCACAGTCACAGTGGATGCTGTCCTGCTGCACGCACCTACTCTTGAGAAAGTATTTGTAGCCGCTATTCCCCCCCCCCTCATTTGCTACCTGAATATCAGCCTCTAAACGGCCTTGTCTGTCCTCCCTTTAATTCCTTACTCCACGGGTGGCAGGAAAGGGATCACACTACCAGTATTTTTGGCTTGCCTCGGTGCTGCAGATGTCAATAGATGTCATTGATATTTACACGCATAAGGCAAAGTCGACCTGGGACAGTGCTTAATCGGGTTCCGTCCTGTAGTAAACGACTAGATTAAAACGTACAGTACTTAGCTTTACCCATCCTCCCACTCCGCCCTTTTCACTTAGGTTGTTAGCTTACTTTACTCTCTCAATAGTTCCCACCGGAGCAAGGGAGCCAGGATATTAAGAGTGTATCATTAAAAGAAACTCTTTTTATAGGAAACATGCATTCCAGTCTACGCAAGTCTATTAACGTAATAGGAATAATACTAATAATACCAATAAAAGACGGGCGATGAAATAGAGGACCTTCAGGAATACGCATCCGAAGAAGAGCACCGTAGGCGACGCAGATAATGAGTTCCTGAAGAACTCGGATAACTTAAGCCTCCGTCGTTGCAGGTTTATAGGAGGGGGGGGGGGGGTCTGGTAGCCACCGGGAAACTGCTCCGAAGCCACACTCCTATTTATGTCTATCTGTCTGGAGCAAACACCTTGACACCCATTAGGGGACAGAATTGAAAGTCTTGGCTGGTTGCCACCATGTTTACTCAAAAGGCAAGTCCCGTCGCTTATAATAGGACTCAATTTCCAATAGTCGTGTTTGGCCTGGTTAGATCTGTCTCATTTAGAGTCTTTGAGAGAATAATTAAAAAACAACAACAACACAATTTTAAAGCATTTTTTTTAAAAAAAACAACCCAATAAGATTCCATTTTCTTTTGTTAATCATGAAACCCTCCTATTTACACAAAAATACCCACAACAATACCAGCACTTATTGCAGCTGGTATTCATAAGGAAATCTCTGATAGAATGGGCTACATAAAACAAAGAGAATAAACAAATAAAGCAGTACAACAGCCCAGGTTTAGGCTGAAAAGAAAATAAGTTCATTTAAGTTTCTAGCTGTTCCCAGATTATTTCTTTATTTATTTTGTTAGGTACAAATTTGCAAGATACAAATTGTGAGTAAAAATTTCCCCCTCCTCATAAATCCACAGCAGGCTAAACCAGAAGATTAGATTGGAGTTCTTGTCCAGCTTTCAGAAGATGCTCTGTACAGACTAAAATAGATAGATAGATAGATAGATAGATAGATAGATAGATAGATAGATAGATAGATAGATAGATAGATAGATAGATAGATAGATAGATAGATAGATAGATAGATAGATAGATAGATAGATAGATAGATAGATAGATACAGTAGATAGATAGATAGATAGATAAGTAAATAAATAAAAGGGGGGGAGATAATTGTATACCTGCTATTCTTTCTCGCTCTGTGTGAGTGTGGTGGTGGTGGTGGTGGTGGTGGCGGCAGAAGAAATATCTCCCCCACACCTTTTATAGCTTACTTTTCGCTGGTCTGTGGATTGGGTTGTTATTTTGCAACAGAAGCACATCTGGAACCTGGCTACTCACCATGGATCGTTTAGGACATCTCAAGAGTCCTTATTTTCGAGGGAACTAAGAGTGATGAGGTGTGGACGCATTCCTTGCCTTAGCAAGTTCTTTCTAATCTGAACTTTGGCTCTGTCTTTAAAGAATGTGGAGAGGGTTTAACCTATAACCCCCCCCCCCAGTATCTATTTAAATAATTAATTAACCTGCAGTTGCGATGGGAGTGTCCCCCCCATCCCGAGCCGAGAAATAATATTTTAAATAGTGCTAGAGCTTTGTTTTGGCTGCCATAGCAGGGCCAGGAGCCAATCATACCAACCGGTTTTTCTCATCGCAAGACTTTCACGTCCCAGATTGTCAAGATTTAACAGTCATCTTCTGGGAAGAAATAGAAAGGGTTATCTATCCCCTCACCCCTTAGAGTGAATATTAAAATTGCAAAAAAAAAAAAAACAAAACTCAATAGGAGCCGTATGGTGACTTACTTTGGAGGAAGCTGCAATAAGACTATGAGAGTTTACCCAGAAGCAAATGTATAACTGGGCAGTGATAAGTAGCAAAATCAACCCATATATTCCATGCACGTTATTCTAGAGTCTAGACTCATAGGATCTTTAATCTGCTTTCCTTTCTTCGTCTGTTACTAAAGCATTAGGGTAGCCAGAGAAGGAAAAGTTTGAGGGTGATAAAACCTCTGTGAATCAAGGCAAATTATATAAATCACCCTGACATAATCAGCAGACATGCAATTTTCTCTCCTTTTCTTTTTTGTTTTGTTTGGAAGCTTCCCAAACAAACCAGTAATTTAGGCTCCAAGATTTGTGATCTCTTCTGCAGTTGTGCCCTTTCTCTCCCCAAAAGAATCTTTCCCAAGTTGACAATTGTACCTAATCCTCAGAGCCAGAAAAGAAACGCATAGGTACAGTCTGTTACCAGAGTTTGCCCTTGACTGAAAGGTCCCCAGATGTCAAGAAATATTGACTGCAAGCCGGAGTGGAGAGGCTGCTGTACTATTGTATTGTTGTATTGTTTTATATAATGATATGTGCTTTTTTTGATATGAAGACAGAAATGAGCTCCCGTCTTCATCCCAGCTCCTGCCAACCTAGCAGTTCAAAAGCAAGAAATTGCAAGTAGATAAATAGGGACCACTTCGGTGGGAAGGTAACAGCGTTCCGTGCACTCCGGTGTCTAGTCATGCCTGCCACATGACCACGGAAATGTCTGTAGAAGCAGACAGCGCTGGCTCTTCGGCTTAGAAACAGAGATGAGCACTGAACCCTAGAGTCGGATACGACTGGCTTTCAAGCAAGGGAAACCTTTACCTTTACCTTATGTGCTTTTGTAGGATGAATGTGGTAAAAATTATTGTCTATATTGTATATTGTATTATTGTGTTTACTGCATAATATTGTGTGAGCCGTCCTGAGTCGGGTTTACTGATTGGGCAGCATACAAGAGTGATAATTAAATTAAATTAAATTAAACACCAAGCCATGTGGAAACCATTCTTGACCCAACACGCAGGTCATCTGGGCCTGCTGCCACAAACTTCCATGTGTGAAAGGGAGACCATGTGTGAAAGGTAGGTTTTTTCCATCCAAACTTTAGAGGCAAATTAACAGAGATGAGCACTGAACCGTAGAGTCGGATACGACTGGCTTTCGAGCAAGGGAAACCTTTAATGCATTGCGGGGTGAGCTTTGGCTGGCCGGAGCTCACTTTGTCAGATTCCCCGCTTAGGCGATAGTTTAGTTGGCCGGGAAATAACTCACGGGGCCGTTTAACGTAGCTATTCATGAGGAGACGAACAGGGAAAGGAAAAAAAGAAAGATAACGCTAAATTAAGCGTCAATTGTGTCATTAAACCGCCATCTCCCAGAGTAATCAAGATGCTATCATGAATCTAGCCTAACTGACTCTCAAAAGCATTTGGAGAAGGTTCCAGCCGAAGCGAAGGCTTCTGAAAACTCCTGTTGATTTGAACCGAGAGAAGTGAGGCGGTAAGGGACTGCAGTGGCTCAAGTGACTAAGACACTGACTGGGAGGCTGAAGGTCAGAAGTTCGATTCCCGAGTACTGCAGGACGGAATGAGCTCCCGTCTTTGTCCCAGCTCCTGCCAACCTAGCAGTTTGAAAACAAGAAATTGCAAGTAGATAAATAGGGACCACTTCGGCGGGAAGGTAAACAGCGTTCCGTGCACTCCGGTGTCTAGTCATGCCTGCCACATGACCACGGAATTGTCTGCAGAAGCAGACATCGCTGGCTCTTCGGCACTGAACCCTAGAGTCGGATACGACTGACTTTCGAGCAAGGGAAACCTTTACCTTTACTAAGTGAGGCTGTGCGGATCTCCTTTTATCAGTGGAGCTTAAGGCAGGCTCCTCTGGGGCTGATCTTTGCGCTTAATTTGAACGTAGGGAAAAGAATATAGGGATTGCCCCATCACGAGACAGTCTCCTAAACCGTTTGGGAAATGTTTCACACCTCAAAAGAAAATGGTGGCATAGATTTTTTTTTAGTGTGCCAATTATTAGCATAGTCATGGTTTTTCATAGATTTATTGAATTTTTAAAAAAAGCTTAGTTTCTCAAATATGTTCTAGCTGGTGCTCTTTAAATTTGCGAGACTGTTGGTGTGAGTGTTACCTGATTGGTTAACTCCAGGAGGCGGGAAAGTGACCAATGTGAGGTGGTTATTATCTGACTGAAAAAAATGTTAGTATAGGACATGGTAGTGAACCTATTGCATGTGTGCCAGAGAGCGCACTTCCAGCCCACTCTGTTGGCATTAAGGCCATTGCTTTCTCTCTCCCCCAGCACAGAGTTTGCCCTGTCCCTCTGCCTAGCAGCCCAATGGGAGCATTTCCTATTTACCCCCAACACAGAGGTCCCCTGCCCCTCTGTTTGGGCACTCAGTCTCTAAAAGGTTCACCATCATTGGTATAGGAAAGTGGTGGCTAACCTTGGCACTAGAGCAGTTCCTGGACTTTACTTACCAAAAGCCCAACTCAGCACACCCAGTGATCAGGGCTTCTGGGAATTGAAGTCTGAGAACAGCTGGAGTGCCAAGGTTAGTGGTATAGGAGAAGGAGAGAAGGAATGAAAAAGCAGGACTGTAGTGACTGGGAGGCGGAATGTCAGCAGTTCAATTCCCGAGTACTGCAGGATGGAATGAGCTCCCATCTTTGTCCCAGCTCCTGCCAACCTAGCAGTTCGAAAGCAAGAAATTGCAAGTAGATAAATAGGGACCACTTCGGTGGGAAGGTAACAGCGTTCCGTGCGCTCCGGTGTCTAGTCATGCCTGCCTCATGACCACGGAAATGTCTGCAGCAGCAGACAGAACTGGCTCTTTGGCTTTGAAACAGAGATGAGCACTGCACCCTAGAGTTGGATATGACTGGCTTTCGAGCAAGGGAAACCTTTACCTTTACCTTTACCTTATGTTAGAACCTGAAGAGAGTTAGTACTTGAAGAGAATTAATTAGAACCTAAAGATAAATAATTAGAACTCAATGTCAGTTTAAATTAGAATCTGGAGACAGTCACTTAGTCAGAAGCTGAGGAAAATTAGATAGAATATGAAGAGAATAAGTTAGAATATGTTTTTATTTTAAAGGGATATGGGAAATGAAGGCTTGCTTTATTCTATTTTGTAACTATTCTGATACTTTATGCTTTTTGGACATTTTTGTTGCTTTAAAATAATAAATAAGTAGATATATTTATAATTAATTAATTAATTAATTAATTTAATAGATTTATATACTGCTTTGTGAAATAGAAGGGTTGCGATGCCTAAAGAAGGTGTCTTAACATGAGGGTCCAATGATACTTTACCTAGTTCAGATTTTACACTACTGACCTACCTGTTGTGTGTTAGCTATAGGAAGAAACCTAGAGGAGATTTTCCTAGCCCAGGATTTGACACACCTTGGAGTGGCAGAGGCTTAGTCCAGACTCCTAAAGAAAGGCGATGGTAGTAGAAATTTGGGGCAGATAGCCCCCCCTCCCCCCACTATGGAACCGCCTCCCGGTAGAACTATGCCTCCAGTCCCAGTTGCTACCATTTAGCAAAGAATTGAAGACGTGGTTGGCAAAATGGGTCTGGGGCTGGGATTGTCAACAAGCTCCCCTTTCTGGCTCATCTGAGGCTTCCCCCACTCCTGTAACCAATTTTAATTTTAATGTTATGTTGATTTTATATTTGTTTTAGATAGCAAAATGGCACAGCAGTAGGCAATATTGCCAAATGTTCTTAAGGTTTTGAATTGTTTTTATATTGGTTTTAACTTGTTTCATTGTATGGTCAGTGAGGTGCTCGCTGGCCTATGTACGCTGCCCAGAGTCCACTGGATTAGGGCAGTATATAAATCTAACAAACAAACAAACAAATAAACAAACCTTCTTTGGTCCGACTAGAAGATTTACACCCCTGTGTTCGTTGCAGCTGTTAGGTAACTCTTATATACCATCTGAATACCTTTGTTTAGCTTTTCAAAGTAAACTACCACACCACAAACCAATTAGGTTTTTGACGTGTACATGAAGCTCTGATGATAGAAGCAGTATAGGTTTTAAAAAATCACTGCCAACTTCCAGTTTTCAAGAACCTCATCAATTGCCCAAGCATTCTCAAAGACAACAGAGGCTCTACAGTTACATTTGTGAGTCGCTTTGCCAGCTTTGGATGCAGTTTATCTAGATCTAAGAGCTTTATCTGTCTCCCCACCCCAAATAGCTAGGTGACAGCCGGATTCCCACACCACTTCTTCAGTTATCACAAACAGTCCCTTCACTGCCCCCTTTATTTTGCTTGTGCTGAGTAGAGGATTGTTTTCCTTTAGGACAGGGGTGCCCAAACTTTTCAGGCCAAGGGCCGGTCACGTGGTTCAGTGGGCCGGTGATGTGGTTCAGTGGGCCAGTCATGAGGTTCCTTCCACCAGAAGCGGAAGTAAAATGTGCCTTGCTATCTGTTTTGCAACAGGATGAGATAGATTTTAAGCTGCCATTTTCTCTGCTTAAATCAGTGGTGCCAAAACTGCAGCCCACAGCCCAGATCCAGCCCCCGATGGCAATTCATCTGTCCCATGCCGCCCTCCTCACTCATGGAAGCAGAAGCAAAATGCACCAATACGGACGTGTTTTGCTTCCGCTTCTGTGAACGACGAGGGTGGTGTGGGCCGGATGAATTGGCATCAGGGGCTGGATCTGGCCCCCGGGTCATAGTTTGGGCACCCCTGATTTAGGAGAAGACAGACAAAGTTCAGCAGTTTCCTCTTTTCTCTGCTGCTCGTTGGTACTTCTCTACCCCTTCTGTCAGAAATCCCATTGTGGGACACTGGACCATGGCCACACACTCTGGCTTGCCTCACCGTCTGCCAGATCTTGATAAAGGAAACTCTGCACATTACTCACAGGGAGACCTGCTGCGTTAGACCTTCCAGAGTGACTCAAAAGTCAAAGTTCTTTCCCAGCCTGACAAAGTTATTTTATCAGTGGGTTACACCCTGAGAGATTTTGTATCTTTGCAGTTCAGTAGAACTTATGTAACAGTTTAAACCAGGGCTTCTCAACCTGCGGCCCATGGGCCGAATGTGGCCCATGGCACCATTTCATGTAGCCCCCCACCCCCTCCACCACACCAGGAAGTGCCATGTGGTGGAGGAAGGCCAAAATGGTTGTCCGCCCCCCCCAAGTTGTCTGAGGGAGTGTGATCTGGCCCCAGGCTTTAAAAGGTTGAGAACTCTGGGTTTAAACCATCTGAGTAC
The DNA here is from genome assembly GCA_035047305.1 of Bradypodion pumilum. Taxonomy (NCBI): domain Eukaryota; kingdom Metazoa; phylum Chordata; class Lepidosauria; order Squamata; family Chamaeleonidae; genus Bradypodion; species Bradypodion pumilum. The sequence goes on from JAWDJD010000002.1 coordinate 248,476,219, forward strand.
AGTATCTATGTTGAAATTACACAAGGCAAGGCAGTTTGACTCTTCTACAAGCATTTATTCTTTTACATTGTTTTAAGGTACCTCAAAGTTGTTGAAAGCATGAAACAGGCATATGGTACAAAAGAGTTTAGCATCAGCTTTCAATCATGTAGAATTTATAAGGACAATTAGCAACTTTGAACACAGGAACAAATCCCAAGAAGGCATGTTTCTTCTACTTTCATTTCAAAGATTAGTTCTGCACTGTTGGTGAAGACTAGGTTCCGGATAGCTGATAACACTTCTGCTTTGACTTTATCTAGAAGATAAAGTTGTCGGATAAGCAAGTTAAAAATTTGGTTCGACATTGTATTCTCAGGAAATTTGGGCTTCCAAAAGATGTCAGGTTTTTTTATTTTATTAAGATTTTATTATTAAATGACAAATAACTAATGACACAATAAAAAAAACAACAACAACAATATCAAAACTAAAAGTATCACATAACAAACAATCCTCACAGTACAAGTCATATAATTCATGCTATAGATTATCATACATCGGAAAATCGCTATACATCAGACAAAAAAGATCCCTATACCACATTCGTCTCTCTCTCTCTTTTTTTTTACTGTTTTCGATAAAACTTTATATATATTATTCAATCTTATCACTATACATACTGTTTAAATATAGCATCATTTACTGTGAATAGAAATGTTTACAATCACCCAGTGATATTTACAATGCTCCCAGAGATTGAGTTTGATAACTCTCTCTCACTCTCTCTCATTTTTTTAAACTCCAAAATGAAATGTATTCGGGTGCTGGAGTGTAACCTTGTCTCTTACTTAATGCATGATCAATGAAGTATTTCCAAATCTCTTGAAATGTATTTTCTTTTATTATTCCCTTTCTTTTGTTTAACTCCCATGTCAACTTATTAACTGCTAATGTCCACATTTCTTTATACCAGTCCTCTATTTGTAATATGTTTTCACCTTTCCAATTCTTAGCTATGCATTGTCTTGCTGTAGTTAGCATGATTGCCAATAAGTCTTTTCTTTATTTATCCAATTTCAAATTATCTGCTTCAGTTATTAATGCTATGCTCGCATCTAATTTAATATCACTATCCAATATTGCATTAATTTCCATATTAATTTTATCCCAAAAAGACTTCAGTTTCGAGCAATTCCACCACATATGTAAATATGACCCTGGAGTGTGTTTACATCTCCAACAGTAATTTGGCTTCGTGCTATCTATCTGATGTAATTGATTTGGTATTAAATACCATTTACATATTAACTTGTAGTTATGTTCTTTAACTCTTACTGAAAGGGTGTGCATTATTCTATTCTTTCATTTACTTTTCCAACTTTCATTACTGATTTTAATATTCAGGTCTTGCTCCCATACAGATTTTAAAATTTCCTGTTGTTTTTCATTGTTGTTCAATATCTTATATAATTTACTAACAATTCCCTTAATTGATATTTGTCCTGACCTTAATCTAGATAATAATTCTTCAAATGCAGTTTTGCTTCTATTTAAATTTGTTTCGTCCAATTGTTTTTTATTCCATTTATTTATTTGAGCAATTTGCAACCAGTTTAGGTTCAGTTGTTTAAATAATTCCACTTTCTTTACATCATCACTACAAACCTTCAACCAGTTTTTCAAACTCTTTACATTATTTTTAATAAGTACTTCTTCTAATTTGCTATCTATCCTTAATGGAAATGTTCTCAAATCCCTTATCTCTATGATCGGCGACATATCCGGAGCCAATTTTTCCCTCAACACCCTCCATGTATCTATTAACTCCTTCAACAATCTATTTGATATGCTAATTTTTTTATTTACTTTACCCAGGAAAGCCTCATTCCCTAATTCCCAATTTTCCTGCATTTCTATTTTTTCCATATGAATTCTTTCCTCATTAATATTTTACATATACTGTATTTCTTAATTTAAATGCATTATAATAATTTTTAATATTTGGGATTCCTAATCCACCCATTTTCTGTGGTAGATACCAAAGAGATTTGGTTATTCTTGGCCTCTTTCCCCCATTACAGTATTCGTTTGTCAAACTCTGGAATTTATTTTGGGTAATATTTTCATTTTACACAATGCGATTCTACCGAACCAAGATAAATTCAGTTTTTTATATCTTTGTATTTTCTCTTTCAATTCTTTTTCTAATTTGTCATAATTTAATTTAAGTCAACAAAATTGTTTACAACAGTAATACCTAAATATTTTATATTGTTCTTAATTTGAATATTAAATGTATCCTTAATTTTTCCTTGTCCTCATTGCTTAAATTAAAAAATAGAGCTTCTGATTTGTTCCAATTTACTTCCAGTCCTGTTGCCTCTTGAAAACTCTTAAGATGACTTCTTAATTTGGGCAAAAAAAACTTGTGAATTTTTTATTATGATTAACGTGTCATCAGCATATAAATTTATTTTAGTTCCTGCAACCCCTTCTAATTCTTCATCATCTCTAATTTCAGATGCAAATAGCTCCATTGCCATAATAAATAACATTGACGATAAAGGGTCCCCTTGTCTAGTTCCTGCACTCAGTGTAATATTGTAACTGTATCATTTACTTTTTTGGGGGGGTACTGCAGTGGCTCAAGTTGCTAAGACGCTGACTGGGAAGCCGGAAGGTCAGCAGTTCGATTCCCGAGTACTGCAGGATGGAAATGAGCTCCCGTCTTCATCCCAGCTCCTGCCAACCTAGCAGTTCGAAAGCAAGAAATTGCAAGTAGATAAATAGGAGCCACTTCGGTGGGAAGCTAACAGCGTTCCGTGCGCTCTGGTGTCTAGTCATGCCTGCCACATGACCACGGAAACGTCTGCAGAAGCAGCCAGCGCTGGCTCTTCGGCTTAGAAACAGAGATGAGCACTGCACCCTAGAGTCGGATACGACTGGCTTTCGAGCAAGGGAAACCTTTACCTTTACCTATCATTTACTTTTACTTTTGCTGTGCCTTGTTGCTATAATTGATCTATTACTCTGTAGAATTTTTCACCAAAACCATAATTCTGTACAATTTTCTTTATCGTAATCAAATGCTTTATATATTTCAAGGGATAATATACCTACTTTTCCTTTGCTATATTGCGCCATTGCTGCCAAATCCAATACTCTTCTTGTCAGGTCAGATATATGCCTGTCTTTCATAAACCCTACTTGGTCTCTATTTATGTAATTATCCATGAATTTATTTAGTCTGCTGGCCAAAATGGTGGTAAATAATTTGGCATCCTGATTCATTAATGATATCTGTCTATACGACTCTATTCTTTCTAAATTCTTGCCAGGTTTGGGGATCAAAATAATGTTCATTTTATACCATGATGGTGGAATTCTACCTCCTTCCAAAATGTAATTAAATATCCTCATAATTTTCAGAACCAACATCTCCTTAAAATCCTTGTAAAATTCCATGGACAAGCAATTTTCTCCAGGCGCCTTAGCTATTTTTAACTTGTTAATGACCAGTTATTTCATTTTTTGATATTTTTTCTTCCATCAAATTTATATGCTCAATTTTTATTTTGGTCTTTAGACATTTTTCCATGTATTGCTCCACCTTTCTAGTATTTATTTTTTATCAGTATACAAATTCTGATAAAACTCTTTTACAATTTCCAATTTATCCTCTATCTTGTTACACCTTTCCCCATCCTTATTTATTAAAATCCCCATATTTCTTCTATCTTTTTTTCTTCTGCTGCTCTTGCCAACATTTTTGAATTTTTATTGCTATACTCGAAATATTCCCTCTTCAGGTATATTATTTTTTAAAATTTTTTGTCAATATTCTTTTTATTTGCTTCTGATTTTAACATTTGTAATCTCTTTTGAATACTCTCATTTTTAGTCCTAGCATTTTTGTCCTGTAATTTTTTAATTTCTTCTTCTAATTTCTGTTGTTCCTTTTTTTGTTTAATTTTACTTGCTGATAACTTGATGCATTCCCCCCTGAAAACTGCGTTCATAGTGTCCCATAAGATTTCATCACTTACATCATTTGTATCATTTAATGTCCAACATCCTTCCCATTTAGCAGTTATTGCTTCCTTATTTTTTATGACTTCTAAACAAATTGACATCATACTTCCATCCAGTTTTCCTCTGTAATTTATTATCTAATTTTAATTCTAATATTATTTTGGCATGGTCTGATTCTTTAATTATTCTGATATTTATATCTTCAATTTTGTTGATCAAATTTTCTGAAATTAGAATATAATCAATTCTGGAATAAGTGTTGTGTGTTTGCGAGTAATATGTATAACCACTTCCAAAACCTTTTATTTCTCTCCAAGTGTCTCTTAGATTTAACGCTTTGGTCCTTTTATCCATTACCTTCTTACTACTATTAATATATCTTGTAGGATTTGTAGTGTCTATATTGGATCTAACTAAGTTAAAGTCCCCTGCTACTATTAAATTTACTATTTTTTCTCTTTCCAGTATTTTTTGCACTTTCTCTAAAAATTCCTCCTGTCTTTCATTTAGAACATACACATTTACTAGAGTAATTTCTTCATCATTAATAATTAAATATCTTCCCTTGGATTCTACTATGCACTTTGTTTTTACAAACCCTAACCTTTTGGATGTTAATATTGCTACACCCCTTGCTTTAGCATTTCCATATGTTTTTTCATAGTTTTCTGTCCACCCCAATCATAGATTATTTGTATTGTCATCTTTTTGATGGGTTTCATGCAAGAAAATCAAATCGGGTTTATCCCTTCTAATAGCGGCTTCAAATCATTTTCTTTTTATCTGATTTCCAGTGCCATTAACATTCCAAGTTAATACTTTAATATATTTCATCTTTATTATCTAATTTGTCTTTTATTCCATTCAATCTCCGGCGAGCATGTGTACAAGAATACCATATTTTTACCTACATAAAAAACAAAACAAAAGTCACATTAAATTTAACAAATAACAAACAATTTAACAAATAACAAAAAATCATTACCCTCCCCACCTTTTCCAAAAAAAAAAAAAGTGGCCCTTGAATTCAAGGAGGGGAGGGAGGGTGCAGAAAAATTACGACCCAAGCACAGTACATATTCTGTCTTGCTTACTTATATAATACACTTATTCTATTTTCCACTATCAATACTACTTAACGTGAACTAGTTTTCTTCTCCATTGTGAGCCGTGTGAGTATACATTCCTGCTATTACTAATGCCTCTTTTAACTCTGTCCACTCTTGTGATTCTTGTCCAATTACATTCGCTTCTACCAAAAAGTCTAATACGTAACTTCCTTTCTTGATCACATATTTCCCCCCTGATTTTATGAATTTAAGTTGCTTAGAAAATTTCCATTTATATATGATCCCTTTTTCTCGTAACTTCTTAGTTATCAGCTTGATCTGTGTTCTCCAAATTCACTCATCAAGCGAGATATCATTGTACACTTCTACATTGTTCCCGTCTATACTCATTACAGATGTTCCCGTTTTGCTAATGTGCATCATTAAACTCGTTTTCAGACCAACATTTGCAAATTTCAGTAGGACCAATCTATTGTCATTATTTCTTTTTGCACCCTGTCTATAAAAGTTTGGGCACCCCTGCTTTAGGGAATCAATCCATCCCACATTGGGTCTTCATCTTTTCATACCTTTAACTTTTTCTAGCATTATTCCCACTCACCCACAGAGAACCTTGATTTCCCATGTGGGACAGCTTCAGTTTCATCATGTTTGCCTCCAGAGACAATTCAGGCTTGATTTGCTCTAGGACCCATTTGTTTGTCTTTCTGGAAGTCCTGGATAGCTATAAGGCTCTCTTCTAGCATCATATTTCAAATAAGCCTAAGCTTCTTATTCAGAGGTATTTAGGAATCACCTCACACTTTGTTTTGATAAGGATGGGAGCTTTATTCCAAACTTATTTCAAAACTCCATCAACACCTACAAATCTTGCTGCCAGACTTTATGTGTATCATTTACATAATTCTACAGTAGCACAAATGAAGCCTGTTTCCATGTATTCAAAATTTATATCTTAGGAATTACTTCAGTTGGGAAGGGAGTGGTAAAACTATATGCATTAAAAAATCAATCTTCAAAAAGGCCATGTCCATGTAATTCTTTGCTATAACATTGGATCCATATCATTTAAGTCGACCACAGATGGAACATAATGTTTCTCAACAACAGCTAGCCATCTGAGTGTGATATGTCAAAAACATCAAATGGGATCAGTGATAACTTAACGACAGCTGATTTTTCTGTGACATTGATATGTTTTCTGTGTGGTGAAGAATATACATCTGCCCCATTATGTGCAGGAAGATAAGATTGCTAATTAATACTGACTGAATCTTATTGTGAGTTGACAGTAGCATCCCTGATTTCAAGGTATGTTTGTTTATAGTTACCTTTGAGAGATCATTGCAGGGTTTTCTGTTTTCTGTGATGTAGCCACTATAGTCTGTTTCAGCACATATAGTAAAAACAAAAGAACTGTGATAACTTAAAGCAGGGGTTCCCAACCTATGGCCTGCAGGCTGGCCCCGCTCCATGGCACCATTTCATGTGGCCCATGTAGCTGCCACTGCTGAACCGGAAGTGGAAGCGGACGCAGATTCATTTACGACAGCTGTAAATGGACCATGGCTGTTGTAAACATGTTTATGACAGCTACAGGCATGTTTTATGGCAGCTTTTATGCTGGGGGAAACAACGTGTCCGGCCCGCTCAACTGTCCGGGGGGTCATGGTCTGGCCTGTGGCATAAAAAGGTTGGGAACCCCTGACTTAAAGAGTAACTGGCTCATTTCAGTGTGAACTTTTGTGGATTTTAGCCTACTTCCTCAGATTCATGGAGTCATAACAGTATGGTAGCAAAACCAAGGTACCGATGCTAACACATGCACACACAAATCAAACTGTTTTGTATGTGTTGGTATTTCTGATTTCAGCTTTGTGTCCTTTAGGTGAGAATGGTGAGATAAAAATCAAATAAACAAACAAACAAACAGTTGTGTTCTTTGGTGCAGAGACTGTTACCACTGTTAACAAATACATCTGCCAACTGAGACCACATAAAACATAGAATCAACATTCTACATATTCTGAATTATAATATTTCCCACCTGTAGGTTCAGGGTGGCCAGCCTGTACTTGCTTATGGCAATCTATAAATAACTATTGACCCACATCAGACTAAACAGTGTTCCATATCTAATCATGTCTGCCACATGTCCATAGAAATGACTGCACCAAATTCTATGCAACTGGCTTTTGAGCAAGGGCTACCTTTACCTTCACTCAAACTTTTTCTGCAAACCTAGAGACACCAACTTTCTATCCCCCTACATCTACTCCGCTGCAGCACCATCCTGGGTGCCTGCAATGCCAGTGGCAATCTCAGAATCTTGCTTACTCTTTTGTCTGCTCATGTGATCTGTGCCATCCTGTGCTAGCAATGCCTCTTTGTAATCTATACAGGAAAAACAGGACAATCTCTATACAACAGCATGAAGAAACCAACCGTGACATTAGAAATGGCAGCAAACAAAACCCAGTTTCAGAATGTTTTGGTCTCTGAACATTCTGTTACAGATTGCCATCCTGTGCTAGCAATGCCTCTTTGTAATCTATGCAGGAAAAACAGGACAATCTCTATACAACAGCATGAAGAAACCAATCCTGACATCAGAAATGGCAGCAAACAAAACCCAGTTTCAGAATGCTTTGGTCTCTAAACATTCTGTTACAGATTGCCATCCTGTGCTAGCAATGCCTCTTTGTAATCTACGCAGGAAAAACAGGACAAACTCTATACAACAGCAGGAAGAAACCAATCCTGACATCAGAAATGGCAGCAAACAAAACCCAGTTTCAGAATGCTTTGTCTCTAAACATTCTGTTACAGATTGCCATCCTGTGCTAGCAATGCCTCTTTGTAATCTACACAGGAAAAATAGGACAATCTCTATACAACAGCATGAAGAAACCAATCCTGACATCAGAAATGGCAGCAAACAAAACCCAGTTTCAGAATGCTTTGGTCTCTGAACATTCTGTTACAGATTGCCATCCTGTGCTAGCAATGCCTCTGTGGTATCCGCGAGCACAATTGGCATTAACTGTCTCTGACAAAGGTTACACCGGTTGAGGGAGGCTCCTGGTCACTGGCCTTTGCGGGTACAGAAATTGGGGTGCGGATTAATAGTCATAAGATTGATTCACTCATATCTGGCCTGGCAGGCAGTTCAGCAGGAGGAAGTTGAATAGCTAACTCAAGTTAGGAATTAGGCAATTCCACACTTGCAGATTAGCCCAAGCCCGAGTGCAAATAGTGGCCATGTTTACTCTTGTGTAAGCCATGAACAATGGACTTCCCCTGTCAGTATTTGCCTTAGTTAATTAACTTCCCCAAGAGAAGTTCCCAATTAACCCGGGTAAACAGGTGATATGATTTTCTGTCAGATGACGATTCCATCACACGCTGCCTTGAATTCCTATATATGATGTTGATTTTCCCTCAACAAACCACTGGTCTTCGCTCCATCTTGTCTCGTGTCGTTCCTTGACCAGTCTCCTTCGGGACCTCACGGCCGCCCCGCGGCCCCAATCCAACATCTGGTGACCCCGAGACGTGATCCTACTCGAGAGTAAGCGATCAACGCGGTCCGGTTCTACGCTAGAACCGTGTCCGATCACCCCGGAGGACAGCGCGGCAGCCCGGTCGGAAAGCCAGCCAATCGGGAAGACAGCTCCGCGACGAGGCATTTCAGAGAGGCATCCTACAGCTTGCTCCGGCTTTCGCGGCGGCTTGCAGCATGGAAAAACGCGTTCCGCTCAGGGTCGGCTGTGAACCCCTGACAGCGCAGAGGCCACCGAGGGCCCGTGGCAGCAGTCCACACTCCGAGCTCTACCCAGAGATTCGTCACGCAAAACCTATTGCCTGAGCTTCAGACGCGTCGAATCGTCCCGAGAAGGAGACTTCAAAGGACCCGGCAGGTAATATGGGGACTTGTCCTCAGCGGCAACATCCGTCCGCTAGTCAAAGAATTCATGAGGATGAATTCAAAACCCTGGCCAGGGTATATCAGATAAGCTTTCACAGTGGAGAACTAGCACGGCTTTTGGTGTTCTTGAGGGAACACTGCCTGCTTTACCCAGAAGTAGGTACGTTATCCCTTCAGCTCTGGGATCAGATAGGAGTCTGCATTCAGCAACCCCCAAAAGCTCCAGATGGCGTAATTCGCACATGGAGCAAATGTAGGAAACTCTTAGCAGAGGTGGACCCAGTCCGGGTAGAGGCCAAAGAACCCCCAGCGTCAGTAGAGCCATCGGCGCCCACGGCGCTCAATCCGTCATTTCAGTTTAAGCAGAGTAGCATAGGGAGCTTTCCCTTGGTGACAGCTGCAGACGTCACCGGTGGAATGCATGGAATGGGGAGCGCTGGCGCGTCTCTGATAGCTACAGGTTCCCGAACTACCAAGAGTGCCCTTCAGCGCACAGTTGAGGAAGAGATCAGGAAGGGGGAATTACCAGCAGAAGAACTAGCTGAGCTTAGTCAGATTTGTCCAATTCGTTTGGAAGTAGATGCCCTCACAGGGCAGCAGCAGATAGTTCATTCACCAGTCCCGTATAAGCTCCTCATGGCTATACGGAAGGCCATTTCAGAGACAGGACTACAGAGTCGCTTCACTAGGGGCACGCTTCAGCAAGTGTGCGAGAACACGATGTTCATCCCGCATGACTGGAAAGCCGTCATGCGGATGATGCTCAACCCCAGCCAGTATCTGTTATGGGACAGCGAGTATCGCCTCGAGGCTCAGGCAAGGGCTGCCAGGATGGGGGGGGGGGCAATAATTCCTGACCAGTTATATGGTTCAGGTGCCTTCGAGTCCATCGATGCGCAGACCGCCTTGCCGCTGGCCACCCTTCAGTTGTCAGCTGAGACGGCCTTCAGGGCTTTTCTCAAGGTCCCGGCAACTGGCAAAGCGGCCAAAAATTACACCGCAGTCAAACAGGGCACCCAGGAGTCCTACATGGACTTTATCAATTGCTTAGAGGAAGCGATCAGTAGGCAGATCGATAACGAGCAAGCCCAACAAGAACTCATGATGAAATTGGCTAAAGACAACGCCAATCTCGACTGCTGTAAGATCTTGCAGTCACTGGGCAATCGTCCCGACTTGACTCTCACGGACATGATTAGAGCTTGCGCCGACGTTGGCACATACTCCTACAAAATGGGTCTGCTGGCAGTGGCGGTGCAAGGGGGTAGGAAACCCAAGAACAAAAACCAAGGGGCATGTCACAATTGTGGCAAGGTCGGTCACTTCGCTAGGGAGTGCCGATCCAAGAGCGGCAGACAACATTCCGGCCGTTCCAAGGCTCCAACCACCCCATGTCCGAAGTGTAACAAAGGCTTCCATTGGTCCAGATTCTGTCCGAATTCGGGAAACCGGAACGCGGGCATGTCTCTGGCCCCGGTCCAAACAGAGGCTTCCCTCGCTCTGGGCCAGCCAGAGCTGGATTAGATTCCAATCACATTCCAGACATTGCGAAGGCGCAGGCCAGCCCCAAGGGTAGTACAGGGCTAGAATTGACTTGCCAGGCGGACGTCACATGCGACTTGCCAGGCACAGTCTATCTGGTGGATTCCCAGTACATGGGACCCCTGCCCAAAGGCTTCATAGGCCTAGTTTTGCTTCATAGTGTAGCAGGAGCACGCGGAATTCTTGTAATTCCGGGAGTCATTGACTCCAATTTTTCGGGTGTTCTCCAAGTTCAACTCTGGACGCACCTACCCCAGACCATTCACAAGGGAGACACGCTAGTGCAACTGATTATGGTTCCTTGTAACTCGCCAGCAGATAGCCAGGGAAGGCTCCGGGACAGCGCAGAGTCCGGGTCAGAAGACCGCTCGAGCGCAAGTGAGGCAGTGCAAGGATACCAGGTCTTAGCGACAGTGGAGACCAATATAGAATGGAAACAGCGGCCAGTTATTAAGGTATTTTTGAATAAACAATCGTTCTCAGGGTTGCTAGATACCGGAGCTGACGTCAGCGTGGTCAGCCGAAGCCAGTGGCCGCAGGAGTGGGCCATTGAGCCGGTCTCCGATGTGTGGGGGGTAGACGGCATCCAAGAAGCGTTTAGAAGCTGGGAGTGGGTGGAAGTCATGATCCCTAAGGCTGACGGCACAGCGGTCATTCGGCCGCACATTCTGGACGTGCACATCAACCTTTGGGGGCGAGACATTTTGCAACAATACCGTGCCACTCTTACCTTCGGGTAATGGCTCTGCCACTTAAATGGCTTACCAACACGCCAGTATGGGTAGAGCAATGGCCAGTAGTGGGGGAGAAATTAGTCGCCCTAAAACAACTGGTTAAAGAACAGCTAGACGCAGGACATATAGAGCAGTCCACTAGTCCTTGGAATTCGCCCATTTTTGTCATTAAGAAAAAGTCGGGGAAGTGGCGACTCCTCCACGATCTCAGAGAGATCAATAAATGTATTCAGCCAATGGGTCCGCTTCAATGCGGCATTCCGAATCCAAATATGATTCCCGAAGGTTGGGAGATCCTGGTCGTGGACCTTAAGGATTGCTTTTATACCATTCCCCTGGATCCGAGGGATCGGGAAAGGTTCGCCTTTACAGTGCCGGTTGTGAACCACAGTGAGCCCATGCAGCGTTACGCGTGGAAGTATTTGCCACAGGGGATGCTCAATTTGCCCACCCTGTGCCAAATCTATGTTCACAACGCACTGGCAAAGTTTCGAAACCTTCACCCCACAGCCCTAGTATGCCATTTCATGGATGATATCTTGGTCGCAGCGCCGCAACTCGGCAGCGAAATGTTTAAAGACCTCCAGGCCAGCCTGGGGGAAAAAGGGTTACTCATTGCCCCAGAGAAAGTACAGAGAACCGAGCCCTTCTCATACTTGGGTCATCGGCTTCTCCGTTCTTTCGCAGCACCAGTTTTGCCCCAGATCAACTTAAAGGACTCAGTCACCTTGGTAGAATTGCAGCAAGTTTTAGGTAACATTAATTGGGCCAGACCGTATTTCAGATTGGATACAGATCTTCTAAAGCCGCTCTTCTCACTGCTAACGCTAGGTAAGCAGCCGGCAGACCGGATACAAATTCCTCGAGAGGCACGCTTGGCTCTCGAGAAAGTCAACCAAATTCTCAGTCAAAGGTGGGTGGACAGGATTGCTCAGGGGCCATATGCCCTGATCCTGAACTTGTACATCGTTCGGGCCGGATCCATGTTCACCGGAGCCCTAGGAGTGGACTCTGAGCGAGGAGCGAGTATCGTGGAATGGGTGTATTTACCGAACACCTCTTCCCGAAACATCGTTCCTCCCAAGAGTTGGTCTCCGCGGTGGTCTACCGCGGAAGGCTGAGAGCTAGGGACATTTCAGGGCACGACTTAGCAAAAATCGTGATCCCATTCACCAAAGAGCAAGTTCAGCAGCTGATGCAGCTCGGTGACTTGCTTCCAATTGCCTTGGAGGGATTCACCGGATGCTTGGCATACCACTTGCCAAAGGACCCCAGACTCGTCTCGCTTCAGACGCAGACGGTCAGCTTGTACGAATTGATATCGCTGGTTCCACTTCAGGGGGCCAGAACAGTCTTCACTGATGGGGGTCGCATGTATGGTGCCTTAACTTGGCAGGAGGGCCAGGCTTGGCGCACGCGTCTAACTCTTCCACAGAAGTCCGCGCAGCGGGCAGAGTTGGCAGCGGTGAACCTTGCCTTGCACACCTTCGCCAAGGAACGCCTCAACATTATTACTGACAGTCAGTACGTTAGGAATTTGCTTCACAGTCTACCGGGAGCATACATCACTCCCGCGATAGACAAAAATTTGCTGAGTTTGTTCCTCACAGCTCAATTTCACTTGTGAAACCGCACAGAAGCGCTCTATATCGGCCACATCCGAAGTCACCAGGACCTACCTGGTCCGATTTCCGCGGGCAATAGCAGAGCGGATGCGGCCGCAAAGGAAATTCAGCAACGGTCAGTGTTAGGTGTTTTCACTACTCCAATTCAGAGTCATGCATTCTTCCATCAGAATGCCAAAGCGCTCGCCAGATAGTTTAACCTGCCACTTTCTCAAGCCCAAGGCATAGTTCGCTCTTGTCAGCATTGTGCAGGGGCACCGGGGGGCCCTCGTGGGGGGTCAACCCACGAGGGACAGAGGCTAATCAGGTGTGGCAAATGGACGTCACACATGCCCCGCAGTTTGGCAGATGGCAGTACATGCACGTTTGCATTGATACTTTTTCACAATTCGTTTGGGCAACGGCACAAAAAGGGGAGACAGCTTCCCATGTGGAGCAGCATCTCCTTGCCTGCTTCGCGGCGATGGGCAAACCACGGCACGTGAAAACCGATAACGCCCCGGCCTACAGCTCTAGGCAGCTGGCCGACTTCATGGCCACCTGGGATATCAAGCATACCTTTGGCGTTCCTTACAATCCGCAGGGGCAAGCGATTGTGGAACGAGTCAATCGGACACTCAAGTTCTACATTGACAAACAAACAGAAAGGGGGGAGCCACCAGCCCTCCCCAAGTCTCAGGGTCAGGCACAGCATTGTCTGAACAAGGTGTTGTTCACGTACAATCAACTTAATGTTTTTTCGGATTGCACGCTGCAGGAGAAACACTTCCGCCGCTCGGAAGCTCTCCCGCGGCCGCTGGTTCGTTACCGAGTGCCACCGGATCCTTCTTGGAGGGGCCCGGCGCCACTCGTAACCTGGGGAAGAGGGTATGCTGCAGTTATGTCTCCTACAGGTGTCATCTGGATTCCAGCCCGGTGCGTCAAGCCTCACTTGGTGCGTCAAGCCTCACAGGACCTCACCCTGACCAAGGGGACCCGGCGGAAGAAGCGGCGACAGCAGACGGAGCCGAAGGTCACCTGGGGGATGGTCAAGACCCTTTGCCGTGAGGCCGAGGACGTCGTCCGACGCGAGGACTGGGAACCAACTCCGGAGACCATCATATCTGCAGTCTTTGCCCTGATTACCGCCAACACCATGGCAGTCACCATCATCCTGACCCTCTCCCTACTTGCGGGGGGAGGCGTTCAGGCAGCTTCACTGAAGGCCAGCGACCTGATGCCAGCCAGAGATCTCTCTGCCCGGATGCACTATAACCTATGGGAGAGGTTGGCGAGTCTCGTCAACCAGTCCGATTTTTGCCTGAAGCATAACGCCGGTTCTGCCTCAATCTTAAGCACCTGCCTCATCCCGGTGTGCCACGCTCCAGACGCGCGCACCAGGAACGGTGACTGGCTGGTGAAGCGGATTTTCGGTCCGTTTCTCCCAACGAGTTTCTCAGCATACGCTCGCTGGGGAATGCAGTTAACCATGACTTTGCCGGCTGATGCAGCCACTCTCCACACCCCTCGAGTGGCAGTCAGCCCGAACTCTACTTGTGCTCGAATGACTGGCTGCTCCACAGTCGGCCGGACTCAGCGTCGCTGCCTCGACACTGGCAGCAGCAACTGGACTTGTGATAACCCAGAGACACTTGGTTCAATGTATGCTCATGTTACCCTGCCTTCAGGTTGGTTCTTTACATGCAATCAGTACACCTGGAATTACATTCCCGCTAATGTATCAGATTCCATATGTTGTATCAGTCGCTTGACATTGTTACTCCCCACTAGGGATATGATTGTTCCCAGCACAAATGTTTCCTCACCCATACGGCGCGCTCACGCCACCCAGCTAGACAGCTCATGTGATAGCAACATTAGGGTTCTGAGTCAAGCCGAGTACGTCTCGTTGGCAGTCAGCATACTTGGTGTGCCAGGCTTAGCCATCGGCAACACTCGGAGAATTGGTCAATTGGCTTGCGGATTAGCAAAAGCCATTAACCACACCTCCTTGGCGATAGCGCTGCTCAACTAGGAGCAGGCAGAACTTTGCCAAGCCATCCTAGACAATCAAGCAGCTATCGATTACCTTCTGTTGTTACATCATTTGGGCTGCGAGTCTGTCCACGACATGTGTTGCTTTAATCTCACAGACAACACACGCAAGGTGCAGAGCCAGCTCACGGACCTCCACACCCTAGTCAAGAACATCAAGGAGGATGCTTCGTGGGGGTGGTGGGATTCGTTGTGGTCGTGGTTCCCATTGGGATGGCTTCAGACGACACTCAAGGTGATTGTGGGGGTGGTAATACTGGGCACAACAGTGTGTTGTCTCGTGCAATGTATTCCCTCACTGCTATCGAGATGTCCCCCATGGAGGGAACCCCGAAGCGTCATCTCCCCACACGAGCTGATGCCCCTCCTGCGCAGGGCCGTCTGCCAGGTCCAAAAATAACAAGAAAAGGGGGAGTGTGGTATCCGCGAGCACAATTGGCATTAACTGTCTCTGACAAAGGTTACATCGGTTGAGGGAGGCTCCTGGTCACTGGCCTTTGCGGGTACAGAAATTGGGGTGCGGATTAATATGATTCACTCATATCTGGCCTGGCAGGCAGTTCGGCAGGAGGAAGTTGAATAGCTAACTCAAGTTAGGAATTAGGCAATTCCACACTTGTAGATTAGCCCAAGACCGAGTGCAAATAGTGGCCATGTTTACTCTTGTGTAAGCCATGAACAATGGACTTCCCCTGTCAGTATTTGCCTTAGTTAATTAACTTCCCCAAGAGAAGTTCCCAATTAACCCGGGTAAACAGGTGATATGATTTTCTGTCAGATGACGATTCCATCAGACGCTGCCTTGAATTCCTATATATGATGTTGATTTTCCCTCAATAAACCACTGGTCTTCGCTCCATCTTGTCTCGTGTCGTTCCTTGACCAGTCTCCTCTGGGACCTCACGGCCGCCCCGCGGCCCCAATCCAACATGCCTCTTTGTAATCTACACAGGAAAAACAGGACAATCTCTATACAACAGCATGAAGAAACCAATCCTGACATCAGAAATGGCAGCAAACAAAACCCAGTTTCAGAATGCTTTGGTCTCTAAACATTCTGTTACAGATTGCCATCCTGTGCTAGCAATGCCTCTTTGTAATCTACGCAGGAAAAACAGGACAATCTCTATCCAACAGCATGAAGAAACCAATCCAGACATCAGAAATGGCAGCAAACAAAACCCAGTTTCAGAATGCTTTGGTCTCTAAACATTCTGTTACAGATTGCCATCCTGTGCTAGCAATGTCTCTTTGTAATCTACGCAGGAAAAACAGGACAATCTCTATACAACAGCATGAAGAAACCAACCGTGACATTAGAAATGGCAGCAAACAAAACCCAGTTTCAGAATGTTTTGGTCTCTAAACATTCTGTTACAGATTGCCATCCTGTGCTAGCAATGCCTCTTTGTAATCTACGCAGGAAAAACAGGACAATCTCTATCCAACATCATGAAGAAACCAATCCAGACATCAGAAATGGCAGCAAACAAAACCCAGTTTCAGAATGCTTTGGTCTCTAAACATTCTGTTACAGATTGCCATCCTGTGCTAGCAATGTCTCTTTGTAATCTACGCAGGAAAAACAGGACAATCTCTATACAACAGCATGAAGAAACCAACCGTGACATCAGAAATGGCAGCAAACAAAACCCAGTGTCCGAATGTTTTAGTCTCTGAACATTCTGTTACAGATTGCAAAGTAGTTGCTGTGGAATAAGGAATTGCAAATGGAGATTCAAAAGAAGATACATTCACAGATTTCAGAGTACAGTAATACCTCATACAATGTCCAAACTTGGTTCCACAAGTTAGGACGTTGTATGAATTCCGACTTTGTATGAGGCATGCAAAATCCTAACCGCGATGCCGCATACAATGTCCAAATTATCGCCACCGATGCTTTGTATAACGCCGTTCCCATAGAGATACATTGTAACAGCACAAACTGCAGGGCAAAGTCAAAGAAACACAGGAAACTAACAGAACTTTAAGAGGGGCCAGAGGGGTGCATTTCTCCACCAGCGGGGGGGGGGGGGGCGGGCCGCGGTGGTGGTGGCAGTGGCGGGCGCAATAATAATAATAATAATAATAATAATAATAATAATAATAATAATAATAATAATAATAATAATAATAATAATAATAATAATAATAATAATAATAATAATAATAATAATAATAATAATAATTTATATACTGTACCACAATTCTCTGCCCAAAGGGAGACTCAATGTGGTTTACATCACCGAAGGTGGGGAGCCGCTTTTGGGGCCATGGAGAGGCAAGCCCCAGGTGCGGTGAGTTCTTTCTTCCCCACCTCCTCCGATTGGCTGCCGGTCCCAAAAGCAGCCCCCCGCCTTCAACAGACCCCACTGATGCTGGGGCTGGGAGACCCCATGGAGTTCGACCGGCAGCCAGCTGGAGGAGGCGGGGAAAGAAAGAAATCACCGCACCTGGGGCTCACCTGTCCGCGGCCCCAAAAGCGGCTCCCCACCTCCAACGGACCCCACCGACGCCGGGAGGCCCCACGGAGTTCGACCGGCAGCTGGCCAGAGGAGGCAGGGAAGAAAGAACTTGCCGGAGTGGCAAGTCCCAAGTGCGGTGAGTTCTTTCTTCCCCGCCTCCTCCAGCCGGCTGCCGGTCGTACTCCGTTGGAGGCGGGGAAAGAAAGAACTCGCCACACTTGGGGCTCATCTCTCCAGCGAGTACTTTCTTTCCCCGCCTCCAACGGAGTTCAACCAGCAGCCGCCCGGAGGAGGCGGGATAGAAAGAACTCATCTCTCCAGCAAGTTCTTTCTTTCCCACCTCCAACGGAGATTGACCAGCAGCTGGCTGGAGGAGGCGGGGAAGAAAGAACTCGTCTCTCCGGTGAGTTCTGTCTTTTCCCGCCTCCAACAGAGTTCGACCGGCAGCCGGCCAGAGGAGGCAGGGAAGAAAGAACTTGTCTCTCGCAGTAAAAACCCAAATACCTCATACAACGTCTGGCGATGTTGTATGAGGCACCTTTCCCCCCAGAATTGGGCAACGTTGTATGGATCTGACGTTGTATGAAGCGGACATTGTATGAGGTATTACTGTACACTGAAAGGACTAAATAAGAACGAAAGTTTGTAGCACATTGTACATATTAATTCTCAAGATTTTTCTGTATCCTTTAGTTATAGCCAAAATATTCCTCTCCTTGACAAAATGCTGTCTCAGTCAAACCATTTTATTTTTAATAACATGATGTCTATGGAATCTACACTCTGACTTATCATTCAATCCATTACCATTCTAATAGCCCATTACCTATTTAATGGTCACCCTTTCCCCCTATATCACTTGGTCACCAAATGATGATGATTCTTCTTCTTCTTCTTCTTGGCCAGATATGAAACTGCCAAAATGAAGGCACCTTTTGGTGAGTTCATTCTACAGTTCCTTTCAGCCGACCTAGTATGAGAAAGATTATCCAGGGTATGTCCAATTGTGCTTCAAAAACACAACAATCTTCAAGGAGCCTCTTTCTGTGTACCCAGGAGGCAGTACACAGTAATCTGTGAAAGCTCACAATGAGATAAACCATTTAGTATTAGAGCTTTCTTGAACTTGAGAAATGTTACTTTGTTTTAAGTTAATTGTCACCGTGTCTCAAGGTTGAGAAATAGAGCTTTAAAAGCACAGTGGTTCAAAGTGATTCAAGGATGCATCATGTCATTGGGATTAGTGCCTCTAGTGGACAGAGGAACACCTGAGGGATTCTCAAAGTTCAATGAATGGGAGTGAACTTTGCAACTCAAGTTCATTGTCCTTTTGAACCATTGGTCATTGACCTCACCAGAAAATGGGAGGGGGCCAAAATGAAAGCTTCACACTTTGCCAACATGCCTTGATCTTGAAAGATTTTGGAAAGATAAGGCTTATCTCAAGATCTGAGTCCAAGGCCACCTAAAAATTCCTAAGGAGGGAGGAAGAGGGCGAAATTGTGTATAAAACCCCCTGAATTTGATCAGTAAGAAGATGCTTCTTCAAGGAGGGTGAAGCCCTGTGTTTCTGAAGATAAGATTGGGCGAACATTGGGAAGATGTAACATTGCTCCATGGGGCCAAGCCAAGCCACTATTTGGGAGATAGAAGAAATCTCGCCAGGCTGACAGTCAGAATTTCATCAAGGCTGGACTTTGAAATTGGGAGATAAGTCCAGGTTGATACTTAGAATCTGCACGTTTTCTTATTTTTCAGTATAAGTTGCGTGTTAGAGTAGAATTAGATTAGGAACCCAGGAATAGGAACTTTTATTTCTAGAGTGTGTTTTGAAATTATTAGCGTGAGTTTAGAATATGCTTTTCATTTGGATTTCTCAATGGGTTATGTTTTGCTTCTCATTGCTTCTACAATAAAAAGGAGGACAGAGCCAGGATTGGTTTCATTTCCACAAAAGACAAACAGACATTTTGTTTTGTGAACGGGATTGTTGTTTCAAGCATCGAGATAAACTGTGCTACTAAAGTGTGAGATCTTACAATACTCCCATTGCAAGACCTTGGACGTTCATCCAGGATAAGTAGGGATCAAAGGAGCGACTCATACTGTTGATATCTTTACAGGCCTACCGTGGGAGTAATATTTTGTTGCCTGGCAGTCTGAAAAAAGGGCCCTGATGCACAGCCTATTCGTCCCATAAAGGCAACACTTGGTTCCTTGACCTCTTCACCTGCATGCCCTGCCTGGGAGCCCAGAATTAAGGGTATGGCAAAAGCAAGAGAGGGCTGGTGGGGTGGCGACAAGAGCTTCCCCAATTCTTGGAATTATAATGTCGTACATTGCTTTTTGCAGGCGCACCCCCCAAAGAAAGACTCAGACACTGGTATATGGATAAAGGCATTGGGCCACTTTTATTGAATAATGCCCGGATACCTATGGGTCATAAATCTTTACCTTACCAGTGCTACCCGCCTAAGTGATCGAAGTCAAGAGCAAGAAAACCCCTATGTCAAACCTCAGCAACAGTGTGGGATGGGCAAAAAAGCCAGAACCCAAGGGCCAGTTGTGGGTTCCGGCCAAAAATTCCCACCCGACCCCGAAGCGACCAAAATATCACACTGTTCACTAGGGAGGGGGTGGAGGGAAAACTTCTCCTCTCCGTCGCTATTTTAAGATGGCAGCTCGGCTGCCTCGTGGCCACCCCTTTTATAGAGGGTTGGCCATGCCCCCTAACTCACCCGGATGTATGAGTCCGGGTGGGGTGGGGGCCCCGCAAAGAGTGCGGTGGCCATTTTGGCGCCGCGCTTTCATTGCAGGCGCACCCCCCAAAGAAAGACTCAGACACCGGTATATGGATAAAGGCATTGGGCCACTTTTATTGAATAATGCCCTAGTCCGAATTATAACTTTCAATTGGTACTCATCCAATTATAATTCTTAAGGCAAGCAGGCCGCAGTAACACTGGTAAGGTTCCTCCCAAAATTGCCAATGGCAATTGGCTACAATGTATCCATTTGTATCAATTTGTTTGTTGACACAAACAAATTGTTGACCGTAGTCAATAAACTATCTACTGACCCCACCCTCTGACGTGTATCCGTCAAATCACGGGGTGATGCATGCTGAAAAGCTCCTGCCATCACCCCTTGCCTGGTTCGTCGTTGACCGGTCAACGTTATTACACCTGTACCTGTCTAAGTGTTGGCCAGTCAATTGCGAACCTGCCGGATACCTATGGGTCATAAATCTTTACCTTACCAGTGCTACCCGCCACACGGGGAGGCTTCAATGAAGACTCACGCCCCCCCCCCCCAGACCGTCAGCTCGGTCAACAGGCCTGCTTGCAAATCTTCCAAAAAGAGGTTCATACCTCTAGCCGACAGGTGGACCCCATCCCCTGCATAAAGATTATAATTTTGTAAACTAATGGTGGGGTGTCGGATGACCATCCCCAAACCCTTGTCTGCCACGAACTGGGCAACTGCCCTGTTCACCGAGCGACGAGCGCGGTCAAGGGCACGGAGGTCAATACCTCCCCTGTAAGCGTGACGTGGTATGATGTCCGACCATAGCAGCCTTGTGGATGGCCACACATAATGCAAATAAGCTAGGTCACTGCAAATCGTGAATTTTAAAGAAAGGCCAGTGACCTGGCCAAGGTCATTGCCCCCGAGGTGCAGTACAAGGACATCAGGCGGTTCAGCATCCCTGATGGAGAAAATTCCCACCATCTCATTCCACGCTTACCGTACCAACGTATGCATGCGGCTGCATGCAGTCCAAGCTGGGGTCCCCACTCTGTCGCCGCAGCATACTGCGCTGCCCAGTGCACGTAACTGTGGCCCACCAGCCATACTGCCACCGGTGTGCGGGGACACACAGGGTCTGTAAGGGAAAAAGAGAACAGTGACTTAACTGGTACTCATGCCTGAAGAGGGCGAAATATAATGCAAAACGCGTAGATCCCCATCTTCCCATACGGCGTATATCAGCCTCAGAGTACCCAAATGCAGCTGCAGACCCTGTGTTGAAGCAGCACCTATCCTAAACGAATGGGTACCGTAACGAGCCCCTGGGAGGCCAACACTGGATAGTGCCATACCGGTCACCTTCCAAAATTGAAATTTAGTAAGGGGAGACCCATCCTGGTGGCAGAAAAACGGGCCAGGGTGCGTGCCACGCACTGCCAAGAACTCCTGTAGGGCACCAACCGGACAGATGTCTGCAATGGAACATCGTAGCAGTCTAACTCCACTGCCTACGCCGTGCTGATCAACTTTTGAGGACCGTATCCTCAACTGAGCCCACTCATTAGAGACATAGACATCGTCGAGTTCCAGTGCCCTACGAGTTGCATCCGCCTTAGACAGTAGTACCAACTCACTGATGCGGAGCGCTCCAAAGAAGGCCACCGTGGTAGCCGCATGAAAAAGAGCTGCCTCATACCTGTCAAAACATAGGTTATGCCAGCCTCATGCAAGGTGGGTAAGCACCCCTGGGGAAATTGGGTGATGAGTGTCCGGGCGGCGGCCACGTTCCCGTGTCCACCCCTCCAAAACATGCCGTATGCGGAAATCATTCATGCTGTCAGCAAAACCCCTCACCTTGGCAATAAATGCCAGTGCTGACAGCCTGGATGCTATAGTGCGGGGAGCGAGGCCCTGACTGTGTAAATAAACCATGAATTGTAAAACTTGTTCCACTGGAATGGGCCACACCTCGGGCAACTGAAGTTGCACACAAAAATTTATAAATTGAACAAAAGCGTGATGATACGCCTTACGCGTGCAGGGCGCCAAGGACATGCCGATCGCCCGGTTCACCTCTCCTTGCCAAATGTCCAAATCTCGGCCGGGAGTGGCGAGGGGAATTCCTCTGCGTCCGGAGCCAAGGCGCGGAACCGGGGGATCTGCAGGCGGGATAAAGCATCGGCAATATCATTATTAATGCCCGGAACATGTCTGGCCCTAAAAAGCACATTGAGGCGTAGGCTACGTAACACGAATTGGTGAACTAAAGCCATCACCCTGGGTGATTTAGACGTCTGAGCATTGACAATGTGCACTACCGCAGCATTGTCACACCAAAAGTGAACCACAGAGTCGGCCCACTCCTCGCCCCATAGCATCAAAGCTCCCAGGATTGGAAAAAACTCCAGGAATGTACGATCGCAGAGGCGATCCGTGCCCTGCCATGCTGGAGGCCATTGGCCATAAGCCCACCTCCCCTGGAAGTAAATCCCATATCCCAGGGAGCCGGAGGCATCCGACTGTACTTGAAACCTAGGGGAAACTAAAAGGTCGGATCTCCAAAAGGAGACCCCGTTGAAGTCCCGCAGGAATGTGAGCCAAACCAAAAGGTCAGCTCGCATGCCCCTGGTCAGTCGGACCCTATGATGGCGCCTTGACAGGCCAGACATGGCGTCGCATAGGTGCCGAGCAAATGCCCTGCCAGGCGTAACCACCCTGCAGGCAAAGTTAAGATGGCCATGTAGAACCTGAAGCTCACGAAGGTACACTTTACGTTTGGCCAGCAAGGCCAAAACCATCGCGGAGATCCGGGTGACCTTATCGATGGGTAACTGGGATGCCTGTGCGACCGTGTCAATTTCAATACCCAGAAATGTGAGGGTAGTGGATGGGCCCTCGGTCTTTTCGGGCGCTAAAGGGACACCCAGTTCCTGCATTAGCATCTGAAATGTGATGAGGAGACGCGTGCACGTGTCCAAGCCCCGTTCACCCCTGAACAAAAAGTCATTGAGGTAATGGGCTACAGACCGAGACCCGGACCTGCGAACAAAGGCCCACTGAAGGAAAGTGCTAAAACGTTCAAATGCTGAACAGGATATAGAGCAGCCAAAAGGCATGGCCTTATCTACATAAAACTTCCCTTGGAATCTAAAACCCAATAGCTCAAAGTCCTCTGGGTGCACTGGCAACAATCGGAATGCCGATTTAATGTCGCATTTTGCCAGGAGGGCACCAGGACCACAAGAGCGCACCATTCGCAGGGCTTGGTCAAAGGACGTATACCTGACCAAACAAAGGTCATCAGGAATAGCATCATTGACAGAATAACCCGCCGGGTACGATAAATGGTGGATTAAACGAAATTCCCCCGGGGCCTTTTTGGGTACCAACCCCAGAGGGGAGACCTTCAGGTTGGGAAAGGGTGGTACAGAAAAGGGGCCTGCCACCCTCTTGGCCTCAACCTCCTTAGCAATACTCAGGGCAGCCACCTCTTCTCTACCCTTCAAGGACAGTAAATTGGGTGCATCTTGGGGTCCCCGCACTCCTTTGAATGGGATTCGGAAGCCCCACTGAAAACCCTCGAGGAGGTACCTCGCGTCCTCTCTCCTTGGATAAGTTGAGAGCCATCGCTCCAACATATACACATTAACTGGGGAGGGGGCCTTTTGTCTGGCTAGCTCCATCAGCAGAAGCTCTGCCCGCTCCCTGTCCACCTCTACCTCTGCCCCGTGACCCACCGGCCCGCGGGCACGTGGCGGCGGCGTGGGGGCCAGCGCAAGAGGGACACTCATGTTTGTATCGGCACTGCCGCTTATTGCACACGCCGTTAGCCGAGAAGCTCCAACACAGCAAGCGGGCTGGAACCCCCTGCCCCACCGGCTGGCAGGAAGCCTGCGTTGGAGCAGCTCGCTGGACGGCATGGCCACAATGGTACCTATCCCCAGGCGCCGGACGCGTGGGGGTCATGTACAATAGCCACAATTTCTGACAGGGCTCATCCCATCTCATCTCCGGGTGCAAGGGCACCCTCATTCTAAATTCCTCATCGTAAGCCAACCACGATGGGCCAGGAAAATCCACCATTGCCCTGTAAATATTGTCCAAATATTGGACCATAGGAATGGCCAGGTCAGGCCGGGCCCTAAGGTACACCGCCATATAAATAAGATATGCGGGCAACCAGTTGGCCCAGGTGCGTGGTGGCTTACGACGGCGGGACAGATCTTTTTCTCTGTCGTCCTGTCCCTCTCGCTCCTCCTTAGTGGCTCACGGTTCAATAGGGAGAATATATCCACGTACTCCCCCCGCCAAATCTTTTCCCTCGTGACCTGGGACAAATGATCACCAAGGGGCAATAAATAACCAGCCGTCGGCAAGGCTGTCACCGGCACATTAGGTACACGGGGCATACGCAGTGGAACCTGGACAGTCCCTGTGATGCCCGGCACTGCCCCGGGGGCGGAAACCCCCACCCACAACGCTGTACCAGTATGGAACCAAGGGGCACTGGGATAGGCTGGCAACTGATGCCCACTCGCCTCGACTTGACGAGGCCATGGCCACTGAACCCCACCATTGGAAGTGGACTGTGATGTGGGTGCATTAACTTGAACCTGATACTCACTAGGTGCACCCCCGTGAGCCGCCCCCACTGGGGGTTCCGGCCCATGGCGGGCGTCGGAGCTCGTGACCGGAATCAAGCTCTGGGGCCACACCTGACCACTCTCCTGCTGTAGCTCTGGACGAACAGGGAGCTGCGAGACACCGGCAGGCGCAGGCCGGAGTGTCTCAAGCAGCTCAACCCGGCTGGCCGCTTGTTGCAATGTGGCGGCCGTTGAGGTAGCCGGTGAACCCGAAAGGCCCCCGGCAGAGAGTGAAGGGCCCCCTGTCATGGGGTTGTGTGCAATCCCCAAGGATGCCTCAAGCACAGCTAAACGCGTTAGCAATGCATCCACTGCCACAGATCCCCCAGTATAAAGTGGGCCGGGTGGGCCGGACGGCCCACCAGGCATTTGACCAGGAACCCCAAAATGAGAGCCTGGGCCCGAATAGGGCCATGCCCAAAACTCCGGCCCATGAGGGGCCGGAGGAGGAACGTGCTGTGCACCAGCACCGGGCCCCCCCCCCCCCCGCTGACCTGACCCGTGGCCAGCAACTGCGGGCCGAGGGCCAAAGCCCCTGAAGGGCCGGTTGAAGGCTGGCCAGCCGAGGGCCAAGCACCAGCCTGCATCGCCCCACCGGTATCGGTGGGGGTAGTGCCCTGCCGCGTGGGCGCAGCCCTGGTCCTCCAACCTGAGGGCTGCCCCCTGCGTTGCGCAGGGCCGGCAAAAGTCCTCCCCGTTGGCCGCAGTTTCGTCGCTGTGGCCTTCCGTTTGGGAGGCATATCCGTAGAAATAGCAGGATCCCTGTCCAGGGATCGACCTATGCCAAAAAAAGCACAGAGCAGCCATCAAGCCATAGGCTCTGTGCAGACTCCTTCCTTCCAAAAGCCAAGGGCTAAAGAGCCGAAGAATCGAAGGAACAGCAACAGAGAAAACTTCTCTCCGTCACTATTTTAAATTGGCAGTTCGGCTGCCTCGTGGCCACCCCTTTTATAGAGGGTTGGCCACGCCCCCTAACTCACCTGGATGTCTGAGTCCGGGTGGGGGGGGGCCCCGCAAAGAGCGCGGCGGCCATTTTGGCACCGCGCTTTCATTTGTTTTGGTTACAGTGAAGCATGATGGGTATCTCAGAGGTGAGGAAAAGGACAGAAATAACATATGCTTCATGACCTGCCATGTGCCCACTTTAGTCTGCTAGTTTGCCCGTCACAAATGAAGGGGAGAATGGAACATAATTGATGTTCAACGCTCAGCTTTGCTAGGTGGCATACTACCAGTATGGTTAGCGAGCATACTGGCATTCCATAACATTCTGTTCTCTGCTCCAGGGCCCTGCAAAATAGTTTGGCTTATCTGATCTTAGGTAACCACATTGAATGGGTTTTTTTTGGGGGGGGGGGCATAAGACAATCTTTTTATTTTTATTTTTTGGAAAAGCAGATCTTTCAATTGCATAAATGCCCTGTTAGATGTTAGACTTTCCCCACCCCTGAAAACCCAAACAGAAATTTTCTTTAGGTTGAGTGTTTCTTTAGTATATTTAAAGTACAGCTATAGTTTCTGCACTCACCTTTCCCACTTTTGCCATGATTGTTGATGACATGCACAATTTTGCTGGTGGCATAAACAATTTTATGTTGCAATCAATCAGGCCTGCAGATTGAAAAAATAAAATTAAAGTTCCAACCAGATAGAATTAGTTGTTTTATATGGTTTTGGACATTTGATTTAAATATGGAAACCAAACAATTCCGTCTCTTTATGTAAATTGTGTTACAAGAACTCACCTGTCATAAAAGTTGTCTAAAAACATAGATAACCTGCCTGTTTTTGCTCTGTTTATTCAACTCCACACCCATCTGTTTTTAACTGTACAGTACTTCTTCCCACCTGCTCCAACAGTACTTTCCATGTGCAGTGGCAGTCTAACCCATTAGGTCTTGGTGGATATTGTCACATGTTTTAAGGCCAATATGTTAACTATGTACCACACCGTCATTCTCACAATGAACCCCTTTTGGGATTCCACTGCAGTAGCCTGTTGTGTGACAAATTGTGCTAGCAAAAATTTGATAGTCCTCTACAACCCACAAGGCTCTGTAACAACAACATACATTCCCTGAGCTAGTTTTAAAAATAAAAATATATATTAAATTATGGCTTTGAAAACATCCCAGTGAGAGATAACAGTGCCTTTTGCCAGTGAAAATAGTCTATCTCAGGCAGTAGTTGTGACATAAGTACAACTTGCTAGTTTTAAAAGTGCCTTATGGCACCTTTAAAACTACAAAGTTTTATTTGGCATAAGGTTTTACAGACTGCAGCACTCTTCTTAGGTGCATGAAGTGTAGCCTCAGTAGACAGACATTTATGCAGTGCTGGGAAGAACCATGACATGCAAAGGAAATGCAAGAGTTTTGGTTAAATGATAGTAAATAATCAGTTCACAGGATTGCCTCCCATACTGAATCTTGAAACTACCTTCCTACATTTTCCCAATCATACGATGAAGCAGTTTTCTTCTTCTTCTGTGTCTAGGCCAGCCATGAAACTGCCAAAATGAAGGCACCTCTTGGTGAGTTCATTCTGCAGTTTCTTTCACCAGACCTAATGTGAGAAAGATTAGCTGGCAGCACAAGGTTCCCCCTACCAGGGTACACCCAATCGTGGTTCAAAAATACCACAATCTTCAAGGAGGGTCTTTCTGTGTACCCCACTGTGAAACAGTGACAGAAAAAATTGAAGTTTGGAGTAACATGGGCAGGTTGTTCTATGTTTTGCCCCCCCACAACCCCTGGAATAACAAGACATACACAGTATTGGAATTAAACTCAGGGCCACTTTATTAACAGCAAATTCATAACTGAACTGTTTTGCCTGCAGCAGGGGCTGAGTAGCGTGGATCTATGTGATGGAGCCAAGGTGATCAACTTTACCTTCTCCATTCACCTCTAGGGATTGTCCTGTTCCTCAACAGTCCCCATCCCAGCTCACCATTTGGGTATAATGGCCAGTGCTATTCTCAAGCCACAAGGCTGTAGGCCAACAGCACGGTCACCGATCACTGAGCATGCCTTCCCCCGAAGCGGAAGTTCAGGTCTTCCGACCTTCGGTCAGAAGAAAATATTTGAAACACTTTTAAAACCTCCTTCATAATTTCTGCTTAATACATAAATTAACCCTAAGAATAATAATGGAAGAAATCTTCCAGAAGATACTCAACTGTAAACATTGTGTGTATGTTACTGACAAAGCATGTAACTTTTAATGCATATGAACATACAAGGATAACAATCCTGGAGGGATTTTGTGAATGTCTGAAAAGAGATATATATTCTGTAACTTCTCAGACATACAGTACTGAATCCTGACAACTCCTTTAAAGTGATTATCACTCTGAAATTTGGGACTCTTGTCAAGGTCAACTATGTGACACTAAAATGATGTCCTCAGAGTACAATATGACTATAACATCCCTTAGTAGTTTGTGTCTGTGATGGTCCTCCAAAGCTGACATTTAGCTTTGAAAGGGTTGATACCACTGTGAGATAAGTTTATATAAGTTTATACAGTACTTTTATGCCACCCCTTAGTGCTAAGCAGTCTTTGGGCTGTTCACAATATAATTATGAAAAGTACAATTTACCCTCAACAAGCAGAGTACTCATTTTACTGACCTGTAAAGGTAAAGGTTTCCCTTGTAGGAATCCCTGACTGTCTTCAAAATGGTGGAAGTGGCTTACGAAGATGAGGCCAAGGAAACTTGGCCGAAGATCAGCCCTATGACTCATCTCCTCTAAAATAGAGGGTCACCGAATTTCATGTTATTCACCAAGCCTGATCACGAGTACACCTCATGATGTCATTCCTCATGACTTGTATCAATGCCTAGCCAATATTGGTTTGTCACATGACCTGACAAACCAATCACTTTTAAAAAAATTTTTATTAAATTTTATACATATAAAATACAAAACCAATCACTTTTAAGACCATGCCGACTTCCTGTATAGAACTCTATGTCTAATAAAACCATCTGGGTTTTCTTTGTCTGGGTTTTTCCCTCCCAGCTGGCTTCAGCAAGAAGCTCCCTGTCTCTCTGTGTGTCTTTGGGTGACTATGTGTGAATGCATCAGGGGGGCCTGCTGCAGAGGCCTTCCCCTCCCTTCAGGTGGCACCCAACATGGGGCAAGCACCCACAGTCAACAACCGGTGATCCCTGACATGATTGGACTACGTCTTCTATGGTTTACCCACCTGGAATAGGCAAATCATGTGCACGACATTCCTGCCCCACAGGAATTCTATTTTCAGGTAAGCCATGTGTGCATCTCTATCCCAGGCAAAGCAAAAGCATGCTGAGCAACTCTTCCATCTCCTGGAGAGGGTGGGCAGGCCTACCCCCCTGGTAGACATTGAAGATCTACTCATAGAAATGCATGGAAGGTGTCCTTTATACCCAGCAGGTGGGACTTTAGGCCTCAGGCATTGGGAAGAGGCTGGCATTATATTGCATTCATCCCCCTGCTCTGAAATTTCTCTGTTAAAAACCTGGCATCTCTGCCATTTTGCTGTGGAGCATTCAGCAGAAACAGCCTCCACCCCTCTTATTTCTTCCCCCTCCTTCCATTGCTCCAGCTGTCAGCTTCTCCCCTGAGACATCTGAGCAAGCCCTAAGTGAGGCTGGAGGGGAGGAAGAGGAGAATCCCCGGACAAAGCAGGCAAGCAGAGGGGAGGGAGGAAGCCGTGAGAGTATGCTGGGAGAGCAGACAGGGAGTGTGGCTGCACCCCCTCCCCCCTTCTTCCTGCTCTCACCAGCTTTTCAGCAGTAGGCATTGAAGTCATGGCAGAGAGAGAGGAAGAGGGCTCACAAATGGAGAATCCTCAAGGGGAGGGAGGAAATTTGGGCATGGGCAGTGAGTGCGTGAGTGTGGAGCAAGAGAGAACCAGGAAGACAGAGAGAGGGGGCATGGCCTTTGTTCCAAGGCAGTTTCAGATCATCCTAGCTCCAAGCACAGACTTGGCCTCACCCATTTTTGAAATCATCTTTCAGACTTTCCTGAATTTTCCTAAGGCAGATTTTATCTTTGTGGGGCCATCCAGCAGTGGATCACAGACAGACAGCCTGGGAGATGAGGTCACAGTGTGGGTAGAAAGACAGAGAGAGAACACAGGTGAGGTGTTTTCATCTCTCTTGGACAGAGGCTGGCAGGGAGAAGGTAGAAAACTGCTTTTAGCATGAGATAACAGGTGCTCAGATGTTTAACCACGCAGCACCTCCTGGCAGCTTGCCATTAATGACTCCATGCAGTTCATTTATGAGGTTCCTGCTTTAAAAAAGGCACCTGGGGGTTTGCCCAGAGTTCCTCATTCAACTTCTAATGGATTTTGTTTACAGCATTTCTTTCTTCCAGCTAACAAATTTCATTTTTCATGAGGCATTTGTTTTTAATTCTTCCCAGCATCAAGGCTTTCTCCAGTGAATCTTCTCTTCTCATTTGATATTGATAGCCATGGCTAATGATTTCTACAGCATCTAAGCTTTCTCAAGTGCATCCTCTCTGCTCATTTGAAGCATCTCAGCTTCATCTTTGCTGTTGCTTTTTCTAGGATTTGTTTTCTTTGATGTTTAAGGGTACACTCTAAGTTCTCCTCCAGCATCACATTTCAGAGACACCTATTCTTCCAAACTCAGTTCATGCAATAGTTTTGACTTTAGTAATTGTTTGCAATATAATGTCTCTACTATCCATTATAGCTTGTCTCTCAAAAATTAATCACCTTTTCATTTCATGACTACAGAGATTAGATCTCAAGAAAATCTGTCACTGTACTGCTTCCTCCACATCCCTTTACTGGGACTGATAGGGTCTACTGCCCTTAGTTTCTTTTGGTTCTCCTTTATCTATTTTCCAGGGCCTGATTAGGCCTGCCATTATTTTGGTTTTCTTGTTTTTGAATTTCCAGCCAGCTTTTGCACTCACCTCTTCAACTCAAGCAAGAGATTTTTTTGGGTCTTTTCCACTTTCTGCCATCAGGGAAATGTTGTGCATTAATGCAGTCTTGTCTGGCTTCTTTTCCTATTTCAAACCACTCTGGGATTTCTCATGAGACATACAAAGTGTTCTGTCATTCCCATCTCTTTATAAGAGCCTTGGTTTCTCACATTTTTCTGTTTTTTCCATGATCCAATGTGTGTTCATGTTCTATAGTCCACCTGCCTGGTTTCCCCAGATAGGATTTCATTCTCAATATGCAGTTAGCTTTGAATAAAGTTTCCTTCTCACTGGTTTCTTTCTTTCATCAATTAATGCCACTTCTTTGCAGGAATAGATCTCATTCCATCTCTGGATTATTTGCACTTCATGGAGAATCCTCCATACTTCCACAGGGCAGACAGTTGTGCCCTTTCTCACATGACAATTAAAAAGAAGGAGGATAGATACCCATCCTCAGTCCATTGTGCATTTTTTCAGCATAGCATCAAGCCCACACCTTCCAGCCAGGGTGCCATGGCCACATAGGCCTTCGCCCGGCCGGGGGTGGGGCACCAGAGCAAGATCCTCTGGGTGGGGCCTCCCCTCCCCTTCCAAGGAAAAAAAGGACTTTTTGTGCTTTCTCCACAGGTGATTTCGGATCTGGCCCACTGATCTCCTCAGAGCATGCCCAGGCATCTGGACCACCACAGGCCGAGCAGTTACCCAGACACAAGCACTCAGGCCTTTGCAGTCTGGTCCAGCAAGCCCACTGGATGCAGTATAGCAATGTGGTCCATTTTCACATATTGCCCAACCTTTTCACCTGTGTTTTACTGATGCACTTTTCCACTTGCAATTTCACCAACCATGTGACCTTGGCCAGTGGCCAACTTATAGCCTGGACACACTTTGACATTGACATTGTCATACCAGCCCCACCTGCCCAGGACTTTGGTGTGGGGGCTAACTTATAAACTGTACCAACGCCTATGGACATATTGCCATACCAGCCACTGTTGCTTCCAGAAAGTCATGGACATTGCCATACCCCAGATGTCTTGGTCCTCATCTCCACAAGTCCAGCTCTACAAGTCCAGTTAACTATAGTCTAGTATAATGCATAAGTTTGCCACAACATATTAATTTTGCCAAAGTTATTCCCATGAATTTTGCCAGGTTATACTCATGTTGCTTGCAATTGTTTTTTGCTTACCATTTCTCCTTGAAGACTTGCTTTGTACCAAGTGTTATGATATTTGCTTTGTGTATTACTCATATTCATTGTAATCAATTTTTGCTTTCTATGTTATTTCATTTGTACACACCATTTCCCCATTGGAAACCTGCCATGCATATTATGCCATTTTCTGTGTATACTATTCATACTGCTTCTATGTTATACAGCACCTTTTTTCCCATTGGGAAGTTTCATATAGTACTACTCATATTAATTTTATTATGTTTGCATAATTAATTGTTTTAGCTTTCACAGAGGTCATTACCATTAACAGACCTGAGGTGGAATTGTTCTTCCCTCATCATCTTCATGCCAATGGGCTTATATTCAGTTATAATCTGCTTTTGCTTTTCACCCATGGGAAGGTACATTGAATTACTTTCCAGCCAACTTCAATGCTGCCTTGGCAGCCAGTCATATGGTCACTGACCCTCACCATGCAACCAACCAAGTCGGCCCTAGCTCTTGGCAAAGGGCCACACCCTGAAATGAGACATGCATTCATGATCTCTCTTCTGCCAGAAGCGGAGCTCATAGCCGCCTCCCTTGTGGACATACATGGGATATTGATTCCCAAACCTGTGCCTGAGTCAAGGCGATACATCATACTCTGCAGTCATAAAGGTCCTCAGTGAAGTCTGGCAAGCAGCTCAGGACAATGGGGCGCCACTGGTTATCTTCTGTTGTTGCATCACCATGATGGTGAAAAAGTCACATATATGTATTGTTCTGATTTGTTTGACTATAGCACGATTGTATTGAATAGTTTCATGCTTTACATGATATAACTGATTCCAGTTAACCAGATGTCTTTTCCGCTTGAAATCCTTGCTTGATATTGACCTCCCAGGTTGGGATGGTTCAGACCATATTACTATATGCAATTGCTTTGCTATCCTAGGTATTTTTGGATGCTGCCATGATTACCGCTTATTGCCCCCGTTTCGATTACCCTGGTGTAAGTCCATTTAGCACAAGGTGCTTGCCTATCCCCGCCAGTGCAGGTTCTTTATTTAATAAGGAAAGATGGGATGTAGGAAACCCTGGCTGTGTTCAAAAAGGTGGAAGTGGCTTACGAAGATGAGGCCATGGAAACTTGGCCGAAGATCAGCCCTATGACTCATCTCCCCTAAAATAGAGGGTCACCTAATTTCCTGTTATTCATCAAGCTTGATCATGGGCACACCTCATGATGTCATTCCTCATGACTTGTATCACTGCCCAGCCAATATGTAATGTCACATGACCTGACAAACCAATCACTTTTAAGACCATGCCCACTTCCTGTATAGAACTCTATGTCTAATAAAACCATCTGGGTTTTCTTTGTCTGGGTTGTTCCCTCCCAGCTGGCTTCAGCAAGAAGCTTCCTGTCTCTCTGTGTGTCTTTGGGTAACTGTGTGTGAATGCATCAGGGGGGGCTGCTGCAGAAGCCTTCCCCTCCCTTCGTTCCCTTGCTTGAAAGCCAGTTGTATCTGACTCTAGGGTTCAGTGCTCATCTCTGTTTCAAAGCTGAATAGCCAGGGCTGTCTGCTTCTGCAGATGTTTCCGTGGTCATGTGGCAGGCATGACTAGACACCAGAGTGCACGGAACAGTTTACCTTCCCACCAAAGTGGTCCCTGTTTATCTACTTGCAATTTCTTGTTTTTGAACTGCTAGGTTGGCAGATGCTAGGACAAAGATGGGCGATCATTCTATCCTGCAGTACTCGAGAATCAAACTGCTGACCTCCCACCTTCCAGTCTGCGTCTTAGCCACTTGAGAAGAACAGAAATCTGAGTCAACTTTGAACTCATTGTCACTGAAGTCAGATTGTGAGCAGAATGTTAACTTCAAAACTGAAAGTTAACCACTGCACAACCTTTTCAATTACATCAATGTTCATCTGGGTATCAATGTATATGTAGTTTCAACAGTTTTATTCATGATGCAATAAGCAGGGAAAACTGATTTTAGGTAATACCAGCTTGCCTAAATCTACAAATTTTATTCATCTAGCTGCCTGTAATCCAAAAAGTAATAATTCAGAATATGTTGAAAACATTTCTATAACTACTAGTGAAAAAATGTAGGCACAAATGCTTAAAATATATGAAGAATGAGCTTAAGTGGCAGACAAACAAGTCAGAAAATATATGAAGACTGTGATTAAAAATATATGAAAATTGAATTTATGTTGCAGACAAGCAAGTCAGAAAAATCTATTTCAGTTATAACCTTTTAGATATCAAAGTTACAGATGAGAACTTAAATCATGTTGTTCAGTTGCAAAGTTGAGTCCAACCCTTTGTGATCCCATGGATCACAGTGTGCCAGGCTCCTCTGTTATCCTCCATCTTCTGGAGTCTACCAAGAAAAACACCCACTGCATCAACAATGCTGTCTAACCAACTTAAATCACATTTCACTCAAAAAAATACAGCAGTGTATAGCCTTAAAAGGCACAAACAAACAAAGCATAGACTATTTCTCTTATAAAAGTAGAACAGTAGAAATATATTACTTAGTCCTTTGGCATATTCAGAAACACATATGACAGCAAATGAATTCTTTTAGTGCTCAATCAGTCACCTGCCAGTTTAAATCTATGGATGAAAATCCATCGTGGTCCTGTCTGGTCTGTCCCTCTGCTGCGCTGCTGTTGCTACATGGTGTCTGATGTGGGGGTGGGGTTATTCCTCCCAACTTCTTGGCTTCTTGGCTAACTTACAGTAGCCCTTTTGTAGGAATAAGATATTTATGTTTCCTGTTGTTTACTCGCATATTTCAGGTTAACTTGCACTCTGCATAAGTAGCAAGACCAATACAGAATTGAATTGTCTGTGCTATATTGGCACACAAAAAAAGGCTGATAAAGAAAACGTAAACCATCTGGTTCTTCTGCTAACCTGGCTAAAGGAATATTGTTAGCTATGAGGTTTGCTAAAATACTGAAATTTATTCACTTAATAATGTGTTTTGCTAACCTTCCAGAACCCATAACCTTTTGCATGTATTTTGTTAATCTAGCAAAATTAACTGTTTACCCTGAAGCAACTTTGAATAGACACCACCACTGTATGATCACATTTCATATTTCTGGGGTTACATGCATTTACTCCCTTAATATCAATACTTTGTTTATGCAAAATTTCATACTTTGAAATTTCCCATCCCTGCCCCAAGTCAGGTGAACCTGTGGATGTGTTGCTTGTAAACTGTCTCTGTTGTTCAGTAGCCTAGTCTAGCACACTTGACAGACTTACCAACTATGCATGCCAGCATTCACAAATAGGGCATACACCCACTCTTGGGGCATGGCCTGAAGATATATGATAAGGAAACTGCTGGAACTATGCAAGTCTGCCCCCGAAACAATGCTTGGATGATAAGATCCCTCAAGATCCCATACACACATTTGCACAAGGTGAAATATAGGTGCAATATCCACTCTTGGATGTAACCTTAATGTGTTGAGGGGGTTTAACTGTGTCAGATAAGTTGAGAGGAATGTCATCAGGAAACTAGACTCCATTATAAGAAAGGACTCCTAGCAAGTTCACCTAAGGTGAAATAGTCAGAGCGGAGAACCAGACTAAAATACACCCACCTTTTTTCAGGAGTAATAGTTGTATCAACAGAAGAGAATGCATAGTTTCAGTGATGATAGAGGCAGAGAAGCTTCGGAAGAGTGGCTATTGAGCAACAGTGGTAGTTGAAAGTTACACTGGTGGAGGGTCTTCCACAGACAATGGAAGTGATACTTGAGCAAGCTTTTATCAGTATTGCATAGAAGACAATCCATCCAGATGAATATTATTTTACTTTGAAAATCCTGTGATGACATGATTTAAAATGAAACCAGAGTTAGTGCTGGAAGATATAACTCCTAGTTGGGAAGGCACTCAATCAGGTACTGAGGAAAGGTTAAAGGACAAGTATGAATATCACTGTGACTAATAACTCAGACAGATTAAAGGCTGCAGACTGAAACCAGAGATATTATCAGAGAAGAATGCAAAAAGATTATTCCTGTAATAAAAATAAAATAGTACTCTATATGAGTAATGGAAGAAAAACTTAAAATTGTTAAGGAGAGGTGAGAAGCAAAACGAAATGATGATAGACTTCGGGTCAAAATCCTGAATGCAAATATTCAGCAACTATCATGTAGGGACAAAGAAAATGATTAAAATGACTGTTGCAAAGAAATAGTCATTTTGGCTGAGGAGACACCTGGCTGTGCGGGGTCCGGAGCCTGCCAGAGCACAGCCGGTGACGGCTGTTGAAGCTACAAGCACAGAAAATAAAGAGAAGCCTCTTCCCAGATTAAACGTTCACTCGGCATTCTGGATACTAGCAGCAATAGCCACTACGTACTATGCTGAATTTTTAAAGAGTGTTAAAGAGCTTATTCATCAAGAAAATTGGTGGTTTATACTTGGCAGTTTTTTATTGATTATCAGCCTATCTGTTGCCTTTTATTGCATAATCTATCTTGAGTGGTACAGTAATACCTCATACAAAGTCTGCTTCATACAACATCGGATTCATACAACATCGCCTAATTCCTTGGAAAAAGTTGCCTCATACAAAGTTGTGCGACTTTGTATGAGGCATTGGGGTTTTCCCTGGTTGCATTGTGCCTGGGCAGTTTAAAAGGCAGGACACATGCATGCATTGCTCTTGTGGGTTTTGCATGAGGCGAAGAGTGTTTAGGAGTGGTTTTGAGCGCGATTTTGGATTTTTTCGTCAGAATTTTTAGAAGCATTCCTGGGATTATTGCAGCATTCTTCAGGTTCTTGGACAATCAGGGTTGTTTGACATGTCTTTGTAATGTTTTTAGCCTTTAGACAATGATTTCTTAAAGGTCTGTCAGTTTCCTGTCTGTTTCCTTGACTTTGCCCTGAAGTCTGTGCTGTTACAGTACAATGTATCTCTATGGAAACGACGTTGTACGAGGCATCGTGGCAAGGATTCAGATGTTGTATGAGGCATCGCGGCTAGGATTTTGCATGCCTCATACAAAGTCCAAATCCATATAAAGTCCAAACTTGTGGAACCAAGTTTGGACGCTGTATGAGGTATCACTGTATCATGGAATTGAGGACAATGACGCTAGCTACCCTGCCCTGATTCCAGTCACAACTGCCAGTTTCATTGCTGCAGCAGTGTGTTTCAATATTTCCTTATGGCCTGTATGGTCTTTTATTACACCTCTTGTGCTCTTTGTCCAGTTTATCGGGATTGTGATGCTTGTGTCACTTTTTGGCTAAATCTTTTTGGTTTAAAAATCTACAGAACTAATACATCTGATTTGCTACATGATGTGGGAACTCTTTGTTACCATAATGTTCTCTTAAACATTTAAATGCTTTACCATGTATGCTAAGATTTTACAGTTTTATAACGTTTGAGATGCTTGTTGTGTGTAAGAGAATAGCTGATTTTCTGTATTACTTTTTGTTCTATTCCTTACTCAGCAGGAGCATATTTTAGAGATCTAAATTATGAAAGCACAATATCTGCTTCAGATATACTGGATTGTAAACATAAAGACTTATATTGACTTAATATAGCAACTCATATAGAGACTTTATACTGACTTAATATATCAACTCACATAGAGTGTGTTTTAAAGTGTGATAACATGCATGATAATATGTTGTTTAAAATGTTCTAAACTTTTAAAACCTTGATAAAGTGTATGAAGGTAGAAAAATAACGTAGAAACCAGCAAACCACGCCATAAAGCTTGCCAAGAGAACCCTATTGACCAAAACAAAAGGCAAAACAAAGGAGCAGGCTAGATGATACAGGATGCTTAGCATCACAGAGTGGAGGAAGGGGAGGGACAGGAAAAGGGGAGGAGAAATACAGTGTTGCAAGGAACAATACTGCATAGGGACATGGAATGTGAGATCAATGAACCAAGGTAAACTGGAAGTGGTAAAAAATGAGATGGAAAGAATAAGCATTGACATCTTGGGCATCAGTGATCTAAAATGGACAGGGATGGGCGAATTCAGCTCTGGAAACCATCATATCTACTATTGTGGACAAGAAAACCTTAGAAGAAATGGAGTAGCCATAATTATCAATAAAAGAGTGAGAAAAGCAGTAATGGGATACAATCTCAAAAATGACAGAATGATGTCAGTCAGAATTCAAGGCAAACCTTTCAATGTCACTGTGATCCAAATATACGCACCAACCACTGGTGCAGATGAAGCCACAGTGGATCAATTCTATGAGGACCTAGAACACCTCATAGAACAGACACCAAGAAATGATGTCCAAATTATATTAGGAGACTGGAATGCCAAAGTAGGAAATCAAAAAGTGGAGGGAATAACAGGCAAGTTTGGTCTTGGAGTACAGAATGAAGCAGGGCAAAGATTGATAGAGTTCTGCCAAGAGAATGCACTGGTCATAGCAAACACTCTCTTCCAGCAACACAAGAGGCGACTTTACACATGGACATCAACAGATGGCCAACACCAAAACCAAATTGACTACATACTCTGCAGCCAAAGATGGAGAACCGCCATATAGTCAGCAAAAACAAGACCTGGAGCAGACTGTGGCTCAGATCACAACCTACTGATCGCAAAATTCAGACTTAGACTAAAGAAAATAGGGAAAACAAGGAGACCAGACAGATATCACCTAGACAGCATCCCTAAAGAATACACGGTGGAGGTGATGAACAGATATAATGGCCTAGACTCGATAGACAGAGTGCCAGAAGAATTATGGACAGAGATGAGGGACATCATGCAGGAAGCAGCAAAGAAAACCATACCAAAAGAAAAGAAGCGTAAGAAAGCAAAGTGGTTGTCTGATGAGGCTCTTAAAATAGCAGAGGAAAGAAGGAATGCAAAAGTCAAAAGAGAAAGGAAAAAATACAATCATTTGAACCCAGAATTTCAAAGAAAAGCAAGGAGAGATAAGGAAAACTACCTAAAAGAACAGTGCAAAGAAATGGAGGAAAACAACAAAAGAGGCAGGACTAGAGATCTTTTCTAACAAATCCGGGAAATCAAAGGAACATTTAAAGCAAAAAGGACCATGATAAGGGACAAAGACGGAAAAGAGCTATCTGATGCAGAAGAGATTAAGAAAAGATGGAAAAAGTACACAGAGGAACTCTACAAAAAGGACCTCAACACTCTTGATAATCACAATGATGAAAAAATTGAACTTGAGCCAGACATCCTGGAGAGCGAAGTCATAAAGGCCCTAAAGAGCACTGCAAACAACAAAGCTAGTGGAGATGATGGTATCCCAGTGGAATTTTTCAATGCTCTAAAAGATGATGGCGTCAAATTACTGCATTCAATATGCCAGCAGATTTGGAAAACAGTGGCCACAGGATTGGAGAAGATCAGTATACGTCCCAATCCCAAAAAAGGGCAATGCCAAAGAATGTTCAAATTAGTGAACAATTGCACTCATCCCACACGCCAGCAAGGTGATGCTCAAGATAATACAGGATAGACTTCAGCAGCATGTGGAGAGAGAATTACCAGAGGTGCAGGCTGGTTTCAAAAGAGGCAGGGGGACTAGAGACCACATTGCCAACATACATTGGATCATGGAGAAAACAAAGGAATACCAGAAACATGTTTACTTTTGTTTTATTGACTATTCTAAGGCATTTGACTGTGTGGACCACAACAAGATGTGGCAAGTAATTAAAGAGATGAGAATACCAGAGCACCTCATATGCCTCCTGAGAAATCTGTACATGAACCAAGAAGCAACAGTTAGGACAGAACACGGAATGACAGAGTGGTTTCTAATAGGAAAAGGAGTAAGACAAGGCTGCATTTTATCACCCTGCTTATTCAACTTATACACAGAGCACATAATGCACAATGCAGGGATGGAGGAATCAAAATATGGGATTAAAATTGCTGGGAGAAACATCAACAATCTGAGATATGCAGACGACACCACCCTAATGGCAGAAAGTGAGGAAGACCTAAAAAATCTCTTGATTGGGCTGAAGGAGGAGAGTGCAAAAGCTGGCTTGAGACTCAATATCAAGAAAACCAAGATAATGGCAACAGGTACGATCAGTTCATGGATAATAGATTGGGAAGAAGTAGAAGCAGTGACAGATTTTACATTCTTGGGATCAAAGATCACTGCAGATAGGGATTGCAGCCATGAAATAAAAAGGCGACTGATTCTTGGGAGACAAGCGATGAGAAACCTGGGGAACACAGTGAAAAGCAGAGACATCACATTGCAAACAAAAATTAGAATAGTCAAAGCAATGGTATTCCCAGTAGTAATGTATGGATGCGAGAGCTGGACAATTAGGAAAGCTGAACGCAGAAGAATAGATGCCTTTGAAATGTGGTGTTGGAGGAGAGTTTTGAGAGTACCCTGGACAGCGAGGAGAACAAATAGGTCAATCTTACAAGAAATCAACCCTGACTGCTCATTGGAAGGTCAAATAGTAAAGATGAAGCTAAAGTACTTTGGACATCAAATGAGAAGGGGAGGATTCCCTTGAGAAGACCTTGATGTTGGGAAAGGTGGAGGGCAAAAGAAGAAGGGGGAGGCCAAGGATGAGCTGGCTGGATGGTATTGTAGACACAGTGGGCACAGAAGTGGGAGTGCTGAGGGGGATGATGGAGGAAAGAGGCGCCTGGAGAACAATGGTCCATAGGGTCGCAAAGGGTCGGAATCGACTGTGCAACTGAACAACAACAAAGAAAAAGAAGAGAACAACAGGACAAGCAAGAAATCTCTTCCTGTAGGTGCAAGAAATCAAAACAAAATTTAAACTTAGATCAGGAATGCTGAAGTGCTGAACACCCCAAGAGAACATATTTTCAGACCAGAATAAAACAAAGAAAAGGTGAAAACAATATAAAGGTAACAGTAAAGGTCACCCTTGCTGGAAAGCCAGTTGTATCTGACTCTAGGGTTCAGTGCTCATCTCTGTTTCAGAGCCAAAGAGCCAGTGCTGTCTGCTTCTGCAGACATTTCCATGGTGATGTGGCAGGCATGACTAGACACTGGAGTGCACAGAATGTTGTTACCTTCCCACCAAAGTGGTACCTTCAATATAAATCTGAACTAATTAATTAATTAATTAATGATTTTCCATAGCCAAAGATGTTAGATAACAGTGCATTTTGTCTGCCTGTCTACTCAATCCATATGTAGAACATATCATATGGAAAGTTGAATTAGATTCAGATGAAAGAGGATCAAATACTGGTGTATGAAACATCAATAACTTATATATGCAGGTGATATTAGGTTACTGGCAGAAAGTCAACAATGACTTGAAACCACTTCTGATGCAAGTGAAAGGGGGAAATGCCAATATAGGACTGCAGTTGAACATTAA
Source organism: Bradypodion pumilum (assembly GCA_035047305.1). Lineage (NCBI taxonomy): Eukaryota > Metazoa > Chordata > Lepidosauria > Squamata > Chamaeleonidae > Bradypodion > Bradypodion pumilum. The sequence continues at coordinate 248,517,554 of JAWDJD010000002.1, forward strand.
GGCAGAAATCATGACTACAGAATAATTACACAGATAATGTCAAAAATGAAAAAGTTGAAACAGTGAAAATTGTTTATATCTTGGTTCAATCATCAATCCAAATGGAGGCTGCAGCCAAGAAAACAGAAGAAAACTGAGAAGGGTAGCAAAAAAGGAATTAGGAAAGATAATGGAGTCTTAAGATGTGTCAACACCAAAATCTAGTCTAGTATTACTGATTGCCATGTGTGTTTGTGTGTGTGAAAGCTGGACAATAAAGAAAGCTGACAGGAAAAAAATACTCATTTGAAATGTGGTACTGGAGAAGAGCTCTGTGGATACTCTGGACTGCAAAAAGACAAACAAGTGGCTCCAAGGGCAAGTCAAGCCTGAATTGTTTCTGGAGGCAAAACATGTTGATGCTGAGGCTGTCCTACTTCAGGCATATCATGAGAAAGCACGCTTCCATGGAAAAGACAATAATGGCAGGAAAGCTTGAAGGTAGCAGGAAAAGAAGAAGGCCAAATACAAGATAGATGGACTCTCTAAAGCAGTGTTTCCCAACCTTTGGTTTTTGGGCTTCAATTCTCAGAAGCTTAAGTCAATTCCCCAAAGCACTGATCAGCCAATGTACTGACTTAGGCTTCTGGGAATTGATGACCCTCTGTGGGGTGTGTGCCCCACATTGGGAATAACTGCTCTAAAGGGAGCTAAAGGCTTGAGTTAATAAAAGCTGAGCAAAGCTGTTGAGGGCAGGACATTTTGGAGATTGATTCATTCATTCATAGGGTTGCCATGAGTCAGTGGTGTCTTGACGGTATACAACGACAGCAACCTGATCAAAGGCAGCAGTTGGGTGGCTGTGTTTTGGACTAAACATCAATCTCAAAGCCTTTATAAAGCAGGCTGTTGTGTAATTAATGTATGACAATGAGGAGATTTTGAAACATGCCTGGGAAAACCCTTGGTGCATCAACGAGGTATCAGAGTAATACATATCTTGTGTGAAATTTTGATCTAGGAAAACACCTAGACTGAAAACACTGTCCAATCCAGAGAGTGTAGCTCTACTTAGAACAGGTTGAACAGATGCTTACGAGTTGTCCATAAGTAGGACATGAACACAGTGTCCCTCTCTCCTCTTGTTGCCCACCAGAGGGTTACTCAAAGGCATCTTCCTTCTCAACTTGGCAGAGTATATAGCTGTCATGACTAGTAACTATAGATAGCCTTATTCCTAGTGCAGAAAAGGATTCAGTACATCAAGTGCTTCAAAGGAATGGTTTTTCAGTGGTGCTATAACATAAATACTATCACTGTTAGCAATGAATAATCTGAAAGCTGTACATTTGACAACATGAAGACGTGGCTGCTGTTTTCCTGAGGGCTGAATGTCATGAGCCTGGTTTCTCTGTGTTCCCATTGCTGATGTCCAATTCATGTCTCTGCACAGAGATTGTGTTGTTTGTCCAATGTGCTATCTTTTCCCAGTTGTGCCCCCCTCTCTGCAAGCTCTGATAGCCTCTGCACAAAGAGAATGAATTTTCACAAATCAGACATCAGGGATGGCAACATGAAGAAACCACTTTTGGAAAACTTCAAGCTACCAGAAAAGTTTGTTATGGATCTCAAAGTGCCTGTTGTAGAAACAAAGGAGTAACAAATGAGGCTTTACAGCAGGGGTTCCCAATTTTTCCCTGCTAGGGGCCTGACCACCCCCACCCCTCAGTCAGCTGAGAGGCCAGTCACGTAGTTCCTTACACTGGCAGCATGTGCAATAACACCATGTTTCTGGGCATTTTCCCCACCTCCACCACTTTCCCTTGGAAGAGGGAGCAAGGGAAGAACATTTTTGTGGTGTTTTTGATATATTTTTTTGCCTGTTTCCGTGGTGTTTCAGCATGAAAACACAGCAATTTTGGCACTTCCAGTGATGTTGGGGCACTTCTGGCATCAGTGGCAATCTGGCATGGAGGCTGGATGAATTTGGCCCAGGGGCCGGATCCGGTCTGTGGGCTATAGGTTGGAAACCCCTGTGTTAGAGGGATAGCAGAAGTTGACTAGAGATGAACAAATTATAATGTATCGCTAAGGTCCTCAATAGATATAAAGGTTTCTAAGCATGCTACCTATGTTCATAACCCAGTTTTCTATAATATCTTTTGGGTATAAAACTATTGCCTCCCTTGACAGGTACTGATCTCCATCCTAGAAACATCTTTTAGCATTCCTATGTTCAACAAACCAAACTATCATTCTCGAAACATCCCTTAGCTGACTGAAAGCTATTGACTTGTGCAAGACCTGCAAATTGAAGTAGTTTACCGCCTCATGGTCCTTATCCTGTGTTAATTAACTATTGGTTGAAATCCATCAGCGTAACATATGTCACACAAGATTGATGTTGTCATCAGCCATGGCGGTGATTATAATCTCACCTGGTCATTGGAGATGTACAAATACACTGATCAAGTATTTGTACTCCACTGTCTGAGGAAGAGGACTTTGATCCATGGAAGCTCATACTGGAATAAAAGTGTCAGGCTCTAAACAGCCACAGTATGTTGGTTTTTTTATTTTCTTGTGCCAGAAATAGAAGTACTATAATGGCTTTCTTTAAAGGGCTACTTTAAAAGGTTTGCAGTAATCCCTTAGCAAGGATTACTGCAGTAATGCATGGAGAGAGTTTTAAGCATTCTGACGGGCTCTATAAATGTTAAGCAGCTATTACTACTACAATTAAGTGAGATTTGTTGTTGATGACGATGACGATAAAAAACACACAGACATCGTTCTGCTATACAATAAAATGCAATGTAATTACATCATCACAAATACTTTAGTGAGCAGACAGAAACACATCATTAAAAACTTCAAGTACAGATAATTACGCAATCTCACAATTAAATACCCTACCTAAGGATTCATAAATTAATTTCTGTTATTCATTTTTGTTTGGTTATACAGTATCAACTCTGACAATAAAACATATTTATTGATATAAACAATTTCTTTAACCTGAGAGCACTTTCCAACCAAAAAAACCAAATGAGAACCACATTTAATTTTCCATGATTTGAAGGTTCTAGATCAGAGGTCAGAAACTTCTTTTTGTTGTTGTTGCTGCTGTTTTTCTTGTTCTTGTTGTTTGGACTACAGTTCCTACAATACCCCAAATAACATGGGAACTATAGTTTAAATGCAACTTTTACCAACTTTTTCAATGCAGTGTAATTGCAACTCTACAGCCCAGGCCACATGGAACATATCATTTAACAACTTAAACATATCTAATTTCTTTAAAATATAGGCATGATGAATGGATCATGGGATACTTCAAGTCAACCGTAGGAACAGCAAAATCTAGCTCCAAGCACTGTGAGTTTTCTTTCTTTCTTGATTCATATCAGAGCATTGCACAGTTTAAAATTATGGAGATATAAAATTACAAACAAATTATAATTTTAAAATAATTAGACAGTTTTGACCCAAAGCAGGCTACTTAAATATTATTTCAGCTGTTTGCTAGATTTTCTTTTGTACACATGATAGGGCATAAATAGGATGCAAATAAATCCTGCATTGATTGAATTTCTTCACACTCACAGAAACTTTATCCTGTATTTATGTAGCCCCACTTTACTTGATTATTATTTGATCTTCTTACTTCACTTTGAAGTCTATCAAGTGACTTCCAGATGGTCCAGCCAGAATTTTGTACTGGTGTGAGTCTTCAATATTTAGCTATTCAGCAAGGTGTGTTATTTCTGCTCTCCATAGGTTTAGCTTAGTTTCTTTCTGGTTTCATATCTATCTATCTATCTATCTATCTATCTATCTATCTATCTATCTATCTATCTATCTATCTATCTATCTATCTATCTATCTATCTATCTATCTATCTATCTATCTATTTTCCACCATTTTGGTGCGGGTACCACTCAGATTGGGTTAAAAATGTATAAAACATCACAATAATAACAAACAAAACCAGGAAATAAAGGACAGCAATGGCTCAAGTGGCTAAGACACTGACTGGAAGGCGGGAGGTCAACAGTTCAATTCCTGAGTACTTCAGGACAGAATGAGCTCCCGTCTTTGTCCCAGCTCATGCCAACCTAGCAGTTTGAAAGCAAGAAATTGCAAGTAGATAAATAGGGACCTCTTTGGTGAGAAGATAAACAGCATTCCGTGTCTAATCATGCCTGCCACATGACCATGGAAACGTCTGCAGATGCAGACAGTGCTAGCTCTTCGGCTTTGAAATAGAGATGAGCACTGAACCCTAGAGTCAGATATGACTGGCTTTTGAGCAAGGGAAACCTTTACCTTTAATGAACAATATGGAAGGAAATTATTTTTAAAAACCTAAAAGTGTTAAAGGAGATCTTACCAATCTCTAGAATAAAACATAAGTCCATGGCACAGAGATATAGAACCATCAATTAAACACAATCTATATCTAATCAGGGGGGAAAACACAATTGAGAAACCAAAGCAGCAGATTGCCCAACTTCATGGCAAATCACATTTCAACACTAGAGATATTAATTGCCAGGAAAAACCTGTTCAAATAAGTAAGTCTTCAGAGACTCACAAAATGTTAGCAGCGATGAGGCTGATCTTATATCCACTGTCAAATCATCAGAGGGTTGGGGCTATGTCAGATAAAGCTTAATAATAATAATAATAATAATAATAATAATAATAATAATAATAATAATAATAATAATAATAATAATAATAATAATAATAATAATAATAATAATAATAATAATAATAATAATAATAATAATAATAATAATAATAATTTCATGTCCGAAATTATTCTGGGTTGAAAGGAATTTTGCTAGAGAAACTCCACTCAGGGGATGCCCAAATGAGGCTCCTTTCACGTCAGCCGTGGGTGCTTTAAGGCAGTGTTTTGCACATGAGCAGGCGTGTTTAACTTCCGCTTTCAGGAGCAGTGCTGGCAGCATGGGCAGAATCAGGCCCATGGGCTGTAGTTTGGGCACTCCTGATCATACCTGTCAAGTTTTGGGTTTAAAAATAAGGGAAATTTTGGCTACACCCCTCTGTGGGCGTGGCCAAATATAGCCATGTGACTTGCTGGGCTCTAGTCATGCCTGCCACATAGCCATGAAAATGTCTGCAAACACAGACAGCACTGGCTCTTTGGCTGTAAATGGAGATGAGCACTGCACCCTAGAGTTGAATACGACTAGCAGATTTAACTTTCTTAGGATCAAAGATCTCTGCAGTTCGAAAGCAAGAAATTGCAAGTAGATAAATAGGGACCACTTTGGTGGGAAGGCAACAGCGTTCCGTGCGCTCTGGTGTCTAGTCATGCCTGCCACATGACCACGGAAATGACTGCAGACGCAGACGACGCTGGCTCTTTGGCTTTGAAACAGAGATGAGCACTGAACCTTAGAGTCGGATACGACTGGCTTTCGAGCAAGGGAAACCTTTACCTTTACCTTACTCATTTTTAATTAAAAAAATTCCTGGGAAGCAAAGAAAGTGCAGAATAGTAAACCAGCCCCCTAGGGTTACCAACTGCTTGTAAGCAGCTTGGCTTAAACGAACTAGCCCCCCACCCCCCTCCCAAGTTAACTAGAACAGAAACGAACCCCCCCCTCTCTCTCTTGTCCCAGCATGGTGGCTCCGAACAGCAGCAGCAGCAAAAACGAAGCCTCCATGACGACCATGTGGCAGGGAAGTGAAGTGAAAGAAAAACTAACTACAGAACGCCCCCACCACCTTCTCTCTCTCTCCCCTTCCACAAGCGAAAAGCCACACAGTGACCTCTGGTGGCCAGAAAAACAAACTGCAGCTTTGCCTGTGAGGGCTCCAGTCAGGATTTTTTTTTAAAAAATAAGGGATATTAAGGGGAAATTAGTAAAATGGGAGGGGGGTGGGAAGAGGGCTAAAAATAAGGGGTTTTCCCAGGAAAAACAGGATACTTGACAGGTATGCTCATGACCTATATTGGCCTCTTCAGTCTAGTCCATTGAGAGGACTAGTCTGGTCTTACAAAATTGGCACTTCTGTACTGTTCATGGGGCTTCTTAGCACATAGACCTGCAGTGGCAAACCTATGGAACACCTGCCAGAAGTTGAATGCAGAGGCCTTTCTGCTGGCATGCGCATTGTCAAGGGGAAGCCCCACCCAGCCCAGCTGGCACCACTTCCATACCACCCCTTCCCCTTTGCCAAAGTGGAGGCAAGAAAGGAGACAGAAATTCTGCTGGGGAAGCAGTGGTTGGGTGAGGTGAGGTGACCAGACATCCCCCACCTACTCCTCCTAGGAGTCGGGTGCACCCATGGGGGGGGGCTGCACCAATGTGACTTTACCGGAGGCAAAATCACATGGGTGTGTGGGCATACATAATGCCGACCCATACTTCACCTCCTCCTCCTTGGACACTCAGTCTCTAAAAGGTTCTCCATCACTGACCTAGACCTATCTCAATTTTTGGTTGATGCTGATCAGTTCTTCTCTGAATTTTTTTGAGAAAGAACGTCACATTTCTGTTTGGAACAAAATGAAGCTAAAAGTTTCTCTTTAGATAAAGAGATGCCCTCTATAGTAATAGAAATTACTGTCATTTGTTGACATAAAAAGGACTGTTGGGTCTTTTCACTTATCAGTATCTGATGTCTGATTTGTAGTCCTAAAAAGGACTGTTGGGTCATTTCACTCATCAGCAATTTTACCATGCAATGATTCTAGGTAGGAGGGATTAGCCAGGGGAATAACTGAATATACTCTGCATGCTTGCTACTCTTTGGAGAGGCTCCTTCTCTGTTTTGTGACACATCCATTGCAAATGCATTTATTATGCTTTTCTACATCATAGCCTCAAAACTGGGAATAGAATCAATATAGTTATAGGTACAGTATAGAGATAGATATTGTGGTATACTGTATGTTTTTTAAAGTAAAGATATTGTGGCATATGAAGTCATAAACTGTAACATTTGAACTAGGGACTTACTTGACTATAGCTTACATTTTGGGGTATTTTATATATGCAAGTCAGGGGTGGGGAATCTGTGGCCTCGGGGGTGGGTGGAAGCCTGGACTTTTGGGAACTGAAGTCCAAGTACACCTGGAGGCCCAAGGTTGAGAAACCCTGTCCTAGAGGAAACAGGCTAATCCTCCAGGTATTCTGGAACTTCAATTGCCAGAAGCCCAGGCTCCCCCCAAGGGCACAGGTTCCCCACACTTGTGCTAGATCTTTCAAAGAAACCCATCCAATTCCAATGCATTATTTTCAAAATTCTGGAGAAATAAAGAAAACTAAGCAGAGAATTTGTTTTACTTCTGAAGAGACTTAAAACAAAGTGATATTATGCAGGTCAGGGAAGAGTTTCAGCATTATTTTGAAAGTAGGAGGAAGCAAGGACTTGACAAATGCAATACTTTGTGGTTGAATTTATAGAGCCAGGAAAACCCCATATTCCAATTCTGTGCTGCAGGTTGTTTCCTGGTGCTGAGCACCATTTTTGTTAAGAGGTATGAGGTGATAAACCAATACATATAACAGTTATTTCCATAGGGTATGGAGAACTGGCTGTCTTAGAGTCATGGTAGTGATTTTCCTTTCTTCGCTTGATGTCCATTATACACACTCAGAAAATAAGAGAAAGAGAAGGTGAAAATATTGCTGATTTCCCAGGAGGGTTGGTTGGTGGCAATGGGAAGTCATGGAACTGTGGAATATATAAATGAGTCCCATAAGGATCCAAGTCCCCAGCATTTTCTTTGGTATTGATGTGATACCATCCTTTGCTGTCATGTGGCTTAAAGGGATGGATGTTTTCCAAGTGGGGTTAAAGGCATAATATGTTCAATCACTGCTGCCACGAAGTTCAGTTGAGAAATAATGCTCTTAAAATGATGGAGGTTTTCATGTTTTCATTTATCCACACTTTTCTGCTTAAAGCGGAGTTGGCATTATTAAGTGGACCCAAATGTGTGGGTGTGTGCATGTGAATGTCTGTGCACTCACACACGGACAATTTTTGTAGGCCATCTTGAACAGTGGTGCTCTGACTAGGCAGTTTATGATTAAATATACAGCTTCCATGTGTCAGACGGGAAATCCGCTCCCCATGACGTAGAAGCCCAGCCTTTTAATTCGAAACAGATGTCTGTATTCAATATCCAAACAGAAGGGGTGAGGAATTTTGAACCAAGGATATCAGATGAGATGTGGATAGACCATTCTCTTAGGCATGGATTCTCAACCTATGGCCCATGGGCTGGATTAGGCCCATGGTGCCATTCCATCTGGCCCGCACCCTCACTCCTGTTGCCCTCACCACCGCCCTCACCATCCTTTCCCCCTCCACCTGGCTTGGTGTGTCCCTAATGCTGCTCCATAGCAGACCAGATGTTGTAAGAAGGGTTACAATATCCACCCTGCTATGGATAGGTGTTAGGGACACGCCAAGCCAGGCGGAGAGGAAAAGGATGACAGAGGTGGATGCAGCAGATGCCCATGTCTGCTCGCAACCTTCCTGGGAGCCGCTCTGGCTGAGCATGGGCAAGGACAAGCAAGACCCCTCCCTCACCCATGGCAGCCCGGTAAGCAGGGAAGTATTGTTGTCGGTGGCATGGGGGGGAATGTTAGTGGGCCAGACTGGTCTGGTGGCATGTGGGAGAGTGTTGATGGTGACGACAGCAGCACGGAGGGAATGGTGGTGGCAGGGGGAACCAGTCTGGCCTGCCAACAGTATGAGGGGGTGTGATCCAACCCCCGGCTTAAAAAGGTTGAGAACCCCTGCTCTTAGGGAACAGGATATGAAGCAGGGTACAAGACAGAATTCTCCACTGGTCAGCTTGATTAGTGTGGTGTGATCCTAGCCAAGGATAAAGGGAGAAGGGGTTGTTGTTGTTGTTAACTTCTATTTATATCCCACCCATCTGGGGTTACCCATACTCTGTGTGGCTAACAACAACACATTGAAAACACATAATAAAATCACATAATAAATCACCTAATAAAATAAAAATATTAAATCTAAGTGAAACTAGGGGACCAAATAAAACCCTAACACTAATCCGGTGACTACCCCTATTCAAATGCCTCCCTGAACAGAAGCGCTTTATGTTGTTTTCTGAATGTCAGCAAAGAAGTGATCTGATCCAATTCAACTGGAAAGGAGTTCCATAGGAATGGCGCTGCCACCGAAAAGGCTCTTCTCCTGGTCGTCACCTTCCTTGTTAGTTTCGGTGTTGGCACCAAGAGCTGGCCTATCTGGGAAGATCGACTGATGCAGGAAAATGTCCTAAGAGGGAGACACTCCACCAAGTAGGATGGTCCCAAACTGTTTAGAGCTTTAAAAGTTAAAACTAACACCTTGAACCTGATATGGAATGAAACAGGCAACCAATACAGCTCTGCCAGGGCTAGTGAGATGTGCTTGAACTTCCTCACCCGGGTGATTAGTGTAGTTGCTGCATTTTGTACCCACTGAAGTTTCTGTACCAGGGTCAGGGGAAGCCCCACATAGAGAGCATTGCAGTAATCTATATGAGAGATTACCAGTGAGATAACCAGTGTCATAAGGGACCACCTGTCCAAGTAGGGACACAACTGGTCTATTTGATAAAAATGAAAAAAGGCAGCCTTGCACACAGCTGTGATTTGTGTTTCAAGGGTCAGATGATGATTGAGAATAAGCCCCAAGTTGTGTACCTGTTTACTTGGCAATAATACCATCCCTGCTATCGTCAGGTTACAGAATCCAAGTCAGGCAGATGGACCCTCCAACACCAGAACCTCCATCATACCCAGGTTCAGTTGCAGCTTGTTAGCTCTTGTCCACACCAGCACTGTGGCCAGGCAATCATTCAAGCACCGGGCTGCATCCACTGCTGATGACATGAAGGAAAAATAGAGTTGTGTGTAATCTGCATATTGATGACAGCGCACCCCAAATCTCCAGATGGTCTCTCCCAGCAGCTTCACATATATGTTAAATAGCAGAGGGGAAATAATCAAACACTGTTGAACCCCCCATTGGAACGTTCATGGGGCCGATAAACTCTCCCCAAGCTGGAACCTCTGAGGGCAGTCGCCAAGGAAAGAGCGGAATCACTACAATACAGAGCCCAGAATTCCTAGTTCAGACCCAGAAGGATACCATGATTGATGGGATCAAAAGCCATTGAGAGGTCCAAGAGAACCAGGATAGACAATGTCCTCCTGGCCTGCCTCCTGAAGCAGATCATCCTGCAGTGCCACCAATGTGGTCTTGGTGCTGTGATGTGGCCTGAAGCCTGACTGGAATGGATCTAAGCAGTAGCAGGATGCAGATCGATAAAGCAGGATGCAGATCAATAAAATATTTTATAAACCCACCAGAGTGAAGTTGATTCTATACCACTTTTGCCCCTTCAGACCTCAATAACTACTACTTTTTGAAAGGTTCATACTTTCTGGTACAATGAGTTGGAGGCAGTCTCATTTTCCACTGGCTAAAAAGACTTTTTAGAAAAAAGCCAGAGAAGATCTTGAGGCCACAAAATGGCACCAAACTATGGAGCTAACCTGAAAATAATTAAATTAAGAAGCATATCAATGACACAGAAGCAGAGACCTAATCCAGAAATCTGGTTCTCTTAAAGGCTTGAGATAATTCTTGCCATTAATTTTTACTTTCAAGTCCAGTTTTGCTGATTTGTGTTTTATAAATCATTTCTAGTCCTTCTAATGAGTAGTGAAGTGATGAAGATATATCTGAGAATGAAAGTCTCTATACAACTAGAAAACCCCAAAGATCTACAGCTCTATTCTCTCTTCCTAGTTTGATTCCACTCCACTTCCCCATGGAGTGAACAGTCAGCAAATATGTTTTATGTCTCTTCAATAATCTTAAATCCCAAGCAGCATGCCAGATGGAAAATACAAGCCAGAAGATCTCTCTGGCCTTGGGGCAGAGGGCTTTGATCTCACTCTTCTTCATGGAATTTTATAGTGTTACATTTGTTTGGTTTGATGGCCAGTGTTAATGATTTTGGCCATCTTGCCCTCAAGGTGCCACCAGTGATGATGGTACCAGTAGTGGCTACTCCACAGCTCCCTGGTCTGGCTGTTTCCGCTCTTTCTGCTTTTCCACTAACCTTTCTATGTAGCCTTACACAGGAGAAGGGTCTATCTCAGGGATTCTCAACATGTGGCCCATGGGCCAGGTGTGACCCATGACACCATTTTATCTGTCCCCTCACCACCTCCACCACTCCAGAAAGTGCCATGTGGTGGAGGTAGGGCAAAATGGCTATCCGGCCTCTGAAACTGTCCGAGGGAGAGTGACCCGGTCCCCAGTTTAAAAAATTTGAGAACTCCTGGTCTATTTAATAGGCATCTAAGCAACATAACATTATTGGCATTTAAACAGTGCATACTTTTTGTATATAAAGTCTTGGTATGTAAGTGGATAGTAATATGGGCAGAACAGGCCACCTAATGAAATTATGTTTGAAGATTTAAAAAATATATAAATAGTTTCTTTAGTTCATGCCTTGCAGTGCCATCTTTCATATTCCTCCTCCAAAGCAAGCTGTGTTGGGTTAAATTGGGTTTATCACAATTTGAATGTCTATGAGATTACAGTTTGAGGCTTGCTGAATTCAGTGAGATACATTTCTGAGCTTACACACATGATTGTGGTATTAACAATCACACTATACTACAGCGGTTCTCAACCCTTTTAAACTGGGGGCCAGATCATGCCCCCTCAGACTGTTTGTGGGATGGACTGGTTTTTCCACTCACCCCCGTCACCATCAACACTCCCACCCGAATGCCACTGCCACTGCCACCAACAACACTCCCCCCACAACGCCATCGCCACCACCAACACTTCCCCCCACACCACCAGTCCAGCCCACCAACACCCCCCCCCACACACACACACACACACCACAGCTGTTTCCCTGCTTACTGGTCTGCCGTGGGTGAAGGAGGGATCCTGAGTATCCTTGCCTGTGCTCAGCCAGAGAGGCCCCTGGGAAAGATGTGTCTGTTGCTTCCAGTTCTGCTGCCACTGCCGCCATCCTTGTCCCCTCCACCTGGCTTGGCATGTCCCTAATGCTGGTCCATAGCAGGGGGGAATGTTGTAAGCCAGGGGTGCACAAACTTTTGGGCCATGGGCTGGTCACATGGTTCCAACCACCAGAAGTGGAAGTAAAACATGCATGTGCATGCACATAACAAGCCTGTGAATGTGCATAACGATGCTATAAATGACTTGCAGCTGTCATAAACACATTTATGATAGCCACAGGTCATTTATGGCACCATTATGTACATGCATGGGCACGTTATGTGCACACATATGCACACTTTACTTCTGCTTCTGGGAATGGTGAGGGCAGCATGGGCTGGATGATTTGGTGTTGTGGGCCAGATCTGGCCTGTGGGCCATAGTTTGGACACCCCTGTTGTAAGCCTTACAACATCTGCCCTGCTACAGAGCAGCATTAAGGACATGCCAAGCCAGGTAGAGGGGACAAGGACAGTGGCAGCGGGAACAAGGGTGTGGGCCAGATGGAATGTGCCATGGGCCGGATCAAGCTTGCAGGCCATAGGTTGAGAACCACCGCTAAATTAGCTATAGTTAGGTTTCTTACCTTTTAAGTTTCATGTGATAAATAGTTGCTATTGTTTCCATCTCAAGCCATCAATTTCAAGACCACTGCTTATATTCCAATAATAATCTTGATAGTATGATAATATCCTTGATGGATCAGCAGAATGGAAAACAATTGGGCCAATTTCTGAATAGTGGAACAGATTGTAGAGCTCAGAATACAGCAAAGTTCACTTGCCTCTGAATTCTTCTTCTTCTTCCATGTCTAGGCCAGATGTAAAACTGCCAAAATGAAGGTACATTTTGGTGAGTTCATTCCGCAGTTCCTTTCACCTGACCTAGTATGAGCAAGATTAGCCGGCAACACAAGGTTGACATTACCAGGGTACACCCAATGGTGGTTCCAAAATTCCACCATCTTTGAGGAGGTGCTTTCTGTGTACCCCACCTCTATGAATGTTGTGTCCAAGTGTTACTCACTTCAAAGGGACACAGCGCGTGAACTGGATCCGCCAGAGGGGCGCCCTCTTCAAAGGAGGGGCACATATTAAAGCGGCGCTGGAGACCAAATGGGGGTAATAAACTGGAGTGTCCGCTGGTATGTTTCCTTGTTGTTGTTGAAACGGAAAACCGCTGTATATAAGATACCATCTTTCCCCACATCCTCAGTCTTGTCTCCCGATCTGAATAAAGAGTCACTATGCTTAACCCACACGCTGCGTTCTAGTCTACTTCTTGCGAGAATCTAACATTGGCGACGAAGGTGGGATATGGCTGCTACTGCATCTTCAATCGGACCGTTTGACATTGCAAAGCCGGAGGCATGGCCCATGTACGAGATCCAGTTCGAGAACTTTGTAATCGCTGGGGAGATCGAGGATGAAGGGCGACAGAAGGCATTGTTCCTGGCCCATTGTGGTTTGCCCACGATTGAGCTGGCCGGGCATCTGCTGCTGCCACAGGCACTGAGGGAAGCCCCATTGACCGACATCCTGGGGGTGCTTCGAGAACACTTCAAGCCCGTCGTTTCCATCTTCCCAGCCAGGTTTGCCTTTTACCGGCGAGATCAGAAGGAGGGGGAGTCGGTAGCTGAGTACTTTGCGGCTCTCCGACAGGCTGCCGTGCCAATGGCATGACCTGGAGGAGGCCTTAAGAGACCGGCTTCTCGTGGGCCTCAGGGACGAAGCTACTCAGCGGCGGCTGATGAAGAGAAATAGGTTGACTTTTGCCCAGGTCCTGGAAGAAGCCTTGGCATCCGAGGCTGCACACGCCGGGGTGAAAATCCTCCATGCCGAAACTGCTGCTCCTGCCCGTGGTGAGTCGGCCGTCCAGCTGCAGCAGTGCGCTACTCCAGTGGATACAGGCAATGCGTCAGAGGAGGGTACTGTTGGGAGGGTTCGCCAGCAAACCCCCCAAGCTTCAAGGAGCAACATCGCGCCATGCCAAGGCTGTGGGGGAAGGCACCTCCGCTCACGGTGCCCGTTCAAGACTGCCGAATGCCACAAGTGTGGGCGGAAGGGGCACATTGCACGGGTGTGCCGCCAGCGATCCAAAGGTCACCCCGGGGACAGGGGTCAGCGCAGGATGGAACACCCAATTTCCAAGGTCCGCGTTGGAAGGAAGACATCATCTGGTGTACAGTCAGTGTCCGGGAGGTTCTTCGTTGATGTTCGCCTCCAAGGGTGCCCCGTCCGCATGGAGATCGACTCAGGGTCAGCCTACTCAATCATCTCACAGAGGGAATTTTTTCAACTTCCTCCAGCAGACCGGCCGAAACTGCGGGCTCTGCAGGTCACCCTGACCGATGTGCAAGGTCGACACATTCCAGTGTTGGGAATCGGAAATTTTGATGTGCGGTTCAAGGCCATCTCAGCAAAGCTTCCCCTAGTCGTGGTGAAAATGGGTAGGAATAACCTTTTGGGTGTTCAGTGGTTTGGGCCCCTGGGTATTGGGTTTTCGGGAATTAATGCGGTTACGGCCGACCCCATTCAGGCTGTGTGTGAACGCTATCCAGATGTTTTCCGTCCCGGGCTGGGTACGTTCAAGGGGGCCCCTGTTAATTTTGAGCTGGACCCGACTGTCCAACCCATTCGCATGAAGCCACGAAGGGTGCCGTTTGCCCTGAAAGACCGCATTGAAGCGGAGCTGGACAAGCTGGTGGCACAGGGCATCCTGGAGCCCATGGACTCTGCTCCGTGGGAGACACCTATAGTCACTGCTATCAAGGCGAACGGGGACATCCGCATCTGCGCGGACTACAAATGCACGATTAATAAGGCTATCCGAGCTAATTCTTATCCTGTTCCAGTGGTTAGCCATTTGCTGGCCACCCTCCATGGGGGAAAGTGTTTTGCTAAACTGGACTTGGCCCAAGCATATCAGCAAGTGCCTGTTAGCCCGGAATCTGCGTTGTGTCAGACTATTACTACTCATAAGGGTGCATTCCGTGTGAACCGTCTTCAGTTCGGCGTTAGTACGGCTCCGGGTCTTTTTCAGGCTCTTGTGGAAAGATTATTGAAGGGTCTCCCTGGGGTGCTGACTTTTTTTGACGACGTACTGATATCTGGGACAGACAGGGGGGACCTGGCCACTAAACTGGGGAAGGTGCTGGAGCGTTTCCAAAATGCTGGGTTGCGGGTAAAAAGGGAGAAGTGTTGTTTTTTTGCTCATGAGGTTGAATTCTTGGGGTTCAAAATCACGCCTGCCGGCATCAAGCCCTCTGAATCCAAAGTTCAGGCAGTCTGGGAAGCCCCACGTCCCACTTCAAAGACGGAGCTCCAGGCATTTTTGGGTCTCTTAAACTTCTATCACTCCTTTCTGTCCCGAAAGGCGACTGTGGCTGAGCCCCTGCATCAGTTGCTGAGGAAACAGGCAGTGTGGCAGTGGGGGCCTCCTCAGGAGAAGGCATTCCGGGAAGTCAAGGAGCTGTTGACTTCGGATGCTGTCCTTACACATTACGATCCGAAGAAGCCCCTTTTGCTTGTATGTGATGCCTCGCCGGTGGGGGTTGGGGCTGTTCTGTGCCATGACATGGGGGGAGGGAAAGAAGCGCCTATCGCATATTACTCCAGGTCGTTAACGGTGGCCGAAAAAAACTATGCTCAGATTGATAGAGAGGCGCTGGCCATAATCGCTGGAACGAAGAAATTTCATGACTTCATTTACGGGAGGGCTGTCACGATTATCACAGACCACAAACCGCTCCTGGGTATTTTTGTGCCAGACAAGCCCACCCCCCAAATCCTGTCTCCGCGGATGTTACGCTGGGCAATGTTCCTTCAGGCGTACCAGTACACGCTCCAACATCGCCCAGGTATCAGCATTAGCCACGCGGATGCTCTGTCCAGATCCCCTGTTGAGTATGTGGGTCGAATTGAGGCGGAAGGACAGGTCCTTATGTTGGATGTGTTAGACTCTCCCCCGATCTCCGCTGCTGACATAGCAGCCCAAACAAAAAAAGACCCCCTCCTGTCAAAGGTTGTCATGTGGGTTCAGAAGGGGTGGCCATTGCCACCGACCCCTGAGGAATTCAGGGTGTTCTACTCCAAGAGAAACGAACTGTCACTGGAGCGGGGTTGCTTGGTTTGGGGGGACAGAGTAGTCGTCCCATCTACACTTCAGAACAAGGTGCTCCGCACACTCCATGTTAGCCACCCAGGTATTGTCAGGTCAAAAGCACTAGCGCGAAGCTACTTCTGGTGGCCCCGATTGGACCTGGACATTGAGGCTTGGGTGGGGAAATGCAGGGAATGTCAGGCTTCGAGGCCCGAAGAACCACGTCTTCCCCGCAGGGAATGGGATACGGCCAGAGGCCCCTGGTCTCGGATTCATATAGATTTTGCTGGACCGTTCAGGGGAACGACACTTCTGATTATTGTAGATTCCTTTTCCAAGTGGGTAGATGTCATCCCAGTGTCAGGAACTTCCTCCGCCACCACAATCCGCAAATTAAGGCGGGTCTTTAGTACTCTAGGCCTGCCCGACATCGTGGTCACCGACAACGCATCGAGCTTCATGTCGGCAGAATTCCAGGATTTCCTAGGTCGTAATGGGATTAGACACATCACGGCCACTCCTTTTCACCCTGCCACGAACGGTCAAGCCGAGAGGCTGGTACGGACGGTCAAAGACGCGCTCTCACGCATGGGGCCTGGGGATTTGGAGCTGCAGTTGTGTCAATTTTTGCTGTCCTACAGGGTCACCCCATTGGCCTCGGGGTTGTCGCCAGCCAAACTGTTAATGAAAAGGAAGCTGCCGACTGTTTTTGACCGTTTAGATCCTCAGCACCAAGAGGATCGGGGCCTAAATATAGACATTCCTACTTTTAAAGGTTTTGAGGTTGGGCAACCAGTCCATTGCAGGAATTATGCCAACGGGCCTCCATGGTTGGGAGGGGAGTGTTGAAACAGACTGGCCCGGTGTCTTACAGAGTGCAAATGGAGAATGGCACGATTTGGAGGAGACACACAGATCAAATGCGGCTCCGGGTCCTGGGGCAGAACTCTAACTCCGGCCCTGGGAGGGAGCCACAAGGGGAAACAAGGGGAGATATGGAGAGTGATATGGAGTGGGATTTAATGAGTGACCCCCTGCCCACGTCTTCCCCAGAGCCCGAGGCAGGAGGGGAAGCTACCCCGAGCTCAGAGGCAGGAACGGAGGGGGGGCCACTCTGAGCTCTCCCCCCACTTCCGAACCAGTTGGGGTGTCCGTTGAGCCTACCCTGGTGCCAGAGACGCACGGACGGCCCAGACGAGTTTGTGGGCCACCCATCCGTTGGGGAAAGGTTGTTTCTCACTGACGGGGGAGGGATGTTGTGTCCAAGTGTTACTCACTTCAAAGGGACACAGCGCGTGAACTGGATCCACCAGAGGGGCGCCCTCTTCAAAGGAGGGGCACATATCAAAGCGGCGCTGGAGACCAAATGGGGGTAATAAACTGGAGTGTCCGCTGGTATGTTTCCTTGTTGTTGTTGAAACGGAAAACCGCTGTATATAAGATACCATCTTTCCCCACATCCTCAGTCTTGTCTCCCGATCTGAATAAAGAGTCACTATGCTTAACCCACACGCTGCGTTCTAGTCTACTTCTTGCGAGAATCTAACAATGAATTATTAAACTGCACAAGCATTTCACATGGGACTAAGTTAAATTTCAATTGATTGTTTGCTGAGATATGTTTCAATTTCAGTAGACAGTCACCTTTAAATTTGATCTTTTGGCAAAAGGTAAATCCACTTGTAATAACCCAAATTACTTATGTTCTCCATAGAATTCCTTTCTACATACTTGAACAATAATTTTATATTTCTGTTTTAGAAATAAGTATGGCATCCCACCCTCGCTTCCTCTACCCTTGAAGAGGATGCAGTTGTCATTCAGTGAAGATGGATTTGGCTTTCTTGTCCTACTCCAGGGATTCTCAACCTGCAGCCCACAAGCCCAATGCAACCCATAGCACCATTTCATATGACCCCCCCCCCACTGCCTCCACCAAACCATGAAGTGTCATGTGGTGGAGGAATGGCAAAATTGCCATCTGGCCCCTGAAGCTGTCTGAGGAAACGTGACCCAGCTAGCAGCTTTTAAAGGTTTTGAGAACTCCTGATCTACTCTATTGATCTTATTTGCTGATCTGATGTTGCAAGGAATTTTCTTCTTTCCCCAATTCCCCACCTTGGCTTCTTCTTCAGTCTTCTTGTCAGATTCTCATTTCTGAGCAGATGGCACGACAATCTACAAATGTCAAGGCACGTTTTAATCCCACCACATTTTTTGCAATCAGAGAATCATACTAAATATAATGTCATGACAGTTTTAATTTGATCTGTTTTCTCATGCTAAATTAACTTTATCAGACAAGCTTGATCTGAAAATTGAGGGGAAAAGCATTTTAAAGGCATGCTTGGTCTAATAAGATGATTTTTAAAAAACACACACAAATGGGTTATGATGAGAAATTTCTTTTATTCCTTAAATTGAAGGCTATTTATGATTTTCCAGTTTTTGCTTAATAGCATCGCCTATGATTACAGCATTTGTTTGTTCTACATGTGCCTTGTGGACCCAAGCATGGCATAATCTCTACTTTTCAAAACAGTACTTCCTTGGGTCAAGTTTTGCTTGCAAACCTTCAAAAACTCTTTTGAGACTGGGACATGCTACCTGATGTACTTTTTCAAGGGCTGTGTAGCCACGGCAACCCACAAACGCTTCTGGAAAGATTCTTGTCCTTTAAAAGGCAGCAAGACTTCTGGTGCTTTTTGCTGTAAAGGTAAAGGTTTCCCTTGCTCGAAAGCCAGTCGTGTCCAACTCTAGGGTTCAGTGCTCATCTCTGTTTCAAAGCCAAAGAGCTAGCGCTGTCTGCTTCTGCAGACGTTTCCGTGGTCATGTGGCAGGCATGACTAGACACCGGAGCGCATGGAATGCTGTTTACCTTCCCACCGATGTGGTCCCTATTTATCTACTTGCAATGTCTTGCTTTCAAACAGCTAGGTTGGCAGGAGCTGGGACAAAGACGGGAACTCATTCCATCCTGGGAATCGAATTGCTGATCTTCCGCCTCCCATGGATGCTCCCTTTGAAACCTCTTGGAAACCGCTCCAGAATGAAAAGGCGAGGGTACGCCACCTTTTTAAAAACCAGCTTCCATACTCTGGAAAAGCACACACACATATACAGAGGGGGAAAAAAAACCCTCAACGACCCCTCAATCCCACCGAATCAGCACGACATGCAGATTCCTGTTGGCAGGATTAATTTATAAAAACAAAATTTTGGCCTTTCCCTAGTACTATTGTGCTTTCATTGTACTGCAGTGGCTCAAGTCGCTAAGACGCTGACTGGGAAGCGGAAGGTCAGCAGTTCGATTCCCGAGTACTGCAGGACGAAAATGAGCTCCCGTCTTCATCCCAGCTCCTGCCAGCCTAGCAGTTCGAAAGCAAGAAATTGCAAGTAGATAAATAGGGACCACTTTGGTGGGAAGGTAACAGCGTTCCGTGCGCTCCGGTGTCTAGTCATGCCTGCCACATGACCACGGAAACGTCTGCAGAAGCAGACAGCGCTGGCTCTTCGGCTTAGAAACAGAGATGAGCACTGAACCCTAGAGTCGGATACGACTGGCTTTCGAGCAAGGGGAAACTTTACTTTACTATTGTGCTTTCACAGCGGATGAGAAGGCAGTCTATAATGTCTTATTTATAATTCGCTCTGCACCCATATTTTTCCCCCACCCTTTAATGGTTTATATACGGTCGGGTAGAGAAGAGAAAGAGCCTGGTGTGCAAACGCAACCAAGGGCTAAGACAAAGACAAGCCTGCGTTAAACGCCGCGCTCCACCCGAACTCGGATGCATTTGTCCTGCGCGGCTGGTGCAAGGGAGGGAGGCCTCTTCTTAGGGAGATAAGTGTGTGTGGGGTGGGGTGGGGTTGGGGTTGGGGTTGGGGGCAAAAGCTCTCCCATCCCCTTCAGCGGCGACGATCCACAAAACCCGAGCTAGACAGCAAAAGCCAATTTTGTTACCGAGATCTAATCAAGGTTGGCGTTTCCTTTCTCTCGCTCACCCAGCAAGCCCCACGCAAGGTTTGTGCGGAAACGATCACAGAATCACTGGGTTGGAAGGGGCCTGTTAAGCCATCAGGTTCAACCCCCTGCTCAATGGAGGAATCTGAACCAAAGCAGATATGACACTGGGTTGCCCAGTTCTCTCTTGAATGCTTCCAGTGATGGAGCGCTCACCACCTCTCGAGGAGGCAGATGGTTCCACTGGCCTACTGCTCTAAGGGTTAAGAAGCTTTTCTTGATATCCAGCCTTCCTTTAGTTTGAGCCCATTATTACGTGTCCTGCACTCTGGGATGATGGAGAACAGATCCTTCCCTTCTTCTTTATTACTATCTTTCAGGTATTTGGAGAGTGCTATCATATCCCCTCCGAGTCTCCTTTTCTCAAGGCTAAAGAACCCAGTTCCTTCAGTCTTTCCTCATATGGCTTGGTGTCCGTTCCTCTGAGCATCCTTTTTGCCCTGCTCTGTACCTGCTCTAGTTTATGTGCATCTTTCTTAAAGTGTGGTACCCAGAATTGGACACAGTACTCTAGATGTGGTCTATCTAGTGCTGAATAGAGGGGGACCAGTACCTCCCGGTTTTGGAGACTATACTTTAGTTAATACAGCCTAAAACAGCATTGGCCTTTTTTGCAGCCACATCACACTGTTGACTCATGTGATCTACAGCAACTCCAAGCTCCTTCTTACTTGTAGCATTACTGAGCCAAGTATCACCACCACCATCTTTTTCCCCTAGGTGTAAAACATTCCACTTATCCCTGTTTAATTTCATCCTGTTGGTTTCAGCCCATTCTTCAAGCCTATCAAGATCTTTTAAAAATTCTTCTCCTGTCTTCCAAGGTATTAGCTATGTTCTTCTTCCTAAAGATCAGTCTATGGCTTAGAAATCCCTGCTGGAAAGGTGGCATTCAGTCTTTGCCCTCCATGCTCCATCCTTGGCTGCTCCCCACAGATTGGTTTTTCCTGTTGCCCATCCTGGCTTCTCCCCAGTGCTGTCTGTCAGAACCCCACTCCTTATTTATCAGAGACAGAGAGCTTATTTCATTATAAAACACGTGATACAATATGCACCTGATATATCTTAAAATCAAGAGTAACCAAGAGCCTGTAAAACTATGTAGAGTCATAAACATAGAGTCTACTCTTCACTATACCACAATATACACAATGTAGGTGTGTATCCATACATATGGTATGTCAAGCACTGGAGAAGTTTCAGTGCCTGGTGGATGTACAATGCTCACATCTTTGGAATTTGGAAAGAACTTGAACATGACAGCTTGGACTAACAGCCGTGCTGTTTGTTTATCAAAATGGTTAAACTTGCTGCATATACTAGTTAATTGGTAGGTAAATATCTTTGCACTGAGCTCGGTAGTTAGCAAGAACTTTCATCAGGGGGTTTCAAACCCATTTATGTCTCCTCGAAAGTAACTCCTAATGAAGTCAGTGGGGCTTACTCCCAAGTAAGTGTGGGTCTATTTATTGGGTTTCTTTGAAAGTTCCATCCCTTCGATGGAATTTGTTCCCAGGCAAATGAATTGACATTCATTAGGAAAAGAGATCCAAAGAAACATGACTGAAGACAGTGGCTGGATGCTTGGCTCCAGCACAGTTGGTGGCCAACTTCCCACAGCCTTTCCTCTGAAGCAAACCATCTTGCTTCCTAAATATTTGACTTTCACAAAGATGTAATACAACCCAATTTTTTTTGCTTTTTATTTAAATGTGCCATGTGATCCGTTTCCAGAAGCAAAGTTCTGCCATGGCATTGCTTAACCCAGAACTTTAGATCAAACTATACTAATTCAGATTTGTCCTTCAAAAGTTAAGGTCCCACTTCTACGCCTAATGCCATGGTCTTTTTGGGACTAACTATGGAATACTACCGAAGCCTTAACATGTCCTTCCTTCCCTCCTTCCTTCGAAGATGATTTTCTTGGATTTCAACATTTTAACTGGCGAGATATATCATTCTGTCTGCATCCCCATGGCTAGGTTTGTAGAATGGAAGTGGCCACTACTACACATGAATAATAATATATGATAGAGGGAGGGGGAGAGCAAAGCACGAACAAAGGCATGATCCTGTCTGGAAGAAATGTTTGGGATTGGCGTAGTGGATAAAAGCAAGGAAGGATGCATGAGATTGCGCCCTTACCTGTAACTAAAAGTATTCATAAATAAAACAAAAACCGAACCGCATCAAAAAAGACAACCAATTACATACTGGATTTCAACAGATGGACTTCATGTCTGCAAATAAGCAAACTGTGTAGGCATTGTGCGTCTCTTCACTATAGAAAATGTCTCCTAATGGAAGAAAGCAGGGATCATTAAATGCAATCTTTTATACTCGCTTGTTTGGGAATTTATCCCATTGAATTTGCATAGGACACACATATGGATATCACATCAATAATCGTGAATAATTCCCAATGGGAATTGTTTTCTTTCTTTCAAATAAATCCATCCATTGGTTTTTACCCCATTGAGTTTTAAATGGCAGTGAGACTATAATTCTCCGGAGGCAACGTGGTTATGATGATGTTTTTTTTTGGTTTTTTAGAATAGCAAGGGGGTTGAGAGTATATCTATAAAATAGTACTCTATGCTTCTGCATCTTTAACCTTCTCCTTCCCACATATGCTACAGTCTGATATTCTCATGGTCGATTACCAGTTTTTGCCACTTCGAATCGCTAATGTATTAGGAAGAGGTTTTTAAACTATAAGAAAAGGACTTTGGTGGGTTCCCCCCTACTTAGGTAAAGGTAAAGGTCACTCTTCCAGTCGTATCCGACTCTAGGGTTCAGTGCTTTTCTCTGTTTATAGCCGAAGAGCCAGAGCTGTCTGCGTTTGCAGACATGACTAGACACTGTAGTGCATGGAACACTGTTTACTTTCCCACTGAAGTGGTCCCTATTTATCTACTTGCAATTTCTTGCTTTTGAACTGCTAGGTTGGCAGGAGCTGGGACAGAGGCGGGCACTCATTCCATCATGCAGTACTCAGGTTTTGAACTACTGACCTTAAGCCTCCCAGTCAACTACTTAGTCTGGGACATAAATCTTACAATATTCCACCCGCCTCCACAAAAGGAAAGGTATTACTTCATCTCTTTACACACATGTACAGTATATTATTGAAGGATACCCAGTGTGGTGTAATGGATCCGATAGACTAATAGCTGTGCCATGGAAACTCACTGGGAGACTGGGACTTGTAAAGTTGGTCCTTAAATAACTCACTTACCTCGAGCAATTTTAAGGTTACTGTAAATCAATTCTAACTTGAAATTACCTAACAACCTATTATTGGAATAGTACTTTGAATGTTATGAAGGATTCTTTCTGCACTTTGAAGTTTATGTTGTCCCTCTATTCTGGAATCTAAAATAGACAGTCTGGTTCTTTCTGGTTTTATGGGGCCAGCAATTATTCTGTGAGGCCACACTAATCTGTAGGGTACAGACCGATGGGCTAGGATGTAGGTTCGAATCTTGACTTGGCCATGGAAATTCATTGGGAAGTGTGGAACTGGTAATACCAATTCTCAAATATCTTGCTAACATGAGAAATCTATTATCGTCACTAGAAGTTGATTCTGACCTGGCGGTGCCTAAGACTTAACAGTTGTTTTGGCACACAAGTGGGGAAAACTGAGCTCCTCCTATCTGCATTTTCAGCTTCTACTTAACAGTTGTTTTGGCACACAAGTGGGGAAAACTGAGCTCCTCCTATTTGCATTTTCAGCTTCTGTCAACCAAATTAAGTCACTAATTGGGGGGGGGGCTTTCCCCTTTTAGTAAAGATTCTAAAATTTAGAAGCTGGTCATTTTTTGGTACTCTTCTTGAATAAACTTGTTGATCTTAGTCACGTTAGATTTCTAAGTGCTTAGCACATAAAGTTTAAAAATAGAATCAGTTACTAAATGCAGCTCACAGTAATGAGAGCCATGTTCCTCAGACTGTCCTTATCCTCTGAAAGTTTGTTGTTCTTGACATAGGAAGCTGTTTCCCAGTTCCTAGGCACAACAGTCACAAGGCCAATAAAACAAGATGGTTGTGGGAAGGTTCGGGTAGACCACCACCCATCCATTCAAAGGTGATGTTCCTAATCATTCTAGGTCAAGGTTAAGAAAGTTATCGAGAGAAACTATCTAACAGAGGGGTAGTCAATGCTAGCCCTCCATCTGTTATGGTCTACAGCCTACCATCAGCTTCCAGACAGGTGGTGAGTCTATGGTAAGGGATTTTTGAGAAGTCCAACATACCTATAAGACCACATAGGATAAGGGGATGGAACTGCCTAACAAGCTCTGAACTATACAAAAAGGAATGGATCACTTTTGTAGACTGCCTGTCCCAATGACCATGTTGGCTAGAGGCATCTGGTAGCTGCAGTGTTCAAACTTCTTCCAGGTTCTGACTAAATCATTACATGCTGGCCCATGACCATTAAGAAGACCCAGCTGTGCTTTTTGATATTTTATGCAATAAGCATTACATTTATCCCCTTTTCTTGAGTCCACAATACAAAGGTGAGAGGCAGATCTTTTGTGTTTAGTACACCCCTTTCCATCTGTGGCAGAAGACAGATAATGTAGGTCAAATATACTATCCATAGTCCAAGTCTTAGGTTCCTTGTTGTTGATGTTGTTAGGTGCCCCCATCTCCATCTACTCTTCATCCTCCCCAGCACAGTCTCCAAGATGTGTGAGATGTTTAAGGAAAGGTTTTACCCTTGCCACCCCAGTGCTTTTTTTGTGGCAAAATGGTGAATAAACCCACATCTCCTGAGTTCTGGCTCATCATTCTATCCAGTACATGATACTGGCTATCCAAAAACAGCATAATGAGTGGTGTCCGTTCCTTATGTTCCTTAGATTCTTGGGGAATCAGACTCTGGAAAGAGCAAAATGAGGAAGTTGTTCTAAACATGGGCGAAATGTCTTCCCCCCTGCATCCTATGTCCATTACCTTCCAGTTAAGGGCTAGAGCTTCATTCAGATAGTGTGATCCCATCAGTGCCACAACCTTCATTTTAAAAAAGAAATTAAATATTATTTATTTATTTAAATTTATATTAGCTGTAGCTGGCTGGATAGCTCAGTGGTTTAGGTTGAGAGATCGATTCTCTACTGTGCCTCTTGCAAGAGGAACCATCCTGTGCAACTTTAGGCAGGCTGCACAGTCCCAGAGTCTTTCCCCACCCCGCCAGAAGAAAGGAATAGTGAACCACTTCTGTGCATTGTTTGCTTAGATAGCTCTGAAAAGGATCACACCATAAGTCATCAGTGACCTGGCAGCACACAGTTATGATTTATTTATGATTTTTTAAAAGAGCAGCCAAACTTTCCTGGACAGCATTATGAAAGTACAATCAAAGGATGCAGGGGGATGACCTTAGTATTGCCGGGGACCTGCCCATATTTTTCAGCAGGCATATCCCTATTTCGCCATCAATTTGCTATTATTAATGGATTCCTTCCTGCCCCCAAACTGCAGTGGCTCAAGTGGCTAAGATACTGACTGGGAGGCGGAAGGTCAGCAGTTCGATTCCCGAGTACTGCAGGACGGAATGAGCTCCCGTTTTTGTCCCAGCTCCTGCCAATCTAGCAGTTCGAAAGCAAGAAATTGCAAGTAGATAAATAGGGACCACTTCGGTGGGAAGGTAACAGTGTTCGTGCGCTCCGGTGTCTAGTCATGCCTGCTACATTACCACGGAAACGTCTGCAGAAGCAGACAGCGCTGGCTCTTCGGCTTTGAAACAGAGATGAGCACTGCACCCTGGAGTCGGATACGATTGGCTTTCGAACAAGGGAACCTTTACCTTTATCCTGTCCCCGGTGTATTGCCCTCTTCATCCCCTTCTTTCTCTCCGAGACGACAAAGGGTTTTTATTTTCTTGACAAAAGATTTGTTTGCGCCCAGTCGGCAGCCTCCCCGAATGGCTCGGTTGGTCCGACCATTCGGGAAATGGCTGTGTTTCGGATATCTTGTTTGTTCTTCTCTCCGAGGCTCCTCGATTTCTCATGATATTCGGCGTTTGATTTCAGTTGCATACTCACCACCTGAAAAGCGCCCTGCTGTTGAAATTTAAGACCGCGGCAGTTGTTTGCCCACTCACTGTCTAGTCATGCCTGCCACATGACCACGGAAACGTCTGCAGAAGCAGACAGCCCTGGCTCTTCGGCTTTGAAACAGAGATGAGCACTGCACCCTAGAGTTGGATACGACTGGCTTTCGAGCAAGGGAAACCTTTACCTTTTCGAGTAATGCAAGATGTCACAATAAACGTGCAAGGGACGGGACTGGAACGCAAACTTACCGTATTAGTCTTGATTTGTGTTCGAGGCCAAGCATATGTAAAGTTCAGTTTTAAAGATAGATAGATAGATAGATAGATAGATAGATAGATAGATAGAGAGAGAGAGAGAGAGAGAGAGAGAGAGAATATATATTCATTTTAAAATATATTTAAATATATTATTTATATATATCTTATAAATAATTATAATTAGATATATATTATAAATAATTATAATTATAACCAAGGCATTTTGAAGCCTTGGTTGGGGGGAATGAGAAGGCATGATGGCTTCCTCTGCCCCCACCCTACCCATTTTTTTGCTCCGCTTCAGCTGAGCCACCCTTCTGAGGAGTCACACAATAGCCGCGGAAAGCTATTGGTAACAGCGTCTTGTTAGGAAGGAACCCTGTTGTGCCCCTTCTCTGGTGTGGTGGGAGAGAGCTTGAGCTTGACGGGGCAATTAAGACCCATTACCTTTAAAAAAGACCTGATCCTGACAGAAATGAAATTTGTTACCCCCTTTTCCAGTGATGGTTATCCCTGGCACGCCAGGTGTTCTTGGACTTCAATTACCAGAAGCCTGAGTCAGTACTCCTGCTGATCAGGGCTTCTGGGAATTGAAGTTCAAGAACGACCTGCAGTGCCAAGGTTGACCATCACTGCCATAGTCTGCTGACATCTATCAACCCAGCCCTCTGTATTTTTGGGCAATCTTGATTGGGGCCAGGAAGTGACTCACAGGACAGCCACAGTCAGCGCCTGCACTTCCGATTTTACCGCTACGCCAACTATTCCAAAACTGATTTTCAGAACCAGATTGCGGGACTGTGGTGCCTCAGTGGTTAAGAAGCTCGCCTTGTTAGTAGGAAGGTCGGCAATTCGGCGGTTCAAGACCTGCACGACGGGAATGAGTGCCTGTCTCTGTCCCAGCTTCTGCCAACCTAGCAGTTCGAAAGCAAGAAATTGCAAGTAGATAAATAGAGACCACTTCGGTGGGAAAAGATCTGGGCGTCCCCTGAGCGGAGTTCCTCAAGCAAAAATCCTTTCAATCCAGACAGGACCTTTGTGTGCTACAATATTTTTATATACAATATAACATTAATTAGT
This sequence comes from Bradypodion pumilum, assembly GCA_035047305.1. Classification (NCBI taxonomy): domain Eukaryota; kingdom Metazoa; phylum Chordata; class Lepidosauria; order Squamata; family Chamaeleonidae; genus Bradypodion; species Bradypodion pumilum. The sequence continues at coordinate 248,545,123 of JAWDJD010000002.1, forward strand.
GGAAGCTTATATATTGTTCTATTCCCCTAAGGTTACAGTTATTCAGGGGCAAAAAGCGAATGAAAGTGCGTAAACGTATGGAATTGAAAACACGGGGGGGGGGGGGGGATTGAAAGATCCAGCATCATATTAAACTACCATCTAGAATCCCCAGCCCCGTCTTGTGCCTGAATGCATAACCGGGAGATCCTCTCCGTCCCAAAGGGTCTAGACTGGGCTCTTTTATGGCGAAAGATTGAATTCCGGTCCACGCTTATCTTGGGGCAAGCCTCCTTATTACATAGGAAGGAAGGAAGGAAGGAAGGAAGGAAGGAAGGAAGGAAGGAAGGAAGGAAGGAAGGAAGGAAGGAAGGAAGGAAGGAAGGAAGGAAGGAAGGAAGGAAGGAAGGAAGGAAGGAAGGAAGGAAGGAAGGAAGGAAGGAAGGAAGGAAGGAAGGAAGGAAGGAAGGAAGGAAGGAAGGAAGGAAGGAAGGAAGGAAGGAAGGAAGGAAGGAAGGAAGGAAGGAAGGAAGGAAGGAAGGAAGGAAGGAAGGAAGGAAGGAAGGAAGGAAGGAAGGAAGGAAGGAAGGAAGGAAGGAAGGAAGGAAGGAAGGAAGGAAGGAAGGAAGGAAGGAAGGAAGGAAGGAAGGAAGGAAGGAAGGAAGGAAGGAAGGAAGGAAGGAAGGAAGGAAGGAAGGAAGGAAGGAAGGAAGGAAGGAAGGAAGGAAGGAAGGAAGGAAGGAAGGAAGGAAGGAAGGAAGGAAGGAAGGAAGGAAGGAAGGAAGGAAGGAAGGAAGGAAGGAAGGAAGGAAGGAAGGAAGGAAGGAAGGAAGGAAGGAAGGAAGGAAGGAAGGAAGGAAGGAAGGAAGGAAGGAAGGAAGGAAGGAAGGAAGGAAGGAAGGAAGGAAGGAAGGAAGGAAGGAAGGAAGGAAGGAAGGAAGGAAGGAAGGAAGGAAGGAAGGAAGGAAGGAAGGAAGGAAGGAAGGAAGGAAGGAAGGAAGGAAGGAAGGAAGGAAGGAAGGAAGGAAGGAAGGAAGGAAGGAAGGAAGGAAGGAAGGAAGGAAGGAAGGAAGGAAGGAAGGAAGGAAGGAAGGAAGGAAGGAAGGAAGGAAGGAAGGAAGGAAGGAAGGAAGGAAGGAAGGAAGGAAGGAAGGAAGGAAGGAAGGAAGGAAGGAAGGAAGGAAGGAAGGAAGGAAGGAAGGAAGGAAGGAAGGAAGGAAGGAAGGAAGGAAGGAAGGAAGGAAGGAAGGAAGGAAGGAAGGATTGATTGATTGATTGATTGATTGATTGATTGATTGATTGATTGATTGATTGATTGATTGATTGATTGATTGATTGATTGATTGATTGATTGATTCTCTTCACTGTGACTATTTGGCCGCAGCTCTGATCGCCGAATCGTAAACGGTTGCTTACTGCCACCACTCATTCGCGCAGTACCTGATACAAACTCCCTTGTGATAAGTCGCCTCAGCTTTCCTCTCTCGCCTCCTTTCATGTTGAGAAAAGAAAGGTCGCTTTTTCCTTCTCTTGTGAATCCATCCACTTTTTGCGTTTTTACAAGCGACACGAGAAATACTCTTTTTTTGGAGGGCTGTCTCTAAAAAAGTGGACCGCTTTTAGGCTGCAGCGTTTTGCGCTGCTGCACGAGTTATCTGAATCAATACTATCTTTGACGGCGATCTGCTATTTTGGCAGCGTCCCACGAGGCATTTGCGAGGCATTTTCAGAAGCCTCAGTACAATTCGTGTCGCCATTGTTTTTGTTGTGCTGAATCTCAGAAATAAAGAGACTATTCAGATCCTGATTTGTCTGGGTCCACCGCCTCCATGAGAAAGTCAGAGCAGAAATTTTGAATATTGCTCTCAGCATGTAGAACTGATTTGCATGGTTGGCCGCAGTGAAAAAGCCTTTGTCAGTCCTAGCTATGCCTACCTAGAAGTAAACCTCTTTGATTTCAGTAGGATTTACTGTTGGAGTAAGTTGTGCATAGGGTTGCAGCTTGGAAAACGTCCTGGGGAGTATTATAATAATAATTTTGTGTCAGAAATTATTCTGGGTTGAAAGGATTTATGCAGGAGAAACTCCACTCAGGGAATGCTCAAACGAAGCTGCTTTCATGTCCCTAAGAGCTGGGACAGAGAATTCATGTCCCCAAGAGCTGGGACAGAGACAGGCACTCAAGCCATCATGCAGTACCCGGGTTTCGAACTGCTGACTTGCTGGCCCTCCAGCTAACAAGGCAAGCTTCTTAACCACTGGGGAGTATTGCAAAGAAAGCAATTTGATAGTATATTTAGCTGGAAGTCAGTCTACGGAACTCAGAGGACGTTGTTGGTGGCGCTGTTATGTGCCTCAAGTCTTCTTGACCTTGATGTGCCCAGAAATAGTTCAAGTCTGATTTTGCTCTGGAACCTGCTCATTTGTCTTTAAGACAGCCCAGGGTATCTGGAAAGCTCTGCTCTATTATATTGTTCCAAATGAATCAATTTTCTTCCTGGCAGCTTTCTTCACTGTCCAGCTTTCACATTCGTACATGGTGATAGGGAATCCAATAGTATAAAATTATCTTGGTCCCAGTCTCCAATAGCACATTCTTGCACTCAATGATATTTTATAGTTTCTTCCTTGTTCCTCCTCTTCTGAGTCATCTTCTGATTTTGGGGTGCATTCCTCTTTTGGATTGATGATTAAAAGAAGGTATACAACATCTTTCAGTTTCTTAATTTGTACAAAAACTTTCCGATTACAAGGAAACATCACAGCATCTCACAGTGGAGCTTGGGATGGCAGACAAGTTGATGAATCATGGCCTCCTATAGAGACCACTATGGTGGGAAAGTAACAGCATTACGTGCACTCCGGTGTATAGTCATGCCTGCCACATGACCACGGAAATGTGTGCAGAAGCAGACAACGCTGGCTCTTTGGCTTTGAAACAGATTAGCACTAAACCCTAGAGTTGGATATGACTGGCTTTTGAGCAAGGGAAACATTTAAATCTAGTTCTAATCTCAAATAGAATAAAAGCATTGAATTAGCTGTTGCCCTAAAAAATATGGCTGTTAACACACACACATAAATATATCCAAATGATTCAATGGGCCTATTCTAACTGCTCAAAATATACCGCTGAATGCTGCACACTGTGTGACATTTGAACGTGCCTCTGTGTAGTTATAACACAGCAGGTGAATATGGCAATAGCAGAGAGGTGAAAAGAGATTCTTCTGCTGCTTCAGTGGCAGTTCCATTAATGGGGTGGTAATGGAGACTTTTTCAAAACAAAGCTGCTTTGTAAACTGGTTTCAGCATTTGCTTTCATCTCAAGTGTTCACAATAGAATGTGGACCAAATAACTATTTCAAATCTTTCTGCCAAAGGCAATAGTGGTTGGTGCTCCTTCTAGTCAGTGGGTGGAGAGCATTGAAGACAATGATAGACAATTCTCCTTTCTTCAGCAATTCCCATCTTCTTTTGCAGTTTCTGAAAATGGTCTCTTAGTAGAGGTTTGGTCAGGATATCTACTGTTATCTCAACAGTAGGACTGTAGGTCATTTGCATGATGCTTCTCCTGTCAACCCACACACAAGGTGGTATCCCCTGTTAATAGCTTGATGTACATGTTAAATTTCTCTCTCTGTGTGTGGCAGCATGATGCAATTCTGGTTATCTTCCATCATCCAATGTTTTCTCCTCGATCCTGAAGTCTCTTAACAGTTTATTCAGCCAAAGTAGTCTCCCCCGCAAATGTTTCTTCTGCTGCAATGAATTCAGATTTGGTGGATGACAAAGCCAAGATATCTTGTTTATGACTATCCCATGAAATAGATACATTGCATATAGGAACAAATAACTACCAGTGGACCTGTGGTCTGTGCTACCCTATGCCCAGTCTGTGTCAGTGTGCCCCCTTAGATGTCTAGCTACTCTTTTGACAGCTGTTAGTCACCCTGTGTTGATGAATTGACCTTTCTGTATAGTATTCCTACTGTGGTGGCTATGTCTGGCCTAGTGGGGCTTGACAGGTACAAGAGCTTTCCTATAGCTTTTCAGTACTTAATGTTGTCTGGTAGATATTTACTTTCTCATTGTATTTGCTACTGTTTGGTGGATCTTCATATTTCACCTTACATTTGAGAAAGTCCGTCTCCATAAATGTTGCAAGTTTGTGTACCTCCTGAAGGCATAGTTTGTCTCAAAGTTCAACTATCTTTTGCTTCTGATTCAGTTAAGTATGAGCCATCTACCACATTCTCAATCAAAATGCCTAAATAATATATTACATTTCATAGCTTTTTGATTTCAACTTCCTTGCTGAGTGAGTACCATCTCTTTGTACAGTACAGTGGAACCTCATACAACAATTGCCCCGTATAGTAATGAAATCGCATAATAATTAGGTTTTGGGGGGAAATGGTGTCCCACATAACAATTTTTTCCTATGGGAAAAATCGTACAACAGTTTTTCAATGGGAAAAACCACTTAGTGAAAAAAAATCGTTGTACGATGCATCTCATAGGGAAAATCACTATACGATGCATGCATCGTATAGCAATTTTTTTTGTACAACAACGAGCCATGTGGAATGGATTAAAATCATTTTATGAGGTACCACTGTATTCCCATTCTCTTAATGTGGCTACAGTGAGGCCATCTACATAAGCTAGAATGTAAATAAACATTTCCATCTCTTTCTGGTGTACAGACACTGATCCTCATCACCTTGCTTGATGCCTTGTTGAAATAGCATTTTTTTACTTTCTCATTGTAGGTTCTCACAGCTTGCTTCAGTCCATACAGACCTTTCTTCAGCCTGTATAAAAAATCAGGATGCTTTTCATTGATGAAGAGTAGCAACTGTTCCATGTACAACTCCTCCATGATTTGTCCATGAAGTCTTAACATCTAGGTGTTTAACTTTTCCTTCTCTGAAGGTTGCTGAACTGAGGAGTATTCTTATGGTGCTGTGCTTCACAATGGGAGCAAATGTTTCATCATAATTTTGTAGGAAACTTTTGGAAACTAATATTAACTTTTATTGCTCCAATTCTACATCAGCACTGTCCCCCCCCCCCCACCCCCCGCCACAAACACACCTTTGAACACCCATCTGCAGCCAATTGCTTTCTTCCATGGTGGTAGCTTAGTCAATGTCCCTGCCTCATTCTTCTACAAAGCTTGTATTTCACCTGCTGCTGGCATATGTTCAACTTCTTCCCAGTTCACCAGTTCATCTATTTGCACTGACTTTGTGAGGTAGGACTGACAGTCAGACAGTATACCTCAGCTGGATCATGACGAGCATCTGACAGTTGGTTCAGGAACCTTTGTTGGCACAGAGGCCTGTTGTAGCACCACAGCCTCTTACTGTTGAACAGTAGTATTGACATATCTTTTTATGTCCCCTTCTCTTGGTGTACTGCTTTTGTTAGGGGATGTAAGTCTTCACCTCACACCCTAACTGGTTGCAAGGCATATTGGGTCTGTGATGCCTTTAAGACCCTACTGCAGGGGCACACAGGTGTTAGGACTTTTCCCTGGTATGCTCCGTGAGCCAGTGTATTTAGGTCAGAGCATGATTCCAGCTATAATGCTCAACTTCCTTTGCTGACACTCTGGACGAAGATTCCTGCGTCTTCCAGAACCTGCTATGAGGACTGAATCTTTGCACTGATCCTGATGATGGCTTTTTGCCTGATATGCCATCTGTGCTTGCTGGACAAAGAGGGACTACTTGAGTTAAGCCTCCACCAGGAAGACAGAAGATGGAGAACTCTGGCTTTGTCTGTAATTACAGCTTGCATTTACCCTGTTGGACTGAACTGCTACTGAACTGTATGGACCTGTATGTATCACAACTGAACTGTCTCAGTGAGGTCAACTGAACAGCCCAAGAGAATATATCTGTTTTGTGTTACAGTTGTTGTACTGTATAAACTTGCACCTTTTTACTTCCTGAGTAAACTTTGAGTTTTCTTCTGCACCAAGATCTGTCTGCCTATTTTTCTCTCAAGGAACCACCTTGCCATGTGTGAACCTCTTGCTGGCCACTGCATACCACTCTGCTAACCGTTTACATCAACAGCTCTTACTCTGTATGTCATTGCTTTCCTGCTTTCTCTTTGATTCATGTTGTGAAGACATTGTCATTATTGTGTCCAAACAGAGATTGATTGTAGTTATCTTGTCCTTTGGAGTATTTAGTGTGGCTCCTTTCTTCTCAACTTTCTTTTGTTTATCAAAGTGAAAACATATCATATGCTGACTTTACCTGTTTATAAGTTTATGACTCTGTACCCTTTGGTACCAGGTGCATAGCTAGCCAGTCTATTCAGTCTAGAGTGCAATTTGTGACTTTTCTTCTTAAGCATATATGAGTAATGTTATTCAAATATTCTGATGTGGTTTAAATTTTGTACTGGTTATGTCACAACTCATATGATGTTTTAGGTATCCCTACCTGATGTATCTTCTATTATTACTGGTTATGCCAGCCAATCATTGTGTAACTCTGTACCTGACATGCATAAAATAATGCCATTAAGATTCTTCATGGGTTGACCATATGACTAATGTCAGACTAATGCCAGACTCCATCAGACTCTCATGTCTGATGGAGTGGACTTGGTCCACAAAAGCTAACATTAAAATACAGGAGTTAGTCTTTAAGGTGCCACAGCTTTTCTTTTTTGTCTTTTGTTTTGTTTACTCTCTGATATGCTTGCTACTAACACTGCTACCGCTTCAAAAACCACTTGACCATGTTATACAATCGGGAGGAATCCCTTGCCATGCCAAAAGAGCCACTCTGACTTAGTGAGTTGGAATAATAGTTTACAGCAGCACCACCCCTATATGCTTCTTGATCTTTCAGATAGTTTTTCTGCCCTGCTCTTCAGGATATGACTTCATGCTGGGAAGCAAGCACCTACTGTTGTCTACACTGGCTTTTGCCTCTGAACTTCAGGGTAGAATTTTACCTCTTCCAAGCCAGAAGTGTGGCAGTGGGTCTCCCTATGTTGACCTTCACTATCCCAGCTTTGGGTAATTCCAGCATTATTCAGATACTACAGGAATTCAAAATTACCAGAAGGCATGCGAAGTGGAAGCCAGCCTTCTCCACTAATTGAGCTGGATCCCTTTGCTTGTGTTATAAGAATGGGAGGTGGTGGGGAGAAAGCTGTAGAGATTGCGCAAGATAGTATGCACCCTGGAAATGCTCTCTTTCAGCTTCTGCCTTCTAGAAGAAGGTATAGGGTCATAAAAACCAGGACCAGCCACTTGAGAAATAGTTTCTACCCAAAAGCGGTTCTGGCTTTGAATGCAGTGCAATGCAGTCTATGAGGGAGCTTCTGTATATAGTTTTTAGAGTTTGAGAGCTTTTTAGGGGTTAAATGTGTATATGTGGGGTGGGAGTATGTTGATAATTTTTGTATAGTTGTATTTTGTTTAGGTTTTGTTGGGTTGATAAGTGTCCCCCCCCCCCCCCAATCTCGTTGTTCTGTGCAGGACAATGACAATAAAGATTTATCTATCTATCTATCTATCTATCTATCTATCTCTATCTATCTATCTCTATGAGAGGGAGTATTTTTTCTCTACTCGCCTCATGATTCTCTAAAACTCTGTTATGCTGCCTCCTTCTGCCATGTGTAGTCCAAAGTACCCTTCAATATTTTCAGTGGTGTTCACACCCAAAAAACTGAGCCTTGCTCAGGGGCTTTGAAACAAGTTCTATGAATTCAATCCCAACTGCATTCTCTCCCAGTTTGCATCTGGGAGCCCAGACAATTCCAGGTCCAAACAGGAGGGTTTAACAGGTTCTGGCAGATTCTGTGGTTTGCAGAAGTATAATAAAATATTTATGGGACTGGGAAACCTTTAAAAAAACTTTAAAAACCCCCTCATTTCCCAAGGCAGCAGTTCTTAACTTTTTTTTTAAGGCACAGGCTCTTTTGAGAATATCATGGAAGTTATGCTACCAGCCACTTCCCCCGAAATATGGACATAAAGACATGCAAAATTTTCAGAGTAGCAGGTAGGAAATCAAAGAGGGAAGAAGGCCCTGAACCTCCCATTAAGCATCCTTGAGATGATAAAGGTGGCTTGTTGAAGGATGAGAGGTGGAGTGGTGGTAAAAGGAGCATCCTGGGCAGAGCAGTTTGCTGGGATTCTGAATCATCATAGGTCAAACAGAAACATGATTGGGGTGGGGGTGGGGGGAGAATAGGTTCCCCTCTGGAAAAGCATTAGCATAGGGCTGTGATGGCGAACCTTGGTACTCCAGATGTTCTTGGACTTCAATTGCCAGAAGCCCAAGCACCCTGTGAATCCACATGAATGAGTTTACTGCAATTTATCCAGTGCACGCTGCCCTCGTCGCTCCCGGAAGCGGAAGTATGGGCATGTTTTATTTGCGCATCCGGGAACAACGAGGGCAGCACGGGAGACAATAATCAATATCTAACGATATTCAAAACTATATACATATTTACATTATTACATATCTCAGAAATGCAAATCTTGGAAATGTGAAACAGCAATACAGCCACGGAATAGAAACAACAACTGAAAACACATAGTTACCTGTATGTCCTAAGTTAATATTAGCATTAAAGCTGCTTTTAGAAAAAGTAGAAATAGAAGGTAAAAAGTTTCAAGTTTCTGAAGTGCGTCCCAAGCCTCACAAGTTTCACATCTGCAGACATTTCTGTGGACATGTGGCAGGCACGACTAGACACCAGAGTGCATAGAATGTTGTTTACCTTCCCACCAAAGTGGCACCTGTTTATCTACTTGTAATTTCTTGCTATTGAACTGCTAGGTTGGCAGGAGCTGGGACAAATTTGACGGGAGATCTAGCACTGGTTAATAGATGGATGCAAAACAAACATTGTGGCATTACACATTTGCTAACGACTTTACCCTTCAGACTTAGCACCTATTAACCATGCTGTGTTTCACAATGTAGACAATGGTGTAAGTGACCCAGGCAGGGCACCAAGTCCTTCCTTTGTTCTGTGAGGTGGCCTGAGGCTGTGGATGAGACTCACTGACCATCCTTCTCTAGTTTGTTCTATAAAGGTGGTGTGGGAAATTGCAGCATATACTATAACAACCTGTTAGTTGTGATGTATCAGATCAGATAATGTACCAGAACCCTGAACTAATATTTAAACCTTTGAGATGGGTGTCCAACATATTATCTCTGCTGTCTCCCTCTGCATCCTTGTCTTGTAATTTTTCTGTTCCAGAATGGCAACTTTCAAGTCTTGTGCAGGAGTGTTCAAGTAGATGCTGGTCTAAGCATGGTTACTCAAAAGCAAATGCAATAAAGCGAGCACCTTTTAGTTCCAGGTTTGATTAGGATTACAAACCCAACCATCTCCCCACTTCTTTCCCTCACAGTAAAAAAGTCTTCAGACCACCGGCACTTCCAATCAGGGCAGGAGCACCAACTTTTGGGTCATAGCTGTGATGGAGTTCAGTGTGACTGGGGGTTTGAACAGTGGGTTGTGCTATAGCAGTGATGGCGAACCTATGGCACGAGTGCCAGAGGTGGCACTCAGAGCCTCCTCTGCAGGCACCCATGTAGTGACCCCATCACAGAGTTTGTCCCACCCTCTGCCCAGCAGCCCAATGGGAAAGCTTCCTCCCTCCCCCCAGAACAGAGTTTGCCCCGCCCCTCTGCCCAATGGGAGCGTTTCCTTCCTCTCCTGTTGCTGTGTTGGCACTTTGCAATAAATAAGTGGGTTTTGGGTTGCAGTTTGGGCACTCAGTCTCTAAAATGTTCACCATCACTGCGCTATAGGATCCTCAAAGTAGAGAAGAGCCTCTCCATTGTTAGGAGGAAGATCCCCAATGTATGGGATTACACTGTTCAGTTGCCCTCCACGCAAAGAGAGATGTGTGTGTGTGTGTGTGTGAGCTTGGAGTCTTGGCTTGGAATCTCACGTTCCCCCCTCGACTACAGTATATACAATACTTTTACATTTCCTACTTGATTCTGTCCTGCCACGGTTTCTCCACCCCTACCCCCCCCCAAGCTTGGTTCTTTCCTCTTTATTTTATTTTAATTCTTAGTTTGGGCTCTAATTAATTTTTAAGCCCCCTTTTATTCATCCACCTGCTGGGAAATGGCTCCAGCTTAACTCTATATACTTTCTCACCCCCCCACCACCTCTCGCTTTTCCTTTCTCTCCAGAGCTGCGGTTCAATAAATAACTTTAATGAGGATGGTTTAATTGCCTTTTGGATGTGGACTGTAGGCGAAATGTTTGGCTGAATTATTTCATAGTGAGATGAAAGAGTCTGGGTTTGCTTTTCTTGTTGCATATTCTGTATGTAGAACGCCCAACAAGAAAAGGAATATTGATTGATTAATTGATTGATTGATTGATTCTTTCTTTCACTCTACCCACCTAATTCCAAGTTCTGCATAAAATTCTATAAAATGAATGTGTCAGCTGATAGGCTACCTAGTCAAGAGGTATCAAGAAGAGCTCTACCGATCTGTCCAGTGAGCGGATTAGGACCCGGAGCCCGCTGTCCACTTGAGAGAGACTATGGTGAGGTCCTGACTGACGTCGAGGGTGGGCCATCGGGAGAGAGCTGAGCGGGGCAGGGGTGGGAGGTAGTTTTGGAATTAATGGCTCAGGAGGATCCATAATTATTATTAATAAACAGTCTCTTGCCTGCATGCCTAAAGAGTGGGGATGTTATTGCGTTCCCATGAAAGGCTGGCGCTGGAAAAGGGCGCAATTGAGCGAAGGAAGCAAAGCAAGCAAGCTGAATTCAACGTTGGGGGTTATCAGGAAAAGGTCAACCAAGAATGGAAGAAAATTTGGGCACAGACAGAGCTGGGAATAGGGTAAAGAAGACCACTGGGGAATTTCCCCCAGGACCCCAAATGTGGAGGGCACAAAAATGCACTGCTAGGAAGTATGCCCACCAACCCATTGGTGTTTGGAGCTGTAACTGCCCGAATCCAGCCCACCAACTCCCCTTCAGGAACCCTTTCCCGGGCAGGAGGAAACCCAAAGCAAAGAACCAATGCCCCCCCCCCCTCTTTCCACTACTCCACCCAAACTCCCTGACTTTGGCTTCCTCCCCTCAAAGGAGGACATTTGCTGGGCCATCCGGACTCTTCCATGCAACAGAGCCAGTGGCAGTGGGTTTATGGTGAGAGGAACTTCTGAACCAACAGACCACAGAGTCAGCTTGAGACAGCCTTGGTTCTGGACCGTCTCTACTTGGCAAAAGAGCTCAGCTTCCTGCTTGGAGACAAAAAGTCTTGCATTTGTCTGGCAATTCTTTATTTATCCTTGGAGGGAAACAAAACTGCTTTACAGCTGCTGCTTGAAAATGAGGTCCTCTTTATCCCAATGGGAATGACAATATAGTATAACCAGAGATGATACTAGGCCAGGAGTTCTCACCCTTTTTAAGCCGGGGGCCGGGTCATGCTCCCTCAGACAGCTTTGGGGGCCAGACTGCCATTTTGCCCTTCCTCCACCACATGGCACTTCCTGGTGTGGTGGAGGTGGTGAGGGGCCACATGAAATGGTGCTGCAAGTCAGATCTGGCCCACGGACCACAGGTTGAGGATCCCTGCCCTAGGCTATTTGCAATTACAATTGATAGAGACTAAATCACCTGTAGATAAGTAAGGTTTAAGATCTATGAAACAAAGGCACAGAATAAAAGAAATCACGGAAAATTAATGCATTTCTAACAATACAGTGACAAAAAGAAAAGTAAGAATCAGATAAAATTACATTTGTGCAAAATTAAACACTATATTTGCCCCTAATCTTCCACCAGCCTCTAATTGAAGCAGTCTTTGGCCTAAAGATTAAGAAAGGAAGTTATATAGCTACCTATTCCAACAAACAGGTTCCTGAAGATTTAGTCGAATGTGAAGGAGAATTGATCCAAGAGAATCCAGATGGGAAAAATCAAAAGAAAAAGTCCAACGAAATAGTGAACTCACTGGGATGTGTGTGTTTATGTGTAACTGTGTGTAATGAATAACAGAATACAGTAAGGGAATACAGTAGAGTCTCACAGTAGGAGCAATCTACCATGCGGTAAAAACTGAAGCTTCTCTTCAAATCACAGCAAACTAAGGCCCCAGAACAGTCAAAATCTGCAAAAGTAAAATTGCACCAGAAAAAAATGAGCTGAAAAGCATGTGAGTGGATTCTATCCGAGTTCTATCAATGGGCTGTAAGCAAATTAACACCTATTGATTGTGATGATGATTTAAATGGATTTATTGCTTAATTTGTTTTAGTGATATTTTTCTACACACACTAAAACACCAAACAACAGCCAACTAGTCACTACGTTGGTTTTGTTCACAACCCAATGACTGAGAGAAAATAAGCAGCAAGGAGAGCATTTGTGGGTCACTGTCTTTATTTTGTTCAAATCATTTAGAGCTAGTGGTCCTACTCTCTCAAGTGGTGGCCAAAATTTGGACTGATCAGAAGGTTTCAGCTCAAATCCACCTAAGCCACAATTTCACTCAATGGCCTTCTTCTGTCTTATAGTGATGCAAAACATTCAGCTTTAAGAAAACTGGTTGACCTTCTAGACATTCCTTCTGCTAAAGAACCAGAGGAGATTGTTTGGGGCAAAGGGTGGAGGAAGAGGAACAAATTGTTTGGTTTGCCCTCTTGCTCCAAAATCTTTGGGAACTGTTCCTCCTGCCCCACTTAGGAGCTGGTCCAAAATTCTGTGCCTTGTTGTTTTGAGCCTGGGTCTCCCATCATCTCTCCAGTTGGTACAGAAGGTTGAAGGTACATAAGAACATAAGAACAGCCTTGCTGGAACAGGCCACAGCCCATCCAGGCCAGCATTCTGTCTCACACAGTGGCTCACCATTTGCTTCAGGGTATTATTCCCAAGCAGATGCCTTCACCTGCTTAGGATACCCTGGAAATGGCATTGAGAGATATCCTACTTATCTCTCCAACCCGGAGGTTGCCCTTAGGTATCCATAATTATAGCCATTGATACTCTTGTCCTCCATGGACTTATCTAATCCTTTCTTAAAGCTGTCAAGACTGACAGCTGTCACCACTTATTCTGGCAGGGAGTTCCATAGACCAGTGATCCTCTGGGTGAAAAAGTACTTTCTCTTATTTGTTGGAGAACTAGTACCCAAAAGTTTCATGGAGTGCCCCCTAGTTTTAGTGTTGTGTGATAGGGAAAACAGTTTTTCCTTATCTACTTTGTCCACACCATGCACGATTTTATAAACTTCAATTAGGTCATCTCTTAGATGCCATCGTTCAAGAGTGAAGAGGCCCAACCGTTGCAGCCTCAGATGGTAAGGAAGGTGTTCTTGTCCCCTAATCATTCTGGTTGCCCTTCTCTGCACTTTTTCCAGCTCCATAATATCCTTCTGGAGGTATGGCGACCAGAACTGTACACAGTATTCCAGATGGGGCCTCACCATAGATTTATAAAGAGGCAAAATGACACTTGCTGACTTATTTTCTATACCCTTCCTAATGATCGCTATCATTGAGTTTGCTTTTTTCACTGCTGAGGCACATTGGGTTGACACCTTCATTGAGCTGTCCACCAGGACACCAAGGTACCTTTCCTGGTTTGTCGCAGAGAGTTCAGACCCCATAAGTTTATAAATGTAATTGGAGTATTTTTGCGCCAACATGCATCACTCTGCACTTACTAGTGTTGAAGCTCATTTTCCACTGGTCCCCCCCCCCGGTGTTAAGAGATCCCTCTGGAGCTCCTCATAATGTCTCACAGTTTTCACTACCTGTATAATTTAGTGTCGTCAGCAAATTTGGCTACCTTGCTATTTACCCCTACTTCTAGATCATTTATGAAGAGGTTGAAAAGCAGGGGTCCCAGTACTGAACCTTGGGGGACCCTACTCTTTACTTCCCTCCACTTGGAGAAGTGTTCATTTAGTGCTAAACTCTGTTTCCTGTCCCTTAGCCAGTTGCTGATCCAGGACGAGACCTGTCCCTTTATTCCATGACTGGCAAGTTTATTCAAGAGCCTTTGGTGTGGGACCTTGTCAAAAGCCTTCTGAAAGTCCAGATAAACAATGCCAACTGGATCCCCCTTATCCACATACTTGTTGACACTCTCAAAAAATTCCAACAGATTTGTGAGGCATGATTTGCCCTTGCAAAAGCCATGTTGGCTCTCTTTTAGCAGCGCCTTCTCTTCTATGTGCCTATTACCGTATTTATTCGAGTATAACGCGCAAAATTTTATACCCAAAAAAAGACTCAAAGTTTGGGTGCGCGTTATACACGAGGACTGGGTGCGCGTTATACACGAGCCTCTTTTAAACGAGCCTCAAGAGCACGCCGCGGCCCTCCTCCCAGGCGGTGGCAGGCGCCCAGGTCCCGCTGCCGCCGCCACTCACCTCCACGCACCCGCCGGGTCGAGAAGGGAACCCTCCGGGGGAGTGCCGCGGCATGCTCCGCGCTACCCGGGCCGCGCGACTCAAGAAGCCGGCGCCGGGTAGGCACGGAGTACGCCGCGGCCCTCCTCCCAGGCGCCCAGGTCCCGCTGCCGCCGCCGCTCACCTCCACGCACTACCCGGGCCGCGCGACTCAAGAAGCCGGCGCCGGGTAGGCACGGAGCACGCCGCGGCCCTCCTCCCAGGCGCCCAGGTCCCGCTGCCGCCGCCGCTCACCTCCACGCACTACCCGGGCCGCGCGACTCAAGAAGCCGGCGCCGGGTAGGCATGGAGCACGCCGCGGCCCTCCTCCCAGGCGAAAAAAATTTTATACCGAGATTTCATGGAAAATTAGGGGTGCACGTTATACACGAGTGCGCGTTATACTCGAATAAATATGGTAATTCTATCTTTTAGGATGGTTTCCATCACTTTACCTGGGACACATGTCAAACTGACCGGTCGGTAATTTCCTGGATCACCCCTGGATCCTTTTTTGAAAATTGGTGTTACATTCACTACATTCCAGTCATCAGGCACAAAGCCTGATTTGAGGGAAAGATTATATATTTTGGCTAGGAGATCAGCAATTTCATCTTTAAGTTCCCTGAGAACTCGTGGATGGATGCCATCTGGCCCTGGTGATTTGTAGTGTTTAGTTTAACAAGACATGCAAAGACCTCCTCCCTGGTTATTTCTATCTGGCTTAATTCTTCAGTTTCCCTCCCTACGAAGATAGGCTCTGTTTTGGGCATGTGGTCTCTGTCTTCTTCAGTGAATACTGAAGCAAAGAATTCATTGAGTCTCTCTGCAATCTCTGTTTCCTCTTTAATAACCCCTTGCCTTCCATTGTCGCCTAATGTTCCAATGGCCTTCCTAGTTGGGTTCTTACTTCTAATGTATTTAAAGAAGTCTTTGTTATTTCTCTGAGTGTTTTTAGCTACTCAAAATCTTGCTTTGCTTTCCTGATTGTTGCCTTGCATTTGTTCTGCCAGAATTTATGTTTCTGCCTGCTGTCCTCATTCAGACAAGCCTTCCATCTTCTAAATGAGCTTTTCTTGCTTTTGATCACTTCCTGAACAGCTCCTGTAAGCCACATTGGAGTCCTCTTGGACCTGGCAGTGCCTTTTTTCCTTTTGGAAATGCATTCCAATTGGGCCTCTGTTATTGTTTTTGTAAACTGCCACCATGCCTCTTGGAGTGTTTGGACTCTCTCAATTTTCCCTTTCAGCTTCTTTTTTTACTAATTTCCTCATTTTTTGAAAATTTAAGGTATCTGTGTTAAATTTTATCAGTGATTTGCGGTCTATGATCAAGTTTAACATAAATGAGTTGTGGTCACTGTTCCCTATTGGATCAGTCACATTAACATCTTGCGAAAACAATGGCGGGACGGAGTTAAAGCACAAGAAGACAAAAATCCATCCAACAAAAATCCTTTACTGCAGGAAAATAATGCCTCACTGGCTGAGAGAAAACGAAGCTCTCCGGTTTACAGCTTTTTGAAAATCTTCCACTGGTTTTCTACAATGATACAATAAGTAATATTTTACACTGGTATGAAGACTAATAGTATATACATATTTACAAGCATGTTACACTCAAATATTGTACAGCATGTTACAAACAATAGATATGCTTACCTCCGGTATAATTTTTTCAAGAAGTGTATAATATATTCTTAGTTTTATTCGCATCAGGCTATATGGTAGAGTCTTATTCACCCTAGATGTTACTTAAAGTAGTCGAAATGACTGCTTATATTCTTACTCCACCATACCCAGGTGTAATCATGCTAGAGAACACTGAAAGTTCTTAAAGAAACAATGAGGATATTACATATAAAATGTAACCTAAGGCAACAGTTAACAATTATTATAAGAAGCAGCTGAGATCCTGATCTGAGTTTAATCCTAATGGTGCTAATGAATTGAATAAGTGAAGCTCATTTTATTCACATTTATACATTTTGTATTTTTTAGGCGTGTTGGAGTTTGCTATGTTTTTTTAATGTTTGATTATGGTTTTTTCTCTTTCTTTCTTTCTTTCTTTTTGTTCTCTGTTTCTGTTTTTATCTGTCTTGTTGAATATTTAGTTTAATTATAAATTAATAAAAATTTAATTTTTTAAAAAAAACTCATTAAAACCAAATAAAACTATCTAATAAAACCACCCTAACCTTCCCCAACCCACTTAAAAGAACAGCCAGACCAAGTTCACCCCCAAATGGGTTAAACAAGCCAGCAGGGTTGGGAAGTAGAGCCAGTCATGCCCCACACCCACTGGCATAGCCATGTTTTTGATGCATATGGCAGCTTTGGATGCAGAAGGTTTTAAGAGTCAACATCTTAGAGGACACCAGGCCAGTGTGAGGAAGAGTTGAGGGAGGATGTAATGATGTTAAGTTACTTCCATATGGTCAACTTCTTAGAGGAGTCATCTCAGCTTGCCTTTCTCTATCAGTCCTGGGAAGACAACCCAATAAGAAAAACTCAGTGTTGTAATTATTAGGAAATGATTTAAACACATTATTATGTCCCCAGCAGGCCCAGATGCAAATATATACACAACACACATGTTCATGATGTGGGCACTTTTAGATTTTTCATTATGTGTATAATAATGTTCTGGCTACTCTAATAATAATTGTATGTCATCAAGTCAATTATGATTTATGGTGACCCTTTCTAGAGCTTTTGAGAAAGAGAGAACATAATAGTACCATTCTCTTCCTCTCAGGTGCTCTGGGAATGTGCAGCTTGCCCTGGCTGTTCTCCAAGGAGGCACAGTGGAGGAAGCAAATTCACAGCCTCTGGCTCAGCAGCCCAATATTCAAACCACTGAGCTATCCAGCCATGATATGCACAGAACTGAGTTCTTGAAATGAATATATTGTGTATACTGGATCTTTTTGTGGGTATTAGTTGCAAGATTCCAGTCAAAAGAGTCACAAAGCTGACCATCCCAAAAGGAATTTAGATAGGATTGATGACACGCCTCTGTGATGAAATGGGTCACAAGTTATTCAATATGGAGTCTCTTTGGTTTTTAAACTGTCTTAGAATGTAGCTTTGCTTCTTTGCAAAGGCCTCATAATTCTTTCTGCTGCGCTTAAGCAGGTGTGCTTAGTAGAAGCTTCTCAGAGCTTCAGGCCTATGTTTTGTCTTCTTCTCCAGGCCTGGAATGTTCGCTTGCGTCAACATCCCGAGCCAGGGAACACCAGACATTTGTTATGGGAACCAGGATGTGTTTATACAATCCCTGGGTCCTAATTGGCTGTATGCTAATTAGGAGAGCCAAGCTCATGTTCTTTCTTTTAGACACAAGGGGTTTGGGAAGAGATTTGAGTTTGGGGTTTCTGAGAGTTACACCTCAGAAGGGAGAGGGGGACTCTAACACCCAGTCCTGACTCCAACCCAAATTTAGTCATGATTACCTAGATTAGTCAGGTTTTCCTTTTATTTCTGGAGGAAGGCCTGAGTGCAGATTTTCCTACCTGTACTTTTTGATTAGTGGTGTTTGTTTTTTTGCTGTTTTGTGTATCCTGAACCAACGAATGAACTGTTATTTCTTCAATGTGCTTCGAGAACAATAAACATCTTTAATTCAATAACAATGTCTGTTCTTTGGAACAGGAGGTAAGACAAGAGTTAAGCCACACACTACCACACATACCACATATTACTCTCCACAATACTTGCTGGGCTCTGTTAAGACAGGTAAGCCCCAGGTTGCTGCAGGGTTTTGCAGGACGACATTTAGGTCTTGGGGAGTTCCAGAGAACTGGCCAGTCTTCGAAGCTCAGAAGGAACAGGGAGAGCCCCAGGGCAAGGGTCAGATCAAAGCCGTAGGAGTAATTAAATATGAATTCAATCCATTCCACCTGCAAATGCTTTCAAGAGATGCTGGTTATAATAAAAGAGTTAAGCATATGCTTGCTTTCCCATTGAAATCTGTTGGAAAGTGCACAGATTTGGCTGAATCCTGCCCCCAAGCAAGCAGTGAATGTAAAGGTATTGTAACACCCCAGCATGTAGGTTATAAATCATGTGCCATGCATGTGGCTAGAAAGGGGCCATTTCAATAAAAACAGCACAGTGAGAAGTGGTCATGGATTAAAAGGAATTATATATGCCATGCTATAAAAAAATTACAGTCCTACAAAACCATCCTATAAATCTAAAATTCTAAACAGTTTTCTCCACTTTGTTCTATAAAAAGCCAAAACCTTCTCGTAAGACTGTGGCTTTGGAAATAATAGTTCTTGCTCATAAGAGAAGTTAATTTCTGCTTAGGAGAGACTTGGGGTAGCCCTTATATTACATGTTGGCTGGCTAGTTCAGTGGTTTATGTATCTGCCTGCAGAGTCAGAGGTACAGAGTTCAATTCCCCTATTGTGTATCCAGGGAGAAGAGATAGGATGTGTAGATTTGGGCAAAAGACCAATGCTCTCCCCAGGAGGAGGAATGGTGAGCCACTTCTGTGCTTTCTCTTCCTAGAAAACCCTGGAAAGGGTGGCCATATATCAGAATCAACTTGAGACACAATTATTATTATTATATTACGTATCATATATCTATTTTCTGTTGTATATTTTAGAATTATATATTTCAGGGTTTCTCAACCCTGGGCCCCCAAATGTTCTTGGCCTTCATTCACTAGAACCCTTGATAAGCAGGTGTGCTGACTTGGGCTTCTGGGAACTAAAGTCCAAGAACATCTGGGGGCCCAAGGTTAAGAAACACTGAAATTATAGTTTATATTATCTCCTATGTATTGTATTAGTCTCACCCACCCTCAGAAGTCTCCTCATGCCTGGCATTGGATGTGACGAAGAAGCTTCATTTGCTGCCTTTCTGGTTCTCAGGGACTTGTGACTCAAATAAGATTTGCCAGATGAGAAGATTGGTGGTAACGCAGTGACCAGATTAAAAGTTGTCTCTGCAAGTACGTGCTGGCCATGTTAGTAGAATGCCCCTCCATCATGGTTTTTCTGAACATGCATGTGGAATGTTACAGCTGTCACCAAACAAAAGGTTGACACCACAATGCCTCACTGTAGCTGATCCTGTCACTTGCCTGAGGGGGTGGGGAGGCACTCTAAGATGGAGAGTGGTCTGTCTACTAACCCTGCAGTACTGAGACAGCCAGCTCAACCCAGTGATCTAAAATTACTGGCACATATGATGAAAACTTTCCTGGAAGATTAGCCTGGTGTGTTTTGGAGTTCATATTCATCCTCTTCCCCTCTCCATGGTATTTAAGCACTCCTAAATCAAAACTTCTACCTCTCCTTCTTCTCCCTTTCTCTTGTACAGGTTAGACTTTAAATTCCTCCAGACAAGCACTTCCATTTTGCTATCTCTCCCTCTCCTTTTGTGTTATTTGGTTCTTCTTCTTCCATTTATACAGTAGTTTGTGAGTTTCCTGATGATGTTGTTCCTTGTACTAACTTTGGCTTTGGTATTCAGCCAGTGTTGCTTAGAAGAGAGTGTCCTGACAAGCATCACACCAATATATTTTGCTGCTGAACAAAGCTATAATCCATTCTCTTGCCACGAAACATCAAACTCAACCCTTACCTCTGTTTCAAGGATGGAAAGTGCACACTTAAGTCTTGCTTGGATTAGGATTTAAATGGTTGATGTTGTAATACTGTAAACAGGAAGAGCCTCCTCAAAGATTGTGAATACACTTGGGTGTACCATGGGCAGCAACCTTGCCAGCTAATCTTTCTTACACCAACCAGATCAAACCAAAGGAAATGATGAATGAATCCACCAGAAAGGTCTTTGTCAAGACCAACCATAGCTATGAAGTGTTATTTGCCATGTATATAAAAGCATAATTTGATAAAATAAATTAATAGCCTTCATTAATGGGATGATAGTGACAGTGGTAAGGGCAGTGTTACATTTTAGTTAATATTAAATTCTGGATAGAGTGATTTTATGGCCAGGAGATCTTTAATGTGTGTAGGACTTCAGTAACTTCAAAAATTCAAGCAACCCACCTCCAGTTCCTCTCTCATCTGAATGAGGCCTCCAGTCTCTTCAAAATCTTGCCTAGATGGTGAAAGCATTGTGAATGCCCTTTGTTTTCTGGGTACTAAAAGTGAGGATGCTAATAGGGCACTGATGATTGAGTATGTAACGGAAGTGCTCAGTAATTTCTGATTTATCTTGCATTAGATATATAGGTATACCATATGTCATAAGTACTACTGTTGACTTCAATAGTTTATTTGCTCTTGCAATGTAATATAGATAGCTCTTTCTGGTTGATTTTATTATGAGTCACGACTGCTTTTAGGATCTTAGGACCATCATAAATGTATCTAACTGAAAGGAAGTCCCTTCCACCCTGCAGGGAATTAATCTGAATAAATATTTGTTCCTTCACATGATGAAATCTGTAGCAGATTCCAATTGTCAAGATAGTTTAAACACCAATATATCCACAAGAACATATCTGTACATGTAATAACTTGTGGGAGAGCCAAATCTCTTACTCTGCCATGTAAGAGGATCGGCCTTAGCAACAATACCCCAAAAGCCTAAAGGTGTGTTTAGCTATAACACCTTACTCTTTGGATGAGACTAGATGACTATTTCCCACATTTTCATCTGCATATGCAGCTGAAATTGGTGGGAGAATAGATTGTATCATTTAATAGTGAGGGTGTGAAATGTACTGGCATACATGTTGAATGCACCTCTATTGGGAGACATTCACTTTATTTTATTGCCTTGTGCTTGAACAGAGACATAGTATATCTGTGCGGCAGATTTTGTTTTTTCTAGAAATGTTAGGATGAAGGTACAGTATAATGATAATAAATTTGTGTCAGAAATTATTCTGGGTTGAAAGGATTTTTGCAGAAGAAACTCCACTCAGGGAATGCCCAAATGAGGCTCCTTTCATGTCCCCAAGAGCTGGAACAGAGACAGGTGCTCAGTCATACAGTACCCGGGTCTCGAACTACCAACTTGCCAGCCTTCCAGCTAACAAGGCGAGCTTCTTAACCTCTGAGCCACTGCAAGATGAAGGCGTTACCAGTGTTTTCAATAGTCTCTGTGCTTTTTTCCACAAAAAGTTTTAACCAAATTATAATTTTGGAACTAGGTCTACATTTTAGTTCCTACTGTAGTAGACTCATTAAATCAATGGAATTTACATAAATATCAACTCGCCATTTGGCAGTTATTCAATGGGTCCTCTGGTTGGGACTAGCAATTGTTTTAGCACTTTGCAGTTGATTTGCCATACAACCCTACTGTTTACTATACAGAGATAGACAAATCCATACAGAAGAAAGCCTAACAAAGCAGAGAACTGGGTATAGCTTTCCTCATTTTCCAGTTTTGTTTTGGTGGTTTTTAAAAACTTTACAGGAAGACTTTTGTTTTGACTTTGTTTTACATTATAAACAATCTGTTAGAGCAGAGTTTTCCAATGTGGGGCCTAGGCCACACAGGGGGACTTGAATTCCCAGAAGCCTAAGTAAGTACATTGGCTGATCAGTGCTTTGGGGAATTGACTTAGGCTTCTATGAACTGATGTAGGGAAAAACTGTGTTAGAGGAAGGAAAGAAGGAGGAGGAGAAGATCTCATCCGCAGACTCATATGGGTTGCTCTGCCACGTCAGGATCTTACCACTCTCTTCTTGGTCAACAAAATAGTCTTATACACGCAGTAGCGAAATTGCAAGCTGAAGGGGCGGCCCGTTAGATTGAATAGGAACAGGAGCAATGCCGGGAGAGGATCCGGATCCGTCGATGGAGAGATGTTTGGTCGTGGTGGGTCTTCTTCAGCCTCCCCCCGCCCCCCGGCCCCCCCCTGTCCCCCAATTCTCCCCGGTTCCAGGCGAGGTCTCGGGGGACCCGCTTGCATCTCAAAAGGAAACATTTTAGTGATAAACCCCTTTGTCAATCCGAGCCAGGGTACAACCATCAGTGAAACTCCACTCGTTAAACCAGGTCTTCCTCCGCTCGAAATCCAGTCGTGTCCCACTGCAGGGTGCGGTGCTCATCTCCCTTTACGGCCAAACAGTCATCGCTCTCTGCGTCTGCACTGCAGACATTTCCGTGGACACGTGGAACGCATGACCAGACGCCGGAGCACACAGAATGTTGTTACCTTTCCCACCGAAGCAGTACCTATTCATCTACTTGCCATTTCTTGCCTTCGAACTTTCTAGGCTGGCAGGAGCTCGGACAGGCGACGGGAGATCACTCCTTCGCGCAGCACTCGGGTCTCAAATTGCTGACCTGCCCCCCTTCCAATTTTGTTAAACCAACTCTTATGTAAATCCCCTGGGACTGCAGTGGCTCAAGTGGCTAAAACGGTGACTGGGAGGTGGAAGGTCAGCAGTTCGATTCCCGAGTACTGCAGGACGGAATGAGCTCCCGTCTTTGTCCCAGCTCCTGCCAACCTAGAAAGTTCGAAGGCAAGAAATGGCAAGTAGATGAATAGGTACTGCTTCGGTGGGAAAGGTAACAACATTCTGTGTGCTCCAGCGTCTGGTCATGCGTGCCACGTGTCCACTGAAATGTCTGCAGACGCAGAGAACGATGACTGTTGGGCTGTAAAGGGAGATGAGCACTGAACCCTAGAGTCGGACACGACTGGATTTCGAGCAAGGGAAAACTTTACCTATGTGAATCTCATGAATTCGGAGCGGCTACTGCAGTTAGAACTCAGAAATCAGATTTAATCCTTTCTCTTCTTTCAGGCACGTTGCAGGCTCACACAAGGAACCAGTTTTGGGACAGGATCGCAGGAACCCTGCACGCTTTTGTCCGGAGTTAAGTTTTGTCCTCTAATGAATAATTGTTTGCTCGCAAAATCTAAGCCATTCCCTCTAGCCGAGAGCGGGTCTTCTCCGGCTGTCAACACCCCAAAAAAGGGACAGAAGTATCAAAACAGCATTTCTAAAAGGGCAAACCTAGATGTGTTTTAGTCCTACCTGGCTTTGCGCAATTTGCGTATTCCTCGTTGAAAAGAGGGCAAGCTCTTTTCTATGCAGAGTCTAAGAAAATCGCTCTCAACTGGACTTTACTGACTGGGGATGATGGAAATTGTAGCCCACCAATCTGGAGAGTGTGAGGGTAGGACAAAGCTAGTTGCCAGCCACCCTTCTGAATCTGATCTAGGAGGGCTGCAAATATGTTCTTTCATTCAGCTTGGACATAACACTAGGAAAATTAGAATATCGTGCAAATGTTCATTCATTTCACCTAAAAGGTGAAACAAATATATGAGATAGACTCACTACATGCAAAGCGAGAGATGTCGTGCCTTAATTCGTTATAATTGTGATGACCATGGTTTACAGTTTACATGAGATTATGAGATGATTATGAGGTACATGAGATTGGGGGGTGGGGGTGGGGTTTTCATAAACTGTAAACCATAAGCATCAATATTATAACAAAGTAAGGCTTGAACTATCTCGCTTTGCATGTATGAGTATCTCATATATTTGTTTCACCTTTTAAATTGCATTACTGAACTGAATGAATATTTGCACGATATTCTAATTTTCCGAGTGTCACCTGTATACACACTCACCCCAATAGCGTTTAGTGCACTCTTTGGGTGGTTCACAAGTTAACCACTATTTTTGTTCCCAACATGCTGGATCCTCATTTTACCGACCTCGGAAGGATGGAAGGCTAAGTCAACTTGGAACCCCGTCAGGATGGAACTCACAACGTCAGCAATTCTGGCTACAGTACAGCAGATTAACCACTGCACCACCACGGTTCGGTAATGTAAAGGTTCAAGGTTTCCCTTGATCGAAAGCTACTCGTGTCCGACTCTAGGGTGCAGTTCTCATCTCGTTTACAGCCAAAGAGCCAGCGCCGTATGGGTCTCCAGACGTTCCCGTGGTCTTGTGGCAGGCATGACTAGACACCGGAGCGCACAGAACGCTGTTTACCTTCCCACCGAAGTGGTCCCTATTTATCTACTTGCAATTTCTTGCTTTCGAACTGCTAGGTTGGCAGGAGCTAGGACAAAGACGGGAGCTCATTCCGTCCTGCAGTACCCGGGAATCGAACTGCTGACCTTCCGCCTTCCTGTCAGTGTCTTAGCCACTTGAGCCACCAAAGTCCCTTCCCGCCCAAGGATAAGCTATTTATCTACTTGCAATGTCTTGCTTTCAAACTGCTAGGGATGGCAGGAGCTGGGACAGACGACGTGAGCTCACTCTGCCGCGCAGCACTCGGGCCTCGAACTGCTGACGTGCCAACCTTCTGGTCGTCTTGTTTAGCGTCTAACCACCAAGACACATATTTAATGGAAAGGTGGCATACCGGTATAAATCGAAACGAATGGAAATTAGTGGAGGTGGACGTTTCCGCTAGTTCGGAGTCATGAAAAACAGGCAACGAAGTGGACCCGGGTCTAGAGAAGGTTGCATGCGCTCCTGGCTTGCGCCATTGTGCCATGATGTTGGTTTAGGGTGGGGGGCGGAGAAAAGGGTGTGTGTGTGGAGATGGGAAGCACCCTCCATGAAGGCAGGGAATAATTATTTTTCCACATCCACCGCTCTGGGGCGAAGCCTTACTCAGAGCTCAGGCACTCGCTGGAAGAAGATGAATCACCTATTGATTCGCCGGGAACAGGAGCTCCACTATAATCATCCCGGTGTTGAAACGATCCCTCGGAGGGAAAAGTTGCCTTTCAACTCCCAGAGGACGATCCGGATTTGGCTTCATGAAGCATGGCGGAGATCGCAAGAGGGATGCCTTTCCAGAAAGCTGCTCTGCCCAAACTAGCAGGTCTGCCAAAAAAGAAAAAGAAAAGAAAAAGAGAGCAGGCACCTCCGCCCCACCGGCGCCCCACCACCACCGCCGCTCCTTGCCACAAATAACGCCCCACCCGGGAAAACCTAACCGACAACAATTCTCAACCGATAAATCCAATTTAGCTATATAATACACGGTTGCCATTGTTATTTGCTGCCTTGTCGCTTCTAAATCGTGGTTGCTGTTTTTAGTATGCACAGTTTGGAAGGGTTACCTACGTTCCCATATTTAGATCCAGCTGTCCAAAACACAACTTCTTTGGGGCCCAAATGCCCATTTTCTCTGTCTTCATTGGATCTGAGAGTGGCTGGCTGTACTCACTGCAATGCGAGAGATGCTAAATGCTCACTTGGAAGTTTTCTGTGATGCTGTAGGGAGTTGGTGGTGGCATCTGATAGGGCATTTGTGCAGTTGGGACTCTGCTTTTTAAGAAACCCCTTTGACCCTAATAGGGTTTTCAAAGTACTGTATGTGAAGTGGAGCTCCTGTCTACTCCATAAGTTCCTATGTCCAAGTAAGAATTTGAACTCAGCTCTCTTGAATGCTAGTCTACACCCCTCTGGCGCTGTCTCTCATGATGGTTGCATAGTACAGTAAAACCCCTACTTATGAAAAAAGTCCATACCAAAGGCTTTTGCTTAAATTGGTTTTTTATGTAACTTGAAGCAAACCCATAGGAAAAATTATTTTTTTACATAACTCGAAGGAAACTCATAGGAAAAATTATTTTTTTACATAACTCGAAGGAAACCCATAGGAAAAATGAAATTTTAATGTAAATCAAAGCAAACCCATAGGGAAATGAATTTTACGTAACTCAAAGCAAACCCATAGGAAAAAGAATCTTTATGTAACTCGAAGCAAACCCATAGGAAATCATGTAAATCGGGACATGGTTTTAGCACAAAATCATTATGTAAGTCGAATTTTATGTTAACTCGAGGCATATGTAAGTAGGGGTTTTACTGTAATTGAATGGGTTGCCTTCAAGACCTTTTTACAAATGGCATGAAAATAATTTCAACTAGTGAAAAAACCGTTTGGAGAGATATCTTGGCTAAGAAAGGAGTACAACCGTCGTATTTTCATAAAAGTCTTTATAGGTGTAAATATAGCCAGGAACGTAATAACATAAAAAATTCCTCTATGGGTAGAAACAAAAACTATAGCTGATCGCTGGTAAATAGGAAAATGAGCCAAGATGAACAAAAATGAGCTGTACAAACATGGAAGTGCACAGAAATAGCGATGTAGTTCTCTAAGTCGATACTAGTTATAGCGACTTTTCGAATAAGAAATATCTTCTTCAAGGAGATCTATACATAAAAATTACACATAAACAGAATGATTAACATGGCTGAATATAAATAACATAGGCACATAAAAATACAATGAATGTACAGAATGAGAATACAAGCTTACCAATGTGTAATGCTGATTTCAGCCTTAATTCTTAAAGTAATAGATCTTAAAGTAATAGACACATTGCCTTGATTAGTGCTAACGGTTGCATTTCTATGATTTCCCAGGAACAGCCAGCTAGCTAAAGAAAAGTTGCCTGAATCTCAAGTAGATCATTAGCAGCATTTCAGTTTTAAGTCTAGTTGATGTTGATGTTTCAGT
This sequence comes from Bradypodion pumilum, assembly GCA_035047305.1. Taxonomy (NCBI): domain Eukaryota; kingdom Metazoa; phylum Chordata; class Lepidosauria; order Squamata; family Chamaeleonidae; genus Bradypodion; species Bradypodion pumilum. Next base: position 248,571,992 of record JAWDJD010000002.1, read on the forward strand.
TCAGCTGTTTATCTATTCATTTTTGTTTGATTTCATTATTTATACATGCAGATTTGACTATGCTGTATGTATTTTTTACCCTTGTTAACTGCCCAGAGTAACATGTGGGTTAGTTGGGCAGTATAGAATCAATCAACCAACCAACCAACCAACCAAGCAGGGCCACTTTCTGCCATATTTTACACTAGCAATCTTCATAAGAGAACATGTGGGTCTCCAGATGTTACCGGAGTTATGAACAGAGTGGTGATGAGTAGTTGTTGAGTTGCATTTATCTCATTCTTCATTGAAGGATTTCAGGATTTCACTTCGGTGGGAAGGTAAACAGTACTCCATGGACTCTGGTGTCTAGTCATGCCTGCCACATGTCCACGGAAACATCTGCAGATGCAGGTAACACTGGCTCTTTGGCTGTAAACAGAGATGAGCACCAAACCCTAGAGTCAGACACAAATGGCTTTCGAGCAAGGGTGACCTTTACCTTTAAGACTTTCAAGAAATGGTTCACTATTGCTATCCTCCCATGAAGTTTCCACAGCCAAGAGGAAATTTGGGCCCAGGGTCTCCTGAGCCACCACACTGTCTTTTCCAGTGGTGGAATATAATTCACCAGAGTTAAATATGCTGAGAACCAAAAGCACCCAGGCTTGTGTTCCAGCTAGCACTGCATTTCACCTGCTAAACTAAAAGGTGCCTTGTTGCTTGATATGGATAGCTGCCAGAAATCCAGAACAAATGTTTTATTTCTTGTGTGTTTTTTTTGGGGGGGAATTGTAAATTCTGAGTACAGTAGATTGGTAGATTTAGTGTAGCACAAACAAGCTGGGGGGTAGGTAGGTAGCACAGAGAGGATGCTATGAAAATCCCATAGCATCTCATCTAGAAAATGAGAGGAGCCTTTGACTCTCCGGTATACTTTGGACTACAATTCCCATCATCTCTTAATAATTATTTATGCTGGCTGAGACATCTACGAGTTGACATGCAAAATGCCTGGTGTGTGTGCAAGGTTTATTATTTTTGCTACAGACTGCAGAAACCAGGCAGTCTTACTCTTCAACATGATCCCGCTCTCCAGAATTGACAGCACACCAATGTTATGAAAGTTGGGCAGAAAAATTACTTTCGGAGGAGGGAGGAGCCTAAGGTAGCTGGTTGGAGTGATTTCTCTCGTCTCCTTCTCCAGACAAAGAAAAAAGGTCCTATTTGGGTTAAAAGTACCATGGAACTTGCCAAAAGATAGCTACTGCAGTCCTTTGGATGATAAGGTACCGTGGGAGGTGTTGAAGGTCCTGTTGAAAAACTATTTGCTGATAAAACTTCTGTTGAAAAATACCAGAGAGAAAAGTGCTAAGAAACAGAGGCCTTTGGTTGCAAGACTTTTAAAGCAATAGACCTGCCATCTCTTTTTTGTTGCTGTGAGGACTTTCTTTTTCACCTCTTTACCTCTGATACAATTTTGGAGGAAAAGGTTTCATACAAGATTGGTTTGGAAAAGTTTACAGTTTATCCACTAAAGCTGTTTCTTTTTGTTGCCATCCTAATTTCAGAGGGAGGAACTGCCATATTGGGCTGAGCCGACAGAGCTGGCATGAAGCCAGGTGCTTTTTGTGATAAGATAAAGCTTTGTGGTTGTAAATTAAAATAAAACTGCAGTCTCTTAGTAGCTGGTGGAAAATATTTGTGGACTATTGATAGCTGCAAGTTTGCTGAGCAAATACTATCAGGTACTGGAAGAGAGACAACAATAAGAGACTTTTTTTACAAGGGTTACTGCAGCAGTGGTGGATCAAAATAAATGAAGAGGAGAGTCTGGAAAAAAGAGACTGTATCTGATAAAGCCCTAAAAATCACTGCAAACAACAAAGCTAGTGGAGATGACGGTATCCCAGTTGAATTTTTCAAAGCTCTAAAAGATGACGGGATCAAATTACTGCATTCGATATGCCAGCAGATCTGGAAATCAAAACAGTGGCCAAAGGATTGGAAAAGATCAGTATATGTTCCAATCCCAAAAAAAGGTAGTGCTAAAGAGTGTTCAAATTATCGAACAATTGTGCTCATCCCACATGCTAGCAAGGTGATGCTCAAGATAATACAGGATAGACTTCAGCAGCATATGGAGAGAGAATTGCCAGAGGTGCAGGCGGGTTTCAGAAGAGGCAGGGGGACTAGAGACCACAATGCTAATGTATGGTGGATCATGGAGAAAACAAAGGGATATCAGAAACAAGTATACCTCTGCTTTATTGACTACACCAAGGCCTTTGACTGCGTGGACCACAATAAAATGTGGCAAGTACTTAAAGAAATGGGAATCCGAGAACACCTCATATGCCTTATGAGAAATCTGTACAAGAGTCAAGAAGCAACAGTTAGGACAGAACACGGAATGACAGAATGGTTGTGAATAGGAAAAGGAGTAAGACAAGGCTGCATTTTATCACCCTGCTTATTCAACTTATACACAGAGCGCATAATGCGCAATGCAGGGATGGAGGAATCACAATATGGGATTAAAATTGCTGGGAGAAACATCAACAATCTGAGATATGCAGACGACACCACCCTAATGGCAGAAAGTGAGGAAGATTTAAAGAAGCTACTGATTAGGTTGAAAGAAGAGAGTGCAAAAGCTGGCCTGAGACTTAACATCAAGAAAACCAAGATAATGGCAACAGGCCCTATCAGCACCTGGAAAGTAGACGGGGAAGAAGTAGAAGCAGTGACGGATTTTACTTTCTTGGGATCTAGGATCACTGCAGATGGTGACTGCAGCCATGAAATAAAGAGGTGACTGATTCTAGGGAGACAAGCCTTGAGAAACCTGGGGAACATAGTGAAAAGTAGAGACATCACCTTGCAAACAAAAATCCGTATAGTCAAAGCAATGGTATTCCCGGTGGTAATGTATGGATGCAAGAGCTGGATCATTAGGAAGGCTGAGCGCAGAAGAATAGACGCCTTTGAGATGTGGTGTTGGAGGAGAGTTTTGAGAGTACCCTGGATAGCAAGGAGAACAAATAAGTCAATCTTGAAAGAAATCAGTCCTGACTGCTCCTTAGAAGGTCAAATAGTAAAGATGAAGATGAAGTACTTTAGACACCAAATGAGAAGAGAGGATTCACTTGAGAAAATCTTGATGCTGGGAAAGGTGGAGGGCAAAAGAAAAAGGGGACGGCCAAGGATGAGATGGCTGGATGGCATTGTGGACACAGCGGGCACCGAGCTGAGTGGGCTGAGGAGGATGGTGGAGGACAGGGGTGCCTGGAGATCAATGGTCCATAGGGTCGCAAAGGGTCAGAATCGACTGTGTGACTGAAACAACAACAACAACATCTGATAAAGCATATAGACGTCTTGTCAGTGCAGATGACAGCCCAATAAACAAAGAAGAATCTGAAAATATGGATGCAAGACTACCCTCTAAGGAAAAACCGAGTGGAGATCTGACTCTGTTGGAATTAAAAGACTTTATAACTACAAAATCTAATGAAGATAAAAAAGAAATTAAACAGTTTGTTAAAGAGGTGGTCAGAGAGGAAGTGCAATCTCTGGAAAAATCAATTTCTGGATTAAACATGAGAACCAATACTTTGGAGTCAGAGTAAGGACTTGGTGGAGATTGCAGTAAGGCATGAAAATACTATGGCAAAAGATTTAAGCAATTGGTGAAGCTACAGGTCAAGTGAAAAAGAAAAACATCAGGATTAAGTTTTCCCTTGACATGGATACAGACAATTTAAAAATTGAAGTGGTTAAATGGTTACAAACCTTTGCTTTGGACTCTGGCCCAATTAAAGAAGAAGAGATCGAAGCAATTTTTAAGGTTGGTTTCAAGAGAGGTCAACGCCCCAGAGATATGATAATTACTTTTGTATCAGGCTATAAAAAAGATCAAGTAATGGACTATTTAAGGAAGCATGGTGACTCTGCATTAAAGATAGGAGAAGTAAAAGTACAAGTACATCATGATTTAAGTAATGAGACTATTCAATGGAGAAGACAGATGAAGCCGATAACTGAAATTTTGTTTAATTGCAATATAAGATATCAATGATATTTCATGATGGGAAGGTGGTTAGAGCAGAGGACCCAAAGGGAGCAATGAGACAATTTGAATTACTAAAAATTATAGAGATGGGAGACCCAAACTGGGAAAAACTGGTAAAAAAATCTCTATGGAGAAGGTTCAGAAGGATCAGAAGGATCAAAGGGGAAAGAGGAGTATCAAGCAAAGGGGAGAGACCATTCAAGGGAGAAACAAAGGGAGAAACCTTTGGGTTATGGAATTGGAGAGGAAATAAGAGAAGAAAAGGATGCAGAATTGTCTGATGCAAAGATAAAGCCAAAAGCCAAAAAGTAAAAATAATATATAAATATAAATAGGCACAGACAAGAAAGTGTTAACAATTTAGGAATATGAATATAAATAGAATAGGGACCAAAAGAATTAAAATAGAGGAAAAATAAGAGAAGTAGACGGGGAATAGTGAAAGAAGGATTTTAGAAAAGAAGGGATAGGCTCCCTGTTGTGTTTGGAATATTGTGCCTTTAAGTAATGTAACACTCGAATGAGTGGATATAACAATCGCCAGCTGTAACACTGTAACCTTCTGTATTAGGACACGAGCTAGTGACCACTAGGGGCAATAGCGAGCGCCCAGCTCACATGGTTCCAATTCCCCAAATACCTACAGCGCGGGAAGATTCCCGCCACCACCTCACCTGGACAAGAAGGTTGTGATGGGTAGTGACGTCACGCAGACAGTAGCCAATGGGCTATCGAGGAGCCACATTCAAATGTATAGCCACAGTATATATATTGAGTTGTTCATCCGCCATTACCACATGTTCCCCCGGACCATCATGCAATAAAGATGTGTTAAGCCAACCTTTCGGCTGTTTCTATTGTCTTGGTTCTCATACACTAAATTGGCGATGAAGGTGGGATAATGGATCCCCACGGAATCAAGACAACGCAGGCCGGTTTCAACATCAACAAACCGGAAGAATGGGAGCTGTTCGAGATGGACTTCCAAAGCGCACTGATGGTGTCCGACATCTAAGACGAGGGGAAGAAGAGGGCCATTCTCATCAGGATGCTCGGGTTCCCCGCCATGAAGGTATTGGTGGACCTGGTGTCTCCGAAGAAGGTGAACGAAGTGCCGGTCAAGCAGCTCCTGAAAGCGATGCGCGACCACTTCCAGCCCTCGGTCTCAATGTTTTCGGCTCGGGACGCGTTCTGGAAGAGAGTCCAGGCGCCTGGTGAGTCCGTGGCTGCCTTTGCAGCGGCCCTCCGTTTGGCCGCCGGCCCATGCAAGTGGGAGAACCTGGAAATCGCCCTCAGGAACCGCATGCTGTGCGGCCTGTGGGACGAAGAGCTCCAGTGAAAGCTGATGAACAAGGAGACGCCCCTGACACTGCAAGAGGTCGTGAAGGAGGCGCAGGCAGCGGAAGCCACGAGGGCCGGGGTTAAGGGGTTCAGAGCAAGGCCCTCACAACCCGACAAGGCAGCGGGCGCAGTGCAAGCGGCCAGGCGGGCCCCACACTCCTCCATGGAGAGCAGCGAGGACGAGGACATCCGGAAGGTGCGGAAGGTGCGGAAGGATGGCCGGCGTTGCGATGGCTGCAGGGCGCACCATGACCGCATCAAGTGCCCGTTCAGGAAGGCCGAGTGCCACAACTGCGGGCGCCGAGGCCACATAGCCAAAGTTTGCAGACGGCAGCGCAGAGACCAGAAAGCCTCAACAGACCGCTCACCGAAGAACCAGGAAGGCATCCGGCCCTCGAGGAAGCAGGACGGCGTGGGCCGCATCTCCGACGACAGCGACGACGACACGGCAGTCCACAGCGTGTCCTTAGGACACCCACGTTATTTTGTAGAGGTACTGGTGCAAGGGGTCCCCGTTAAGATGGAGATAGACTCGGGTTCCTCATATTCCATCATTTCCCAGAGGGAGTTTTTGGGAATTTCCCCCAACATGCGGCCCAAGCTCAAAGCACTGAGGTCTACGCTGCGGGACATGCAGGGAAATAGCATTCCGGTGTTGGGGGTTGGAAAATTCAAGGTCCAATACAAGCAACACGCCGCGGAACTTCCCCTGGTTGTTCTCAAAGGGGGGAGTTGTTGCCTCCTCGGGACTCAATGGTTTAAGCCCCTGGGTTTGTTCATTGGGGGGGGGGGGTGCATGCCGTTGGGACTGACCCAATACAGGAGGTGTGTGACGTGCATCCCGAAGTGTTCAAGAAGGGACTCGGAAAATTCAAGGGGCCCCCAGTCGCGTTCGACCTGGACCCGGAGGTCCGCCCAATAAGACTAAAACTGCGGAGAGTGCCTTTTGCACTTAAGGACAAAATAGAGGCGGAACTGGACAAATTGGTGGGCCAGGGGATCCTTGTTCCTGTTGATTCCGCGGAGTGGGACACTCCGATTGTAACAGCGCTTAAGGCCAACGGGGAGGTTCGAATATGCGCTGATTACAAATGTACCATTAATAAGGTGATACGCCCAAATGCGTATCCGGTGCCGGTAGTCAGCCACCTGCTAGCCAGGTTACATGGGGGAAAGTGTTTTGCAAAGCTTGACCTGGCGCAGGCTTACCAGCATCTCTCGGTAACCCCAGCTGCAGCTGCTGCGCAGACGATAGTCACTCATAAGGGGGCGTTCCAGGTGACTCGCCTGCAGTTTGGCGTGAACTCGGCACCAGGCATCTTCCAATCACTAGTGGAACGTCTCTTAAAGGGTCTGGAGGGGGTCTTGCCATATTTTGACGACGTATTGATAATGGGGGGGAGTGAGTCAGAATTGGCTGAGAGGCTAGACAAAGTACTGACGGTATTTGAAAAGGCGGGGTTGAGGTTGCGGAAAGACAAATGCGTCTTCTTCGCAAAAGAGGTTGAGTTCCTGGGTTTCCGGGTAACCCCTGTAGGCATTAAACCCTCCGAATCAAAGGTGGCCGCCGTTCAAAATGCTCCTCGCCCCACCTCCAAGCCCGAATTGCAGTCCTTCCTGGGGCTCTTAAACTTCTACCATTCCTTCCTGCCTAGGAAGGCGTCGGTAGCAGAGCCGCTTCATAAGTTACTAAAAAAGGATGAGGCGTGGCGATGGGGCGAGAGCCAGGAGAGGGCATTCAATGAGCTGAAACAACTCTTATCCTCAGACGCCATATTAACCCATTTTGACCCCAAGAAACCAGTGGTTCTGGTGTGTGATACATCTCCAGTGGGGGTGGGGGCGGTCCTGTGCCACGTGTTGGAAAATGGGCGGGAGGCCCCGGTGGCGTTCTACTCCCCTGTCTAAGGCAGAGCGTAACTACGCACAGACAGACAGGGAGGCATTAGCGATAATTGCTGGGACGAAGAAGTTCCACGACTTCCTCTACAGCCGCCCCTTTACCATCGTGACTGACCACAAGCCCCTGCTAGGCATTTTTACCGCAGACAAGCCCACGCCACAGATTCTGTCCCCTAGGATGCTCATGTGGGCCATTTTTTAAAACGTGTACCAGAATGCGCTGGTGTATCGCCCTGGAAAGGACATAAGCCACGCGGACGCCTTGTCGAGGTCACCCCTCCCCCACACGGGCAGCCATGTGTGCGAGGTGGAACAAGACCACCAGTTGCTCATGATAGAGGTCCTAGATTCACCCCCATAGTGCCCGCAGAAATCGCCAAGGCGACGGGCAGGGACAAGACGTTGGCCCTGGTTAGTTCATGGGTGCAGAAAGGGTGGCCAACGTCCTCCCCGGCGGTGGAATTTGCCCCGTTTTTTAGGGAAAAGTTAGAACTGTCCATGGAGAGGGGTTGCCTCCTGTGGGGCCAGCGGGTAGTCGTCCCTGAGTCCCTGAGAGCAAGGGTGCTTAAGCTGCTGCACGTCAGCCACCCTGGAATTGTCCACTCCAAGGCACTGGCCAGGAGCTACTTCTGGTGGCCCCAGTTGGACGCCGATATCGAGCACATGGTGGGCACTTGCGAGAGTTGCCAAAGCTCCCGGCCCGAAGAGGCCCGACTTCCGCACAGGGAATGGGATGCGGCAAAGGGGCCGTGGTCCCGCGTGCACATTGACTTCACGGGCCCCTTCAGAGGATCGCTTTTTCTCCTTATAGTGGATGCTTATTCCAAGTGGTTAGAGGTTATCCCAGTTGCGAACACCTCCTCGGCCGCAACCATTAAACAATTGCGCAAGGTGTTCAGTTCGTTCGGTATACCCGACACGCTTGTTAGCGATAACGCTAGTTGCTTCACGTCCGCCAAATTCAGGGCATTCATTGACATCAACGCCATCCGGCACATCACCTCCGTGCCTTTCCACCCGGCGACGAATGGCCAGGTAGAACGTCTCGTGCGTACCACCAAAGACGCGCTGAGGCGCATGGGCCCCGGGGATTTAAACCTGCAGCTGGGCCAGTTTTTGCTGGGATATAGGGTAACCCCCCTGGCATCAGGATACTTGCCCGCAGAGCTCCTAATGCGCAGAAAACTGACTACGGTACTGACCAGGCTAGACCCTACGAGGGTGGAAGACACTGGGAGGAACATTGGGTTAGCGGGCACGAAGAGTTTTGAAATAGGCGCCCCAGTCCATTGCAGAAACTACGCTAGCGCAGGGCCAGCCTGGGTTCCGGGAGTAGTCATTGGGCAAACGGGTCCCGTGTCGTACTGCGTAGAGACCAGCACGGGTCTACTCTGGAGGCAGCACGCGGACCAACTCCGGCGCCGGGTCTCTGGAAACCAGAGCGTGGACAGCGCGGAACAGGATTCAACGTTAGGGTTCTCCCCCACCCGTTCAGCCCAAGGGGGGGGGGTTCGGAGTGGTCCCCCACCCATCCAGGTGAGAAGCGCGGTTTTTCGTTAGTCCTCAATGCCCCCGGTTTTCCCACAATGGAGTTTACCCCTACCCCGAAAACCGCGGAACCTCGGCGGGTCGCTAACGAGTCTCCCTCTCCCATTGCAGGACAAGAGACCAGGAAACACAGACGTGATAGCGCCCCCGGGACAAGCCAGCCAGCCTTGCGCCCGAAACGCGCTTGCAATAAACCACATTGGATGAGAGACTTCGTCTCATCCTAGGGGGGAGGGATGTTGTGTTTGGAATATTGTGCCTTTAAGTAATGTAACACTTGAATGAGTGGATATAACAATCACCAGCTGTAACACTGTAACCTTCTGTATTAGGATGCGAGCTAGTGACCACTAGGGGCAATAGCGTGTGCCCAGCTCACATGGTTCCAATTCCCCAAATACCTACAGCGCGGGAAGATTCACGCCACCACCTCACCTGGACAAGAAGGGCGTGACGGGGAGTGATGTCACGCAGACAGTAGCCAATGGGCTATCGAGGAGCCACATTCAAATGTATAGCCACAGTATATATTGAGCTGTTCATCCGCCATTACCACATGTTCCCCTGGACTATCATGCAATAAAGATGTGTTAAGCCAACCTTTCGGCTGTTTCTATTGTCTTGGTTCTCATACACTAAACTCCCCCTCCCCCCATTCTCTAAATGGGAGAGGCCAGGCAATATTTAACCTGGCAGGGGGGGGGGAATGAGATTTTTGAGTGTTGCATGTTGGTGGGTGGAGGGTTATATGTTACATGTTGCATGTTGCATGTTATATGTTATAAAATAAAATTTAAAAAAATTACAAAAAAGAAAAGAAAAAAGAAAAATTACTTTCAGGGAATTGACAGTTCTAGAAATCCTACATACATTTTTTAAAATTGCATTCCCAAAAGTACTTCCCCCCATCTTTGAGTTGGGTTTGACTGTGATTGTGGACTACAATCTAGAACAGGGGTTCCCATGCTAAGGCCCACAACACCATTTCATGTGGCCCCTCACCACTCCAAGTGCATACGAGAAACAGCTCAATCAGAGGATGCAGACAATGAGCAAAGTCCCTCTTTCTTTTGTCTTTCCTCTCCAGTATGTTCTCTTCTCCACACCACCACCCCTTTGAAGCTGTTGGGACAAAATGGCCACCCCCATCATGCAGGCAGGGCAAATTGGCCATCTGGCCTCAAAGCTGACTGAGAGAGCATGACCTGGCCTCCGGCTTGAAAAGGTTGGGAATTCCTGATCTAGAAGTATGTAGGTGGCTGCAGCCAATCTTTTTACCTCATTTCTCATTGGGAAAGGGATCTGCAAGATATGGAATCATGCTTTCTGTAGTGCAACAGGATACTAAAGGGAACCAGCCAAGCTTCTTTCACTGATCAAAATGTTCTATGATCAATTGTACTACTTTTCCTGGACATGAGTGGATAAAATTTACCAAAGTTCATAAAAATACCAAAGAAATGAAATCCTGGAACAAAACAATTAGAAGAATATGGGAAAACAGGAAGACGTGTTGCAAAATGTTTCTAAAAGTTCAGGGCTACCATGTGAATGCAGGGTTGTCTTTTCCATCCAAAGATATTTTTTTTAAAAAAATTAATTAAACATAGAGTTTCAACATTTCTATTTATTTGGGTGGGGAGTCACAGCATTATATCTACCCATAGGATGAAAGGCAATATTGAAATCCAAAGTATGGTGATGATTGCTATCCTTTTCTTTTTATATGCTAGGCGTTGCAACACTGCAGAACCATAAATGCTCATGGCTGCATCAAAAGAAAGTTACAAGGAGAAACCAACAATTATTGTCGAGAAAAACAGCTCAATCAGAGGATGCAGACAATGAGCAAAGTCCCTCTTTCTTTTGTCTTTCCTCTCCAGTATGTTCTCTTCTCCACACCACCAACCACCCTCCTTGCCTTTCTGTTTGATAAATTACCAGCGATGCTGTTAAACACTTTACTAGCAGCCTTTAAAAGTATCCCATCCCCTTAATCCCTAAAGATGTGCTATCTAGCAAGGGTGTTTTTGAACAGAAGACATTCACTCTATCTACTAATCGATCTATAGAGAGAGACAGAGTGAGTGAGTGTGTGTGTGTGTGTGAGTGAATGTGAACATAATGATTTATGACCATTGATACATCAGGAATTATCTTTCATTGTGATTTGATTTTTGATTCTAGTGAGCTGAAGTTATTTCTGAAGGTCTCAAGCAAGCGGTGATAATAAAGATAACTATAGTTATAGTGGTAATGAATGCAATAGCCCAGTCAGTGAACACAATGCTGTTTAGAGGGAAAATGACCAAATCAGAACAAAATAAAAGGGCTACACATCAAATTATGTTCATAGAGTTTGCTGTTGTGGCCTGAGTAGTGTAGAGTGGTGCTGAAATGAATTCATTAGTCAAGATTGCACAAGACTGTAGTTGTTTTTGGCTTTATTGCTTCCTTTTTTCCTTTTTTGTATAATTAAAAATTGCAAATAAAAATCACATATAGAAATATAAAGTAACAATAACATCTATGTGCTCTCTCCACTTGTGGGACTTTATATACTATTATATAATTGTTTTATATATTCCTTTTTTTACTGCTCTTGCCCCACTTCACTTCCAAATGGAAAATACATCCTTTTCCGTCTTTCTCTCTTTCCCTTTCACTAACACATATCTTTAAAATCATTTCACTAAAAGGTAAAGGTCACCCTTGCTTGCAAGCCAGTCGTATCCAACTCTAGGGTTCAGTGTTCATCTCTGTTTCATAGCCGAAGAGCCAGTGCTGTCTGCATTTGCATACATTTCCATGGTCATGTGGCAAGCATGATTAGACACCAGAGTGCATGGAACACTGTTTATGACTCCCTTTTTAGTATTACCTCCTAAATCTGTCTCCCAACTTATTCTTATGTTGCTGTTGTTTTGTTATCTAGTTTTTGTTACACCCAAGAAAAGCCATCACTTGAGGTTTGGAGAACTTGTGACTCAAAAAGACCAACCCTCACCCCATCATGCCAGAATGGAAAAAAATGAAGGACAAAGGAATGGTATTGGTAGGGGATCAAACAAATATAGGTATAGATAAAGCTATTGTTTTTATCATGACTACTATTCATGACGGTTACAGAAAATGGCCCAAGCTGGAGGCTGTTGTCATTCTCATGCTCATGCATTGCTCGAAGGCTTTGCAGGCCTCTCTGTGTTCTTTGTCTGAAAGAAACACTGCCTTTGTTATGAGTTTGCTTTGCTCCAGCATGGTTCTTCTTAAATTACACCAATTTAATTCTATGGGACATTGTAGACAAGTTATAATCTGGGGTCTCTGAATGTCCTCCTTATCTTTCTACTTCATAAATCAAAACAAAGCCTGTCAGAGGTGGGGAACCTGCAGTCTTGAGGGGAGCCTGGACTTCTGGGAGTTGAAGTCCAAGTACATCTGGTTGAGAAACCCTGGCCTAAAGGAAACAGGCTAGTCCTCCAGGTGTTCTGGAACTTCAATTCCCAGAAGACTAGGCTCCCCTCAAGGGTGCAATTTCACCACCCCTTGCCCAAGGAAAATGGAAGTGCTACCAGTGGAGATAGATTTGCAAAATAGGAGGAAAGTTGTTTGTTATCTCTGACAATTAGGAGACACTGGATGTATTTAGGGACTCAACAGGAACAGCCAATGTGGCTCAGAGCCTGGAATGGTAGAGGCCCATCCTTCACAGCTTTTGAGTGATCCTAATGGATATTCTATTAATCTATACCTGTAAGGAAGGTGTGTGGCCGTACGTGTGCGGAATGCGTACCTACACCCCTGGAGCCTATCCCATAATGCTCCACACACACCTACCTTTTGTCCCTGAGATCAGCACCACGAGGGTCCGGGGGCCAAGAGTGAGGCCTAAGCCCCACAAAATGGGAAAAAGAATGGAAACTACAACTCCCATGATGCCATGGGAGGAAAAATGGCAGTTTAACAGCCAGGCCTGGAAACAGAATGTTGGAGAGAGCTGATTTGCATGTTGGACTGTGATTGGTTGAGAGTGAATGACTGACGGAGAAAGGTCCTGATGCGGAGGGAACAAACCATTTAAGCCTCTACAGCCCTGGAATGAGACACTTTCAATGTACATCGATGCTGTGTGAGTGAGAGACAGAGAGAGACAGGGAGTGTGTGTCTGTGCGTGTGTGCAAGACAATGAACAAGACAGTGGGTTCCAGATCATTCACTTGTGGGTGCGGGTGTTTGGGTGTATCAGGGTCTGAAAAACCTAAACATACAACAAACACCCCTGGTCAATGTCAAGTAATTAGCTCTCATCTTTCCTTCCCTACCTCCAGCAATTCTTCTCCCCTTCCTTCTTTCCTTCCCTCCCACATTCTTACCCCCCCCCCGTCTTTCTTTCCTCCTAAATTTTCACCTCAACACCTACCATCCCTCCCTCATCATCATGCCAGGGTGAGTCTGCCCAGGTTCCTTTAGTGAGAGCCAGGGGACATCACAAATGGTGTGTGTGTGTGTGTGGGGGGGGGAGGCAAAAAGCAAAAAACAAAACAAAACAACACTCTCCAAGCCATCCTCACCCCACAAATTGAGCCCCCTAAAAAAAACACCATCGAAGACGGGCAACTGTGCTAGTTTATTTAAAAATAGTCCTCTCTGGTATTTATGTCTCACTTCTTCGGTTAAGTTCTGAAACTTGGTTCAATGACACACACACACACACTCCGCATCTGATCTACTTCACAAGGTAGTTGAGAGGATAACGTGGTGATTGAATGCACCACATACTCTGCCTTTTGAGTTCCATTGGAGAAAAAGGAAGGATACAAATGTAACAGGCAAGCAAAGAAAACCAAATTCTGGCTATGACATTATCTGTAAAATGCCATGCAGATATATTCAAGAGGATCCCCAGAATTAAGTATATGTCACATACAGTACCAGGAACAGCATTTATTAGGGACCATTCAACAATTACGTGACCCATTTTTTTGGAATAATTGACACCCCCCCATGTAATCCAACCATAATTTTTGCTTTGAACCTTTCCCATTTAAAATTACATAATCCAAAGCTTTTGTATTGAAACTGATTTTTAGAGCTTTTCACTATTGGTGCCTAATGCAGAATGTATCTTTATGAAAAATCACAGTGCTGCCGCACCCCTCCCGCCCCCTCCACCTGGCAGGAGGAGGATAAAGGGAGCCCCCATGGCCACAGGGAGCTCCAAATCACTGCCACCACTGCCGCCATGCTGCCGCACCCCTCCCGCCCACTCCACCTGGCGGGAGGAGGATGAAGGGAGCCCCCATGGCCATGGGGAGCTCCGAATCGCCGCCGCTGACGCCATGCTGACGCCATGCTGACGCACCCCTTCTGGCTCTGTTTTACCGGACTTTGTTTGGGACTTTATGGTTGAGGTCTCCCTTTTGTTTTTTTTTGAAATGTTTTAAATTGTATTGTATTGCTGATATCTTGTGATGCTGCTTGTAATTGAATTTCTATTGTGTATGCCTGTTTATTGAATTATGTGACTTTGTATATGCTATTTTTGTTTTGTCATTTCATGTCCTATGTAAACCACCTTGAGTCAGCCATTGGTCTGAGAAAGGTGGTATAGAAAAATGAAATGAATACCCTTTGTGAAGAGATTTTTTTTTCCAGGGAGGCATGAGGATGTCAGGTAAATTCCAATAGTGTTCTTCTACTATCTTCTTTATAAGGATTAAGAGTCGTTGTCATCTCCTGCTGGGGGTACATCAAGATCATCTTCTCAAATCGGATCAAAATACCCAGAGATCATTTTTAAACCTAAAAAAGCGCCATGTTTCAAAACCACAACAGCTCCAAATGGATTATGTAATCTTTGACCTGAACCCCCCCCCCCATGTAATTTTCTGTAATTCAGATGGCAGACCCCCTACCCCCTTCAAGGATCACATAATTGTTGAATGGCCCCTTAGAGCAGAGCCAGAGAATGAGTAAACCTTTTCCCGCCCTATAGTATGTATCTTCTATTATCTATCTCCATTGGCAAGAGATGATTGGAAGTATAGTTCAGCAATATCAGGAAACCACACATGTTCCCTAGTCCTTCAAGAGAAAATACCAAGAGTTATAGCAAGGCAGGGAAGACAGGAAGACACCTATCACCCAGATCAAGATGGCCAGTGGCCTTAGTTAACCCTGCTAGTCAGTCTATTTGGAGGGGAAAGTACCACCATATCCCTAGTGGTTCAGCAAGAAGAGTACAGTGGGCTGGAATAAAGAACAGCAAGTATTTCCAAGCAGCCAGCAGCAAGTGATGTTTGTAAGAGCTTTTCCTTAGATGTTGCATCAGATGATGCAACAGAGTCCATTAAGAATGTTCAGCTTCCTTCCTTTGCTTACTGTTGTACTGCTGCTCTGGTTGGCTCTGCTGTAGTGGTAAAATGGATAGATTGTTCTTTTTCTTTCCTCACATGGTTTGCCTTGCTGGTCCAGGGTGGAAGAACTCTGGCTAATCATAAAACGTTTGCCCAAATAAAAGAACCTTAATTGTTTTGGGAATTTCCAATTATAATTTATCCCTTTATCAATCAGTCTCTTTTTTTAAAAATAATAATTTTTACTCTGCCATTTTTCTCTCTGCTGAAACTAGCAAATAGATGTTCTACTATGTAGTTTTATTCCTTTTTGGAAAGGCTCAGAGGATGAACATTAGGGTAATTTCCATTACTTGTTTGATTTGCAAGAAAATCATAAAATAACTGAGTTGGAAGGAGCCTATGACGCTATTGAGTCCACTGCACAACGCAGAAATCCAAATCAATGCAGATCTGACAGAGGGATATCCAGGTTTTCTCCTGAATGCCTCCAGCACTGGAGGATTAGCCTAAGGCACACTCTTTTAAGTATATAACATGAGGAGCAATTATTCAAATATTCCATATATGAAGCTTGTAAGCTCACTTTTCCTGGAATTGGCTATCTCCATACACAACAACCTTTCTCATACCCTATGGCAGTGATAGCAATCCTTGGCACTCCAGGTGTTCTTGGACTTCAATACCAGAAGCCCAGGAAAGCACTCCTGCTCTGCCTTTTGACAATACTGGGTTATAGAGTGCGCCTCTGCAGCCATGCTGTTAGTCAGCATTGAAAAAGACCATGGAAGATAATGAGTGATTTTTTCATAAAGACTATAGCTGTTTGCTTGGAGAAGTTTACCTACCTAGGTAGAAAAAATGTTACAGATCCAGTAGCTCAGCTGAGATGCTTGAGATCAAGAAAACTACTTTTGAAATGGCACAAAATTAGTTTGTATTCTTGTTTTTATATTTTCCTGTATGTATTCAGAAATCATTCAGGATGAAGAGGGGCAGTTAGTTGTATTAGTTTATGGCAACATCAACAAGGAAGAGCCTTCAGGTATTTAAAAAGCTGATAAGAGAGATCTGGCATAAGCATTTGTGAAGTACAATTTGTTTTCATTTGTTATAAGATACATTGCCTCAGTTGGAAGACAGTGAGATCTACATCTGGGGGGGGGGGGGGTGTAATCAGCAGGGTCCATAGGCAGTAAAAGGCAAAAAGTACAAACAGTGGTACAGGTTATTCAATGAAATCCTGCAGGACCTGAAAACACAAATTTGAGATTTTGAATTCCAAACATGTTCAGCGTCTGCTTCCAAAATTCATCTTTGATGGAGTATGGGGTCAGCCAGCTTTGAGGAATGCTCATGTTCGTTTTACTGAGTAGCAACCTTGACATAAGCTCCAGAGTCCTACCAAGATGATGCAATGGCCTCCTCACCTCAGACAGACAGACAGGCAGGCAGACTTTTTCTTAGTATGTTGACTTCTCAGGAGGCCACCGTTTGGGGTCCTTTGGCCATAGTCTTTTACTAAAAACATGTAAAGGTGGACTTGTGTGTATTCTGGAAAATCCTGAATAATCCTGATTTAAACCCGCTATACCTCCCTTCTAATGAATGGCACAGTGTGGAGATTTTTGCTCCATTAAGATCCATACTCAACAGCAGATTAGACTCTGTTGAGCACCATTGAAGGTTCTTTGCCCATAGTAAACAATATGTTATATGTGGTATGTGTTATAAATTTCAATTAGGACTGTGTACCAGTTAGTGAGTCTCAGTGTCCTCAGTGAAGCATGTGTACTAGAACATCATTTCTAGTTTATCCTTCCAAAAAAAAAATGATCATGGTTATACCACTGTCCTCAATCTGCACTCCAGATGAAACTCCCATGATCCCAAAGCAATCTTGTCTGGAGATGATAAGAGCTGTCATCCAAAACATCTGAAAGAAGCTGGATCATAGAAGGTTGCTGGAAGATATAGGATATGTTCAAATCAGATAGAACAGCAACAACATGTTTTGTCTTTCATGCTGGATCCATATCCTTGAGTCCCTTCTCAATTGTCATCATCCTCAGTTCCTGTGGAGGATGGCTAGAAATCTGTGAGAGAAAATTGTACATTGCCTCCAGTACTACAATGAATTTTTGTTATGTTGGTCTCACCCAGTTTTGCACGTCAGTGGCCTACAAGATTATCCCAGGCAGAAAGAGCTCTCATTATTTCTTAATGTGCAGTGTCTTGATTACAGGTTGGGTAATTACAGCTGCACTGTATGCAGTTGGAGCTTGGTGGGTAAGACTGTCAGAAACTGGAGTGCATGTACCATTTCCAAAAGTAGAACAGGAACTGGGGAGGAGGGATGTGAGTGAATAAATGAATGAATGTGTGTGTTCACGCTTGCACTTGCACTTGGTGTCTCACTAGACCTTTCTTGAAAAGGTCGTAAATCACATTAGAGAACTGTAAATCAATTCTTTTTCAAGACCTGTAGCCCACTAATGCAAGGGGCTGATGATTGAAAAGACTGTGCAGACAAAGTGCAAGTCAGGAAGAAGACTTTTTTAAAAAGAAAGAAAAAAAGAAGTTGGGGGAAGAAAGAAGTTATTAAGAAAAGGTTTAATGATTTTAAAAGAACTTCACTAATAAAATGGATTTAGGGCACAAGGACAGATGTCAAAAACAGTCTAATGGAGAGCTTTATAATATCCACTAGCACGACAATGAAAAATATACGCATAATGTACTAAAACATCTCCACATTTGAATCATATTTACAGCCTTCTAAAAGGTAGCATGCATTTCTTCCTAGTAAAGCAAGTTTCTTCTGCCGTTCATGACAAAAGATAAAGCCACAGATGGGTGATTTCTGGATCTTCTTCAGTGATGTTGCCCTTATGGCTTTTGGATTTCCTTTAGAACTTGGCATCTGCTTAAGTACTGAATGAATGAAATTATAAATCTTGAGGCCTTTTGCCAGGACAGGTCTTGTATAGCAGAGGCATATCTTCAGGATCTACTTGGGATTTATTCTGTAGAACTGTACTGGCATCCATTACGAGCTGAGGAACAATAGTCCTTCTGAGCATGTGTTTGGCTTAAGGATTTATGATCACCACCAGAATGAAACATGCAGATTTTCCAGCCAATGTGGTTCCTAAAAATGAGGTCCTTTTAACCTAATGGGTAGGGCAGCACAGTGGTATGCTGGCCCACAGGGATACAGGGACTCATCCCGGTGTGCCCCAGTGACTGGCACCCCCCAGAGGCAGGCAGAGACAATAGGAATGTATGGGATTTCTTCCCCCAACCCCCCAATAGGTGCCCCAATCACTTCCTGTCCACCACCCTCCCAAGGTGCCTAGCACACACCTAGGGCAGCAGAACCAGAAATGGCATGAGGCCACTTACAGTTACAATTAATTTAAAGATTTAGCACAAAGAACAGAAATACATTGTGAATGCCTTTTGTAAGTTTGAAAAGAATAAAACATTTGTTAGTAAAATGTAGAATAGCAACATTCCATGAAGAAAATGACAATATTTGCTAAAATCAAATTAGTTGTTACAGACAGAAGTTTTCCCACACAAAGCAGAGTATGACTTCACTCTGACTAAAAGAGGAGATAGATATGATCTTGAAATAACAAACTCTGTATGGCATGCAAAATCAAGACCTATAAAATGAGCAGCTGCTTGAAATGTTATCTAGCACCACTAAACTCATACCACCCTTAACTTTTAAGAAGCAGGCCTATAAGATCTGAATGGTATGGCAGCAGAGTTTTCAAATCAAAATATGATTTAAAAAGGAACTAAAATAAGATGTCTACCTCATCTAATGCAGAGACTCAAAGAATTCAGTCCTGTAGGTCCAGAAGAAACGTCCTCCTAGATCCCAGATGGGGGAATCTCAAAAAGGCTCATAAGAAAAATTAATTGATGGATCAGAGATAGAACAAATTCCTATCTCTTGGAAAGGGAAAAGGATCAGGAACCAAAGTTTAGGGGAAAGTCTGAGGGGACAAACCGTCTTCTCTCAAGGTGCAGTGGCTTTTTGCTTCAAAGTTTCCTGCTTTCTAAATTGCTCCATGTTCCTTCTTCCTCACAAGATGGTTCTTCATTGGTAAGTAACATGGTGGGGGCAACACCTAGAAGACAGTCCTCTACTGTTTTCACCAGTTAACATAACCCTAGGCACCATAACTCTGTATAAAGGAATATGGCCTTGAGAGAATGCAGGACAGCTGGGTGCGGCGTGGCCGGTTGATATAAAAACTCCGCTCCACTTGCCGGCGCCGGCGGATTTTTCTCTCGGCCGGCCCCAGCCTTGAGAGAATGGAGGACAGTTGTATGTGGCGCAGCCGCTTGGCAATAAGAATGTGTTATATTGTGCTGCTATTGTGTTGATGTGATATTTTGAACTGTAATTTGCTATTGTAATCTGTTTGATATTGTGTTGATATTGTGTTAATGTGATATTATGTTGATGTGATATTTTGTAACTGTAATCTGTAGCTGATACTTTGTTAGCTGCCCAGAGTCGCATTGCAAGTGTGGCGGCATACAAGTTTGAAATATTAAAACAAACAACAACAAACAACAACAACATGTCAAGCTCATGGCTTAACAAAATTTCCAGGGGTCTAAGTGTTACCTCCAGACTGGTCCATTGCTTCAAGCTAAAGAAAAAGCTTTATTACCATAACACGAAGTTGTTCCTACTGTCCCATTTGCCAATAGCTAGGGCTTTGTGCCCACATGGGAGTAATCTTCTTACTCTTTTTTGTGGTTTATTTCCCTTAGAAGTTCCCTGTTCATGACAGCTACGTGTTTTCAGGATAGGGCCTGTCTAATAAATTCTTGCCCTTCTCTGAACATTTTAGCTTTTAGCAACCTAATTCAAGAAGAAAGAAAACTATTGTTAGTTAACTGGGAGTTTGAAATCCTTACTGATCTTGGTCAGTGATCCACTTCTCATCAACTCATATTTCTGGCCCAGAAAAAGATTTTTCCCTACATGCTGTCTGTTTTTCCATGTACAGGTATACTTTTTAAAAAGTACATCCTAATTCCTGGAATGTTTCTGAAACATTCAGTATTGTTTCCCAGTATTGCTGCTTCTTTTTCTTACCCCTTCTTTTTTATTTTAATAAACAACATAAAATACAAAAAGAGAAACAAGAAAAATACATATACATTAACACCCCCCCACCCCCCCACACACTAAAATTAATAATTAAAAAACATATCAGTTCAGGGATTGCCAACCTTTTTCAGTCAGGGGCCAGGTCACGCTCCCTCAGACAGTTGAGGGGGCCGGACTGGTTCTCCCACTGCCATTTATGGCTGTTGTGAATGCATTTACGACAGCTGTAAGCAAGGGCAGGGACTGGATTATTTGACACTGTGGGCTGGATCTGGCCCACAGGCCATAGGTTGCCTACCCCTGCACTAATATATCAATAAATACTCCCAACACCACTGTCTTTTTAAAATTATCTAAACAAATTTCCCCTTTCTTATTCTTATCCCCCTTCTTACTCCTTCTTACACCATTAGCAAGTAGTTCCAACTTATTTTACACTCTAGCATTCCATTATTTCATTTCCTTGATTCAATGTGAAGCTAGGGGCTGCAGAGGCTCAGTGGTTAAGAAGCTCGCCTTATTAGCTGGAAGGCCGGCAAGTCAGCAGTTCGAGACCCAGGTACTGCATGATGGGTTGAGCGCCCATATCTGTCCCAGGTTTGGGATCATGAAAGGAGCCTCATATGGGTGTTCCCTGAGCTGAGTTTCTTCCACAAAAATCCTTTCAATTCAGAATAATTTCTGACAGGAAATTACCAGTATTATAATATGAAGCTTCCCAACCATGACCAGATAAAGCAACATTATATTGTTATCACATATATAATCCCAACAGCTCTTAAGACTCCACAAATTTACCTCCATGAATTCTGACACAAGGAGGAACTGAATAAGATGAAAATGTAAGAACAAATTTGCTAAGGAATATAATTGACTCATGTTTTAACAGGCAAGTACCAAAATGTGGCCTAATCTCCTCAAGATGTTTGCAGTCTCTACCCCAGGTGTGTCTCCCTCCCTGACTGTCTTTTGTCTGATTTCACTGTTGTTAAAGGGAGCTTCTCATGTAATGCTTTTGCTACTGAAATATATCTATCTACCTAATATGAAGTACACAAAGTCTCTTTCAATTGTGAAGATGATTCACATATATAAAGAACAGTTCCCAAAAATTTCCATGTGTTTTGAGTAACTGTGGTTATTTTAGCTGAGGATACATTTAATCCACATAATTGATATGGTATCTGTGCACATTATCCTCAAGAGTAGGTTAAGTAGGATATAAGTCAGGGGTTCTCAACCTTTTCCAGCTGTAGGCTGGACCACGCCCCCTTAGACAGCTGAGTGGGCTGGACTGGTGCCGTAAAATGTGACCGTGGCTGTCGTAAACATATTTTTACGATGGCCATGGACTCATTTACATAGTAAATGCGTTTACAATGGCTGCAGACTAATTTACGGCTGTCATAAACACATATGTGGCCATAAATGAATCCATGGCCAATTCTGGTGGTGGTGGCGGCAGCTGGAGCAAAGTCAGGGGATGGATTATTTGGTGTCATGGGCTGTAGGTTGTGAACCCCTGATCTAAGTAGACTCCAGTTTAAAATGTTAAATGAGAGGAATCTGCTTATTGTGGCTGTGTGTCTCAGCTCCTCTGGTTGCCATTGGCTTGCTTGTTAAACAATAAAGAGGAATCCCAGCCTTTCAGTGAATAAGCTTGGAGCAGCATGGCAGACACACGCATAATAATAATAATAATAATAATAATAATAATAATAATAATAATAATAATAATAATAATAATAATAATAATAATAATAATAATAATAATAATAATAATAATAATAATAATAATAATAATAATAATAAATTTTAATTTATACCCCGCCCTACTCAGCGCATGGCCGACTCAGGGCGGCATCACAACATATCACAAAATTACAGAATACAGTTCAAAAATACAATATACAATTATACAAAATTCATAACAAAATCAAAACCGCAAATGGGACCAGGGACCATAGAACCTACCCAACAATATAAAACTTTGTGCACAAGATCTGTCAAACTCAGAGTTATATCTCAGACACACAACCCTTCCAACCTCCTGAATGAACAGGGTATGGAGAATAATAGAGCATCTTGTTGAATCATCATCAATTCATCATAGATTTATTGGGGGGGGGCTCCCCATATGGCAGAGTTTTTCTGGACAATGTCCCTTCATGCCATAAGTAGGGCATCATGCTTGAATAAGAGGGGACAAACAAAAATTGTTCTGCTGCTGGAAAAGCACCATCAGAGAGGAAAGGTGTTTTTGTTTGTTTGTTTGATTTTTCTCTTTCTGGATCAGATCTTGCAGATATAGCAAGAATTTTCAGAAACGTACCAGCTCCATCTGCGCTCAACTCGAATGTATTTCCTGACTGAACAGCTTCATTGATTGATTGGCCCAAATCCTGTTGCTTATATTATGTTTATTATCGAGTATTCATTATTGTACCGAACATATTTTTGTGCTCCTTTATTACTGTATTATTACTGTATTGTATGTTGTGGACATGTTGTACTTGCTGCCTTGAGTTGGCTTTGGCTGAGAAAGTGAGGGATCTAAATTAAAATTTATTATTATTATTATTATTATTATTATTATTATTATTATTATTATTATTATTATTATTATTATTATTATTATTATTATTATTGTTGTTGTTGTTGTTGTTGTTGTTGTTGTTGTTGTTGTTGTTGTCGTTGTCGTTGTCGTTGTCGTTGTCGTTGTCGTTGTCGTTGTCGTTGTCGTTGTCGTTGTCGTTGTCGTTGTTGTTGTTGTTGTTATTATTATTATTGTTGTTGTTGTTGTTGTTGTTGTTGTTGTTGTTGTTGATGTTGTTGATGTTGTTGTTGTTGTCGTCATCGTTGTTGTCGTTGTTGTCGTTGTTGTCGTTGTTGTTGTTGTTGTTATTATTATTATTATTATTATTATTATTATTATTATTATTATTATTATTATTATTATTATTATTATTATTATTATTATTATTATTATTATTATTATTATTATTATTATTATTATTATTACTGAATTGGACCAGAGTAGGCCCACTGAATCAGTGCGGATTTGTTGAGTCAAGTTCTACTCTGAAAGTTCTACTGATACAAAGTTCTACTGAACTTTGAAAGATCTACTGATTCAAAGGGACCTACTCTAGCAGCAACCTACCTAGCAAAAGTGAGGCATAATTAGAGCAGGCCCATCTGAATCAACAAAACTGGATTTTTGGTATCAGAACTTACAAAGGAGTTGAGTCATCAAATATCCATTGATTCAATCAGCCTATTGTAGTGTAGTTTGCTATATAACAAGATTCGGAGCATTGTGTGCCCTGAGCAAGATGAGGGAAGTTTGGTCACTTGACTGTTATAGGAAAAAGAAGGGAGAGAGGACTTAAGAATTTTATGGCATAGCACATGGGGAAAGAAGCAGCAATGCAGTCCAAGCTGACTGAGGACAGGGAACAGCATATAGACCTCTGTCTCTCTCACAAGCACATGGAGGGGGAAGAGATTATGGAACTTAATGCCATTGCTACTGCCGTTGCTACTAATGATGATAATAATAATACTGCCCATTAAACATGGATTCCTGTCATTCTACAATAAAGTTAACCAGCATCAATAGAAGAGTACTTACACAATAAATGCCTATAAAACCAACTATCAGCACTATTTATAAAATCAATTAAATATCAGTTAAATGTCTGATATTTTTTTAAAGCAAAAGAAAAAGAAAGGGTCTTTCAACATTTTCTGAGACCAGGTGTCTTGGAGCATCCTGTATGGAAGAATTCCACTGTGTTTGGAAAACCCCAACTGGCAATTTCCCCCAGG
This sequence comes from Bradypodion pumilum, assembly GCA_035047305.1. Classification (NCBI taxonomy): domain Eukaryota; kingdom Metazoa; phylum Chordata; class Lepidosauria; order Squamata; family Chamaeleonidae; genus Bradypodion; species Bradypodion pumilum. The sequence continues at coordinate 248,596,167 of JAWDJD010000002.1, forward strand.
CACAAAACAGCAAAGGGGACTCATGAGCAGGGCTCCAAGTCCCTGTTGCCTAAGGAAGCACTTTGTTGCACCAGTGTACACATTCTTGTGTGGGGAGTATATTGGAATAACACTGGGTCACTCAGCTCCCATCATCCTGGGAAAAATCCTGCTCCCCAAATACAAAATACAGCATATAGCCATATTGCCTAAGAACTCATCAGGTTATTTCTTGCTAAAGCTGGGCAGGTGTGAATCTGGTCAATGTCTAGATAAGAGGCTATGTGAGTGTAAATCAGGGCTACACTCACAGTTGCTACAACCATACCGAGGTGGAAGTGCTATTGGGCTTGTACATTGCACAGTGGGTGAAAAATGGCAGCCGATTGTGTGATCGATTTGCGTCGTCGGCTGCATCGGCAGCATCTGCATCTGCTGCGGCAGCGTTGGTGTCATCGTTGGTGGTGCCATTTGCATCGTCGTGGTGGTGGTGGTGGAATGCCCAACATGCTTACAACAGCATAATGTTATGCTACACCTTGAGAAATAAGATGCTGGCCTACAAGTACTGTTTTGGATAACGATTAAAAGTTGCTGGGATATAAATGCCCTATATAAAGATAATTTATTATAAGCATTTATTTACATTTAAAAGTGGCCCACAAGTACACACACGCATGCCACAAGTGATACACTACCGCAAAAAGCTAGAAAAAATATATTCCATTGAAACTCATTGCTATATAATTGCCCCTATGCCTTTTGTCAGGAGGCACACTCTGGCATTTCACTTCTCTGTTGATTCTGAAGATTCATACTCTGAAGGCATATTTTAACTCAGATATTCACAGACAGCTGCATAAGATGAGGGCCTGAACCCATAAGGGAACCACATGGCTTGCAAAGTTGAAGTACTGTACCAGGACTTTCTGATTTAAGAGCTCTGACAATACCATCTACCACTCTCCATAGGAGACAGCAAGCTCTCGGAGGTTAGCTGGAGGCCTCCTGTCCATGTGGATGGAAGAAGGATTTTATTGCCTTTCATTGTAGGTGTACATGCACACATGCTTCCTCTATGTGCAAATGCACAGATCAACATGGTAGCCTGCCTTTTTAAAACTGGAGGCATCGTCATGAAGACTGTCACAATATGTGCCTGCATATCAACATGTACCAGTATGGCAGCTTTCTGTGAGGGTACCTCTTCTAACTGCCCATGTGGGATATCTATATTTCCTTCCTCTCTTTTTTCCTAATAAGGTTGCATTGTGTTCTATATGTATTTTTTTTAAAAAAACAACAACAACACTTTCGGGCAATACCTTTTCTTCAAACCACTAAAATGTTAAAAACCAAGTTAAAATGTTAAGAAGTTGTGTGAGGAATTTTGCATTCTCTAGCAATCTTTATCAGACCAAAGTGAAGTCCAGAAATCTGACTCCAATATATCATGGTCTCCTCACCTGCCAGCAGGCTCTGCTCCCCCTCTGTTAGAGGTTTGATGGGCCGAGGCACAGGCAGAGTCCCGGACTGTCTAGCAGGCCGTAAGGGTGGCTTTCTCTTTGCTTGACACAGAAAGGTTAGGTCCAGATAGCCTGGCTCATGGGTTTGTAGAGAAATGGTGATCCAGGACTAACTACACAGGGGAAATTAAACTGCACAGACCCCTGGGATGGAAACACCACTTTCCCATATGAAAATCACCCTTATCTTGCTTCTGGGGAACTTCTGGCCTAGAATGTGTTTAAGGTGTGTGGGAGTAACTCTGTTACCTTTGGAGCAGCAACTTGCTGATCTCGGGATGTGGAGCAAAGTTTCTTCTTTAGGATAACAGTCCCATTGAAGTTGGTAAAACCAAGACACAATCCTTCCTTCAATAAAGGCCCAATTGTTATAGTTTCCCCTCCTCAATTTGCTCCGGTGGCAGTGGGAGCAGAAAGGAGTACGCTTGACGAACAAAGTCCATTTTGTCATTTTATTGGAAAAGTAACAAAGTCCAATATATAGGTGAAACTCAAAAAATTAGAATATCATGCAAATGTTCATTCATTTCACTTAAAAGGTGAAACAAATATATGAGATAGACTCACTACATACAAAGCGAGATATGTCATGCCTTAATTCGTTATAATTGTGATGATCATGGTGTACAGCGTAGATGAGATTATGTGATGATTATGGGGTACATGAGATTGGGGGGTTGGGGTTTTCAGAAGCAGTAAGCCATAAACATCAATATTATAACAAAGTAAGGCTTGAACTATCTCACTTTGCATGTAATGAGTCCATTTCATATTTGTTTCACCTTTTAAGTTGCATTACTGAACTGAATGAACATTTGCATGATATTCTTATTTTCTGAGTTTCACCTGTATGCAGAATATAAGAAAACCAATTGTAACTAAACTAAGACATTACTGCCCTAAGAAAGAAATGAAAAGCAATAAGCTAACACTTATCTAAGTAGAAGTGGCAGTCCTAGCCGTCCCATATGAGATGGTACGGATTGAGGCCCATCGAGATAACAAACAATATGGGTCCTCATAACTATGGATAACGGGCTCCTAATTGAGTTTTTTGGGTAGGTTTTTATACATTTCTCCATGAGAAAGTGTCCTGGAGAAGTGCTAATTGACTTCTCAAAGTGACAGTTTCGTATGTAGATCAAAGATAGCAGATGGCTGGCTATCAGCGATCTCATCTCTTCTTGTGAGAGAAGTCCACCTCTGGGGTCGCTTCCCAGACCATGGCCTTGAGAAAAGAACAAGAGGTGATTTCCCATTATCTTAGGAAAATGGTGGAGTGTGCTTTTTCAAATGGCTTCCTTAGGCTAAGTGACATAACTCATACAAAGAAAAGAAAAGCAGTACTAGCATTTCTACTTAAAATCCTACTAAACTAACAGGTAATTAACATAAAAATGATGTCATCCTACATGGAATATTATTGACACAATAGAGGGATCATTATGTGTCTTTGCATTTGTTATGTATGCATATCAATGTACTGTAAAGCTATCAAGATATAAATGTTCCATCACAATTACAATGTATCTCAGCTGAAAGGAACGCGAGCAAGCAACCCCTTGGGGCAGCTGCGAGCGTTCAGCCTCACATGGTTCACATTGCTCAATCACGGACAGCCGCGGGAAATGCCTCCGCATTCAGCAGAATGAAGATACTCGCATTCAGCAGAATGAAGATACTCGCATTCAGCAGGAAGAAGATACAACTGCGAGAGTAAGGCGTGCCTGGGCGAGGCCACGCCGACAGTAGCCAATGAGCTACCGTGCTGCAAGATTCAAATGTATAGTCCTCAGTATATAATGAGATGTACCACCACCATTACCCCCATGCTTCACCGGAACACCATGCAATAAACCTGTGTTAAACCAACCCTTCGGTTGTTCTGTTGTCTTTGGTCCCATACACTAAATTGGCGACGAAGGTGGGATATGGCTGCCCACGGGACCAAGACATGCGCCGGCTACGAGATCAGGAAGCCGGGAGACTTGGAGCTGTTTGAGATAGACTTCAACGCAGCGCTGGTGGAGCTCGAAGTCTCAGATGAGGCCAAGAAGAGGGCCATTTTCGTCCGCATGCTCGGACACGAGACCAAGAGGACCTTGGTGGACCTGATCGCGCCGAGGAAGGTGGGCGACCTCAAAGCCACAGAGCTCCTGGCGGCGCTGCGCGCCCATCTCCGGCCAGCGATAGCGATGTTCCCCGCTCGGAGCGCGTTCTGGAGGCGAGTCCAGGCGCCCGGGGAATCGGTCGCCGAGTTCGCCGCGGCCCTGCGGCTGGCCGCCGGCCCATGCAAGTGGGAGACCCCAGAAGTCACCCTCCGGGACTGCCTGCTCTGCGGTCTGAGGGATACCGAGACTCAGCGCGCGCTGATGAAAAAGGAGCTGCCTCCCACGTGGCAACAAGTCCTCGACACGGCGCAGGCCGCGGAGGCCACGACTGCCGGGGTGCAAGAGCTTCAGGACTGGCGCCCGAAGCCCGCCAAGGCAGAGAGCTCGGTGCGCGCGGCCCGGCGAGTTTCGAACTCGTCTGCGGAGAGCAGCGACAACGAGGACGTCCGGAGGGTCCAGAGAGAGGGCCGGCGCTGCGACGGCTGCGGCGCCGCCCACGCCCGCGCCAAATGCCCATTCCGCAAGGCCGAGTGCCACAACTGCGGCCGGCGCGGGCACATCGCCAAGGTCTGCCGGAAAAGGCGCGAGGCCACAAGGAGTTCTCCAGACCGCTCGGCGAGGCAGGACCGCACCACGAGGCCAAAGGACGGCACCCGGACCACGAGGACGCGGGACGGCGTAGGGCGCATCTCCGACGACAGCGAGGGCGACGCTCCGGTTTGCAGCGTTTCCACGGAGCACCCCCGTTACTTCGTTGAGGTAGTAATACAAGGGGCCCCTGTTAGAATGGAGGTGGACTCGGGTTCGTCATACTCTATTATTTCCCAGGGAGAGTTCATGAAAATCGCCCCCCGCGTGCGGCCCAAGCTCAAAGCGTTGAGGGCCACACTGAAGGACGTGCAAGGGAACCGCATCCCAGTGTTGGGGGTTGGGAAGTTCCAGGTCCAGTTTAAAAAGCACACCGCAACGCTTCCCCTAGTCGTCCTCAAGGGAGGAAAATGCAGCCTCCTCGGGACTCAATGGTTCCAGCCCCTGGGGTTGTTCATTGGGGGGGTGCACGCCGTGGGAGCACACGCCACCGGGACTGATCCAATACAGAGCGTGTGCGACGCGCACCCCGAGGTTTTCAAAAAGGGGCTCGGAAAATTCAAGGGCCCCCAGTGACTTTCGACCTGGACCCTGGAGTACGTCCAATCAGACTTAAACCGCGCAGAGTGCCTTTCGCACTAAAGGACAAAATAGAGGCGGAGTTGGACAAATTGGTGGGCCAGGGGATTCTTGTTCCTGTTGATTCTGCGGAGTGGGAAACTCCAATTGTAACAGCGCTCAAGGCCAACGGGGAGGTCCGCATATGCGCTGATTACAAGTGCACCATCAATAAGGCGATCCGCCCTAATGCTTATCCGGTGCCGGTAGTCAGCCACTTGTTGGCCAGGTTACACGGGGGGAGGTGTTTCGCTAAACTCGACCTGGCCCAAGCCTACCAGCAACTCCCGGTGACCCCCGCCGCAGCTGCTGCACAGACCATAGTCACCCACAAAGGGGCGTTCCAGGTATCGCGCCTCCAATTCGGCATGAATTCGGCGCCCGGGATTTTCCAGTCACTCGTGGAACGCCTCCTGAAGGGGTTAGAGGGGGTGTTACCCTACTTTGATGACGTATTGATTACAGGGGGGAGCCGGGCCGAATTAGCAAGCAGGTTGGGAAGGGTCCTGACAATATTCGAGAAAGCGGGGTTGCGGTTGCGGAAGGACAAATGCGTTTTCTTCGCAACTGAGGTTGAGTTCCTAGGGTTCCGTGTTACTCCCGAGGGAATCAGGCCATCCCAATCCAAGGTGGCCGCCATCAAGAAGGCCCCTCGCCCCACCTCCAAGCCCGAGTTGCAGTCGTTCCTTGGACTGCTCAACTTTTACCACTCCTTCCTTCCGCGGAAGGCAGCAGTAGCGGAACCGCTACACAAATTGTTAAAAAAGGACGAGGCATGGAAGTGGGGTGACGACCAGGAGAGGGCTTTCAATGACCTGAAGCGACTCCTGGCATCAGATGCGGTACTGACCCATTTCAATCCCAAACGCCCAGTGGTCCTGATATGCGATGCATCCCCGGTGGGGGTGGGGGCGGTGTTATGCCACGTACTGGAGAATGGGAGGGAGGCCCCGATAGCGTTCTACTCTAGGTCCTTGTCCCAAGCGGAGAGGAACTATGCCCAGACAGACAGGGAAGCACTAGCGATAATTGCGGGGACTAAGAAATTTCATGATTTTGTGTACGGCCGCCCCTTCACCATAGTGACTGACCATAAGCCCTTGCTAGGCATTTTCACCGCAGATAAGCCCACACCCCAAATCCTGTCCCCGAGAATGCTCAGGTGGGCCATTTTTCTCAACGCGTATCAGCACGCGTTGGTATACCGGCCCGGGAAGGAGATCAGCCATGCGGATGCCCTGTCAAGGTCCCCCATTCCCCGGGATTGCTGCCACGTGGGCGAGGTAGAGAGGGACCACCAGGTCTTAATGATAGAGGTCCTAGACTCCCCTCCAGTAGTACCGGCCGACATCGCTAAAGCGACCGGCAAGGACAAAACGCTGGCCACAGTTTGCTCCTGGGTACAGAAAGGGTGGCCCGTGTCTTCCCCAGCAGCGGAATTCGACACATTTTTCAAAAAGAAACTAGAGTTGTCCCTAGAGAGGGGTTGCCTTTTGTGGGGACAGCGGGTAGTGATCCCCACGTCTCTCCGGCCGAGGGTGCTTAAACTGCTGCACGTCAGCCACCCGGGGATCGTCCGCTCTAAGGCGCTGGCCCGCAGTTACTTTTGGTGGCCCCAGCTAGACGCCGACATCGAACACATGGTCGGCACTTGCGAAGCGTGCCAAAGCTCCAGGCCAGAAGAGGCCCGCTCGCCACATAGGGAGTGGGACGCAGCAAGGGGGCCCTGGTCCCGGGTACACGTAGACTTTGCTGGCCCGTTCAGGGGAACGCTTTTCCTCCTTGTGGTGGACGCGTTCTCCAAGTGGTTGGAGGTCATCCCAGTCTCGAGCACCTCCTCGGCCACAACAATTAAACAGTTACGGAGGGTCTTTTCCACGTTCGGTTTACCCGACACCCTCGTCAGCGATAACGCTAGCTGTTTCACGTCCGCCGAGTTCGGGGCGTTCATGGAGCGCAACGCCATTCGGCACATCACCTCCGCCCCCTTTCACCCGGCCACCAACGGCCAAGTAGAGCGCCTCGTGCGCACCACGAAAGACGCGCTGCTGCGCATGGGCCCCGGAGACCTCGACCTGAAATTGTGCCAATTCCTGCTAAGATACAGGGTCACCCCATTGGCGTCAGGGTACTCCCCCGCAGAGCTGTTGATGCGCAGGAAGCTGGCCACGGGAATCTCCAAGCTAGACCCCACGAGAGTAGAGGACAAAGGGTGGAACATAGGGGTGGAACCCTCAAAGAGTTTCAGCGTAGGCGCCCCGGTGCACTGCAGGAACTACGCCAACGCGGGGCCAGCCTGGGTGCCGGGCACCGTAATAGCACAAACCGGCCCCGTCTCATACCGCGTGGAGACCAGTACAGGTTTCCTGTGGAGGCGACACGTGGACCAACTCAGGCGCAGGGTTCCCGGAGAGCAGGACGGAGACGAAAATAGCGTCGAATCAGCGTTAGGGTACTCCCCCACCCGCTTAGCCCAAGGGGGAGGAAAAGGGGAACAGGGGTCCCCACCAAGGGGGGAGGAAAGGGAATCGATCCACAGAGATCTTTTGCGGGAGTCCGCGGCGGAAAGGAAGAGCCCCGACCACACACATACCCCTTGGAAGTTTCCCCGAGACACAGACGCCCATAGAAGTTTAGACGTTGATTTACAGTACCAGGGGGAGTTAGCGGAGTGGTCCCCCACCCGTCCTAGCGAAAAGAGGGGTTTCAGTTCAGCCCCTGGTACTTCCAGTCCCAGTAGCCCCTGTGAGTTAGAATGCAATATAGCGCCAATTTCCCGGAGACCGACACCCCCAAGACAGGAGGCAGCAGCGAGTCCGCCCACCACAGTCTCAAGGTCCCCCGAGCGGGGATCAGAAGGTAGCAGAACCTCAAGGGCGACCTCATCGGTTCCGCGGTTCACAATAGGAGGGTCCCCGGGGTCCGAGAGCAACAGGCAGGGGTTCACCTCCCAACTATTCATTCCATTCCCATCCCCGGGCGCAAGGCAGGCACGGACGCCCCACAGAGCCACTAACGAATCCCCGTTTCCCGTAGCAGGACAAGCTCCCACGGAGTCAGGGATCACAGGCTCTCCGGTACTAGGTCAGGCGCAAGCACGCCCCAAGCGCACGTGCGGCAAGCCACAATGGTTGCGGGACTTCGTCCCATCCTAGGGGGGAGGGGTGTTATGTATGCATATCAATGTACTGTAAAGCTATCAAGATATAAATGTTCCATCACAATTACAATGTATCTCAGCTGAAAGGAACGCGAGCAAGCAACCCCTTGGGGCAGCTGCGAGCGTTCAGCCTCACATGGTTCACATTGCTCAATCACGGACAGCCGCGGGAAATGCCTCCGCATTCAGCAGAATGAAGATACTCGCATTCAGCAGAATGAAGATACTCGCATTCAGCAGGAAGAAGATACAACTGCGAGAGTAAGGCGTGCCTGGGCGAGGCCACGCCGACAGTAGCCAATGAGCTACCGTGCTGCAAGATTCAAATGTATAGTCCTCAGTATATAATGAGATGTACCACCACCATTACCCCCATGCTTCACCGGAACACCATGCAATAAACCTGTGTTAAACCAACCCTTCGGTTGTTCTGTTGTCTTTGGTCCCATACACTAAAGCATTTAAAATAAATAGATTTAAAAATGAGTTGAAAGAGAGTTTGGAAGAGTTTATTGAGTATGTATTAGTTAAATTAAAAGGAGTGGGACTGGGACAAGTATATGCAGCTTTTTGGAAATGGGAGATAAGTGTGTGTGTGTATGTGTGTGCACATACTCTTCTCTTTAAAGACGGAGTTTTCTTTAGGAGGGGGTGGGGGGATCGATCCACTCTGCTTGGTCTCTTTGTTCCAGAAGGGTTGGGGGGGGGGATACCTCTTTTGTCTCCACAAACCTCCCAACCCTAGGGTAGCCAGCGGAGAGGGGGCTCGCAACCCCCCACCCACTGATGTTAAAGGGGAAACTCCAGTCGGGAGCTTCAGGCGCTGTTGGTGAGGGAAAGAAAGCCGGCTGGTGTGTTGTATATATAAACACAATAATGTATATATTGTATATATATATACAATAATGTATATATTGTATATATAAACACAATAATGATGATGATTTAAAAACATTGTGTCCCATAAAGGGTGGATGCACTTATTAATTAATGTAATTTTGCTATGTATTTTTTAGTTGTACAGATTATATTTGTTGTTGAATTTTTTAAAAAAGATAAATAAAATGGTACCTTATGCAATTGGTAAATTAGCAAAGTTGGGTTTTCACTAGCAAAAACGTTTCTCTGCTTGTTTTTACATAAGGTAGCATTGAAAAGTATGATCCTCAGCCTTCAACTGGCGGTAGAGAGAAAAAGAATGTGGCAGGAATGAGTCTAAGAGGGGGCAACTGTTTTCTGCACAACCTGAGATGATGTGAAGTGGTAAGGAGGTGTCCTTCTTTGCAAAGAACCGTCTGCTTTTTGAAATCATCCATATGATCTGTTCAGTTCCAGTTCTGGTTTAAAGATAAAGAACCACAAGAAAAGAGAGGTGTGTTGTGGAAGTGAGGTAGCAAACCCAATTGAGCGTTGCAGACAGAAGAATGTTAACAGGCCACTCCAGGTCAGAGTCTTCACCATGCAAGATACCTTTCGGTTTGAATTATTATTATTTTATTAAATTTTCAAAAAATACAAACAAACAAAAATACATATAAAATGATAAAAAAATTGCAAATACAATTTCCAAAAACACACACCCAGATATAAACAAAAACATACATTATAATTTAATACATAATTGAACTTCCTCATATTTCAATAGGCCCTCATAATATATATCATAACTTGTCAAAACTCAGTATAATGCATGTTACTCTTTTACATATTTTATTCTAATCTATGGTCCAATTCTGTAATCATTTATATGCATATATCTAATTTTATAACGACTCTAACTGATATAACCAACACCTGTATTATATCTATCATTATCCTACATTAGCACAACAACAAAAAATACAGGAAAATCAAATTTACAATACACACCCAGTGAAATATACAATGCCCTGAAGGATGCAGTGTGTCACAACAATTTTTTGCTATTTCCAAAAACTCAATTGGTCTGGTACTGGCCTGCCATTTCCACCTCTGGTCCATGTAGAAACCACAAATAATTTCCATATTTTCCAAAATCTATTTTCTTTAATTATACCTTTTTAAATTCAATTCCCATATTAACTTATCATTCAAGGCAAGATCCCACATTTCCTTATACCTTTCCACAATTTTTAAGGTCACTTCACTTTTCCAATTTATTGCTATACATTGCCTACCTGTTGTCAAAATTATAGATAACAACTCTTTTTATCCTCGTCTAAATTCATATTATCCATGTCTGTCAGCAATGCAGTACCCGGTCCGAACTTAATTCTCATCCCCATAATTCTAGAAGTTTCTTTCTCAATTTCCTCCCAAAAATCTTTTACCACATTATAACTCCACCACATGTATTCTTACGTTCCCAGTGTATTCTTACATCTTCAACACATTTTATTTTTATTATTCTCTATCTGATGTAACCTCATTGGAGTCAGGTATCATCTCCACAACATTTTATAGTTATGTTATTTCACCCTGACGGACATAGTTCTCATAATCTTTTTCTTCCATTTATTTTTCCAAGCCACATCTGTGATTTTAACATTCAAATGTTGCTCCCAAATTTTTCTCAATGTTTCTTGTGGACTGTCTTCTTTATTTAATATCTTGCCAAACCAAGACAACTTCAACTTTTTGTATTGCTGTATTTTATTTTTAAATTTTTTTGTTTTTCATAATTTAATCTCTTAAAATCTTCTAATTTGTTTGAGATATTTATTCACAAATATTTCAAAATATCTCTGACCTGTATTTTATATTTGTCTTTTATTTTCCCTTGTTCTTCTTTATCTATGTTACACAATATTGTTTCAGATTTATCCCAATTTATTCTTAAACCTGTGGTTTCCTCAAATTCCCTTAAGTGTATTTGAATCCTTTCTAAAGCCTTTATAGGATGTTTCATAATTACCAAAGTATCATCTGTTTGAATTACATCCATGATTTTATGAGCTGCATCTATAATATGCATCAGGCATATTCAAATATCATGCAATTTTATGTCCTCTTTTAGTGGAATAGTTAAGGAGAAAGCCAAGCTTTGGTGTGATCCAGTACTGACAAAAATCTCAGCAGCTATGAATTTTTCTTTCCTTTTTTGGTAAGTTAGAACCAGTCTGTTGATGACTGACAAAAAGAATAGATAAATAAAGAGAAAAGGAAAAACAAAAGGAATTGTGAAGGTATGGATTCCGCGAGCGCAATTGGCACAGCGCGGCGGCTGGCAGAGGCCACTCCGGTCGAGAAGGCTCCTGGTCCGTGGGCTCTGCGGGCCCAGAAATTGGGGGAGCGGATTAATAGCAATAATCATAAGGGTTTATTCACCCACATATGACCTGACCAGCGATTCCGCTGAGAAGCAGGTCGCTAACCTCCGTTACGTATTAAGCAATTACTCACTCGCAGTTAAGCCTAATCCCTGGTGCAAATAGTGGCCATATTTACTCTGGTGTAAACCCCGAACAATGGTTTTCCCCTGTCAGTGTTTGCCCGAGTTAATCAACTTCCCCAAGAGAGATTTCCCATTAACCCGAATAAATGGGTGATGTGATTTTCTGTCAGATGACGATTCTATCCCTCATTGCCTTCTGATCTATATAAGATGATGCCTTTTCCTCAATAAACCACTGATCTGATCTCGCTCCATCTTGCCTCGTATCGTTCCTTGATCAGTCTCCTCCGGGACCTCACGGCCGTCCAGCGGCCCCGATCCTACATGAAGGCATATGTATTTTTTATGATGCTCACCTTGAGGATACACCCAGGGCTGCTGGGAGTCTAATAAGACTAGTAAGAAACTATAGAAACATTTAGATTTTAGCTTTAACTCAGCTGTTCTCTTGTTAAAGTATTGCAGGCTTTTGTTGTTCAGTCGCACAGGCTAGGAAACCATAAATCTGGTCCCTTTCCTTGCAGCTGTTTTAAATGGTTTCCAGCAGTCTGTAACTGTGACCCATGGTCAAGCATGACTGTGATGTGCTTCTGCAAAGTGAAGTGAAGCTCGACCATGTGGTAACAATTGAAGGCTGGCAGTTTCATCTGGAGACATGGATGGGTCCCTTCCCTCCTCCATTCAAAATTACAGTCCAAAGTGAGAAATAAGAAAGAGGGAAGAAGGCTCTTTCTCTCTTTTTTTACTGCAACTTGGAAAGAACATTTTAAAAAAGCAGAAGTAAAGAATGTTTTCTCTCAGCAGGTACTCTGAAACCATGCTTTACATACACATCATACTATAAATTATCCACTTAATACAATGAAAGAATGCACCCAAACAAGAAAGATCAATGGGCATTGTCAGTCATAGGGTGGGAGTGGGGAGGAAGGAAGGAAGAACATGCAACTTCTAAAAATGTTAACATTCTCTCCTCTTCCACTACCATTATTTACAGCAGGGATTCTCAACCTGTGGCCGTGGGCCAGATGAGCCCTGTGCTGGGCAAAAAGATTGCATGAAGGTGTGTCATCTGATCTATGGATCTGCTCCCTACGCTACACCAATGTTATGCTGCTGCAGCCAATCCAGGCAGTGGCCTTTTAAAATTTGCTGTCATTTTCTCCCAATGTTTTACCAATAAAACTGTCAATGAAGTTAATGTGTGGTGCATCAGAATTTTGAGAGCCATGGGCCATGGGTTGCCCCAGATATCTTGCTTGGCCCTGCAATTTGATTTTGCAGGTCTTGTTTCTTTTCTTTTTTATATATATTTTTTTAGATTTTCAAATATATATATAACAAAAACATAACAAAAAGAAATACAATACCAATACAAAAATAATAAAAACAAAACATTACTTTAACAGTGTAACACCTCCTCACCCATCAATATATCTCAGTAGTTACTTTTAATGCATTATAATACAATGTAAAATACATTTACCATAACATCTATTTCTTATTCATTTCAGATATCCAAATCTATATTAATTTATGTATACTTACAACTTTCTATGAATACCTTACTTAATCTTAAATTATTAAATATTACAGGGCTACCATAGTTCTACCATAGAACTATGGCAGGTCTTGTTTCTAAGGTTGAGTTACAGAATCCTTTACCTGTATTCTGGTACATCATAGTCTTTTTGCCAGTGAGAGAGATGAATGGTGCCAATCTGAATACAGTAAAACCCCTGCTTACGAAAAAAAGTCCATTCCGTAGGCTTTTGTTTAAATTGAAACTCGAAACAAACCTATAGGAAAAATTTTTTTATGTAACTCAAAGCAAACCCATAGGAAAAATGAACTTTTTATCTAAATCAAAGCAAACCCATAGGGAAATGTATTTTTACATAACTCGAAGCAAACCCATAGGAAAAAGAATCTTTATGTAACTTGAAGCAGACCCATAGAAAATAGTGTAAATCAGGACATGGTTTTAGCATAAAATCATTAGTAAAGATTTCCCTTGCTCGAAAGCCAGTCGTATCTGACTCTAGGGTTCAGTGTTCATCTCTGTTTCAAAGCCGAAGAGCCAGCACTGTTTGCTTCTGCAGACGTTTCCGTGGTCATGTGGCAGGCATGACTAGACACCGGAGCGCACGGAACGTGTAAGTCGAATTTGATGTAACTTGAGGCATTTGTGAGTCGGGGTTTTACTGTAATGTTCAGAAGCTATACCTGCATCTTTTGGTAGATACTGGGATGATTTACTTCTGATACAGCTGGCAAGGATGTCTGACTCCCCATTGTTTATCCACAGCAGCAGTAAAAATGACACTCCCTGCCCTAAATTATACAGCTGAAATGAAGTAAGCTGGGGTAATTAGGAGACAGACCATGCATGAAACAACTCTCAACTCCAACCCATTCTGGTACTCAGAAGGGTTGTGGCATTGTGTTTCATTTGGTTTAGCTTGGCAGAGTTAGCTCAGTGTGGATACCTGGCTGGTGAGTCCCACTGTAAAGCCACAATAATCCATGATGCATTCTTTTTCTTTACTTCCTCTTTTACCCTTCGGGTGTTGAGGGACATGAAGAACATAAAATAAAAAACTAAATTAATTGGAAAACATTACACTGAAGGTAGAAAAGCCTAAATATAAAGAGATATGGGAAATAGCTCTAAACGATAAACTCACATGGAAGTTGAATTTGAAAAAAGGTTTAATTAAAGAAAATAAATTTTGGGATACTGTATCTGGAAGCCTTTTCTGGAGTATACATTGGTTAAGAGTAAAGGTGGCAGCCCTAAACCAGATCAAATGAGCTTTTGGAAAAAATAAAATAGGCTCTTCGGCTTTGAAACAGAGATGAGCACTGCACCCTAGAGTCGGATATGACTGGCTTTCGAGCAAGGGAAACCTTTACCTAATAGGAGTTAAAATAAAAATTATACTCATTTTAACTGAGATAATATTTTGTATTATCTATTGTTTTGTTTTTGATGTTTTTGTTCTTGATTGTTTTTGTATTATGTTTATTAAAAATTAATTTAAAAAAGAGAAAATAAAAGCCTCAATCTGAGGGGCACATTATTTAAGGAGACTCCAGAAATCAGCTCCTTAAACAAGGAAGTAAGTTAAAGTGTGAAAAGTTGGTAATGGCTGCTAAGAATATTAGTCTAGGATAGATGGCTGTGAGCATATATCAAAGGAAAAATAGTCTTTACTGGTACCTGTTTTCGAACTGCATCTGGTATTTGAGATGGGGACAAGCAAAGAGATGATTTTTAAAAATTGTGTCAGAAGCACACAAAGGTGGTTTCTGGGTTGAAAGGATTTTTTCCGGAGGAACTCCACTCAGGGGAAGCCTGAATGAGGCTCCTTTCATGTCCCCAAGAGCTTTTCCCAGTCCCTATTTATCTACTTGAAATTTCTTGCTTTTGATCTGCTAGGTTGGCAGGAGCTGGGACAGAGACGGGAGCTTGCTTAGGCATGCAGTACTCGGGTATTGAACTGCCAACTTGCTGACCTTCCAGCTAACAAGGCAAGCTTCTCCACCACTGAGCCACTGAAGTCCCTAAAGAGATGATGGTTGGAGGACACCAAGCCAGCAAAAGCTACTTCCTTGCATGCTCCTTCTTTCATACCAAATGGAGGATTTTTCCACTAGACCACAAGCAATGGAACAGGGATTCTCAATCTGTGGCCTGTGGGCCAAATGCGGCACCATTTCATGTGCCCCCCACCGCCTCCACCACACCAGGAAGTGTCATGTGGTGGAGGAAGAGCAAAATGGCTGTCCAGCCCCCTAAGCTGTCTGAGGGAGCGTGACCCGGTCCCCAACTTAAAAAGTGTTGTGTCCTGATGGTTTTACCTTCCACATGGATTACAATGTATCTGAGTCAATGTAACCTTGCCTAGAGCAACAATGTAACCTTCAGCTGTATCATATAAACCCTGTAATAGGACGCGAGCTAATGACCACCAGCTGGCAGCAGCGAGCGTCCAAGCTCTCTTGGTCCGAACTCATCAAAGGCAACAGCGCGGGAAGTTTTCCCGCCACCACCTACACCTGGACAAGAAGGGCGTGACCCGCAATGACGTCACGCACACAGTAGCCAATGGGCTACCATGGCACCACGTTCAAATGTATTACTACTGTATATAAAGAGCTATCGATCCGCCATTACCTCATGTTCCCTCTGTCCACGATGCAATAAACCTGAGTTAACCCAGCCCGAGGCTGTGTCCTGTGTCTTGGTTTGCATACACCAAATTGGCGACGAGGATGGGATGATGGATCCCCACGGAACAGCCAGGGCACAGCTGTTCAACATCACCAAACCGCAAGACTGGGAGCTGCTAGAGATGGACTTCCAGGCGGCACTGGTGGAACTCAGAGTCAAAGATGACGACGAGGAGAGGAAGAGGGCCATCCTCACCAGAATGCTCGGGATGGAAACCAAGCGGACGCTGGTGGGCATAATCGCTCCGAAGAAGGTGAGCGAATTTAAGGCGGGCGACATCATGAAGCTGCTGCGAGAGAGGTTCTCCCCCTCGAGGGCAATGTTTCCCGCTCGGAGCGCGTTTTGGAGGCGAGTCCAAGCGCCGGATGAGTCGGTTGAGGCATTCGTGGCCGCCATGAGGATAGCCGCCGCCCCCTGTAAATGGGGCGACATCCTGGAGATGGCCCTCAGGGACGGCGTGTTGTGTGGCCTGAGAGACAAGGAGGTACAGCGCAGCCTGATGAATAAGGAACCGCCACCCACGCTGGCAGAGGTCGTAGAGGCCGCGGAAGCCGCAGAGTCCACGAATGCTGGAGTGGACGAGATGCACCAGTGGCGTGAGTGGCGTCCTAGAGCCGGCAAGGCGGAAAATTCGGTGCACGGGAAGTCCGGACAGTCGGTGCACGCAACTCGACGGGCCTCAAAGTCGTCTACGGAAGGCAGCGACGGCAAGGAGGTCCAGAAGGTCCGAAAGGGGGGTCGACGCTGCGAGGGTTGCGGAGCGGCCCATGAGCGCGCGAGATGCCCGTTCAGGAAGGCCGAGTGTTACACCTGCGGCCGTCGGGGGCACATCGCCAAGGCATGCAGAAAACGGAAGGAGGGCCGGAGGCAGTCACAAGACCGAGCGGCCAGACCGGACCGTCCAGCGAGGCCCAAAGATGGCGCCCAGACCACGAGGAAGCACGATGGCGTGGGCCGCGTCTCGGACGACAGCGAGGACGACGCCCCAGTGTTCAGCGTGTCCGCGGGACAGTCCCATTACTTCGTTGAGGTATTAGTACAAGGGGCCCCTATTAAGATGGAAATTGACTCGGGGTCCTCTTATTCTATAATTCCCCAGAAAGAGTTTTTGAAAATCGACCCCCACGTGCGGCCCAAACTTAAAGCGTTGAGGTCCACGCTGCGAGACGTGCAGGGGAACAGCATTCCGGTGTTGGGGGTCGGGAAATTTCGGGTCAATTTTAAGAGACATTCTGCGGAACTGCCCCTAGTTGTCCTCAAGGGGGGAAGCTGTAGCCTCCTAGGGACACAGTGGTTTCAGCCCTTAGGTTTGTTCATAGGGGGAGTGCATACCGTGGGGGGGGGACCCAATACAAGCGGTTTGCGATGCGCATCCCGCCGTTTTTAAGAAAGGACTCGGAAAGTTCAAGGGACCCCCTGTAGCGTTCGACATAGACCCGGAGGTCCGCCCGATAAGACTCAAACCGCGCAGGGTGCCGTTCGCACTCAAGGACAAGATAGAGGCGGAACTGGACAAACTGGTGGGCCAGGGGATTCTTATTCCTGTTGATTCCGCGGAGTGGGAAACTCCAATTGTAACGGCGCTAAAGGCTAACGGGGAGGTGCGCATTTGCGCTGATTATAAGTGTACAATTAACAAGGCGATCCGCCCTAATGCATACCCGGTGCCGGTGATCAGCCACCTTTTGGCCAGGCTAAATGGGGGAAAGTGTTTCGCCAAACTCGATTTGGCACAAGCCTATCAGCAACTTCCTGTGACCCCCGCCACGGCCGCGGCACAAACGATAGTTACACATAAAGGAGCGTTCCAGGTGTCGCGGTTACAGTTTGGCGTGAACTCGGCACCCGGCCTTTTTCAGTCGCTTGTGGAACGCCTCCTAAAGGGACTGGAGGGGGTGTTGCCTTATTTTGATGACGTGTTGATAACAGGGGGGAGTGAGGCTGAACTGGCAAAGAGGTTGGACAAAGTATTGACCGTGTTCGAGAAAGCGGGGCTGAGATTGAGGAAGGATAAATGTGTCTTTTTCGAAACCGAGGTCGAGTTTTTAGGGTTCCGGATCACACCCGAGGGGATTAAACCGTCTAAATCCAAGGTAGCAGCCATTAAAAAGGCCCCTCGCCCCACATCCAAAACCGAGCTACAGTCCTTCCTGGGGCTCCTCAATTTTTACCATACATTCCTCCCGCGGAAGGCGTCCGTGGCCGAACCGCTCCATCGGTTACTTAAAAAGGAGGAGACATGGATGTGGGGTGACGAGCACGAGAGGGCGTTCAAAGAGCTAAAGCAACTCCTAACATCTGAGGCAATCCTGACGCACTTCGACCCCAAACGGCCAGTGGTCCTAGTTTGTGATGCATCCCCGGTGGGGGTGGGGGCGGTGCTTTGCCACGTGTTGGAGGACGGAAGGGAGGCCCCGGTAGCGTTTTACTCAAGGTCCCTGTCCCAAGCGGAGCGAAATTACGCGCAAACCGACAGGGAGGCGTTAGCAATAGTAGCGGGGACCAAAAAATTTCACGATTTTTTGTATGGCCGCCCGTTCAAAATCGTGACCGATCACAAGCCGCTGTTAGGGATTTTCACGGCTAGCAAGCCCACGCCGCAGATCCTGTCCCCGAGAATGCTGCGTTGGGCTATTTTCCTCAACGCGTACCAACATGAGTTGGAGTACAGGCCCGGAAAGGAGATCAGCCATGCTGATGCGCTTTCGAGATCCCCTCTGCCCTTGTCGGACGACCAAAAGGCGAGAGCAGAAAGAGACCGCCAGGTGTTGTTAATTGAGGTTTTAGACGCATCCCCCAATAGTACCAGCCGACATTGCTAGGGCGACAGGAAAGGACAGGACGCTGGAGAAAGTTAGTTCATGGGTGCAGAAGGGGTGGCCGGCTTCGTCCCCGAGTACAGAGTTCGACCCATTCTTTAGGAAAAAGCTAGAGTTGTCCCTAGAGAGGGGGTGCCTTCTGTGGGGCCAACGGGTGGTGGTCCCTGCGCCCCTGCGGACGAGGGTGCTCGAACTGCTGCACGTCAGCCACCCGGGGATAGTTCGTTCAAAGGCGCTGGCCCGGAGTTACTTCTGGTGGCCACAGCTGGACGCGGACATTGAGCACATGGTCGGCACTTGCGAGGCTTGCCAGGGATCCCGACCTGAGGCGGCCCGTCTCCCGCATAGGGAGTGGGACACAGCAAGGGGGCCGTGGTCCAGAGTGCACGTGGATTTCGCTGGCCCATTCCGAGGAACCATGTTTCTCCTGGTGGTAGATGCGTTCTCCAAGTGGCTGGAGGTTATCCCAGTAAAGAGCACGTCCTCCGCCACGACAATTAGCCAGCTAAGGAGGGTCTTTTCCACTTTCGGTTTACCCGACACTTTAGTCAGCGATAACGCTAGTTGCTTCACCTCCGCCGAGTTCGGGGCATTCATGGAGGTGAACGCCATTCGGCATGTCACATCCGCACCGTTTCACCCGGCCACGAATGGCCAAGTGGAACGGCTGGTGCGGACAACGAAGGAGGCGCTGCGGCGCATGGGCCCGGGGGACCTGAATCACCAAGTATGCCAGTTCCTCTTAGCGTATAGGGTAACCCCCTTAGCGTCAGGCTACTCGCCGGCGGAGCTCTTGATGCGGCGAAAACTGACCACGATCCTGTCCAGGCTAGACCCGACGAGAGTCGAGGATAAAGGGAAAAACATAGGGTTGGCAGTCTCGAAAGGTTTCGCCACCGGGGACCCTGTTCACTGCAGGAACTATTCCAGCGCAGGGCCAGCCTGGGTGCCAGGGACGGTTGTAGAACAGACGGGGCCAGTGTCGTACCGGGTCGAGACTAACACCGGCCTCCTTTGGAGGAGGCACGCAGACCAACTGAGGCACCGAGTGAGTGGGCCAGTCAGTGGAGCTCAGCAACAGGATTCAGCGTTAGGGTTCTCCCCCACCCGCTTAACCCAAGGGGGAGACAGCAGTGGACAACAGTCCCAAGCAAGGGGGGAAGGAAGCAGAAGCAGCGGCCCCGACTCATATCCTTTTGATACGCCAGTCCTATCAGGGGCCGGGGAAGGGGGAGAGGAGTTTGCGACCGCTGCCCCCGATGGTAATTTTGATTTTGATTTTGCGAGCCGGGGGGGTTTTCAGGAGTGTTCCCCCACCCATCCAAGCGAGAAGAGGGGTTTTTCGTTAGCCCCCAGTGCCCCCGGTTCCTCCCTAAGAAAGAGCACACCTCCCAACAACGCCGCGGAGCCGCGGCAAGTTACTAACGAGTCTCCCTCTCCAATTACAGGACAGGAAACCAGGGGACAAAGAGAAGGTAGCAAACCCGGGGAGAGGCAGCCCGCATCGAGACCCCAGCGTGTTCGAAATAAGCCATCTTGGCTGAGAGACTTTGTCTCCTAGGGGGGGGGGGAGTGTGTTAAAGTGTGGGCTCGAGACTTTGTCTCGTCCTAGGGGGGAGGGGTGTTGTGTCCTGATGGTTTTACCTTCCACATGGATTACAATGTATCTGAGTCAATGTAACCTTGCCTAGAGCAACAATGTAACCTTCAGCTGTATCATATAAACCCTGTAATAGGACGCGAGCTAATGACCACCAGCTGGCAGCAGCGAGCGTCCAAGCTCTCTTGGTCCGAACTCATCAAAGGCAACAGCGCGGGAAGTTTTCCCGCCACCACCTACACCTGGACAAGAAGGGCGTGACCCGCAATGACGTCACGCAGACAGTAGCCAATGGGCTACCATGGCACCACGTTCAAATGTATTACTACTGTATATAAAGAGCTATCGATCCGCCATTACCTCATGTTCCCTCTGTCCACGATGCAATAAACCTGAGTTAACCCAGCCCGAGGCTGTGTCCTGTGTCTTGGTTTGCATACACCAAAAAAAGGTTGAGAATTCCTGCAACGGACCTTAGGGTGAAGCTTTTATGTCCCAATCAAAAGTGAAAAACAAAATAGATTTTATGAGCCTGCAATTTGTCTGCCTTGAACTACAGAGATTCATAACATGGAAGACCAGAAAACATTACTTTGGGCAATTTCTTCTCTGTGTAGAAAAGTGGGTAGACAACTTCACCAAACCCGTGTATGTGGGACCAATGCTTTTTAGACATTATAGAAACTGATTCACCAGAGCTTTTACAGTTTCTTGCCCATTGACGAGTTTTATGATTTTAAAAGCTGTATTTCCTTGCTTTATATGGTAAGCCACCTATCATCGTAACTTCCTGGCAGATAGATCTATTTTTATTGATACCACATCCCTTTTAAATTATGTTTGTTTTACTTCCCAGTTAGTCTTATGGTTGACACAACCTCACAATAATTTTGTATAGAACAGAATACCACTAATTTTCACCTTTTAAAAAAATACAAATAATTCTGCTTCTTAAATTTTCAAAAATCTGAATTGACAAGAAGAACCAAAACCTGATAAGAACAAAATGTAAATGCAAGCCATTAAGTCAACTTCTAAGTATGAATTATAAAACTGAGAACTGTAATAATTCACATAGCATCTCTGGAATGTTTTGCTTGCTTGTTTGTGCATATAAGTCAAATGCGTCTTTTTTAAGGGCAAGACAGGACCTGTATTGGAGGAGCTTCAGGAGTTGCTTCTTGGGTCAAGCCTTGTCGCCATGCTACCGAGTGCAGTCTCTTTGCCAGCACGGCTGCTAGTTCTGCAGCCAAAGGGAAACATGGATAGATGGGGTGAGTTGGCTGGTTGGGTTTTTAGGTGTAGGTGGGAACCAAAGGAGGGACGGAAGGATTGACTTTGAATTTACCCTTTAGAATTGGCAAAACAAGCATTTCCCCTGCCATCCAGCTCCACTGGCTGCTAATCCATTTCCTGGTATGACTCGAAGTGCTGGTTTTAAACATAAAGCTCTAGGTGGCTTGGGTCCAAACTATCTCAAAGGCCTTATCTCCCATTGTGATCCTGCCCAGGGGTTAAGATCTTCAGGTGAGACCTTTCTGTCCACCTGTCCTTACAGGTGTGTTTGGTGGGGACATGGGAGTGACCCTTTCTCTGTCACTGCTCTCTGGCTTCTAGACTGGTCCACCATCTTTGCTGTCTTTTCATAAAGAGGCAAAGATCTTTCTCTTCAAGTAAGCTTTCTCTCAGTGATTGGCTGTCTAAGTGGGGTTTTAAACAATGAGGCTAATTAGTATTGTGTTGTTTTTAACCTGTTTTACTGGTGCTACTGTTTGGTCACTTTTAATAATGTATACAGTATTTTAATTTTTTAAAATATATCTTAACTATCTATAGTTTTTAGTTATTTTTGAAATAATGTAAACCACCTTGGGTCATTTTATGGAGATAGGTGGAGTATAAACAAGCAACCAAGCAGTTAGGCAAGCAAGCTAGCAAACATGGAACTATGATAAACTTGGATTCAGAGGAGACAATATAACACAAAAAATAACAGATTCTGTCACTTTAAACCAGTGGTTCCCAACCTGTTTAAAAAATATTGTGCCTCCCCACATAGCATATAATTCTCATTATTCAAAAATTGAGCTCCTATTCATATGGAGAAAGTCTAAAAGGCCATTCACTGTTAAAACCCCATTCTCAAATTGCCCCCCCCAATCAAATTGCCCCCCTGTATGATGTGTGCCCCATGCTGAGAACCAGGGCTTTAAACAAAGATTCAAAATTGACATCATTATCCAGCTGAATATTTTCCTAATGAACATGTGCTCCATCTGGAAGAGCCTTAAAATGATAAAGATTTGAGATTCTCTGCATTGGAATTTCCTTTTATTTGGGTTTTTTCCCTGGGGTGGATGGACAATATGCAGTCCCAGTGATGTCCATGTTTTTCTCATTATAGGAACAGGCAATATATTGGTGCCTGCTACATATGAAGTCAGAATTTTGTTTTCACTGTATTCCACAACCATTTATCCTTTGGGCCAGGATTGTTGAAATACTTATGACCAGTAGGCATGCTTGAAATGCCCCTGCTCCAGAAAATTGCAGTTTTAGATCAAGACCTTTCTCTTTTCCTCTTCAACATTTACCTATATATATCTTTCTTGCATAAAGTATTCATGAGAATTGGAAAAGGCTAATACAATGTCTATGCCTGAGAGATACTGGATGAACCTTCTTACTCCAAAAGTTCACCATGCATTACAGATACGTGTCATCACAAATCTCAGCCTCCTTGAAGATTGTGGTATTTTTGAACCACAATCGGCATACCCTGGTAACAACAACCTTGTGTTGCCAGCTAATCTTTCTCACACTAGGTCAGGTAAAGGGAACTGCAGAATGAACCCACCAAAAGTGGCTTCATTTTGGCAGTTTCATGTCTGGCCTAGACATGAAAGAAGAAGAAGAAGAAGAAATGTCTAAGTGGGTCAAAGAGTATTAATTCTCTCAGTGACTCTCAGACAGTTAAACGGGATGTTCTTTCTGCTGGGCACACTATGCTATGTGTTTTCAGGGAACAAAACAGAAAAAAGACTTTCGGGTTTCCTGTCTTTGCTCTGATGCTTAGGCCAGCTGAAGAATTCAATTAATGACAAAACTGAAAACAATATCAATACTTCCTGTGTCCTTTTCCCTTTTGACTTAACACTGAGTCATACTGCAATATTTTTGTATTAATTTTCTGATCAATTTGTTCGGATGATATCTTGCCCAGACCTGCAGTGTGACCTAATTCGATCAAATCTTAGAGATATAGCGTTTATTTAAGCAGCTCCATCAAATGTTTTGTATTACTTGGCATATTGTCTTTCTATACATTTCTCTCTCTCTCTCTGCTTCTCTTCTAAATCTAACATAATAAAATGAAATAAGGGGAAAGATAATTTCAATAATAATTACTACCTATCCCAAAGTGAGAATACTAATTTGGAATGTTGAAGTTATTTAAAAACAGCATGATAAATGACATAAAGAAAGAAAAATGACTTATGAAACATACTTTGGTCATTCCATTTGATTCCTTTCTCTTTGCCACAGCATGGCTGCAATCCTGTTGAGTAGCTATGCAGTAGTACTCTCACAGTAGTACAATCATGCCAAGATGGAAGTGCTATCCACAAGGCACATCCTCTGGTACCTTGGGCAATTGGATGAAACAGGAAGCACACGATCAGTTGTGCAATTGGCTTGCCCAGTCCATGTTGCTGACGTGGAACACCTGGAACATTTGTGATGGTATATTATTACATTAAACCTTGATGACCAGGACTCTGGCCACTGTACACTGTATGCCATAAACATAAATCAGTGGCTTGGATATTGCACTCCAGGTACCTGAAGAAGTGGATACTGATCAAGGAAAGCACACACTGAAATAAATGTTTTAGTCTTAAAGTTGTCAGGATACCTTTGAATTTTTTGTTGTTCTTTCTGCCTGATACTGACTAAGGTAATTACCTTTTTGGGAACTATTAAAAACACTGATAATATTGATGCTGCCTTAGTGAGATGAAAACAAGGATGAACATTAATATAAGTAGTCAGAGAAAGTTCTTGTAAGCATAATTCCCTCCACCCTAACCTTTGGCATAAGGAGAAGGAAAGATTTTGCCAAGCAGGGTTCCCCAAGTCCTTTTCCAATTCTGCTTTGGTGTTGATTTATTGTCTTTCATTAAGATATTTCTTATGTATGTCATTTATTGGTTTTATATTGGGTTTATTAATTTATATGGTGTTTTGAAGTACCCTGAGAGCTCCATAGTGCTTTGTATGAGAAGGAAGGAAGGAATAGGTTGTTTGGTCTCCTTGGATTAGGAGTTTCAGAAAAAGTGCTAATTTGCATCTCAGGCATTCTAGAAATGAGAGAATTCAGGTCAAATTCTCTTTCATTACTTTAAAAAAAGGGTGCTGACATTTTTAGGTAGGTAGCTTTATTAATCTTTAATTAATACAATATTAATATTATTGTCATTTAAAATGCTATTTTGTGCCTGTAACCATCTTCACTGGAGCCCTACCACAGAATGTTGACCCTCATATGGGAAGCTGTGGCTTAATTTTTCAATTTCCTAGTCTGAAGCAGATTTTCAACCCAGAGAGCTCACATTGAACTAAATCTTGAAGTCTTTAAGCCTTAAAGTTTAAGGTATCACCCTATATTGGCTTTCAGTTTTTAAATTGGTTTTTAACCTTCTTACTGATGCTGAAACAGACAGAAATAAGTTCAAAATGAATCTGCTAATGTTCATAAGAGAGAATAAGTATAGGAAACAGAATTTTAGACAGATAAAAGGAAGTGTGTTCTATGTTGATTGGACTGTGTGATCTTTGAGGTCTTTCATTGTAATACTGTATCCAGAATTAGGCTTAAAACTAAACTCACAACCACTTCAGATGTGGTCCCTTGTAGTTCTTCTGTAATGGCAAGCATGCCGCAAAGTTTGGCACTTACAACAGTTTTCAAACTGTCAGCAAGAGCAGTCTCCTGTACACCATATTACAGTAATCCACTGGTGAGTGTCCTGTGAGACATCCTGGAGCTGTACAGGAGAGGTGCATAAATGTAAACACTTTAATTTAACAGTAACTGAATCTCTAACCCAGGGGTCCCCAGCCATTCCCACACCACGAACCGGCTTCATGCCAAACAACTTTTCCAGAGACTGGCAACTGGGGGCAGCGGGAACAGACAGCGCAAGCGTACAACAAATATGACAAAGTGCACACTGCACGCAGGTATGAGGTGGAGCCCTGTTGCAGTTAAGCAATGTGGAGGAGGGGCTTGGCCACCCACCCATCCACTGTGTCTAAGGCCTG
Organism: Bradypodion pumilum; assembly: GCA_035047305.1. Lineage (NCBI taxonomy): Eukaryota > Metazoa > Chordata > Lepidosauria > Squamata > Chamaeleonidae > Bradypodion > Bradypodion pumilum. Next base: position 248,621,503 of record JAWDJD010000002.1, read on the forward strand.
TGCCCCCAGCCCACCCACCAGGCAAACCCAGCAGAGCACACCAAAGGCAGAAGGCTCTCATGGGGGCTCCCAGTGCCATCTCCTCCATGGCTTGGTTTGTGACCTGGCACCGGTCCATGGTCTGGTGGTTGGGGACCCCTGCTCTAAGCGATCCTGCTAGGAATCTGTTATGTCTGGCCCTTATAAGCAATAGTCCAGACAACGATGAACAGAACAGCAACAAGCTTTATTCAACAGTCTTTTAGGTTATGTTCACAAGGTGCTCCGGACACAGAGATGGCTATACAATCCCATGAAATCAGTCCCTCCGGAATCTGCCATGTAGGAGGCGAAGGCTAGCTACACCAGAAGAGGTAACATAGTGGAGGAGACCCAGGCTTAGCACGTGGCTGGCTACCTGTGCGGAATGGGTAGTATAGATCCGGTCCGGCCCCACCCTTGTTTACTCGTGGGGCTTATATAGTGTCTCTCCGGCGGTGGCTCCTTGATACAAAGTAGCGATCCGCTGGACAATCATAACTAACCAATAATAACAGGGTATATATGTAATTAACCAATGAGGAACAGAATCCAAAACTGCAACCAATCATAGGGCTTGGATTAGGCCAACTGCCCGTGCAACTTGCAAATATGCCTTAATACACAGCAGAATCTAAGCTGGGTCATCAGTGCTGACCGTGTAAAATAAAGTCTTTATCAAGAGGAGGTCTATCCAAATGAGCATCACTTGTCATTATACAAGTTGCTAAAATAAAGAAAGTTATGAGAAGGGAGTAGGAGGGATACTTTCTGTGGAAGGACAATGAGTTCATGTATTCCTTGTTCCTTGCCTCGGAATTCTTAAATCCAAAGATTATGGCTTTTGAATCTCATTTGTGGATTTCACAGTTCTTATAAAAACCAAATAGATCACTCAAGCTTGATGTCTATCCAACCCTAGTGTAGACCTTGTGAGATTACAGTAGGGTAAGAAATTGGATCATACTAAGTTGGAGTGCGGATCTTTCATGAAATAGAGAGTTTGTTGGGCTGTATATAATCTTCTTTATTTGTGATGATTTGGGGTGGGGGTGGATCACTCCCACACCTCAGTTTGATGTGTTGCATAATGAAAGGAGACAATCTATTTTCTCAGAAACTGTTGCGTCTGCAATGAAATCTTCATCACTGTCAATTAACCCTAGGAGAGACATCAGGCGTCACCCTTGTTATATAAAATGCAGGTCAACTGTTTGAAGAAACAAATCTGCAATGGTGTGGAAATGACTGGTTGCAGAAAATAGGATCATCTCAAAGGAAGCATATCTGGTCTGCACTCTGTTTAAGGGCTGGTGAAGCATAGAATGCAGTTGCAAGGTTGACTTGCCCCTTCTGGTCTACAAAAATGTGTTTTGATTCCTCTGCTTCTTACGTGAAATTGTGCAGTCCACAGTCAGTAGAAACTGCTCATGATTTGGGAAGAGGGGAGTAGACTGCAGGAATGGTTCTCTTAAATTTAAAGTCCACTGAGCATGCTCTTTCCAGTACTGAATAACCAAATGCATCAAAAAAAATTAAATAGCATTTTAAAATGCACAAAGGCAAGCAATCTGCCTTTATGATCAATCCTAACATGGCATTTGAAAGCAAGCTGGTCCTGTAATATATTTTGAGAGAAATCTTGTGAAATTGTCTTAAAAATTCATATAGGTTAATTAGAAAAATTAGAACTATAACCCCAAAAAGTTTCTTGGGTTCCAAGAAACTCCTAACCAGCATATCAGTCTTGCTTTCTACAATCCACTCAAGTCAAGGTGCAGAGTATCAAATACATTTCCACCCATTATCAGCACATAGGTACCATATGTGCCCTTTCCCATCCCTGAAATTAAAAGAATAATAGTAATTTTTCCAGCTATTTTATAATGTCCAAAATTTGCTTTCTGGGGCTACAGCTTCACTCTCACTCAGCCTAAGGCAGGCTCAGCCCTGTCAATAGACAAGGGACTATTCTTGCAGTGTCTGAATATTCATTTTCAGAGGGCTTTTGAAATTAGGCAAAGAGCTACATGAGATAAACTGAGGGTGGCAGATTGCAGCCCCTCCCCAACCAATGTAGAGTGGGCCATGACTTGTGCGATTATTTCAACTTTTTATTTTTGAATCTAAAAAAAACCACCAAAACTATCAAATATAAAAATTACATAAGTAATAAGTGCACCCACTACCTATGGGACAATATATAGTTCAACCATTATTGTTATTGTTTTCGTTATTGGTGTGCGTTTGCTAAATTCCACAATTCTTTGTACCAATCATCCAAATCGGATCCACTATTTTCCATTTTTTTAACAATTAACAGTCTCATAGCTGTTAACCATTATAATAATCAAATCTTTCTTGTTTCTTTCTCTCTTCTTATTTCCAAAACCCATTAACAATGCTATTCTAGGACATATTTCTTGTTTAAAAGACAATATTTGATTAATCTCTTCAAAAACTTTTCTCCAAAATTCTGTTTACAAATTTACAATCCCACCATAAATGAAAATATGCCCCAATTGCTTTTTTACATCTCCAACAATCAATCTTGTTTTTCAGATCAAAATAGCTTCACCATACCAGGGCCATACACCATCTCCAAATTGTCTTGCAACAATTTTCTTTCTTTCTAAGCAATGTATTTTACATAATTCTTTGTTTCCATGTCTTATCCCAAACTAGACCTCTTTTAACATCTAAAGATTGCAGCATGGCTCTTAAACCATGCAAGGGGGGATGAAAGAACCAAGGAAGCTTCAGTGGGAGATCAGAAACACAGCATGACTCAGAACATAATGGCTTTAAAGGGTCCCGGCACTAGGCTCTGGGGGAAGCATCTCACACCTCCAAGACCCCATCTCCATCTTATATGAGTTTCCCCTTAAACTCCAGTGGACAGTCTCTTGCCGCAGCAAACCCAAGGGAAGCCATTTCCAAAAGGCTTTGGTTTGTACGGAATGCTAGACGCCCAGAGTTCCACACAGCCTTGTGCAATCCCACAAAATGCCAGACAGGCTGCTGTAATGCTGACAACTCACCACTTAGCCAGTCAGGTCTATGCATGTGCTGTAATTTGGTGGGAGTGCAAACAAGTGCAAAGGGTAGTATTATTTACAGATTTTGGCACGGTTAATGTTTAGTTTTCTCTCTTCTTTTTTTTTAAAAAAAGCAAATATCTAACCCTCATTGTGGCAAAGATACACTTTGAAGTGTGCGTGCAAATGCCTGCTGACATCTGAGGCCAGAGACGTGGGAAACCAGGGGGTAGGTGGGGATATTTCAGCTCCTACATGCCCTCAGTATGACTGATAAAAACTAGTAAGCATCGCAAAGTAAGCAAAATAAGAAAAAAGAATGCAGTGTGCATAGCATAGATATTAGAGGGATACAGTTTTCTTAATACATTAGAACTCTGTATAGCAATTTTGGGACTGCAGTGGCTCAAGTAGCTAGGGCGCTGACTGGGAAGCGGAAGGTCAGCAGTTCAATTCCCGAGTACTGCAGGACGGAATGAGCTCCCGTCTTTGTCCCAGCTCCTGCCAACCTAGCAGTTCAAAAGCAAGAAATTGCAAGTAGATAAATAGGGACCACTTCTGGTGGGAAGGTAACAGCATTCCATGCGCTCCGGGGTCTAGTCATGCCTGCCACATGACCACGGAAACGTCTGCAGAAGCAGACAGCACTGGCACTTCGGCTTTGAAACAGAGATGAGCACTGCACCCTAGAGTCAGATATGACTGGCTTTCGAGCAAAGGAAACCTTTACCTTTACTTCATAGAAATTTTAATCTGTTCCACAGAGCTGATCACTATGTGGTTTTCATCATTGTACGATGTTCCCTATGGGAAAATCCGTACAACGATTTTCCCTATGGGAAAAAAACTGTACAATAATGTTTGGCGCTAAGTGGTTTTTCCCATTGGAAAATCGTTGTACGGATTTTCCCATAGGAACGATCGCTATGCGGAATGGCTTTCCCCCCTCCAAGCCTCATCGCTATGCGATTTCATCGCTGTATGAGGCAATTGCTATATAGGGTTCTACTTACAGTAGAACCTCAGTTAACAAATGGCTCAGTTAACATAAAAATCACATAACAAAAGGAAATCCATAGAAAATAGTGGCTTAGTTTACAGAATTTTTTGGAGCAGATTAATTAATTTTCAATGTATTCCTATGGGAAATTGTGTTTCAGTTAATGGACAGCAAAACCTTGCATAAAGAGCACCTCGCTTAGAGATTAACTCACTTAAAGAGCAGAATTTTCACTTCTTTTTAGGGGTAGGTTCTAATTGCTGGTTTTTATCTGTTTTTATCTGTTTTTACCTACTGTGTGAACCGCCCGGAGTCGGCTTTGGCTGAATGCGCGGTATAGAAATTTAACAATAAAATAAAATAAATAAAATGGTCACCTCATTTAACAACGAAAACCAACCAAAAACTCAGTTAACAACTAAATTGGGGTTCGCAATCCCCCCGCCAGAAGTCACAATTGGTCACTTACAATGGTGTTTCGCTTAAAGAGCAAACTCGCTTAAAGAGCAATCCCATGGAACACATTGCCACTCCATCCCCCACTTTTCTTGAACAAAACAAGAACTCAACCTAACACAGGGGCTTCCAAACACAGAGAGGGTTACCACTGCACCCAGGAGGAATGGGCCTCCCAGAAGGGCAACCACCCAACTAATCCACCCCCGAGCTGGTGACATAGTCAGGCTCCTTCCCTTAGCCAAGGTTAGGAGGAAAACCCCTACCCCTCCCAAAAACTGTTACCCTCTCTGTGCTTGATGCCACAGCCTAAGGGCCTGTCCCAGGCCTAAGCCCCCCCCTGCCCCCAGCACCTGCAAATGCCCCTGCAGAGGTCCATAAGAAAGAAATCCTTCCCCCTTTTACTCAAACTTCTCCCATCCCAACTGAAACAAGAGTGATCATTTCTTTGAATAGCCGCATGTCCCACAATCAAACATCCATGCCTCAGGAGAGTCTCCACAATGCGTGAATTTATGAACAGCCATGATCACTCCACACAACCATTCAGAGAGAATTCTGCTCTTTAAGTGAGTTAGTATCTAAGCAAGGCACTCTTTATGCAAGGTTTTACTATATCACTACATGAGGGAAAGTTTTAAGAGGCTTGTGGGAAACCCAGACATTGCAGAAGTACAAAAAAAAAAGAGGAAGGGGAGAAGGTATTTTAAAAATCTTGCTTTAAAAAACTGAGCATGATCAGCATTTACAAAATGTTGCCAAGCTGATGAACGCAAACAAAAAGCAGACACCAGGGACGATGATGGAACGGAGAAACTGGTGGAAAGGAGAAACTGAAAGCAAGGCTGGCCAACTCCACACTGTAAGACTTTATTGTAGGTCCCACTTGTTCCTGCAAATGCGCCCATGGCTGTTGTAAATGCAGAAGTGAGCACATTTACATCAGCCATAAATGCTCCTGCTTCTGGGGGCATGGTCTGGCCCGTTCAGCTGTCTGGGGGTGAGATCAGGCCCACAGCGTAAAAAGGTTGGCCACCCCTGCCCTAAATAGACACAAAGTATGGGTGTTCAACATAATTAACTTGCCATCCTTATATAAGATGAAGGAAGATCTGATACTTACCTCTGAGACTTGGAGGAAGGATGTGAATGACTGGATTATACCAAACAAAGAAGATGCCTGATGCAAAAGTAATATACTCAACAGAGAGTGTGTGGAAGTAGCATTGTATGTGCAGACTCTTATGTGTATACCTCTGAGAAGAATTTGATGGACCTAGGAATAGAATTCCTGCCAAAAACCTATTGGTGAGGATGGGAAGAATGAGAAATAACAAGTGAAATTTTTTTGGCAATATATTGTAGATTATCTAGTCCACTGGAAGGTACAAGTGATGCTTTCATGAAACAAGGTACCACTTTACAAACCAGTTTTAACAGAGGCCTCAAAATCTCTTGGTATCTAATGGATGTCTAACTTGGCTGTAAAATGAATGCCTGATAAATCTTTGACTTGCCTTCTTGATATTTAAATGCAGAAGGCAAAAAAAATAATAATTCACCATTCAAGATGGAGAATCAGTTTCATGCAAGTGGAGCATAAATCTCTGGCAGTGCCATTCATGAGATTCCCCACCCCTCCAGGCACCACTAATCAACAATGGGCAAGACTACCAAAACACTTCTGCTAGAGCAAGAAGGAAACATGGGAAACATGCAGTGATTCGCAACATGGGACACATGCCCCACTGAGGGACCTCAATTCCCAGAAGCCTAAGTCAGTACATTGGTTGATCAGTGCTTTGGGGAATTGACTTAGGCTTCTTGGAACTGAAGTCCAAAAAACCAAAGGTGGGGAAACACTGACCTAGGGAATCCAGCACTTAGGTGGTGCAGTCTCTGGTAGTAGTAGTAGTAGTAGTAGTAGTAGTAGTAGTAGTAGTAGTAGTAGTAGTAGTAGTAGTAGTAGTAGTAGTAGTAGTAGTAGTAGTAGTATGCCACCCACTCGATAACGTGACTCCGGGCAGCTCACAGAACAACATAGCATCTAAAACATATTATACATATCATATCATAACAACATAGCATTTAAAACACATTATACATATCATATCATAACAACATAGCATTTAAAACACATTATACATATCATATCATAACAAAGCATACATATTAGAATGCAATAAAATACAATGGAATAACAATAAAGACTATCTCGCCCCTCCAGCTGTTGGTAGGGCCCGGAGGTTGGCGTTGTCATCTTCAGCTGCCTGTGAGGCCCCGGAGGTTCTCTTGCTGCGGATTCCCCATGCCCCGCAGGGCATGGAACTTCCCGCCAGAGGCCACCGCGGTGAGAGACGCTCCCAGCCCGTGGGCTCTGCAGCCGCCAAATTAAGGGGGGGTGAATAAAATATAGGGGTTGATTCACCCAATTACCGTGACCTGACCTACGACTCTGCCAAGCAAGCAGATAGCTGACTCCTGTCAAACATTAAGTGCATAGCTCATCTCCCGGCTCGGGGGAAATCCCTGGCGCAAATAAGCCATGTTTGTCCCTGCCTAATCCCCAAGACAATGAGGCTCCTAAGTCCATGTTTGCCCCAGTTAATTAACTTCCCTTTGAGGTGTTCCCCATTAACCCGGGTACGTGGGTGAGGTAATTTTCCTGCCAGGTGACAGCTTGCCACCGTTGCGCTTTTTCCCCTATAAATGATGTTGCCTTTCTTCAATAAAGCACTGATCTGATCCTGTTTCCTTGCCTCGTGTCGTCATTGATCAGTCCCCTCCGGGCTCTAACGCCGCCCTAGCGGCCAGACATCGCTACAGCTGGTGACCCCGACGTGATTTACTCGTGAGTAAGAGACCCCGGAGAGGTCTACTCGTGAGTAGCGATCCCCGCGGTCCGGTTCCACGCTTGAACCGCGACCCGCCAGCCCGGAGGATAGCGCGGCGCTCTGGTCGGCAGCCAGCCGGGCAGAGAACGGCCCGCCGCGAGGCATTCCAGAGAGACATTCCTACCGCTTCCTCCATAGAGGGAAACGCGTTCTGCTCAGGGCAGGCTGTGAGCCCCTGACACCGCAGAGGCCGATAGAAGGGCCCGTGGCAGAAGGTCCATGCTCCGAGGTCTACCCCAGACACCCGACGCCCGAACCTGTTGCCTGCAAAGACGCGTCGATCTTCGTCCCGAGGAGGAAACTTCAGAGGACCATCGCAGGTAATATGGGGACTTGTTCTCATAGACCGAGTCCGTCCGCTAGCCAAAGAACTCGGGAGCAAGAGTTCAAAATCCTGGCCAGGGTATTTAAGTTACGATTTCACAGCAGGGAACTAGCGAGACTTTTGGCGTACCTCAGGGAACACTGCCTACTTTACCGAGAAGTAGGTACGTTAACCCTGAAGCTCTGGGATCAGATAGGAGACTGCATTCAGCAAACCCCGAAAGCTCCAGGAGGGATAGTCCGCACATGGAGGAAATGTAGGAGACTCTTAGAGCAGATCGAGCCAGTCCGGGTAGAGGCCAAGGAACCCCCGTTAGTTGAGCCATCAGGCAAGCCAGTCGAGCCGACTGCGCCCACGGCACTCTATCCGTCAATTAGCTATCGGCAGAGTAGCGCAGGGAGCCTTCCCGCGGTGACAGCTGCAGACGTCACCGAGGGAACGCAGGGAATGAGAGGCGCTGGCGCTTCTCTGACAGCCCCAGGTTCCCTAGTCGTGAAGAGTGCCCTTCAGCGCACCGCCGAGATAGAACTCAAGAAGGGGGAATTGTCAGTTGAACAGCTAGCTGAACTCAGACAGATTTGTCCCATCCGCTTGGAGATGGACGTGCTCACGGGCGCACAGCAGATAGTACACTCCCCAGTCCCGTACAAGCTTCTCATGGCTTTACGGAAAGCAATTTCAGAGACAGGGCTCCAAAGTCGTTTCACGAGGGGCACGCTTCAGCAAGTGCACGCTTCAGCAAGTGTGCGAAACCACCATGTGGATTCCTCACGATTGGAAAGCCGTCATGAGGATGATGCTTACCCCCAGCCAGTATATTATTTGGGACAGTGAGTTCCGCCTAGAGGCGCAAGCTCGGGCTGCCAGGCTGGGAGGCGCGGTAATCCCTGACCAGTTGTATGGTTCAGGTGCCTTTGAGTCCATCAACGTTCAAATCAACTTGCCTCTTGCCACCCTAGAGATGTCAGCCGAGGCCGCCTATAGGGCATACTTCAAGGTCCCAGCGTCTGGCAAAACGGCCAAAAATTACACCGCTATTAAGCAGGGAGCCCAAGAGCCCTACATGGACTTCATCAATCGCCTGGAAGAAGCAATCAGCAGGCAGATTGACAATGAGCAGGCCCAACAAGAGCTCATGATTAAGTTAGCCAAAGACAACGCCAACTTGGACTGCCGTAAAATCTTGCAGTCCCTGGGCAATCGCCCAGACATAACCTTAACGGACATGATCCGAGCATGCTCCGACGTTGGCACAGACTCCTACAAGATGGGTCTGCTAGCGGCAGCGGTGCAGGGGGGAAGAAGACCTAATGGCAAGAACAAAGGGGCATGTCACACTTGTGGCAAGATCGGTCACTTCGCTAGGGAGTGCCGATCCAAGGGAGGTGGACAAAAGTCCGGCCGCCCCAAGGCTCCGAACACCCTCTGCCCGAAGTGCAAGAAAGGCTATCATTGGGCCAGGTTTTGTCCGAGTTCGGGAAACCGGAATCCGGGCACGTCTCTGGCCCCAGTCCAAACAGAGGCTTCCTTCACCCAGATCCAGAACTCCCCAGAACTAGACTAGATTCTAAGCACCTTCCAGGCACTGCGAGGGCACAGGCCAGCCCCAAGGGCAGCACAGGGCTAGAATTGACTTGCCAGACGGACGCTACATGCGACCTGCCAGGCAAAGTCTATCTAGTCGACACTCAGTACATGGGACCCCTGCCCAGAGGCTTTATAGGTTTAGTTTTGCCCCGTAGTGTAGCTGGAGCACGCGGAATTTTTATAATTCCAGGAGTCATCGACTCGAATTTTTCAGGCATTCTCCAGGTCCAGCTTTGGACACACCTGCCCCAAACAATCCACAAGGGAGACACGTTAGCGCAACTGATCATGGTTCCTTGTCACTCGCCAGCAGGCAGCCAGGGAAGGCTCAGGGACAGCTCAGAGTCCGGTTCAGCAGACCGCTCGAGCGCGAGTGAGGCAGTGCAAGGATACCAGGTCTTAGCGACAGTGGAGACCAACATTGAGTGGAAGCAGCGCCCCGTTATCGAGGTATTTTTGAACAAAAGGGTGTTCTCAGGGTTACTCGATACCGGAGCGGATGTGACAGTGATAAGCAGGAGCCAGTGGCCAAGAGAGTGGGCCATTGAGCCGGTCTCCGATGTGTGTGGGGTAGGAGGCGTTCAAGAAGCGTTTAGGAGCCGAGAGTGGGTAGAGGTCACAATCCCAAGGGCTGACGGCACGGCGGTAATTCGGCCGCACATTCTTGACGTGCACGTCAATCTTTGGGGGCGAGACATTCTGCAGCAGTACGGTGCTACGCTTACCTTCGGGTAATGGCGTTGCCACTTAAATGGCTCACCGACACTCCAGTCTGGGTAGAAAATGGCCGGTAGTGGGAGAGAAATTAGTTGCCCTCAAGCAGCTAGTTAAGGAACAGCTAGACGCAGGACACATAGAACAGTCCACCAGTCCCTGGAATTCGCCAATTTTTGTTATTAAGAAGAAGTCGGGGAAGTGGCGACTCCTCCACGATCTCAGAGAGATCAATAAATGCATTCAGCCGATGGGTCCGCTTCAATGCGGCATCCCAAATCCGAACATGATTCCTGAGGGGTGGGAGATTCTAGTCGTAGATCTCAAGGATTGCTTTTATACAATCCCCTTAGACCCCAGGGACCGGGAAAGGTTCGCCTTTACAGTGCCGGTCGTGAACCACGGTGAGCCCACGCAGCGTTACACGTGGAAATTTTTGCCACAGGGCATGCTCAATTCGCCCACCCTGTGCCAAATTTATGTTCACGACGCACTGGCAAAGTTCCGAAGCCTTTACCCTAAAGCTATTGTGTGTCACTTCATGGATGATATTCTGGTAGCGTTGCCGCAGCTTGGCAGCGAAATGTTTTCTGACCTCCAGGCCAGCCTGGGGGACAAAGGCTTACTCATCGCCCCGGAAAAAGTGCAGAGAACCGAGCCCTTCTCGTACTTGGGCCATCGGCTTCTCCGCTCTTTTGCAGCGCCAGTCCTGCCTCAGACAAATTTACAAGACTCAGTCACCCTTGTAGAGTTGCAGCAAGTTTTGGGGAACATCAATTGGGCCAGACCGTATTTTCGTTTAGATACGGATCTTCTAAAACCGCTCTTCTCGCTGCTAACCTTAGGTAAGCAGCCGGCAGACCGGATAAAAATCTCTCGGGACGCACGCTTGGCGCTCGAGAAGGTGAACCAAGTTCTCAGCCAGAGGTGGGTGGATAGGATCGCCCAGGGGCCATATGCCCCGATCCTGAATTTGTACATCGTACGGTCCGGATCCATGTTCACTGGGGCACTAGGAGTGGACTCAGAGAAAGGAGCGAGAATTGTGGAATGGGTCTACTTGCCTAATACATCCTCACGGAACATCGTTCCGCCCCAAGAGCTGGTTTCCGCGGTGATCTACCGCGGCAGGCTGAGAGCTAGGGACATTTCAGGAAACGATCTGGCCAAAATTGTGGTCCCGTTCACCAAGGAACAAATTCATCAGTTAATGCAGCTAGGCGACTCGCTTCCGATAGCCTTGGAAGGTTTCACTGGGAGTCTAGCATATCATTTGCCCAAGGACCCCAGACTTGTTTCACTGCAAACAGGAACGGTCAGCTTATTCGAATTGCTCTCGCTGGTCCCGCTTCAGGGGGCCAGAACAGTTTTCTCTGATGGAGGTCGCACCTATGGTGTTTTGACCTGGCAGGAGGGCGAAGCTTGGCACACGCTGTTAACCCTTCCACAGAAGTCCGCTCAGCGGGCAGAGTTGGCAGCCGTGAACCTTGCCTTGCGCACCTTCGCCAAAGAACGGTTAAATATCATTACTGACAGTCTGTGTGTAAGGAATTTCCTTCACAGTCTACCGGGAGCTTACATCACTCCCGCGATAGACAGGAATTTGCTTAGTTTGTTTCTCACTGCTCAATTTCATCTGCGAAACCGCACGGAGCCGCTCTATATTGCCCACATTCGAAGTCACCAAGACCTACCGGGTCCGATTTCCGCGGGCAATAGCAGAGCGGCCGCGGCCGCAAGGGAAATTCAGCAACGTTCAGTTTTGGGAGTTTTTACTACTCCAATCCAGAGTCATGCCTTTTTTCACCAGAACGCCAAGGCACTCGCCAGGCAGTTCAATCTGCCACTCTCTCAGGCCCAGGGTATAGTTCGCTCTTGCCAGCATTGTGCAGGGGCGCCGGGGGGGCCCTCGTGGGGGGTCAACCCACGAGGGACAGAGGCTAATCAGGTATGGCAGATGGACGTCACGCATGTGCCGCAGTTTGGCAGATGGCAATACATGCATGTCTGCATTGACACCTTTTCACAGTTCGTTTGGGCGACGGCGCAGAAGGGGGAAACTGCGACCCATGTGGAGCAGCACCTCCTTTCCTGCATTGCTGCCATGGGCAAACCACGGCACGTGAAAACGGACAACGCGCCATCTTACTGCTCTAGGCAGTTAGCCGCCTTCATGGCAACATGGGACATCAAGCACACATTTGGAATTCCCTACAATCCGCAAGGGCAAGCGATTGTAGAGCGGGTCAATCGGACGCTAAAGTCCTATATTGAAAAACAAACAGAAAGGGGGGAGCCACCAGCCCTCCCCAAATCACAGGGAGAAGCACAGTTCTGCCTGAACAAGGTATTGTTCACTTACAATCACCTTAATGTTTTCTCGGATTGCACGCCGCAGGAGAGGCACTTCCGCCGTTCGGAAGCTCTCCCGCGACCTATGGTCCGGTACCGAGTGCCACCAGACCCTTCTTGGAGGGGCCCGGTGCCGCTCATAACCTGGGGAAGAGGGTATGCTGCAGTTATGTCTCCTACAGGTGTCGTTTGGATTCCAGCCCGGTGTGTCAAGCCCCACTTGGAACCGCATGGCGTGGAACCAGGCCGGCCCGAGTCCGATCCCGGAGATGGAGGACCTCACCCTGACCGAGAGGACCCGCCAGAGGAAACGGCCGCCGATGCCCAAGATCACCTGGGGGATGGTCAAGATTCTTTGCAGTGACGCCCAGGACGCCGTTCAGCGCGAGGAGAAAGAGCCGACACCGGAGAACATCACAGCTGCAGTTTTTGCCCAGATTCACGCCAACACAGCGGCGATCACCATCATCCTGGCCCTTTCCCTGCTTTTGGGGGGAGGCGTTCAGGCTACTCCAATCCAGGCCGACGGCTTGCCGCCTGGCGAAGATATTTCCACACGAATGCGGTACAACTTGTGGGAAAGGTTGGCGGGTCTCGTCAACCAGTCCGATTTTTGCCTACAGCAGGACATTGGTTCTGCATCTATCCTCAGCACCTGTCTCATCCCCGTGTGCCACACTCTGGACGCACGCACCAAGGATGGCGACTGGTTGCTGAAGGCGTTCTTTGGCCCACACACTCCTACCACCTTCTCAGCATACGCACGCTGGGGGGGATTGCGACTTGCATCAACCTTGCCGGCTGACGCAGCCACTCTTCATACCCCTCGAGTGGCGGTCAGCCCGGACGCTGCTTGTACCCGAATGACCGGCTGCACCTCAGGCGGTCAGACTCGGCGCCGCTGCCTTGACCCCGGCAGCGGCAACTGGACTTGTAATAAACCAGAGACCCTCATTTCGCTGTACGCTCATGTCACCCTACCTTCAGGGTGGTTTTTCACCTGCAACCAGTTCACATGGAACTATATCCCTGCAAATCTGTCGGACTCAATGTGTTGTATCAGCCGTTTGACACTGTTACTTCCTACTAAGGACATGATTGCCCCAAGCATAAATGACACGAATGTACCAAATGTTGATATTTCCTCACTCATACGGCACACACGCACAACCCAGTTAGACAGCTCTTGTGACAGCAGCTTCAGGGTAATGAGTCCCGCTGAGTACGTATCACTAGCAGTCAGCCTTGTCGGCGTGCCAGGCCTGGCCGTCGGCAACGCACGGAGGATTGGCCGCTTGGCTTGCGGTTTGGCAAAAGCCATTAACCATACCTCCACAGCGATAGCGCTCCTCAATCAGGAGCAGGCAGAACTTCGCCATGCTGTTCTTGACAATCGAGCGGCTATCGACTACCTCCTCTTGCTGCACCACCTGGGTTGCGAATCTTTTCATGGAATGTGTTGTTTCAATCTTACTGATAACTCCCGTAAGGTCCAAAGCCAGATCACGAACCTCCACACCATAGTCCAGGGCATTACTGAGGGTTCTGCATGGGGAGCTTGGTGGAGTTCCCTGTGGAATTGGATGTGGTCATGGATCCCCTGGGGGTGGCTGCAAACGGTGCTTAAGGTAGTGGTGGGGATAGCCATACCAGGCATTACGCTTTGCTGTTTTGCTCAGTGTATTCCCTCGCTGATCTCCAAGTGCCGCCCCAGGGAGAAATTCCGCGACGTCATACCCACTCAACAGCTGATGCCGCTCTTGCGCAAGGTCGCCGGTCAGGTCCTTAAATAGAAAATAAAGGGGAGATGCGGATTCCCCATGCCCCGCAGGGCATGGAACGGCCCGCCAGAGGCCACCGCGGTGAGAGACGCTCCCAGCCCGTGGGCTCTGCGGCCGCCAAATTAAGGGGGGGGGGTGAATAAAATATAGGGGTTGATTCACCCAATTACCGTGACCTGACCTACGACTCTGCCAAGCAAGCAGATAGCTGACTCCTGTCAAACATTAAGTGCATAGCTCATCTCCCGGCTCGGGGGAAATCCCTGGCGCAAATAAGCCATGTTTGTCCCTGCCTAATCCCCAAGACAATGAGGCTCCTAAGTCCATGTTTGCCCCAGTTAATTAACTTCCCTTTGAGGTGTTCCCCATTAACCCGGGTACGTGGGTGAGGTAATTTTCCTGCCAGGTGACAGCTTGCCACCGTTGCGCTTTTTCCCCTATAAATGATGTTGCCTTTCTTCAATAAAGTACTGATCTGATCCTGTTTCCTTGCCTCGTGTCGTCATTGATCAGTCCCCTCCGGGCTCTAACGCCGCCCTAGCGGCCAGACATCACTACATCTTGCCTCTCCAGCCATGGGATGAGTCATACCACAGCACTACAACCAAAAACCATTAGTGGGGCCCGGAGGTCTGTGGCAGTGTCCTCCGCCACCTGTGGCCATGGCAGTACTTTATCTCCCTCCGGCCATAGGTGGGGACTGGATGTCGGTGGTAGCATCCTCTGTTGCCCACGGCTAAGGCAGCACTATATCTCCCTCCAGCAGTTGGTGGGGCCCAGAAGTCGGCAGCAGTGTCCTCTGCTGCCCATGGCCATGGCAGCACTTTATGTCCTTCCTGCCATAGGTGGGAACTGGAGGTTAACGGCAGCGTCCTCTGCTGCCTGCGGCCATGGCAGTACTTTATCTCCTTCTGGCCATTGGTGGGGCCCAGAGGTCGGCAGCAGCATCCTCTGCTGCCTGCGGCCACAGTGGTGCTTTATTTCCCTCCGGCCGTAGGTGGGGCCCGGAGGTCAGTGGCAGATGAGACGAGACAGACAAAGGACTTGTATAAGAAAAGCAAGGGAGGGGCATGTGGCCAAGGAGAAAGACAACAGATCAGCTTGAAGCTGGAAATAGTGTGTCAGGAGATTCCAGAATGAGCTGAGGTGTACAAGGACACTAAAAACAGCAATGACCTCTTTTGATATGCTTGGAACAAGATGAAGAACAAGGCAATGGCATGTTTGTGCATCTTATGGATCTTTGTGAAATATTAACAGGAGATGGACGATCAACTCCTGTTTTGCTCTCTTCTCCTTCCTCAACTGGCATATATTGACTTTCCTTTCAAAAATACAAGTGACTAGTCTAATACATCATGGGAATACTGTGTATCTTGGTCTCTGCAAAGTATTCAATAAAAATTTAAAGATACCCTTGTTAACAAGATGTTAAAATGGAATTTGGACATCGAGTATGTTAAATGTATCTGCAGCTCATTGAGCATCTTGACTAGCAAGATGTCAGTTCCCAGTGTCTTTAACAGATCACAAGTTGACCATAAGGATGATGTGGCTGCTTAAAAACAAAGCAATCTTTATTACTTCATTAATAAGAATAAAGTGCCAAGATTCAGGGACTTAATAGCTCCATATGTTGCAATTTGGAGTCCTGTGTCCTTTCCCAAGTCAGGTCAGTGATGGACACCATCAAACTGGCAAGCCTGCAAAGAAGGTCAAGCAGGAATATGTCTGGGAACCAAACCTTATGAGGAAGGATTGAAAGAGTTCGCTATGCATAGCCTGGAGGAAAGAAGATTAAGGGCAGCATGAGGTAAAGATAAAGGTAAAGGTTTCCCTTGCTTGAAAGCCAGTCATATCTGACTCTAGGGTTTAGTGCTCATCTCTGTTTCTAAGCTGAAGAGCCAGCGCTGTCTGCTTCTGCACACATTTCCGTGATCGTGTAGCAGGCATGAACTAGATACCGGAGCGCACTAAACACTGTTTGAGAGTGGTCTTCAAAAGACTGGAAGATTATTATACGAAGAAGGAACAGATGTGTTCTCAGATGTATGGGTGGGCTTCTTATGGCACATTATTGTGGCCTCATTTCGAAACGTTACTCTTCTGGTTTGCAACTCTCTGAATCTTTGAGCCTTCATAGCATGTATTTTGGCTTCAGAATAGGAGTTGTTAGAAGAAACATTAACTTTTCCAACCTCGGAAATCGTAGGTACCGTACTAAGAAATGAAAGAGAGCCATGATGAATGAGACTAAGCATAAAAACCTGTACATACTGATCTAATAGCAAGTCTCCTAGACTTCAGAGGGACATGTTTCTGAATAACATTTAGACTTGTGCTGGAAGCCTCCATTTAGCAGAACATTCAGTTTTAAAACAGTGGCCAGGCAGATGGCTCCAAGAAACCCAGAGCAAAAGAGAAGCCAAACCTTCTCCACTATTTGCATGCTAGATACTGCTGGTTATACAGGTAGGTGAACTGCTTCTGAACATGGGGGGTCCCATTTAACTATCATGCCTATTACCCAATCAACAGACTTAGCTTTACAAAATGCATTATTTAAAGTATATAGTGCTGTATTTTCACAACTAATTCAATTCTTCACTTGGGGGGAGGGTTACATCTGTCTTGGTAATAGTATATAGCGTCCCCAACTGGCCTAAGGATCAACCATAAAATAAATAAATCACTCTTTCACAACTTTTTAAAAAGTATCATCCACATTGGTAACATTTTGCTCCATTTTAGCTGATATCTCTTTACTTCCTTGGCCTAATTTCACTACTACCTTTTCTTCATAAAGTGTGAGATATTTTATGATAGTCCCTTCCTTACCTAGCTTAGCAATCAGTTTGCTGCTATGTTTGAATGCATATGTGAGACTGTAGATGCACGCCTATCTTCCTCTTGTATAGGCTTTGCTTGTCTAGGTCAGAGCTACTAGTGTCTGTTTATCCTCCCCACAAACTCTGTTCTCCTTCTTCCTCTTTCTAGTGGTGCAAATTCCACTCCCTGCTGGCCTATGGGATGAGTGCCTGTGGACCAAAGTAAAATTGTCCTGCCTACTGCCTCCCCATAACTGATGATGCTGTCTAGTGCCCAAGCCAGATTGTAGCTGTAAATGTTTTCTCCATTTGGAGGAATGATGTTTTTTTAATGCAGATCTGTAAGTCCAAGAAAGCATTGTGTACATGAGCAGCGATTAGATCAATGTCACTAAAAGAGCAAGGATATGGTAGTCATCTCTCTGAGCACTCTTATTTGGGCATGTCTGGGGAGGCATCATATATATGTGTGTGTGTGTGCTTGAACTATACACCTTGAAGTAGGTAAAAATGAACTACATTAATAATATTAAATTACCAGTTCAATCCTGCTCCCTCGAACTTCAGTAGATAAAGATAATTCTCTCTAATATCTGAAGCTCAAGTGAATCTTTATTGAAACTGAGAAAGAGGCTGATAAAATGTTGGGAATCCTTCCACTGGAACTAGTGGACTTCAGCTTGAATGTTCTAATAAGAAGGCATTTAGAACAGAGGGAGAACTACTGACATGTTACAAAACTGAAAACATCTCACATTAAAGCTTGTAGTCAGAAACAGTGCTTAGCAATCTTACTTTTCTAGAATCTAGACCTGTGATGGTGCTGGCTGGAGGTTCCTGGGAATTGAAGACACCCCACAAAGTAATTGTCTAAGTTCTAAGTACAGTACCCTCTTTCATCCTAAAAGATAGAGAACTCTGAATGTGGGTCAACTTTGGGATACCCATTGTGGTATAGTGGATAGACTGATGGACCAGAACTCAGGAAGACCAAATCCCTGCTCAGTTATGGAAGTTCACAGGGGATATGGAACTGGTAAAAGCATTTCTTAAATATCTCACTGATCTTGAAAGCCCTACCAGGTTTGCTATAAATTGGTTCCAATTTGATGAGATTTATCAACAAGTTAAGAATGCTCCCAGAAGCTTGTGATTTGCAAGAGAAAAAGAATCCCCAATTTTTCCACATTGCTGTGATTAGAATACAAGATTTCACAGTCAAGCTGCAGTCATCAACACACTCATGTAACTGCTACATTGTGTTGAAATCCATTGGTCATCCTCCCATCTAAAGAAGGACAGCTACCTTCCAAAACAAAATTGTTAACCAAAGCACGACTGAATTGTCTCCACTAGAACATGGGTTATATAAAATACCACTGAATTATTTGTTAGAACATGAGTTGTGTGAAAGAGCCATAGACGTGTTACAAGTTTTCTGATTCTTCTGTAAGGCAAGTTACTCCTATTTTGGGGTTAGTTTGCGTGCACAGAAAGTATGTGTTTATATAAAGGGAACAATTACAGACTGGAGGACTCTTCCCCCCAATAAATTATGATCAAAGGTTCTCCTACATCAGTGGAACACATGTACTTACAAGACTTGTATGTGTTTGATGCCAATAAAACCAACCTGATTCAAATGTAGGTTGGCCTTTGTTCACACAACAAACTCCTGGGCACCACCAGCTAACACAGGAACAGGAAGTTACAAAAGACAAGGAGGAGACCATGGAATATAGCAAACCAAGGGAGAAACCCAACCATGTCCACACTAGAGGACTTTGGAAGATGTACATTACTAGCCCATGTGAGGTCAGAACCCCACGACCCCTCACCACATGGTTTCTTCACCCATGCCACCCCCTGGATGTCAGAAACATGAATCAGCTATCTTTCAGTCCAGCTACTGTACCTGCAACTATAATCCAAGAGTGTTAATGACACCTTGGACTCAAGGTACCAATTAGACATGTTGGGATAAGTACAGCCTTCAGCTGGTTCAGCCTGTACAGACGAGACTACACTTTAAAAAAGCAAACATTCAAGAGAAAGCCTGTCTCCATTTGGAAACCTCTCTGAACTGTCCTTGCAAGTAGCTGTTGCAATCAGGCTTCCTTCAGTGGTTGACACTTCATTTTCATATAGGTTGTCCCTATGTTTATACAACAATTTCAGGAACAGCAGGGGTGGTGATGATGATGATAGAAAAAAAGCAAGATTGAACCTTAAAAGGAAAAGCTGGCCCCATACATTACTATGCTGCATTTATTTTTATATATTTTACAGTGATACCTCATACAGCGTCCAAACTTAGTTCCACAAGTTTGGACTTTATACGGATTTGGACTTTGTATGAGGCATGCAAAATCTTAGCCACGATGCCTCATACAATGTCCAAATACTTGCCGCGATGCCTCATACAACATCGTTTCCATAGAAATACATTACTGTAACAGCACAGACTTCAGGGCAAAGTCAAGGAAACAGACAAGAAACTGACAGAACTTTAAGAAATCATTGTCTAAAGGCTAAAAACATTACAAAAACATGTCAAACAACCCTGATTGTCCAAGAACCTGAAGAACGCTGCAAAATTCCCAGGAATGCTTCTAAAAATTCTGACGAAAAAATTTAAATTTTTTCCAAAATTACACTCAAAACCATTCCTAAACACTCGTCGCCTCGTGCAAAACCCACAAGAGCAATGCACGCATGTGTCCTGCCTTTTATACTGCCCAGACACAATGCAACCTGGGAAAACCCCAATGCCTCATACAAAGTCACAGCGATTTTGTATGAGGCAACTTTTTTCAAGGAATTAGGCGATGTTGTATGACTCCGATGTTGTATGAAGCGGACTTTGTATGAGGTATTACTGTATATTTAAATGGCAAGTTAACACAAATATATTGTGGTTTATTTTATCAACAGGCAGTGAGTGTGCTATCATAAAGACAAAACATCATAGACCATAGTCCTTATATCTGAGGTATTCAAAGCTTTATACTCAGACTTCTTCCAAGCATTTGGCTTTAGGATTAACCTTATCAGAAATAATAGTCACCTTCCCCAAAAAGAATTAATCCAGATGGATGAATACCTGTGCACTATTCTAGTCTTATATCTACTGTTAAGGATACATTTGTGGAAATATATCACTTCCACTTCTGAGGTGTCTTTTATGTATGGATCTCCTGATGCTCCTGTTTGCACATGAAGGAGTCAAGAGTATCATTATCTCATGATTCAAAAACAAAGAAAACCTTGTGGTCTTTGCACAAAGCAAAGGCAGGAACAGGGCGAGACCTTTATTGGGACATACACAAGAAAAACCAAACACTATACTAGCTTTTGTGAATCAAGTTCACTTCTTCAGGCATGCACCAGTTTCTTGTGGATAGTGCAGGAAAATTAAAAATAAGGGTGCCCAATGTTCATGGCCTTGTTTCTTAGAGTTGAGTTTGAAG
Source organism: Bradypodion pumilum (assembly GCA_035047305.1). Lineage (NCBI taxonomy): Eukaryota > Metazoa > Chordata > Lepidosauria > Squamata > Chamaeleonidae > Bradypodion > Bradypodion pumilum. Next base: position 248,641,966 of record JAWDJD010000002.1, read on the forward strand.
AAACACCAGACTGCAGCAGAGGGTTGTCAGTTGGATAGCATCTCCCACTCTTCAGACAAAAGGGACCAGATAAATGCATATCCTTCATGATATTTCCACATCCCACCTAATACTCTACCCTTATTCTTTGCTTTTTTGTCCTATCCTTTTCCTTCGTCTCCCATGGCCAGAACAAGTATGGAGCACCTGAATTGGAAGATCAAGCAATGGGCTAGCTCTTACAGTACTTTTTTAAAAATAGTTTTCACATACGTCAATCTAATTCATCACAAAGGGCCAAGCAAAAGTGGCAATAGCTTATTGGTTAAGATTTCAATGTTAGAGCCAATCCAGTAAGAAATCAAACCAAAAATAGAGAAGACAATTGAAGCAAGCATCTCCTTTTGAAACTGGGATGTCAATCTGGTAAACAGAACCTTTTCTTCTAGGGTTTCTTCAAAGTCTTTCAAAGAGGTGATGTTAACAAAATCTAGGTTCCATACAAACTCCAAAATGTTCTGTTCTCAACAAAGCTGCACAATCTCAAGGTTGTGGTTTCTTCAGGGAGTCAATCCATCTCATATTTGGTCTTCTTTTCCTGTTGCCTTCGACTTTCCTCACCATATTTATCTTTCCCAAAGAATCTTTCCTTATAAAGAGCCACAGCTGCAATGCATTCTGCAGCTCATGTGTTGGCCAAAAGGCACTAGAGTAACACCTCCACCTGGGATAGGAAATGTATATTTCCCTCAATCCATTATTGGATTATAACTCCCATAAACCAAGGGTAACCAAGAAGTGATTATGACAGTAGCAATCCAGCAACATCTTGTTGTGCAGGGAGCCAGGTGGAAGGGAGGACATAGTTTCCTGGCTCCTGAGACAAGATCTGGGGTGCTAATGATCAGCTCAGAATCAGATTTAACCATAACTTCTAGATAATTAACAAAAAGCCATACAGATTTCTGCAGATGCCAAAAGAGCTTTTGAATTAGGACCTTTATATCAGCTGCACTTACTTTGTACCTAGTAAGGACAAAAATACTTTCCTTGTCTTTTCTTTCTTTCTTTCCTTTAGGTAAAGGTCGCCCTTGCTCGAAAGCCAGTCGTATCCAACTCTAGTGTTCAGTGCTCATCTCTGTTTATAGCCAAAGAGCCAGCACGGTCTGCATCTGCAGACGTTTCCGTGGGCAGGGATGACTAGACACCAGTGCACACGGAACACTGTTTACCTTCCCACTGAAGTGGTCCCTATTTATCTACCTGCAATTTCTTGCTTTCGAACTGCTAGGTTGGCAGGAGCTGGGACAGAGACAGGAGCTCACTCTATCATGCAGCACCCAGGAATCGAACTCTGACCTTTATTTAGGAGCAAAATATTTCCTTAAAGGTTTTTTTTAAAAAAAATTACCTTTTTTGGTTGTTCTTTTAAAATGGTGAGGGTTTACCAGTTCTTTCTGTTTATTATTCCTAAATTCTCTGGATTCCCCACAACACCAAAATTGACTGGTAGGTCCAAGCCACTAGCAAAACTATGCATTTGGCTATGCATTCTGGACAGTGTCTGCCTGCTTCTTTGGAAATTGCTTTGATGCAAAAGAGGAGGACAAGCATACCTGCCTACAGCATCAGAATTTGGAGCATCTAATTTCACTTCACAAAGAAAGCTTTCTTTAAAAGTCCTCATAGAAGAAAGAAGCAGCCCGACCCACAGAGCTAGTCCTGCTGTACATAAGGGGGGATATTTCTGAATAGACAGAAGATTGCACCGCAAAGGTAGGAATAACTCCTAAAAATATCTTGACATTCACCGTTTTTAGTTCTATTTTTATTTTTTTAACAGCCTTGACACCTGAAATATATCTTCGAAAGCAGAGATGAGTTCTGGAATGTTTTGCTATCGATGCCTAATTAAATACAGTCATGATTTATTTAATAGTAGCCGTGTTAGTCTGTCGTTCAGGCATATCAGAAATCAAATAATAATAATAATAATAATAATAATAATAATAATAATAATAATAATAATAATAATAATAATAATAATAATAATAATAATAATAATAACAACAACAACAACGACAACAACAATAATAACAACAATAACAACAACAACAACAACAACAACAACAACAACAACAACAACAACAACAACAACAACAATAATAATAATAATAATAATAATAATAATAATAATAATAATAATAATAATAATAATAATAATAATAATAATAATAATACAAAAACACTGCAGCACTTTAAAGACTAACTATGTTTTTACTGTTAGCAGACCACGATGCTGCCAAAGGGACGCACTTTAAACGCCACTGGTGGCTTTAGCGAAGCAGTTTCTTCCTGGTTGAAACAATGAAATGTAAAACTAGTCGGGTCGAATCGCGTCTGAGATATCCCCCCACAAACACTCACACAAGATAAATTGTGATCAGGAGAAAGGGTAGGAGGCTCTTTTCCAAGCCTTCTTGTGTTGCACTTTTATCGGCTGTTCTCTTCCCAGTTCGACGGCATGTTCCCACCGTCCGACCACCCGGTTTTAATTTGAAACCACTCGCCTGCCCCCGGTGCTGCTCAAAAACGTCTGTGGCTGCCTATCGAGCGATTCTCGGTGCTCTAGCCAGGAAGGGACTGTTCAAAACTCTTAATCACACCCAACGTCTAAAGGTCAGGAACATGAAAAGAGGGTCCTCAGCCCTCCGCCGCGAAGTCCATTGCGGGATTCGAAGTCACTTCCATTTCAGCTGCAATGCAAAAGGAACTTCCAGGGCAAGATTCGGAAAAGGGTTTTAAGAAGCCTACTGTAGATAAATCCGAATACAGTAGATTTATCCGGACCTCAGTCTGATGCACTTGAAAGTTAAGCCCCACTTTTCCTTTCCTTTCTATTCCTTATATCCTCCCCAGTCTTTATTCTTTGAGTCTGGAGAAGGTATGTGGAGTTTTGAAAAGTTCCTTTTTTGGCTAGAGCATCGAAACTTCCCCAACTGCAAAGATGATGTCCAGCTCTTCACAACTTTCACCTGGCACAAATTCCCATTGAACTCAAAGGAGTTTATATTCAGGTAAACATGCTTAGGATTTGGCTCCATGATGTCAAGCAATCCTATACCCAGTTAGCTGGGAGGAAGCCCTACTTAATCTCTGTTGTTGTTGTTGAGTCCCACCATTGAGCGGCCCTTTGCGACCCAATGGACCACAGCATGCCAGCCTCCTCCAACTTCCGACAGCCTCCGGAGTCTGCCCAGTTCCAGGGCCACTGCATCAACAATGCTGTCTAGCCATCTCATCCTCTGCCGCCCCCTTCTCTTTTTGCCTCCGATCTATCCTAGCATTAGGGTCTTCTCAATCGAGTCCTCTCTTCTCATTTGGTGGCCAAAGTACTTGAGCTTCAACTTCAGTATTTGTCCTTCCAAGGAGCAGTCAGGGTTGGTTTTCTTTAGGATTGACTGATTTGATCTCCTTGGGACTCGCAACAATCTCTTCTACAGCACCACAGTTCAAAAGCTTCTATTCTTCTGCACACAACCTTCTTTATCATCCAGCTCTCACAACCATACATTACTACTGGGAAAACCATCGCTTTAACTATGCAGAGTTAGGTTAGTTAGGTAATCTCCCTAGGATTTTCTTTAAATTGAGGTCATTAAAATCATGTTGGTTGGGGGACTAAAAAGTAACTTTCCACTTTTCTGGGCATGTGAGTGAGTACTTATTGCAGTTTTATGTTGCTCTTATTGCAAGGACAGAAAAGTAATGTTGAAGATAGCTGTGACATGATGGCTGCCACTCTGTTGTTTTTACACCCAGTAAGGTAGTTCAGAATCAGAGATGATCACACACAAAATAGGGCATGGGTCCAAAATAAAGATGAAGAACAGATCACAGAATCCTATAAACTCAAGGCACAGCTTTGATTTGAGTAGAGCTATTGAGGACAGATTATTTTTCAGATAACTCATTTTATAAAGTTGCCTTATATCACCTGCTATCTGGCAGCATGTAATCATAAAGTCAGATTATCTTTGACCATTTTTTAAAACTGAAGAATATAGCACCTTATTCCCTTCTGCTTCTATGGTTTGTCCACATGCCAGGACTACTTATTGTACATAAATTGCATCCAGTCATATAATCTCATATCACCTTCCAGCAGCTATGTGTCACTCAGAGGGTGGTGAGCAGTGTAGTCTTCACTATTGCTTTTGCCCACAGATCCCCCAAAGGTCAAGCCTAAGCCACATCAGATGGGCTGTCTAGGGAGGCTTTTAAGAGGCAGTCGAGTCCCCTGTATATGTTTGCTCAGAAGTAAGTGTTCCCATATTTAAAGGTACAGTGCCAACTCTGTAGGATTCCAGTCTCAGTAGCTAAAACCAACTCATCCTTTCCCATTATACCGAACCACATACATTAAGAACTTCTGTGCTAGCTTTACGTTACTCTGCAGGGGAGTATGCTAGTCCAGTGTGGTGCAAATCAAAGCATGCAGGTCAGGTAGATGTGGCCCTAAATGAAACAGTGAGATTGGTCACAGGATGCTTAAAACCACCCCCCAACACACACACACACAAAGTGCATTACTTAGCATCAAAATTCCATTGAGAAAGTGCTGCTCAGAAAGAGTGGGTCAAAGCACGTTCCTCGAAAACACACCTGCTATTTGATCACCAACCACCAAAGCAGAGACTGAAATCAAGGCACAGTTTCCTCACAACTTTTCCCCCTCCGACTGCCTTAGAACTATGGAAGGTGAGCAAGGAGCTACCAGATAACTGGGCAGAACCACATGACTCTCTGCTGCCTAGTCAAGAACGACCATGACCTGTGTGGAAAGCTTTATAGACTGCATTCAGGGGTAGGTAGATCAAGGGCTAATCTGAGAAAGTGGGGTTTCCCTGCAGACGACAGCCTGTGTGAATGTGAAGAAGTACATTCCATATGATACAATGCACATGATGCCCCTCAAGTGCACTGAGGAGGACCTTGTGTTGGCAAGAGAAAATGCTGTTGAAGTGGCCTGATATTGGGCAGATGTCATCTAGCCCTTTTTAATTCAATTTTGGTTTTAGATGTGTTAATTTTAGCTTTGTATGTTATTTTATGCTGGTAGTGCATCTGACAGAAATAAAGAAAGATTATACCTGAAGTTCAATAGCAGCAGATTTGTTCATGGGCGGCCTCTAGTAGTTTACTCCAAGCACAAAGTGTAGCAAAGTTCCTGTCCTAGTTGAAGTTTATTTTGTTTTCTTTTTTTTAAAACCATATTAGAGCTGGGGAAGTTTTGGGTCTCCAACTGTTTTTAGCTCTCAGAAGCCTGAGTAAGGGTGACCAATGTTAAGGTTCTAGCATTGAAGTCAAGGGTGGTAAGTCCCTAACCCTGATCTAACTAGGCGAGTGACGTCTTTGCAAAAGTGTAAGGTGTGTGGAAGCACCAAGAATCTGGGAGTGAAGACAGTTGAAAAATAAACTTATCGGTGGCGCAAACAAGATACTCAATTCTACACCAACAAGCCATTTATTAACCAGAAATGAAAGGACTCAAAGCAGCCAAAATAAGCTAAATTGACATCCAACTTATGATTCAACCCTTTGAGGGAGATGGGTCTGCTCCCTTACCCTTACCAATGGTTTGTGGTAATGATCGGGACTGATAGGGCTGCATCAGTCTACTTTCGATTTGCAAGTTTACTTGTAGAAATAGTTGTTCAAATATTTGCATTCAAAGGGTACAAATGAACACGGGTGAAATCAATACGACTGATATATTTTACTTACACAGTCTCATGTTTAGGTGGAGATGCACATAATAGATGAAGTTGACAATGGTTCATTAGACCAGGAATGGGGCAATCGGGCTGCAAATTCCATCAATTAGCAAGTTGCATGCTGGGCAGAAGCAATATGGATCCCAGTGGCACATTGTGGGAAATGTTCCAGGTATCAGTGGAGAGGAATCCATCCAAGACATGCCACATCACGCCCGCTGTTGCGTGGCATTAGGCGTCCTGAAAAGCCAAACCCTTTGGGCAACATGGGTGCCTTTCAGGCTACGGGGCTTTAAGGGAGGAAACACCTGGTTCAAGGCCTCATTCAGCAAAGTTTCGAGTTGTCTAACAGGAGACCCATAGAGATCTTGGGTGGGGAAATTGGTGAGCCTGCAGCGGTGGATGGATCGCAAGTCCCATCATTCTTTGCCTTTGGCCAGGCCAGCTGGGATTGATGAGGAGTGGAGTCCCACTGCCCCTCGGAGAGCCAAAGGTTTTTGGGGTCCCTGAGATGGAGCAACTATGCTTGCAAATCATCAGGGCCGGCAAATTCCAGGTGCTGAAGGAAGCAATAGTGGGGGCAAGGGGGGGCTCTTATATGCATCCTTTCTTCATCTACCAAAATGAAGCCACCTTTTGGGAGATCATTCTGTAGTTCCTTTCACCTGAACTAGTGTGAGAAAGATTAGCCAGCACAAGGTGGCTGTCACCTGGGGTTCACACGAATGTGGTGCAAAAATACCACAGTCTTCAAGGAGGCTCTTTCTAGAAACCCCATATCCATGCTGTGCCAGGAGATCCCCAAAGGGATCTAGCCAGCCACGGAAGAAAGCAAGTGCTGCTGAACACAGCCTCCTGACCCCGGAGGACTTGCCTGGCTTTCTAATGGCTGCTTTACTTTTGTCTCGTGTCTGAGGAAGTGGACTTGATCCATGAAAGCTCCCATTAAAATATAGCAGATAGGCTTTAAGCAGGTGTCACAACGCTTTGGTCTCTTTTTAAAATTTATTTTTTTTATTATGTTTTTTGCCTGATATGTCCTGCACAGGCCAACATGGCTACCACTCTGAAAACAGATTTTCTAAAACTCCTCAATTGACCCACTTGTAGCCTAGCCTGTTCTGAGGAAAAAAAGGGGCCAACCAGAAAACTCACCCCAACATCTGGGAGGAAGAGATGAGAAAACATAACATAACGCAGAAACCACAGAAACCATTCCATATTGGGTTGTTTCACTGCTGACCTGTAATTTGTTTTTAAAAAAATCCTCAATAGAGAGGAGGATCTTTTATATACCAGCTAAAGCTCATTGGAGGAAAGGCGGATATAACAAATAAATACAAAAATAAATATATTTTAACTAGATTTGGACTCTTAATTCTAGTGTTTTTTAATTATTATTTTTGTTAAGGTGTCCATTCTGTTTCCCAACATTATTTCTTATGTCTTTCTCAGCTTTCTCTGTGATGTTTTAAATGTAAGTCATGTGGGGGTTTATTGAAGTAGAGGAAGGCGATACACAACTTGCAATAAAGTAGCCCACATCCAGCCTGATGGTGGAAAGATACGTTCTTAAAATCTTTTCAAAGCACATTTGCACCGTTTGTTGACTTTCCCAACAGCTGCTGACCTCCCATCTCCCCTGCACCATCCTTTCCTCCAATATCTTATAAAACTGCTTTGTAATTCTTTTTTTAAAAAAAATTCTCAGATTGATACCTCATAATGTTTTCCCTTCCCTCCATTTTCGGTCATTTACTGAAGTAAATAGGAACATCATCAAATATCCAGGAAAGAATTGTTTGCTGTGTGCCATTAAGTCTCTGCAAGCACTTACAACAATCCTAACTGGGGTTTTGAGTTATTTATGTGACCTATTTCCTGAGTGGTTTTAGCAGTTCCATGGCTCAGTGGGGGTTTGAACCCAGGGCACTTGAGCCCTAGGCAATCCCCCTATCCTCTCTAGGCCCACTTCTTCTTTTCTAGGAGATAAAATGGACCATTCCTCTGGATCTTTAACTCTGTCCATAGTTGTCAGAAGCCCTCCTAAATTCGGGGATGGGGGGGGGACCTTTCCACACATGGTGATGCAACACCAGCCCTAACTTTGCTTCTTCCTTTAAGTTATGAACCCTCCTCCTCTGGCACTTTTCATTGCTGGACTTTCTTCTTTTCCCCCAGGGCCGTAACCAGGATTCTAGATGTGGGTGGGCGAATATTTTTTTCAGGATGGGCAAGGATGTATCTCTCTCTCTCTCTCTCTCTCTCTCTCTCTCACACACACACACACACACACACACACACACACACACACACACACACACACACACACACACACACACACACAGGTGAAACTCGGAAAATTAGAAAATCTTGTAAGTGTCCATTCATTTCACTTAAAAGGTGAAACAAATATATGAGATAGACTCACTACATGCAAAGCGAGAGATGTCATGCCTTAATTCATTATAATTGTGATGATCATGGCATACAGCATACATGAGGTTAATGTGATGATTATGGGGTTCATGAGATTATTGGGGGGAGTTTGGGGTTTTCATAAACTGTAAGCCATAAGCATCAATATTATAACAAAGTAAGGCTTGAACTATCTCGCTTTGCATGTAATGAGTCTATCTCATATATTTATTTCACCTTTTCAGTTGCATTACTTAACTGAAAGAACATTTGCACGATATTCTAATTTCCCGAGTTTCACCTGTATATGTCATATATATAAGCAGCCAGGAGTTTGCCCCCCCTGGCCACGGCCCTGCCCCCCCATATATACTATACTAGTGTTGGCATGAACCAGCTTCAGCGCCTTTTGGGAGAGCAGGTGGGGGTATAAATTCAATAAATAATAATGCACGCTAAGGTTGCAGGGAGAGGAACCGCATATCGGAAGTTTTTAGCAATTTCTGGATTTAGAGCCGGTGCTACGGTGCTTGGGAGAGGCCGGGGACGCTTCAGTTAGAGCCCTCCAATATTGTGAGATTTTTAAAAAGCCTTCCCAATTGTAGATCGTCCTTGTCTCGGCCAGACGAAACTCAAGATGCACAAGCCACTTTTTTTTTTATTGGGATAAGAATGAGCAAAGCTTACGCCACGGGCGGGGAAGGACGAACAACGTGTTGTTTCCCGTTCAGAGAAGATGCAAATCTACCCTCTAAACATGAGCTATTCATGTACGGCAAAGCGAGAGAGGAACATGGGTTCACCAAAAGGTGGCTTCATCTTGGCAGTTTAAAGTCTGACCTAGACACGAAAGAAGAAGGAGAAGAAGACCCGCTGGCTTTAATATACGACGGGTTGAAACGCACCCTTGAGTCTCTGTAAAATCAAGGTAAGGTAAGTCACCCTTGCTCGAAAGCCAATCGAATCCGACTCTAGGGTTCGGTGCTAATCTCTGTTTATAGCCAGCCAGCTAGCCAGCGCTGTCTGCGTTTGCAGACGTTTCCGTGGACATGTGGCAGGCATGACTAGATGCCGGAGTGCATGGAACGCTGTTTACCTTCCCACCGAAGTGGTCCCTATTGATCTACTAGCAATTTTTTGCTTTCGAACTGCTAGGTTGGCAGGAGCTGGGGCAGAGGCGAGAGCTCACTCATTCCTGTCATGCAGTACTGGGCTTTGATCTGCTGACCTCCCAGTCAGCGTCTTAACCATTCGAGCCACTGCACTCCCTGTAAATCAAGAGGATTTGGTTTTTTAAAAATCCGCCCTAGCCTGAGATAGCGCGCCTCGATCTCTCCTCTATCGGCCAAGCACCCAAAATCCTGGCGCCGAGGAAAAAATTCCCTGCGTCCTTCCCCTTGCTTTCTCGCCGTTATCCTCGCTCCGATTTGTCTTTTTGAGAGGGGGTGGGGTGGGGGGTGGGGTGGGGGTAATATTGCGGGAAAGAATGAATCATTCTTTAGTCATCTTTTTTTTGGAGGGGGGACCAGACAAACACCTGAAAACGGCAGACAATCGGATTCCTCAATGCTACCGGAGATCCTGCTGGCACTTCAGCCGGAGCCCAGGTCAAAACTCCCTCCTCTTCCACGCCGGATGGTTGCAAGAGTGTAATCTTTGCTGGCTTCTTCGCCTTTCTTTGCCTTCTCGCGAAGAACGCAGGGAGACTTTCGTTGTCAGTTTCCTTTTTCTCCCTGAATCCAAGCAGAATTTAAGAACCAGCTTGGGAACTAAAATAAAAAAATAAAATAAAAAAATCCATCCTCACGAAAGGAGGATGGCTTTTAGGTTTCCCCTTTGTGAAAGTCCGCTGCCCGAATCATCATAATCAGCCTCTTTGAAAAGGAAACTTTACGTTTACAAAAAAAAAAAAAAAAAAAAAATTGGCAGTGCTATATTGGTCAGATTGATTTCATCACTATGTCAAGCACTAAATATATCCAGTCGCGTTCAAAGTGCTTTCTGAGATATTTGAGTATAATTAAGAAAGGGAGGGGAGTCATGGCCGGTTATTTCAAGTGGGGTCAGGCTTCAGTTTAGTAGCAATATAAAGTAAAAATATTCGGCACTTATCCCACTTGACTGCAGTGGCTCAAGTGGCTAAAACGCTGACTGGGAGGCGGAAGGACAGCAGTTTGATTCTCGAGTACTGCAGGACGGAGTGAGCTCCCGTCTTGCTCCATGCGCTCCGGTGTCTAGTCATGCTTGCCACATGACCACGGAAACGTCTGCAGAAGCAGACAGCGCTGGCTCTTCGACTTTGAAAGAGAGATGAGCACTGAACCCTAGAGTGGATACGACTGGCTTTTGAGTAAGGGAAACCTTTACCATTGCCTTATCCCACTTTGCCTATTGTTTGTTCGCTCCCCAATCTCCGACTGTTCTTTTTTTAAAACTAGGATATTAATCCCGTGAACGTGGACTGGACTGAAACATGAAGAAATAGGCATAGAATTGCGCCTAGTGCTGCAAATCTAGGCACACTTATTCCAGATCAACAGTCCAAGACTCCCCCCCCCCCGCTGATTTGAAACACGAAGTAAGCGTGGGAAGGATCTTCATTTGCTTTGTGTACATTTATATACCACTGAGAATGTGTTCAGGTTTTACTTGTGGGAGTAAAGATGCAGCAAAAGGTTTTCCTCCATGCCACAAATTTGACCAACAGTGTGTTTGTCTAACAGTACAGACTTCGGATGCTATTGGATACTAACTCCCATCAACCCGCCAGCAGGGTCAATGCTCTAAGGTTTCCATTGCTCGAAAGCCAGTCGTACCCGACTCTAAGGTTCAGTGCTCATCTTTGTTTCAAAGCCGAAGAGCCACCGTTGTCTGCTTCTGCAGATGTTTCTGTGGTCATGTGGCAGGCATGACTAGACACCGGAGCGCATTCCCAATGAAGTGATCCCTATTTATCTACTTGCAATTTCTTGCTTTCGAACTGCTAGGTTGGCAGGAGCTGGGACAAAGACTGGAGCTCATTCCGTCCTGCACTGCAGTACTCGGGAATCGAACTGCTGACCTTCTGCCTCCCAGTCAGCGTCTGCTCTGGGTTGATGGAAATTGTAGTAATCAAATAAAACCTGAATGCTCATACGTTACCCCTTGCTCTCCGTGTCTATTCAGAAGGAAACCTCATTAGTTTAAGTGAACCTCACCAAGTCGATGAAACTGGAACGCCTTCAGCTCCAAAACTCCCGTTCGCCTGGCAGAGGAAGTCTCAGTTTCACTGAAGCCAGTGGGGGCTGCAGTGAGTTTGAGGCGCATCATGGGTTTCCCCTGTCAGTGGAGTGGAGGCAGGAAAAGTGTCCTCGATTCAGCAAGATCACTTACTTTCGAGTCAGCGCCGATCCAGATCTAACTTCTCAATGGTCAGAGCAGTAGGACAGTGGAAGCAACTGCCTGGAGAGGTGGTGAGCTCTCCAAAACTGCAACCATCCAAGAGAGAATTGGACCACCATCTGTCAGGTTTGTTTTGATTCGGATTCCTGCATTGAGCAGGGGGTTGGACTCGATTGGCCTAAAAAAGGCCCCTTCCGACTCACTGATTCTAGGATTTCCTGAAATACCCTCGGGCTGCTAAGCCACTGGAGTCTTAGGCAAGGTACAAGGTGGACACTCACAAACAACTAAAAACGGATTTGGAATGATATCCTGTCTTCTCCCGGACCGCAAGCAGGCCATCTCAGTTTCAAAGGCAGGAGACGCCGTCGACTTTCAATACATGGATCCAGGCAAAAACACACACACACCCCTTCCGCTAGTTGCTTCTACTCCCGAGTTCTTTCTACTTCTACCCTCTCACCTAACCCCAGTCCTTCCACTTTTCTAAAGCGTTTAGGGAACCATTGGGTGAGCACCAAAAAGTAATAATAATCCCTTGGTTTACTCATCTTAGTCTAGACCGGTGGCCCTAGGAAGGGAGATTTGTTTTACAAGAGACGTATTTCTGTGACTTAAAGGTAAAGGTCACCCTTGCTCGAAAGCCAGTCGTATCCAACTCTAGGGTTCAGTGCTCATCTTTGTTTCAAAGCCGAAGAGCCAGTGCTGTCTGTGTCTGCAGATGTTTCCCTGGACATGTGGCAGGCATGCCTCAACAACGGAGTGCACGGAATGCTGTTTAACTTCCCACCGAAGTGGTCCCTATTTATCTACTTGCAATGTCGTGCTTTCAAACTGTTAGGTTGGCAGGAGCTGGGACAAAGACGGGAGCTCATTCCGTCCTGCAGTACTCGGTAATCGAATTGCTGACACCCCGCCTTCCAGTCAGCATCTTAGCCACTTGACCTCTCACTTAACTTGCAAGCAAACTGATCAAATATTTTCGAGCGCTGCGCCTGTCAGGGATCAGGGCCAGGGCAGAGGGGAAACAGGCTCCTTTGCTACATTTGGGTTTTGCCGGTGGTTACCTTGATCATAAACTGGCCTTTTGGAAGGAAGTGCAGAAAATCCTCCTTTCTCTGTAATGACAGGAGCGCCCCTGCGTCTTTGGCAACCACCTGGGAGTAGTCCTTTTTTCTGACAGGGCCATGGGGGGGGAGGGGGGCCAGGGGGGAGCAAAAACCCTCTTGAGCTAACAGCCCGCACCCCACCCCACCTCACCCCATGGTGCCAATGTTATATATGTGAGTGTGACATTGTTGCCCCTCCTGAAAATTTTTTGCCCCTCCTGGAAATTTTTTCGGGCTGCCCCGCCCCAAATCTAAGATTCTGGGTATGGCTCTGCTTTCTGAGCTTCCTTTACTTACGAGGATACTTTCTTTATTCATGTCAGATGCACCACCAGCATAGAATAACATACAAAGCTAAAATTAACACATCTAAAAACAAAATAGAATTAAAAACTTCCCCAGATCTAATATTTTTTTTTAAAAAAATAGAAAACAAAATAAACTTCAACTAGAACAGGGACTTCGCTACACTTTGTGCTTGGAAGAAACTGCTAGAGGCCACCTATGATCAAATCTGCTGCTATTGAACTTCAGGTATAATCTTTCTTTATGTGTGTCAGATGCACCACCAGCATAAAATAACACACAATGCTAAAATTAACACATCTAAAACCAAAACGAAATTAAAAAGGACATCTGCCCAATATTGGGCCACTTCAACAGCATTTCCTCTTACCAACACAAGGTCCTCCTCAGTGCACGTTGAGGGGCATCGTGTGCATTGTATCCTATGGGAGATATTTTGTACTTCTCCACATTCACACAGGCTGTCATCTACAGGGAAACCCCACTTTCTCAGATTAGCCCTTGATCTTCCTACCCTTGCATGCAGTCTATTTAAAGCTTTCTACACAGGCCATGGTTGTTCTTGGGCAGGCGGTAGAGAGTCATGTGGTTCTGTCCGGCTCCTTGCTCACCTTCCATAGTTCTAAGGCAGTCTGTGGGGGCTGGTTGTTGGAAGGGCAGAAGTTGTGAGGAAGCTATGCTTTGATTTCAGTCTCTGCTTTGGTGATTGGTGGTCAAATAGCAGGTGTGTTTCCAAGGAACTTGCTTTGACCCACTCTTTCTGAGCAGCCTTTCTCAGAATTTTGAATTTTGATGGAAGAATGCCAGCTAAGTAATATACTTTTTGTATCGGGATTGGTTTTAGGCATCCTATGATGTTTAAACATCCTCTACGAGGAGAGTAGAGACCAAAGTGGTGGACGGAGGTCAGGTTCCCAACCTGTCTGCAGTTTAAACAGAGCCTCACAATTAACCTGAGATTTTTGGCCCAGAGGAGGGAGGACCAGCTCAGTCTGAACCCTTAGCCTCCCTTACTCGGCATAAATCTCATTGATGTCAATGGGGGTCACTTCCCACTAATCATAGGTAGAAGTGCGCTGTAAGAAGGGAAGCATTCGAGCCCAGAAATTTGGTTGGAAGTGGGTTGGTGGGGGAATCTTCCACACGTCTTGCAATCTCCAAACAGTCTTTATTTTAGTAATAAGAATTTAAGGGACTATTTTTTTAAAAAAATACCTGCTATTGAGAGACCCAAATACTTACCAAACTACACTACTGTGAGTCACCCAGGGCTTACCACTTGATTCAGGTAATTTCTGTGATGTACAGAATTGCGAATGCTTCCTGCAGCTATTATGATTAATAAGAATTACCTCATTCTGGCATCCCCTGCAAAAATCCTTTCAACCCAGAGTAATCTCTGACATTAAAACACACACACCTGTTAACCATTCACAATATACTTCAATACTGATTGCAGCATCCATTTAGTTCAGTCTGAGGGTTTCCTCCCACACCGAGATAAGGAATAGGAGGCCACTCATTTAAAAAAGAACAATATTGCCTTCAAGATACAGACAGAGAGGTGGCAATTGGATGTAAAAAGTTTTCTTGAAGTCACCTGGCTGAAGTAAGCATTTGAATCCAGAGGCTTTGCAACTGCTCGTAAAAAAAAAAAAATCTGTTAGCAAAATACAAAAGGCTACAATCAGGGTATATAAGGAAAGGTATGGGGAGGGTGGTGTTGGTAACAGAAGGCGGCCTAAATTTTGCCTCGTATGAATATTTGGTATGAATATTTGGAAGGGGGCAAAGCAGAAGCTATTCCCAAAGGAAGCGAGCAGAGGAGGAAAGCCCATTTCCTGGGGGAAACCCAACTGTACTCATTGAGAGTAACTTTTAAGTAAACTTGGATAAAGGCCTCCCACGAAGGGGAAGGATAAAAAGTCAGGATTTGTAAACAGTCTTTGTTTGAAAGCCCCCCTTAACACTTGGAACCAGTCTCGCCCCGATTAACCCAGTAAGAGATTTTGAGGGTTGAGCATGTGCAGAGTGCTCCACCTTCAACGTTGGGCTGTAGAGGCACTTTTCACCTCTTTCTGGGGCGCACAAAGTAATTAGTTGAGATCAGAGAGAAGAATCTGAGAGGCAGGGCACCTAATTTGAGCAGTCCAGCCCCAGAAGTAAACTGGCCCTAAAAGGAGAGGGAGGAGCTGTCGAAATTAGTTGAGCCTTGTTGGATTGGGGCCGTGAAGCGGCCCTTGGGTCCCGGAGGAGACTGGTCAAGTAACGACATGAGACAAGATGGAGCGAAGACCAGTGGTTTATTCAGGGAAAATCATCATCATATATAGGAATTCAAGGCAGCGTGTGATAGAATCGTCATCTGACAGAAAATCACATCACCTGTTTACCCAGGTTAATTGGGAATCTCTCTTGGGGAAGTTAATTAACTAAGGCAAATACTGACAGGGGAAATCCATTGTTCATGGCTTGCACCAGAGTAAATATGGCCACTATTTGCACTAGGGCTTGGGCTAATCTGCAAGTGCGGAATTACCTAATTCCTAACTCGAGTTAGATATTCAACTTCCTCCTGCAGAACTGCCTGCCAGGTCAGATATGGGTGAATCAATCTTATGACTATTAATCCACTCCCCAATTTCTGTACCCGCAGAGGCCAGTGACCAGGAGCCTTCCTCAAACGGTGTAACCTCTGTCAGGGACAGTTTATGCCAATTGTGCTCGTGGATACCACACTCCCCCTTTATTTGTTGTGGACCTGACAGACGGCCCTGCGTAGGAGGGGCATCAGCTGGTGTGGGGGGATGATGTTTCGGGGTTCCCTCCATGGGAGACATCTCGATAGCAGTGAGGGAATACATTGCACGAAACAACACACCGTTGTGCCCAGTATTACCACCCCCACAATCACTTTGAGTGTCGTCTGGAGCCAACCCCATGGGAACCACAACGAATCCCACCACCCCCACGAAGCATCCTCCTTGATATTCTTGACCAGGGTGTGGAGGTCCGTGAGCTGGCTCTGTACCTTGCGTGTGTTGTCTGTAAGATTAAAGCAATACATGTCGTGGACAGACTCGCAGCCCAAATGATGTAGCAACAGAAGGTAATCGATAGCTGCTTGATTGTCCAGTATGGCATGGCGAAGCTCTGCCTGCTCTAGGTTGAGCAGCGCTATCACCGAGGAGGTGTGGTTAATGGCTTTTGCTAGCCCGCAAGCCAATTGACCAATTCTCCAAGCGTTGCCAACGGCTAAGCCTGGCACGCCAAGTATGCTGACTGCCAACGAGACGTACTCAGCTTGACTCAGGACCCTAATGTTGCTATCACATGAGCTGTCTAGCTGGGTGGCGTGAGTGCGCCGTAGGGTGAGGAAACATTTGTGCTTGGAACAATCATATCCCTAGTGGGGAGTAACAATGTCAAGCGACTGATACAACATATGGAATCTGATACATTAGCGGGAATGTAATTCCAAGTGTACTGATTGCATGTGAAGAACCAACCTGAAGGCAGGGTAACATGAGCATACATTGAACCAAGTGTCTCTGGGTTATCACAAGTCCAATTGCTGCTGCCGGTGTCGAGGCAATGACGCTGAGTCTAGCCGACTGCGGAGCAGCCGGTCATTCGAGCACAAGTAGAGTTCGGGCTGACTGCCACTCGAGGGGTGTGGAGAGTGGCTGCATCAGCCGGCAAAGTCATGGTTAACTGAGTTCCCCAGCGAGCGTATGCTGAGAAACTCGTTGGGAAAAACGGACCGAAAATCCGCTTCACCAGCCAGTCGCCGTTCCTAGTGTGCGCAAAGTTCTCCAGCGTCGGCTCCCAGTCCTCGCGTTGGATGACGTCCTCGGCCTCACGGCAAAGGGTCTTGACCATCCCCCAGGTGACCCTCGGCTCTGTCTGCTGTCGCCGCTTCTTCCGCCGGGTCCCCTCGGTCAGGGTGAGGTCCTCCATCTCCGGGATCAGACTCGGGTCAGTCTGGGTCCACGCCATGTGGCTCCAAGTGGGGCTTGACGCACCGGGCTGGAATCCAGATGACACCTGTAGGAGACATAACTGCAGCATACCCTCTTCCCCAGGTTACGAGTGGCGCCGGGCCCCTCCAGGAAGGATCCGGTGGCACTCGGTAACGAACCAGCTGCCGCGGGAGAGCTTCTGAGCGGCGGAAGTGTTTCTCCTGCGGCGTGCAATCCGAAAAAACATTAAGGTGATTGTACGTGAACAACACCTTGTTCAGACAATGCTGTGCCTGACCCTGAGACTTGGGGAGGGCTGGTAGCTCCCCCCCTTTCTGTTTGTTTGTCAATGTAGGACTTGAGTGTCCGATTGACTCGTTCCACAATTGCTTGCCCCTGCGGATTGTATGGAACGCCAAAGGTATGCTTGATATCCCAGGTGGCCATGAAGTCGGCCAGCTGCCTAGAGCTGTAGGCTGGGGCGTTATCGGTTTTCACATGCCGTGGCTTGCCCATCGCCGCAAAGCAGCAAAGGAGATGCTGCTCCACGTGGGAAGCTGTCTCCCCTTTTTGTGCCGTTGCCCAAACGAATTGTGAAAAAGTATCAATGCAAACGTGCATGTACTGCCATCTGCCAAATTGCGGGACATGTGTGACGTCCATCTGTCACACCTGGTTGGCCTCTGTCCCTCGTGGGTTGACCCCCCATGAGGGCCCCACCCTGGTGCCCCTGCACAATGCTGACAAGAGCGAACTATGCCTTGGGCTTGAGAAAGTGGCAGGTTAAACTGTCTTGCAAGCGCTTTGGCATTCTGATGAAAGAATGCATGACTCTGAATTGGAGTTGTGAATACACCCAAAACTGACCGCTGCTGAATTTGCAGCCGCATCCGCTCTGCTATTGCCCATGGAAATCGGACCGGGTAGGTCCTGGTGACTTCGGATGTGGGCGATATAGAGCGCTTCTGTGCGGTTCCGCAAGTGAAATTGAGCTGTGAGGAACAAACTCAGCAAATTTTTGTCTATCGCAGGAGTGATGTACGCTCCCGGTAGACTGTGAAGCAGATTCCTAACGTACTGACTGTCAGTAATAATGTTGAGGTGTTCTTTGGCGAAGGTGCGCAAGGCAAGGTTCACCGCTGCCAACTCTGCCCGCTGCGCGGACTTCTGTGGAAGAGTTAGAAGCGTGCGCCAAGCCTGGCCCTCCTGCCAAGTTAAGACACCATATGTGCGACCCCCATCAGTGAAGACTGTTCTGGCCCCCTGAAGTGGAACCAGCGATATCAACTCGCACAAACTGATTGTCTGCGTCTGAAGCGAGACGAGTCTGGGGTCCTTTGGCAAGTGGTATGCCAAGCATCCGGTGAATCCTTCCAAGGCAATTGGAAGCGAGTCACTGAGCTGCATCAGCTGCTGAACTTGCTCTTTGGTGAATGGGATCACGATTTTTGCTAAGTCGTGTCCTGAAATGTCCCTTGCTCTCAGCCTTCCGCGGTAGACCACCGCAGAGACCAACTCTTGGGGGGGAACGATGTTTTGGGAAGAGGTGTTTGGTAAATACACCCATTCCACGATACTCGCTCCTCGCTCGGAGTCCACTCCTAGGGCTCCGGTGAACATGGATCCGGCCCAAACGATGTACAAGTTCAGGATCGGGGCATATGGCCCCTGAGTAATCCTGTCCACCCACCTTTGGCTGAGAATTTGGTTGACCTTCTCGAGAGTCAAACGTGCCTCTTGAGGAATTTGTATCCAGTCTGCCGGCTGCTTGCCTAACGTTAGCAGCGAGAAGAGCGGCTTCAAAAGATCCGTATCCAATCTGAAATACAGTCTGGCCCAATTAATGTTACCCAAAACTTGCTGCAATTCTACCAAGGTGACGGAGTCTTTTAGGTTGATCTGGGGCAAAACTGGTGCTGCGAAAGAATGGAGAAGCCGATGACCCAAGTATGAGAATGGCTCGGTTCTCTGCACTTTCTCTGGGGCGATGAGTAACCCTTTTCCCCCCAGGGTGGCCTGGAGGTTCTTAAACATTTCGCTGCCGAGTTGCGGCGCTGCGACCAAGATGTCGTCCATGAAGTGGCAAACTAAGGCTGTGGGGTGAAGGTTTCGAAACTTTGCCAGCATGTTGTGAACATAAATTTGGCACAGGGTGGGCAAATTGAGCATCCCCTGTGGCAAATACTTCCACGCGTAACGCTGCGTGGGCTCGCCGTGGTTCACAACCGGCACCGTAAAGGCGAACCTTTCCCGATCCCTCGGATCTAAGGGAATGGTATAAAAACAATCCTTAAGGTCTACGACCAGGATCTCCCAACCCTCGGGGATCATATTTGGATTCGGAATGCCGCATTGAAGCGGTCCCATTGTCTGTATACATTTATTGATCTCTCTGAGATCGTGGAGGAGTCGCCACTTCCCCGACTTTTTCTTAATGACAAAAATGGGCGAATTCCAAGGACTGGTGGATGGTTCTATATGTCCTGCGTCTAGCTGTTCCTTAACCAGTTGCTTTAGGGTGACTAATTTCTCCCCCACTGCCGGCCATTGCTCTACCCAGACTGGCATGTTGGTAAGCCATTTAAGTGGCAGAGCCATTACCCGAAGGTAAGAGTGGCACGGTATTGCTGCAAAATGTCTCACCCCCAAAGGTTGACGTGCACATCCAGAATGTGCGGCCGAATGACCGCTGTGCCATCAGCCCTAGGGATCGTGACTTCCACCCACTCCCGGCTCCTAAACACTTCTTGGATGCCGCCTAACCCCCACACATCGGAGACCGGCTCAATGGCCCACTCCTGTGGCCATTGGATTCGGCTGACCACGCTGACATCAGCTCCGGTATCTAGCAGCCCTGAGAACGATTTTTTATTCATAAATACCTCAATAACTGGCTGCCGTTTCCATTCTATGTTGGTCTCCACTGTCGCTAAGACCTGGTATCCTTGCACTGCCTCACTTGCGCTTGAGCGGTCTTCTGACCCAGACTCTGAGCTGTCCCTGAGCCTTCCCTGGCTATCTGCTGGCGAGTTACAAGGAACCATAATCAGTTGCGCTAGCGTGTCTCCCTTGTGAATGGTCTGGGGTAGGTGCGTCCAGAGTTGAACTTGGAGAACTCCCGAAAAATTGGAGTCAATGACTCCCGGAATTACAAGAATTCCGCGTGCTCCTGCGACACTACGAGGCAAAACTAAGCCTATGAAGCCTTTGGGCAGGGGTCCCATGTACGGGGAATCCACCAGATAGACTGTGCCTGGCAAGTCGCATGTGACGTCCGCCTGGCAAGTCAATTCTAGCCCTGTACTACCCTTGGGGCTGGCCTGCGCCTTCGCAATGTCTGGAATGTGATTGGAATCTAATCCAGCTCTGGCTCGCCCAGAGCGAGGGAAGCCTCTGTTTGGACCGGGGCCAGAGACATGCCCGCATTCTGGTTTCCCGAATTCGGACAGAATTTGGACCAATGGAAGCCTTTGTTACACTTCGGACATGGGGTAGTCGGAGCCTTGGAACGGCCGGAATGTTGTCCGCCGCCCTTGGATCGGCACTCCCTAACGAAGTGGCCGACCTTGCCACAATTGTGACATGCCCCTAGGTTTTTGTTCTTGGGTTTCCTACCCCCTTGCACCGCCACTGCCAGCAGACCCATTTTGTAGGAGTCCGTGCCAACGTCGGCGCAAGCTCTAATCATGTCCATGAGAGTCAAGTCGGGATGATTGCCCAGTGACTGCAAGATCTTACGGCAGTCGAGATTGGCGTTGTCTTTAGCCAATTTCATCATGAGCTCTTGTTGGGCTTGCTCGTTATCAATCTGTCTACTGATCGCTTCCTCTAAGTGATTGATAAAGTCCATGTAGGACTCCTGGGCGCCCTGTTTGACTGCTGTGTAATTTTTGGCTGCTTTGCCAGTTGCTGGGACCTTGAGAAAAGCCCTGAAGGCCGTCTCAGCTGACAACTGAAGGGTGGCGAGCGGCAAGGCGGTCTGCGCATCGATGGATTCGAAGGCACCTGAACCATATAATTGGTCAGGAATTACTGCCCCCCCATCCTGGCAGCCCTTGCCTGGGCCTCGAGGCGATACTCGCTGTCCCATAACAGATACTGGCTGGGGTTGAGCATCATCCGCATGACGGCTTTCCAGTCGTGCAGGATGAACATCGTGTTCTCGCACACTTGCTGAAGCGTGCCCCTAGTGAAGCGACTCTGTAATCCTGTCTCTGAAATGGCCTTCCGTATAGCCATGAGGAGCTTATACGGGACTGGTGAATGAACTATCTGCTGCTGCCCTCCAAGCGAATTGGACAAATCTGACTAAGCTCAGCTAGTTCTTCTGCTGGCAATTCCCTCTTCCTGATCTCTTCCTCAACTGTGCGCTGAAGGGCACTCTTGGTAGTTCGGGAACCTGTAGCTATCAGAGAAGCGCCAGCGCTCCCCATTCCATGCATTCCACCGGTGACGTCTGCAGCTGTCACCGAGGGAAAGCTCCCTACACTACTCTGCTTAAACTGGAATGACGGATAGAGCGCCGTGGGCGCC
Organism: Bradypodion pumilum; assembly: GCA_035047305.1. Classification (NCBI taxonomy): domain Eukaryota; kingdom Metazoa; phylum Chordata; class Lepidosauria; order Squamata; family Chamaeleonidae; genus Bradypodion; species Bradypodion pumilum. The sequence goes on from JAWDJD010000002.1 coordinate 248,663,431, forward strand.
GATGGTTCTGCTGGCGCTGGGGGTTCTTTGGCTTCTACCCGGACTGGGTCCACCTCTGCTAAGAGTTTCCTACATTTGCTCCATGTGCGAATTACGCCATCTGGAGCTTTCGGGGGTTGCTGAATGCAGACTCCTATCTGATCCCAGAGCTGAAGGGATAACGTACCTACTTCTGGGTAAAGCAGGCAGTGTTCCCTCAAGAACACCAAAAGCCGCGCTAGTTCTCCGCTGTGAAAGCTTGTCTGATATACCCTGGCCAGGGTCTTGAATTCTTCCTCATGAATTCTTTGACTAGCGGACGGACGTTGCCGCTGAGGACAAGTCCCCATATTACCTGCCGGTCCTTTGAAGTCTCCTTCTCGGGATGAGTCGACGCGTCTGAAGTTCAGGCAATAGGTTTTGCGTGACGAATCTCTGGGTAGAGCTCGGAGCATGGACTGCCGCCACGGGCCCTCGGTGGCCTCTGCGCTGTCAGGGGTTCACAGCCGACCCTGCGCGGAACGCGTTTCTCTGTGCTGCAAGCCGCCGCGATAGCCGGAGCAAGCTGTAGGATGCCTCTCTGAGATGCCTCGCCACGTAGCTGTCTTCCCAATTGGATGGCTTTCCGACCGGGCTGCTGCGCTGTCCTCCGGGGTGATCGGACACGGTTCTGGTGTACAACCAGACCGCGTAGATCGCTTACTCACGAGTAGGATCACGTCTCGGGGTCACCAGATGTTGGATTGGGGCCGCGAAGCGGCCCTTGGGTCCCGGAGGAGACTGGTCAAGTAACGACACGAGACAAGATGGAGCGAAGACCAGTGGTTTATTCAGGGAAAATCATCATCATATTTCGGAATTCAAGGCAGCGTGTGATAGAATCGTCATCTGACAGAAAATCACATCACCTGTTTACCCGGGTTAATTGGGAATCTCTCTTGGGGAAGTTAATTAACTAAGGCAAATACTGACAGGGGAAATCCATTGTTCATGGCTTGCACCAGAGTAAATATGGCCACTATTTGCACTAGGGCTTGGGCTAATCTGCAAGTGCGGAATTACCTAATTCCTAACTCGAGTTAGATATTCAACTTCCTCCTGCAGAACTGCCTGCCAGGTCAGATATGGGTGAATCAATCTTATGACTATTAATCCGCTCCCCTATTTCTGTACCCGCAGAGGCCAGTGACCAGATGTAACCTCTGTCAGGGACAGTTTATGCCTATTGTGCTCGCGGATACCACAGAGCCTCCAGGAAGATTTGCTTTCTGAAAGAAAGTCAAGGTCTTGTGGTGACTTGGGGAAATGAGATACAGGAGTTGCTCTTTATAGGCTGAAGAGGAAAGCTTAACTGCTAAGACCCTATTCCCGTTCTACGCTTCCCTGAAAACATCATTGGGAAACTTACTTTAAAGAACTGCAACCCTTGCATGTCAAATTAAAATCAAGCCCCATCAAATTAAACGGAACTGCTGCCCAGGTAAGTGGATATAGATTTGCTGACAGTCCTAAATCTGGACCCTGGACAAGTTTACTCAAAAGTAAATGCCACTATATTCAGCAGATGTCAGTCCCACGCAGATATAACTTGGAGATGCTACCTCTACCATCATTGTTCAAATAACGACGTTTTTTCATTGTTGTGCGGGAGATCACGTGGGGGGCGTCGGTAGCGTCATTATTTGGAAATGATGCTATTCAAACGCAATGTTAGTCTGGGGTTCACTGTAATAGATATAGTATACATCAGTAGGGTATAAAATAGGATTACAAGTGCAAAGTAAAAATCATTACAGCTAGTGTTTAACCTATCCCTGATGTAGCTCGTTCTCTCCAATGCTCCGTACCCTGGTTGCCTTCCAAGCAAACCTGGCAACAACAGTGGTCTGATCAGTGATTTTATTCTGAGAGCATGGTTCTAAACATATGATTATTCAGCTCGATTTAAGGGAAGGCAGTAATAAGGTCAGATCTAAGGTTATCATAAAACTGGCATTCTAGAAATACATGTTCAGATGTCTCCACTTTTGTCAAAAGTTTGAATTTGAATGCAGTAAGGTAGATAAAGTTTTGAAAAATGAGAGAGTCAAGATCTTGTGAGACTTTAAAATTCAAACAGATAGACAGTTGCCTCACAACACACCTGATATAAGTGTTGTGGAAAAGAAGAAGGTCTGGTTTATTGACATTGCTAAACCAGGAGACACAAGAATTGAAGACAAACAACTGGAGAAAATCACAAAATATCGTGATTTGCAAGTTCAAGTCGAACGTCTATGGAGGAAGAAATCTGTTGTTGTTCCCATAATGATTGGAGCCCTTGGAGCAATATCTAAAGAACTCCCCAGATATTTGGAAATTTTGGACTTAACTCTCCAAAACTATCTACTTAACTCTCTACTAGGAACTGCATATATACTCAGACATTACCTTAACATTTAATTTGTGAGGATTCCGCGTGCCCGGTTGGGCATCGGTGGCCCCTGGCAGAGGTTAAACCAGTGAGCAGACTCCTGGCCTCTGGCCTTTGTCGGCGAGCAAGGGGGGAGATTAATGGTAGGGATTAATCCGGCCGCTTATTGCCTGACCAGCGATTCTGCGAGGAGCTCATCTCGCTGACCCCAGTTACCCATTTGAGTAATGACTCACCTGCTACCCAAGGTTATGCCCGGTGCAAATAAGGGCTATGTTTGCCCCTGCCTAATCCCTGAACAATGGGACTCCTAAGTCCATGTTTGCCCCAGTTAATTAACTTCCCTTTGAGGAGTTCCCCATTAACCCGTGTACGTGGGTGAGGTAATTTTCCTGTCAGATGACAGCTTGCCACCGTTGCGCTTTTTTCCCTATAAATGATGTTGCCTTTTCCAATAAACTACTGATCTGATCTCGCTCCTGTTGCCTCGTGTTGTCATTGATCAGTCTCCTCCGGGCTCTAACGCCGCCCTAGCGGCCAGACATCGCTACAGCTGGTGACCCCGACGTGATTTACTCGTGAGTAAGAGACCCCGGAGAGGTCTACTCGTGAGTAGCGCTCCATGCGGTCCGGTTCGGCGCTTGAACCGCGACCCGCCAGCCCGGAGGATAGCGCGGCGCTCTGGTCGGCAGCCAGCCGGACAGAGAGCGGCCCGCCGCGAGGCATTCCAGAGAGACATTCCTACCGCTTCCCCCCCGCTTTCGAGAGGTTTGCCATAGAGGGAAACGCGTTCCGCTCAGGGCAGGCTGTGAGCCCCTGACATCGCAGAGGCCGATAGAAGGGCCCGTGGCAGAAGGTCCACGCTCCGAGGTCTACCCCAGACACCCGTCGCCCGAACCTGTTGCCTGCAAAGACGCGTCGAACTTCGTCCCGAGGAGGAGACTTCAGAGGACCATCGCAGGTAATATGGGGACTTGTTCTCATAGACCAAGTCCGTCCGCTAGCCAAAGAACTCGGGAGCAAGAGTTCATAATCCTGGCCAGGGTTTTTAATTTCCGATTTCACAGCAGGGAGCTAGCGAGACTTTTGGCGTACCTCAGGGAACACTGCCTACTTTACCCAGAAGTAGGCACGTTAACCCTGAAGCTCTGGGATCAGATAGGAGACTGCATTCAGCAAACCCCGAAAGCTCCAGGAGGGATAGTCCGCACATGGCGGAAATGTAGGAGACTCTTAGAGCAGATCGAGCCAGTCCGGGTAGAAGCGGAAGAACCCCCGTTAGAGAAGCCATCAGGCATGCCAGTCGAGCCGACTGCGCCCGCCGCACTCTATCCGACATTCAAGTATCAGCAGAGTAGCGCAGGGAGCCTTCCCGCGGTGACAGCTGCAGACGTCACCGAGGGAACGCAAGGAATGAGAGGCGCTGGCGCTTCTCTGACAGCCCCAGGTTCCCTAGTCGTGAAGAGTGCCCTTCAGCGCACAGCTGAGATAGAACTCAAGAAGGGGGAATTGCCAGTTGAACAGCTAGCTGAGCTCAGACAGATTTGTCCCATCCGCTTAGAGATGGACGCGCTCACGGGCGCCCAGCAGATAGTACACTCCCCAGTCCCGTACAAGCTCCTCATGGCTTTACGGAAGGCCATTTCGGAGACAGGGCTCCAAAGTCGTTTTACGAGGGGCACGCTTCAGCAAGTGTGCGAAACCACCATGTGGATTCCTCATGATTGGAAAGCCGTCATGAGGATGATGCTTACCCCCAGCCAGTACATGATTTGGGACAGCGAGTTCCGCCTAGAGGCGCAAGCTCGGGCTGCCAGGATGGGAGGCGCGGTAATCCCTGACCAGTTGTACGGTTCAGGTGCCTTTGAGTCCATCAACGCTCAAATCAACTTGCCTCTCGCCACCCTAGAGATGTCAGCCGAGGCTGCCTATAGGGCGTACTTCAAGGTCCCAGCGTCTGGCAAAACGGCCAAAAATTACACCGCTATTAAGCAGGGAGCCCAAGAGCCCTACATGGACTTCATCAATCGCCTGGAAGAAGCAATTAGCAGGCAGATTGACAATGAGCAAGCCCAGGAAGAGCTCATGATTAAGCTAGCCAAAGACAACGCCAACTTGGACTGCCGTAAAATCTTGCAGTCCCTGGACAATCGCCCTGACATAACCTTAACGGACATGATTCGAGCATGCTCCGACGTTGGCACAGACTCCTACAAGATGGGTCTGCTAGCGGCAGCGGTGCAGGGGGGAAGAAGATCCAATGGCAAGAACAAAGGGGCATGTCACACTTGTGGCAAGGTCGGTCACTTCGCTAGGGAGTGCCGGTCCAAGGGAGGCGGACAAAAGTCTGGTCGTCCCAAGGCTCCGAACACCCCCTGCCCGAAGTGCAAGAAAGGCTACCATTGGGCCAGGTTTTGTCCGAGTTCGGGAAACCGGAATCCGGGCACGTCTCTGGCCCCAGTCCAAACAGAGGCTTCCCTCACCCAGATCCAGAACTCCCCAGACCTAGACTAGAGTCTAGGCACATCCCAGGCACTGCGAGGGCACAGGCCAGCCCCAAGGGCAGCACGGGGCTAGAATTGACTTGCCAGGCGGACGTTACATGCGACCTGCCGGGCACAGTCTATCTAGTCGACACCCAGTACATGGGACCCCTGCCCAGAGGCTTTATAGGTTTAGTTTTGCCCCGTAGTGTAGCTGGAGCACGCGGAATTTTCATAATTCCAGGAGTCATTGACTCGAATTTTTCACGCATTCTCCAGGTCCAGCTTTGGGCGCACCTGCCCCAAACCATCCACAAGGGAGACACATTAGCGCAACTGATCATGGTTCCTTGTCACTCGCCAGCAGGCAGCCAGGGAAGGCTCAGGGACAGCTCAGAGTCCGGTTCAGCAGACCGCTCGAGCGCGAGTGAGGCAGTGCAAGGATACCAGGTCTTAGCGACAGTGGAGACCAACATTGAGTGGAAACAGCGCCCCGTTATCGAGGTATTTTTGAACAAAAGGGTGTTCTCAGGGTTACTCGATACCGGAGCGGATGTGAGCGTGATAAGCAGGAGCCAGTGGCCAAGAGAGTGGGCCATTGAGCCGGTCTCCGATGTGTGGGGGGTAGGGGGCGTCCAGGAAGCGTTCAGGAGCCGAGAGTGGGTAGAAGTCACAATCCCAAGGGCTGACGGCACAGCGGTAATTCGGCCGCACATTCTTGACGTGCACATCAACCTTTGGGGGCGAGACATTCTCCAGCAGTACGGTGCTACGCTTACCTTTGGGTAATGGCGTTGCCACTTAAATGGCTCACCGACACTCCGGTATGGGTAGAACAATGGCCGGTAGTGGGAGAGAAATTAGTTGCCCTCAAGCAGCTAGTTAAGGAACAGCTAGACGCAGGACACATAGAACAGTCCACAAGCCCCTGGAACTCGCCAATTTTTGTGATTAAGAAGAAGTCGGGGAAGTGGCGACTCCTCCACGATCTCAGAGAGATCAATAAATGCATTCAGCCGATGGGTCCGCTCCAATGCGGCATCCCTAATCCGAATATGATTCCCGAGGGGTGGGAGATCCTAGTTGTAGATCTCAAGGATTGCTTTTATACAATCCCCTTAGACCCTAGGGACCGGGAAAGGTTCGCCTTTACAGTGCCGGTCGTGAACCACGGTGAGCCCACGCAGCGTTACGCGTGGAAATTTTTGCCACAGGGCATGCTCAACTCGCCCACCCTGTGTCAAATTTATGTTCACGGCGCACTGGCAAAGTTCCGAAGCTTTTACCCTAAAGCTATTGTTTGTCATTTCATGGACGACATCTTAGTAGCGTTGCCGCAGCTCGGCAGCGAAATGTTTTCTGACCTCCAGGCCAGCCTGGGGGACAAAGGCTTACTTATCGCCCCTGAGAAAGTGCAGAGAACCGAGCCCTTTTCATACTTGGGCCATCGGCTTCTCCGCTCTTTCGCAGCGCCAGTTCTGCCTCAGATAAATTTACAAGACTCAGTCACCCTTGTAGAGTTGCAGCAAGTTTTGGGGAACATCAATTGGGCCAGACCGTATTTTCGTTTAGATACGGATCTCCTAAAACCGCTCTTCTCGCTGCTAACCTTAGGGAAGCAGCCGGCAGACCGGATAAAAATCTCTCGAGACGCGCGCTTGGCGCTCGAGAAGGTGAACCAAGTTCTCAGCCAGAGGTGGGTGGATAGGATCGCCCCGGGGCCATATGCCCCGATCCTGAATCTGTACATCGTGCGGTCAGGATCCATGTTCACTGGGGCGCTAGGAGTAGACTCAGAGAAGGGAGCGAAAATTGTGGAGTGGGTATATTTGCCTAACACCTCTTCTCGGAACATTGTTCCGCCCCAAGAACTGGTCTCCGCGGTGATCTACCGCGGCAGGCTGAGAGCAAGGGACATTTCTGGGCACGATTTAGCTAAGATCATAGTCCCGTTCACCAAGGAACAAATCCATCAGTTGATGCAGCTAGGTGACTCGCTTCCGATAGCTCTGGAAGGATTCACCGGAAGCTTGGCATACCATTTGCCCAAAGACCCTAGACTTGTCTCACTTCAGACAGGAACAGTCAGCTTGTTCGAATTGCTTTCGCTGGTCCCGCTTCAGGGGGCCAAGACAGTCTTCACCGATGGGGGACGCACATATGGTGTCCTGACCTGGCAGGAGGGCGAGGCTTGGCGCACGCTGCTAACTCTTCCACAGAAGTCCGCGCAGCGGGCAGAGTTGGCAGCCGTGAACCTCGCCTTGCGCACCTTCGCCAAGGAACGTTTAAACATCATCACTGACAGCCTGTATGTAAGGAATCTGCTTCACAGTCTACCGGGAGCTTACATTACTCCCGCGATAGACAAGAACCTGCTCAGTCTGTTTCTCACTGCTCAATTTCATTTGCGGAACCGCACAGAGCCGCTCTATATTGCCCACATCCGAAGTCACCAAGACCTGCCGGGTCCGATTTCCGCGGGCAATAGCAGAGCGGATGCGGCGGCAAAGGAAATTCAGCAACGTTCAGTCTTGGGAGTTTTCACTACTCCAATTCAGAGTCATGCCTTCTTTCACCAAAATGCCAAGGCACTCGCTAGACAGTTCAATCTGCCGCTTTCTCAAGCCCAAAGGTATAGTCCGCTCTTGCCAGCATTGCGCAGGGGCGCCGGGGGGGGGCCCTCGCGGGGGGTCAACCCACGAGGGACAGAGGCGTTCAGGCCGCTTCACTCCAGGCCAACGGCTTGCCGCCTGGTGAAGATCTTTCCGCACGAATGCGGTACAACTTGTGGGAAAGGTTGGCGGGTCTCGTCAACCAGTCCGATTTTTGTCTACAGCAGGACATTGGTTCTGCATCTATCCTCAGCACCTGTCTCATCCCCGTGTGCCACACTCTGGACGCGCGCACCAAGGATGGCGACTGGCTGCTGAAGGCGTTCTTTGGCCCACACACTCCTACCACCTTCTCAGCATACGCACGCTGGGGGGGATTGCGACTTGTGTCAACCTTGCCGGCTGACGCCGCCACTCTTCATACCCCTCGAGTGGCGGTCAGCCCGGACGCTGCTTGCACCCGAATGACCGGCTGCACCCCAGGCGGTCGGACTCGGCGCCGCTGCCTTGACCCCGGCAGCGGCAACTGGACTTGTAATAAACCAGAGACACTCACTTCGCTGTACGCTCACGTCACCCTACCTTCAGGGTGGTTTTTCACCTGCAACCAGTTCACATGGAACTATATTCCTGCGAATCTGTCGGACTCAATGTGTTGTCTCAGTCGTTTGACACTGTTGCTTCCTACTAAGGACATGATTGCCCCAAGCACAAATGTTTCTAATGTTCCACATGTTTCCAATGTTTCAAATGTTTCCCCACTCATACGGCACACACGCACAACCCAGTTAGATAGCTCTTGTGACAGCAGCTTCAGAGTAATGAGTCCCGCTGAGTATGTATCCCTAGCAGTCAGCCTTGTCGGCGTGCCAGGCTTGGCCGTCGGCAACGCGCGGAGGATTGGCCGCTTGGCTTGCGGTTTGGCAAAAGCCATTAACCATACCTCCACAGCGATAGCGCTCCTCAATCAGGAGCAGGCAGAACTTCGCCGTGCCGTTCTTGACAATCAAGCGGCTATCGACTACCTCCTCTTGCTGCACCACCTGGGTTGCGAATCTTTTCATGGAATGTGCTGCTTCAATCTTACTGACAACTCCCGTAAGATCCAAAGCCAGATCGCGAACCTCCACACCATAGTCCAGGGCATTACTGAGGGTTCCGCATGGGGGGCTTGGTGGAGTTCCCTGTGGAATTGGATGTGGTCGTGGATCCCCTGGGGGTGGCTGCAAACGGTGCTTAAGGTAGTGGTGGGGATAGCCATACTAGGCATTACGCTTTGTTGCTTTGCTCAGTGCATTCCCTCGCTGATCTCTAAGTGCCGCCCCAAGGAGAAACCCCGTGACGTCATTCACGCCCAACAGCTGATGCCGCCTTTGCGCGGGATCGCCGGCCAGGCTCTTAAATTAAACAGAAAGGGGAGATGAGGATTCCGCGTGCCCGGTTGGGCATCGGTGGCCCCTGGCAGAGGTTAAACCAGTGAGCAGACTCCTGGCCTCTGGCCTTTGTCGGCGAGCAAGGGGGGAGATTAATGGTAGGGATTAATCCGGCCGCTTATTGCCTGACCAGCGATTCTGCGAGGAGCTCATCTCGCTGACCCCAGTTACCCATTTGAGTAATGACTCACCTGCTACCCAAGGTTATGCCCGGTGCAAATAAGGGCTATGTTTGCCCCTGCCTAATCCCTGAACAATGGGACTCCTAAGTCCATGTTTGCCCCAGTTAATTAACTTCCCTTTGAGGAGTTCCCCATTAACCCGTGTACGTGGGTGAGGTAATTTTCCTGTCAGATGACAGCTTGCCACCGTTGCGCTTTTTTCCCTATAAATGATGTTGCCTTTTCCAATAAACTACTGATCTGATCTCGCTCCTGTTGCCTCGTGTTGTCATTGATCAGTCTCCTCCGGGCTCTAACGCCGCCCTAGCGGCCAGACATCACTACAAATTTGGCTAGACTACACTCCTGAAAACTAACCAGTGCTAACAGGATAATAGAAATGCAATATGCTGACAATACTGCATCTCCTGCTCTCACACCTGAGGAGCTGCAACTGCCAGTCAATTGTTTCAAGAATGCATGAGATCATTTTGGCCTTACCATAAATGATCAGAAAACTAAGGTACTTGCATAATCTTCCCCATGGACAGCCCTTCCAGAGTTCAGTATCACCATCTCAGATTTGACACTGGAACAGGTAGATTAATTTTCTTACCTTGGTAGCATCCTGTCTAAAAATTGTACTGGTGAACAGGATGTAGTGAAGAGAATCTGTGCTGCCCATTCTGCCTTTGGACGTCTATCACACTGGGTCTTCATAAACAAAGGTTTAACAACCCAGACAAAGCTCATGGTATATCAAGCTGTTGTTATCTCAACATTATTGTATGGCTGTGAAACATGGACCCTCTATCGCCAGAATATCATAAAGCTTGAGCACTTTCACCAACAGAAGCTAAGGTCCATCTTGAACATCAAGTGGGATGACTATGTCACCAATATCACAGTCCTCGAGAAGTCAAATCTAAACAGCACTGAAGCTTCCATCATAGGCCATTGTCTTAGATGGATAGGGCATGTCTGCCATATGGATGGTTCCAGGTTTCCTCGCCAAATTCTTTATGGAGAACTTAGCTCCAGTACAAGATCTTGTGGAGCTCCTTTGAAGCATTATAAGGACCAACTGAAACAAACCATGAAGACCTGGGATATATTTAATATTAATTGTGAGTGAAACTGGGGGTTGGAGCTTGGAAATCGGGCGGTGAGTGAGACTCAGCGTAAGCTGGGCCGAGCGAGCCACTATGAGGCCAGGTGGGATCCTCACAAGGAAAAGCAGAGCCAGGCTTTGGAACTTTACTTTGCTTGCAAAGTGAAATTTTGTAATCGCAGCAGCGGTGAACGAGGTGGCCGTGGCTGAAGGTGGAGACTTGGAAGGAAAGTAAGTTGGAAAATGGAGGTCACAAAAGTTGGAAAGAAGAAGGAGGAGGGAGGAAGAGAGGGGACAATGGCGGTGGGTGAAGGCAAGATCGAAACTTTAAAAAGTACAGAAAGAAGATTCGAGCATTAAAAGAAAAGAAAGGAGGGCTGAAGTTGGTTGAGAAGAGAGGAGTGTGAATTGGAAAGGAAAGATGAAGAGAGAAATAAGTACTGGAAAGGAGACGGCATCAGAAAGGGATTATAAAGTGGATTTTCGGAGCTGAATGGACTTGGAGAGGTGCGGGGCGACCACGCTCGGAAAGCTGCCACTGCCACGGCTTGGATTACAAATGTGGAATAAGTTTCAGATTTTTACTTTCGTTGCACTCAACAAGTAAACTTGGCCCGAGCTATTTGGCTTTCTTTTTACTTTTTGGGTATTTTTCTCATTGTGGTTTGATCAAGCATTTGGTCTCTCTCCCTGTGGATTATTTTGGAGGATCGATGTGACTATGTATTCTTACTCTGAATGATTTTTATACTGCCATATCAGTGTGGATGGGTTAATTCTTTCCTTCTCCGACTTGGATTACTCCTTCCTTTTTTATTATTGGGTGGATGGACATAAGATTTTGATATCTTCAATCAAGTATTGGGGTCCTGAAAGCAAGTTTGTTATTGGAATATAATAAAGAAGCTGGTCTATTTGATTGGTTTGCAACACGTGTGGAGTAGCATTGGATTTTTCTTAGATTTATTCTGACTTTCAACTAATTGATCCTGGAATTTGAGCAGGAACCCAGATTTGGTGGAAATAAAGGTGTGGCTGCATTAAGACTGTTATTTGACATCACAATGGACAAAATTGGGAAAGGAAAAGGAAAGGAAGAAGAAGTGGTGAGACCAAAGAAGAAAGATAAAGTTTTAATGGAAGAAGCATCTTCACCAACATCATCTCCTGAACCTCTACCACTGGATCAAACCCAATTGATGGTTGAGCTGGGCAAATTATTCCAAAAATTTGAGCGGATGGAGGATGCAAACGTGAAAGGCTTTAAAGAAATTAAGGAAACAAGAGGGAAAGATAAAAATGAAATTATGGGAAAACAAGATAAGATGGCTGCAATGTTCACAGATTTTGCCCAAAAAGTGGATTTTAATTTTCAAAAGATGGATACAAATGTTAAGTCGATGCAAAAGGATATGAAATTGATGCAAGCAGATATCAAAGGGTTGCATGAGGAGGGGAAAGAAACTAAAAGTAGAGGTCCAGGAGAAAAGGATCGACATGGTGGAAGAGATGATGAGAAAGCAGAATATAGTGATATGTAATCTCATGAAAAAAACACCAGACCAGCTGAGGGATAGAATAATTGATTGGTTGAATAGCTTAAAATGGGGAAATATTTTGTTAATGAAGACATTGCAAATGTTTATAGATTGGGGGCAAGAAGAGGCAAAAGTGTTCAGAGAAATGTTTTGGTCAAATTTGCAAATTGGGGCGATAAATTAAAGGTGATGGCATTTATAAAACAAGCTGTGTCTGGTGTTTTGAAAATTGATGGGAATGATGTTGAGGTTTATAATGATATTTCAGTTAATGAACGTGTTTGGCGATATAAGATGAAACCAGTAACTAAAATGTTGATGTCTCGTGGGTTAAAATATAATTGGAGATTTCCACAACAGCTAAGGTTTTTCCACAATAAGAAAATGCATACGATAGATGCAGAAACAGATGCATTGGATTATTTGGGTTCAATTGACTTGGTGGAACTGTCTTCAAGAGAGTGTTGCACTAAGGAAAGAGTTGTTAGAGTCAGGAGCTATAAGAAGAGACTACGGAGGCACAGATGAGGAGGGAGCAGCTGGTGGGTCAGACATGGGTTCAAAAGCAGGAAAGACTATGGGCGAAGGGTGAGTAAGTTTGAGAGGAGAAGATTCAAGACAGAAAACACAGGGGAGAGAGATATTTTTAGCTTTTATAAATGTAGGTTGGTTTATAAATTTAAAAAAAAATGTGCTGAAGCTTTTGTTGGTAGGCACATCTTCCATGTTCCCCCCTCCTCTCTTTAGGTGATAAAGGCGGCTTTTCCCCCAAAGAAAAGGGTGGTGGTGGGGTAGTAATGAATGTTCTTTGTTTTAGATGTTATTGTAGTTGTTTTGGGGAAGGGAGCATGCCCAATGGAGAAATCAGAGGTTATGGGAGAGGATGTTGTTTAAATCATGAGAAATATTAAAGTGTTAGCATGGAATGTGAAAGGTACAGGGTCTCAGGTTAAGAGAAGAAGAATTGAATCAGCTCTGAGGAAAGATAGAATGGATGTAGTCTTTCTACAGGAAACTCATCAAAAATCTCAGGATATGAATAAAAATTTTCTAGGATGGATGCAATATTATGAAAAGTCATATGGTACATCAAAGGCAAGAGGTGTGGTGATTCTGATTTCAACTAGGCTAGGTTTTGAAATGACAAATAGCATTTCCAACCCGGAGGGTAGATATTTGATAGTAAAAGGGAAGACTGATTATGAGGAAATAAGTCTGGTGAATATATATGCTCCAAATGATAAACAAGATGAATTTTTAGGGAAAATGCATAATATATTGGCAAAAGGAAAAACATCAAAAATGATTGTGGCTGGGGACTTTAATTTAATAAGGTCAAATTTAGATTGCATAAATATAACAAAATGTGGAAAAGGCATTAAAGGACAAATTTTGGATAATTGGATGGTATCTTTAGGAATGAAAGATGTATGGAGAGAGTTGAAGGGGTCGGAAAGAGTTTATACTTACTTTCCACAGGTACATAATTCATACTCCAGAATAGATTATATATTTGTAACAGAAAATATGATCTGAAACATAGAGGATGTAGAAGTGGGAATTTTCAAGGAATCAGATCATGTGAAGGTGCCAGTAAAAATGAAAATTGAGGGTATGAGGAAAATGAGAAGGAATTGGAGGTATGATTCTAAACTGTTTAAGGACCATAAATGTAAAGAACAAATTACTGAGAGTTGGAAGGAAAGTTGGTATTGGAATGATACTGATGAGGTGGGATTTAATATGGTTTGGGATGACATGAAGTCGGTTTTTAGAGGGGAAAGTATTAAACTGGATAGTATTAGAAAGAAACAATTTAAGGTGATACAAGATGGAATTGAAAATGAGATAAAGCAGTTACAGGAAGAACATGCTACTACAGCGCTGATTACGCGGTGCTGCATCTGCTCTTGTAACCATACTACCTACTGTCCTAGTCCTCCTGAGCCTAATTAAAGGGCACTACAAGTGCGGACATTGTGGGGTGTGTAGGTTCGCTTGGGAAACACAACACATTGAATTTCTGGAGCTTAATTTTTGCAAAACTTTGGGATTTTTCAGTAATTGCAACAGCCATCACTGTGTGTAACTCTGGTGGTGTTCATTTGGCCTCAGATATGTGGGAAAATGTTCCAGAAAATTAAAAATCAGACTGATGGAACATCGTTCGAGGATCAGGGGACAAGTAGAATAGGCGCCCCTGGTTAACCATTATATTGACAGCAAACACCAAGACACTGATTTTAAGTTTGTAGTATTGGAGAAACTGTGTGTGACTAGAGGCAGTGGCATCAATTTAGAACAGCTTTTGCTACAAAAGGAGGCTTATACATACACAGGCTGAATACCTTATATCCGAAGGGTTTAAATTTAGAATCGGATCTATCATGCTTTTTGTAAGTATCTTGGACACGCACAGCTGTTGCTACTTTAATCAGTAAAAGCATGATTACACAGGTGTTAGCGAACAGGGATGTATTTAAGGGGAACCTAGGCAGCATGGGATAACGCCCTAAAGCACCATAGAGAAAAACAAAGGAGGCAGAGAGGACGCAACTAAGGTATTGATCATGGAAAATGTTCTAGAGAGCGGGTGCCTGTGTGGTAAGATATGCTTTTAATCAGCATATTTTGTACAATTTTTCAGTCGGACAGATTACTCCCCTGATGAAATAGAAATGAAATGTCTTTATAAACGGATAAGACGTCGGGAGTGTCAGAATTATATCACAGGAGTTCGACTCCGCAAGAACAAAATCTAACAGCCTAGTTGGAGGATCGAAATAGTTATTGTCTTTTGGAAGTTCGGCTCCGTAAGAATCTCATTGAGTAACCTCGTTGGAGGACTGCAAAAGTGATTTATTTTTACTACATGATATGAGGACATAGAGAATGTATCTATTTTTAGTTTTGTACATATTCTGCTGAAGATAAGCATTTTTGAGCATTATTTATGATCTATTTCCAGTTCTGTACATATTCTGCTGAAGATAAGCATTTTTGTGTACATTTATAATATAGATTTATCGTTTCCATCACCCTTGGTTACTTGAATTCTTTATTCCGGATTAGTTTTTCATTAAGACAATATACAGAAGAACACTGAAGCAGTTTATACTCATTATTACTTTATGTCTATACAAACGGTTTTTCAGCATTACCATTGTACCACTGTTTGGCCATTGTAGTTACGTTACCACCTGTTCTTCTAGCAGCAGCTGCAAGTCCAGGAGGATCCCCATGTTGCATACCAGTTCTGTCTGAGGCAAAATAGCCCCATCCAGAACCAAAGATGATAGCTCCCGGGATAAGGCAAGGCCCCTTATCCATAGCCAATCAGTCTTGCTGGGATTCAGTTGTAGCCCGTTGGCCCCCATCCAGACCCCAACAGCTTCCAGGCACCTGGAAAGGACTTTGACAGCATCACTGGGGTCCCCACGGACCGAGATGTACAACTGAGTGTCATCCGTGTACTGATGGTACTGCACCTCATGAGAACGGATGATATCACCCAGTGGCTTCATGTAGATGTTAAATAGGAGAGGAGAGAGCACCGAGCCCTGAGGCACCCCATATTGAAGGGGCCTAGGGACGGATCTCACACTCTCCAAACACACTGACTGGGTCCGACCCCTCAGAAATGAGGAAAACCAGGACCACACAGTGCCCTGGATCCCCAATCCTTTGAGCCATTCCAGAAGGATACCATGGTCAACTGTATTGAAGGCCGCTGAGAGGTCAAGAAGAACAGGGATGGACAGATGACCACCATCCCACTCCCGCCAGAGATCATCCATCAGTGTGACCAATGCCATCTCAGTACCATATCCGGGCCTGAATCCTGACTGGAAGGGGTCCAGATAATCGGCTTCATCCAGTACCCCCTGCAACTGATGCGCCACTGCCTTCTCCAACACCTTCCCTAAAAAGGGGAGGTTGGAAACAGGCCTATAGTTGGTTAGGGTGCTGGGTCGAGGGATTGTTTCTTCAGGAGGAGGCGCACCAAGGCATGTTTTAAAGGTGCAGGAAACACCCCCTCCTGAAAAGATGCATTAATTATAGCCCCGACCCAGCCACCTGTCACCGCCTTGGAGGCTTTCACCAGCCAGGCGGGACAGGGGTCTGATGGGCATTTGGTAGCATGGACAGCTGCAAGGAGCCTGTCCACTTCATCATGGGCAACTGGATCGAACTGATCCCAGGTGACATGGCAAGACTGTGCTCCAGCTCCCTCCGGATCCTCCCTATCCATGCCAGGATTTAACCCCGAGCGAATCCAGGTGATTTTCTTCACCAGATGGTCAGCAAAGTCCTCAGCCGAACCCTGCCAACCCCCTACCAAAGAGAGACCTGGTTACCCAGAACAGGGTGGCTGGGCGATTATCAGCGGAGGCAATAACGCCGCAGACTCAAAGAGGCTAAGCAACAAGCATGGAAGCTTCATCAAATTCAACCACACCCTTCATCATCTATTCAGTGCAATGTGTGTGGTTTCATGTTCTATGCCAGGATCGGCTTATTGTGTCACCAGAAACACATCCATCAATGGAGAAAATAATGACTTTAAGGAAAAAATGTATACTCGGACACAAGTAGCTGCTGACGACCTTAACAGTTCTTACGTCTTTGTTTAGGGCTTGAACTGTTAACTTTATTCCAGTCCTCGACTGAGAATCAAATGGTTGATTTGTATCCAATAATAACAACGCCTTAACAGTGTTGCAAAAACAGCAGCAGCAGCACCAGTGGTGGGCATCAGCAGGTTTGCACCAGTTTGCCAGAACTGGTAGCAGAGATTTTGGCTGGCCCCAACCATCAAAGTTTTGAAACAAAGTAGTCCTAATTCGGGTGCAATGCATGGCTTTCCCCCTGGCCACACCCACAGTATGGTAGTAATTTTTTGAGCCCATCACTGAGTAGTACAGCAGTATTTCATTGGAATCTGTGCAAGAATTACATAATACCATCTTTAAACACAAACCTAAAAAGGTGGTTGAAAATTGGGACAAGGTGGTTAAGATCTTGTGGGACTTTAAGATCCAAACTGATAAGCTAGAACATAACACTCCAGACATTATTATGGTTGGAAAATAATTGGTTAAGCTGATTGATGTGGTGATCCTAGGTGATAGTTGGGGGGAAGAAAAAGAGATGGGAAAGATCATGAGACATTAGGATTTGAGAACAGAAATACAGTTTTTCTGGGAGAAAAGAGGAATAGTAATACTAGTAGTGATGGGAACACTGGAAGTCATCTCAAAAGAGTTGAAAAAGAAATCACATCTGAATGCAATTGGCATTGATAAGATTATGATAGAGCAGCCGCAGAGCATAGTACTGCTAGGCACCAGCTACATCATGGATTCTCAACCTGTGGCCCACGTGCTGGATGTGGCCTGCAGCACCATTTCATGTGGCCCCCCCACCTCCTCCACCACACCAGGAAGTGCCATGTGGTGGAGGAAGAGCACAATGGCCATCCAGCCCCTGAAGCTGTATGAGGGAGCATGACCTGGCCCCTGGCTTAAAAAGGTTGAGAACTCCTGAACTACATTATCAAGTCATACCTCACTAACTCTTAGGTTCAGGGCTAGAACTTGAGGACTGGTATTCCAAAACTCGGGACTGAATAACTGGTGTTCTGTGTACACCTTTGATGATAATGATGATAAAGATAAATGAAAAGATTGTTTTGGCTTCTCTATGAGGGGAATTACAGTAAAACCTTGCATAAAGTCCACCTCGCTTAGAGACTAACTTGCTTAAAGAACAGAATTTTCTCTGAATTGTCACCTCGCTTAACAACTAAAATCAACCAAAAACTCGCTTAACAACTAAATTGGGGTTTGCAATCCCCCCTGCCAGAAGCTACAGTTGGTCACTTACAATGGTGTTTCGCTTAAAGAACAAACTCACTTAAAGCCCAATCCCGTGGAACACATGCTCTTTAAGTGAGGTACCACCGTATATATAACTTGCTGGATTTTATTCATTACTTTTATTTTTATTTGTACAAATACATTCTTTCTTCTGTAATTCATGCTATCTAAAAGTGAAATGCATCAAACTAGATATCTATAGAATTCCAAAGTTTTTAAGCACTATACTAACAGAAGATGCGTTTGTAGAATCGCTAAGGGAGCAGTTCCATATCAGCCCCCATTTGGTGTGTCTGACATCAGAAGCATCCTTAGGCTGCATGGAAAGAAATTGTTGTTGTAGGAAATACATTGAAATAAGTGATGATGGAACTTGTAGCCTCAGGGAATAAGCAAGAATACAGGCTAGTCATTCTACAGCTTTCCCAACATGGATGCAAATTTATTTTTAAGAGGGTGTTAACAATAGTTGTTTGGAAAAGGTGTCAGCTGAAGTAGTTACCAGCTTTGATCTCTCTCTCTTTTTTTTCTTAAAGGATAACACCTAACACTTTTAATTGCTTTCTCCTCTACATAACAAGCAAGGGAGAGTCTCAGTCTTGAAAATGAGAAATGTTTAACCTGAATAAGTCCCTGGTCTTGTGCCACTGTGAGCATACATAAAACAGAGATGGGGAAATGCCAAGTTAGATTAGTAACTGGCCATCCTTGGTAAGGTAGTGTAAGAGCTATAGTCTGAAAAGTATATTTTACAATATATCAGATAATAAACAAAACAAAACAAAACAAAAAAAGCAAACATTGCATGACGTGATGAACACCCGTCTCTGTCCCAGCTCCTGCCAACCTAGCAGTTTGAAAGCAAGAAATTGCAAGTAGATAAACAGGGACCACTTTGGTGGGAAGGTAAAACAGTGTTCCGTGCACTTCGGTGTCTAGGCATGCCTGCCACATGTCCATGGAAACATCTGCAAATGCAGACAGTGCTGGCTCATTGTCTATAAAAAGAGATGAGCACTGAATCCTAGAGTTGGATATGACTAGCTTTCAAGCAAGGGTGACCTTTACCTTTACTATATTTTAGAATAGTAGCTGTGTTAGTCTGTGTTTCAAGCATATCAGAGAATAAACAAAAGAAACCAAAAATGCAGAACAAAAGAAAACAAAAACGCTATAGCATTTTAAAGACTAACTCTTATATTTCAATGTGAGCTTTTATGGATCAAGTCCACGATCAAGTCTGATGAAGTGGACTTGATTCACAAAAGCTCACATTGAAATGTAACAGTTAGTCTTTAAAGTGCTACAGCATTTTTGTTTTGTTTGTTCTCTGATATACTATATTTTAATGTGAGCTTTTGTGGGTCAACTCCACTTCATCAGACATAAGAGTGAGACTTCACTGAGGAGGCTGGGAAGACTGGTAAGAAGCCAGGCCTTCTCGGTGGCATCACCTGCCTTGTGCAATCCCTTGACAGTGGATCTGTGCCAGTCCCCATTCCTGGAAATATTGAAAAACATCTTAAAACAACGCTGTTTATGGATGCCTTTAAGAACATTCTCTCCCCAGCCAATTAAGACAATTGTTCACTTTCATTTACTAGAATTTAAATTTGTTTATTTTGCCCATCTTGTTTTTCTTAATTTCTATGATACTGTTTTTATTTATGTGGCTACATGAGGATATTGGCGCCGGGATAGTGCAATTTGTACTCTTTGATTGTCCTTGTTTTTAAACAGACAGACAGATAGATATTCATTAATGCATTAACAATGCAGATACAATTAAATCCAAATATAATATCTGATTACCTTAAAATTACACCATAACTTTAAACAATTGCAAAAGGAATTAAATTAATGGAAAAGTAAGCACTTAAGTAAGCAAAGTGAGTAGTTAAATAGATTACTAAAGTAGTAAACATATTTAGATAAGAGTCAATAAGACAGATACAAGTACAAAAGAAAAATCCAAAGCTTAACATGGAACTTAAAGGAGAGGTAGTTTAGTGGTTAGGTTGATCTGTGAGACAGATACTCAAGTCTCCATTCTGCCAGGAAATGTAGGCACAACACTCTCAATTTCATCTGTCTCAGGGTTGTTGTGGTGATGAATGTGACGAGTAGTAAGAGAGCCATGCATACCACCCAGAGGACTTTGGACCACTGTTGGGATATAAATATAACAAACATAAACAAAGTTTGGGTCCATACTTATTCATTCTGAGAACAATCCCTTTGAAATCAGCAGGATTTACAAGAAATGGACCAGCATGGTTGAGCTTGCCATTCAATTAAAACAATCTTAGTTATTAAACTGTTTGAGTTTTAATCAACTGATTAGTAAATCACAAGTGAATACATTTACATATTAAACATTCTTGGGAGTAAAGGAACATGTAACATTTTAGAGATGATGGATGCAGCCACCATCCAAGAGTTTGTTGCTATGGAGGGGAAAGGGGCAGGACTCTTTCCCTCCCTCAGATGGTACCTGCAGTGATGTGGAGTTTTTATAAAGGGATCCTATTAAACATAAATTGAAGGAATCAGGGCCACTGGGGGCCGGGGAGCCCGGAGGAGGACTGATCAAGTAACGACACGAGGCAAACGGAGCGAGATCAGATCAGTCCTTTATTGAGAAAAGGCAACATCATTTATAGGGAAAAAAGCGCAACGGTGGCAGAACCGTCATCTGACAGGAAAATTACCTCACCCACGTACCCGGGTTAATGGGGAACACCTCAAAGGGAAGTTAATTAACTGGGGGAAACATGGACTTAGGAGTCCCATTGTTCAGGGATTAGGCAGGGGCAAACATAGCCCTTATTTGCACCGGGCATAACCTTGGGTAAGAGATGAGTCATTACTCTAATGGGTAACTGGGGTCAGCGAGATGAGCTCCTCGCAGAATCGCTGGTCAGGCAATAAGCGGCCGGATTAATCCCTACCATCAATCTCCCCCCTTGCTCGCCGACAAAGGCCAGAGGCCAGGAGTCTGCTCACTGGTTTAACCTCTGCCAGAGGCCACCGATGCCCAACCGGGCACGCGGAATCCTCATCTCCCCTTTCTGTTTAATTTAAGAGCCTGGCCGGCGATCCCGCGCAAAAGCGGCATCAGCTGTTGGGCGTGAATGACGTCACGGAGTTTCTCTTTGGGGCGGCACTTAGAGATCAGCGAGGGAATGCACTGAGCAAGGCAACAAATCGTGATGCCTAGTATGGCTATCCCCACCACTACCTTAAGCACCGTTTGCAGCCACCCCCAGGGAATCCACGACCACATCCAATTCCACAGGGAACTCCACCAAGCTCCCCACGCGGAGCCTTCTGTAATGCCTGCAACTATGGTGTGGAGGTTCGTGATCTGGCTTTGGATCTTACGGGAGTTATCAGTAAGATTGAAACAACACATTCCATGAAAAGATTCGCAACCCAGGTGGTGCAGCAAGAGGAGGTAGTCGATAGCCGCTCGATTGTCAAGAACAGCATGGCGAAGTTCTGCCTGCTCCTGATTGAGGAGCGCTATCGCTGTGGAGGTATGGTTAATGGCTTTGGCCAAACTGCAAGCCAAGCGGCCAATCCTCCGTGCGTTGCCGACGGCCAAGCCTGGCACGCCGACAAGGCTGACTGCTAGAGATACATACTCAGCGGGACTCATTACCCTAAAACTGCTGTCACAAGAGCTGTCTAACTGGGTTGTGCGCGTGTGTCGTATGAGTGGGGAAATATCAACATTTGGCACATTTGTGTCATTTACACTTGGGGCAATCATGTCCTTGGTAGGAAGTAACAGTGTCAAACGACTGATACAACACATTGAGTCCGACAGGTTCGCAGGGATATAGTTCCATGTGTACTGGTTGCAGGTGAAAAACCACCCTGAGGGTAGGGTGACATGAGCGTACAGCGAAATGAGTGTCTCTGGTTTATTACAAGTCCAGTTGCCGCTGCCGGGGTCGAGGCAGCGGCGCCGAGTCTGACCGCCTGAGGTGCAGCCGGTCATTCGGGTACAAGCAGCGTCCGGGCTGATCGCCACTCGAGGGGTATGAAGAGTGGCGGCGTCAGCCGGCAAGGTTGGTGCAAGTCGCAATCCCCCCCAGCGTGCATATGCTGAGAAGGTGGTAGGAGTGTGTGGGCCAAAAAACGCTTTCAGCAACCAGTCGCCATCCTTGGTGCGCGCGTCCAGAGTGTGGCACACGGGAATGAGACAGGTGCTGAGGATAGATGCAGAACCAATGTCCTGCTGTAGGCAAAAATCGGACTGGTTGATGAGACCCGCCAACCTTTCCCACAAGTTGTACCGCATCCGTGCTGAGAGGTCTTCACCAGGCGGCAAGCCGTTGGCCTGAAGTGAAGCGGCCTGAACGCCTCCCCCCAAAAGCAGGAGGAGGGCCAGGATGATGGTGTAGATCACCGAATTGATGTGAATCTGGGCAAAGACAGCTGCAACGAAGTTCTCCGGCGTCGGCTCCTTCCCCTCGCGTTGGAGGGCGTCCCGGGCCTCACAGCAAAGGGTCTTGACCATCCCCCAGGTGATCCTCTGTGCCGGGGTCCGCAGCCGCCGCGTCTCCCTGTGGGTCTCCTCGATCAGAGTGAGGTCCTCCATCTCCGGGATCGGACTCGGGTCGGTCTGGGTCCACGCCATGAGGTTCCAAGTGAGGCTTGACGCACCGGGCTGGAATCCAAACGACACCTGTAGGAGACATAACTGCAGCATACCCTCTTCCCCAGGTTATGAGCGGCACCGGGCCCCTCCAAGAAGGGTCTGGGGTCTTTGGGCAAATGATATGCTAAACTGCCGGTGAAACCTTCCAAAGCTATCGGGAGCGAGTCACCCAGCTGCATCAGCTGATGAATTTGTTCCTTAGTAAACGGAACCACAATTTTGGCCAAATCATTTCCTGAAATGTCCCTAGCTCTCAGCCTGCCGCGGTAGACCACCGCGGAGACCAGTTCTTGAGGCGGAACGATGTTCCGTGAAGATGTATTAGGCAAGTAGACCCATTCCACAATTTTCGCTCCCTTCTCTGAGTCTACTCCTAGCGCCCCAGTGAACATGGATCCTGACCGTACGATGTACAAATTCAGGATCGGGGCATATGGCCCCTGGGCGATCCTATCCACCCACCTCTGGCTGAGAGCCTGGTTCACTTTCTTGAGCGCCAAGCGCGCGTCTCGAGAGATTTTTATCCGGTCTGCCAGCTGCTTACCTAAAGTTAGCAGCGAGAAGAGCGGTTTTAGAAGATCTGTATCCAATCGGAAATACGGTCTGGCCCAATTAATGTTTCCTAAAATCTGCTGTAATTCTACGAGGGTGACTGAGTCCTGTAGGTTTATCTGAGGCAAAACTGGCGCTGCAAAAGAGCGGAGAAGCCGATGACCCAAGTATGAGAAGGGCTCGGACTTCTGCACTTTTTCCGGGGCAATGAGTAGACCTTTGTCCCCCAGGCTGGCCTGGAGGTCTGAAAAAATTTCGCTGCCAAGCTGCGGCAACGCTACTAAAATATCATCCATGAAGTGACAAACTATGGCTTGTGGGTAAAGGCCTCGAAACTTTTCCAGCGCGTTGTGAACATATATTTGGCACAGGGTGGGCGAATTGAGCATGCCCTGTCGCAAAAATTTCCACGTGTAACGGAGCGTGGGCTCACTGTGGTTCACGACCGGCACCGTAAAGGCAAACCTCTCCCGGTCCCTGGGGTCTAAGGGGATTGTATAAAAGCAATCCTTGAGATCTACGACTAGAATCTCCCACCCCTCGGGAATCATATTAGGATTAGGGATGCCGCATTGGAGCGGACCCATCAGCTGAATACATTTATTGATCTCCCTGAGATCGTGGAGGAGTCGCCACTTCCCCGACTTCTTCTTAATCACAAAAATTGGCGAGTTCCAAGGACTCGTGGACTGTTCTATATGTCCTGCGTCTAGCTGTTCTTTCACTAGCTGCTTGAGAGCAACTAATTTCTCTCCCACTACCGGCCATTGTTCTACCCAGACCGGAGTATCGGTGAGCCATTTAAGTGGCAACGCCATTACCCGAAGGTAAGGGTGGCACCGTACTGCTGGAGAATGTCTCGCCCCCAAAGGTTGACGTGCACGTCAAGAATGTGCGGCCGAATTACCGCTGTGCCCTCAGCCTTTGGGATTGTGACTTCCACCCACTCTCGGCTCCTAAACGCTTCCTGAACGCCACCTACCCCCCACACATCGGAGACCGGCTCAATGGCCCACTCCCTAGGCCACTGACTCCTGCTTACCACGCTCACATCCGCTCCGGTATCGAGTAACCCTGAGAACACTCTTTTGTTCAAAAATACCTCGATAACGGGGCGCTGTTTCCACTCAATGTTGGTCTCCACTGTCGCTAAGACCTGGTATCCTTGCACTGCCTCACTTGCGCTGTCACTGAGCCTTCCCTGGCTGCCTGCTGACGAGTGACAAGGAACCATGATCAGTTGCGCTAAGGTGTCTCCCTTGTGAATGGTTTGGGGCAGGTGTGTCCAAAGCTGAACTTGGAGAACGCCTGAAAAATTCGAGTCAATGACTCCTGGAATTGTGAAAATTCCGCGTGCTCCAGCTACACTACGGGGCAAGACTAAACCTAAAAAGCCTCTGGGCAGGGGTCCCATGTACTGGGAATCGACCAGATAGACTGTGCCTGGCAGGTCGCATGTAACGTCCGCCTGGCAAGTCAAGTCTAGCCCTGTACTACCCTTGGGGCTGGCCTGTGCCCTCGCAGTGCCTGGAATGTGCCTAGAATCTAGTCTAGTTCTGGGGAGTTCTGGATCTGGGTGAAGGAAGCCTCTGTTTGGACTGGGGCCAGAGACGTGCCCGGATTCCGGTTTCCCGAACTCGGACAAAACCTGGCCCAATGATAACCTTTCTTGCACTTCGGACAGAGGGTATTCGGAGCCTTGGAATGGCCGGACTTTTGTCCGCCTCCCTTGGATCGGCACTCCCTAGCGAAGTGGCCGACCTTGCCACAAGTGTGACATGCCCCTTTGGTCTTTCCATTAGGATGAGATCTTCTACCCCCTTGCACGGCTGCCGCTAGCAGACCCATTTTATAGGAATCTGTGCCAACGTCAGCACATGCTCGGATCATGTCCGTTAAGGTCAAGTCAGGACGATTGCCTAGCGACTGCATAACCTTACGGCAGTCCAAGTTGGCATTGTCCTTGGCTAGCTTAATCATGAGCTCTTGCTGGGCTTGCTCATTATCAATCTGCCTGGTGATTGCTTCTTCCAAGCGATTGATGAAGTCCATGTAGGGCTCCTGGGCTCCCTGCTTAATGGAGGTGTAATTCTTAGCCGCTTTGCCGGTGGCTGGGACCTTGAAGTAAGCCCTAAAGGCTGCCTCGGCTGACATCTCGAGAGTGGCGAGAGGCAGGTTGATCTGAGCATTGATTGACTCAAAGGCACCTGAACCATATAGCTGTTCAGCAATTACCGCGCCTCCCATCCTGGCGGCTCTGGCCTGAGCCTCGAGCCGATACTCGCTGTCCCAGATCATGTACTGGCTAGGGGTTAGCATCATCCTCATGACGGCTTTCCAGTCATGGGGAATCCACATGGTGGTCTCGCACGCCTGCTGAAGCGTGCCCCTGGTAAAACGGCTTTGGAGCCCTGTCTCTGAGATTGCTTTCCGCAAAGCCATGAGAAGCTTGTACGGGACTGGGGAATGGACGATTTGTTGAGCGCCTGTGAGCGCGTCCATCTCCATTCGGATTGGGCATATCTGTCTAAGCTCAGCTAGTTCTTCCGCTGACAATTCCCCCTTTTTGAGTTCTATCTCTGCTGTACGCTGAAGGGCACTCTTCACGACTAGGGAGCTTGGAGCTGTCAGAGAAGCGCCTGCGCTTCTCATTCCTTGCATTCCTTCGGTGACGTCTGCAGCTGTCACCGCGGGAATGCTCCCTGCGCTACTATGCTGATAGCTGATTGATGGATAGAGCGCCGTGGGCGCAGTCGGCTCGACTGGCCTGCCTGATGACTTTTCTAACGGGGGTTCATTGGCCTCTATCCGGACTGGCTCGATCTGTTCTAAGAGCTTCCTACACTTCCTCCAAGTACGAACTATCCCTCCTGGAGCTTTGGGGGGCTGCTGAATGCAGTCTCCTATCTGATCCCAGAGCTGCAGGGTTAACGTACCTACTTCTGGGTAAAGTAGGCAGTGTTCCCTGAGGTACGCCAAAAGTCTCGCTAGTTCCCTGCTGTGAAATCGTAACTGAAATACCCTGGCCAGGATTCTGAACTCTTGCTCCCGAGTTCTTTGGCTAGCGGACGGACTTGGTCTATGAGAACAAGTCCCCATATTACCTGCGATGGTCCTCTTTGGAATGCCTCGCCGCTGGCCGTCTCTCTGTCCGGCTGGCTGCCGACCAGAGCGCCGCGCTGTCCTCCAAGCTGACAGGTCGCGGTTCAAGCGCAGAACCGGACCGCGTGGATCGTTACTCGCGAGTAGACCTCTCCAGGGTCCCTTTACTCACGAGTAAATCACGTCGGGGTCACCAGATGAAGGAATCAGGGCCACTGGGGGCCGGGGAGCCCGGAGGAGGACTGATCAAGTAACGACACGAGGCAAACGGAGCGAGATCAGATCAGTCCTTTATTGAGAAAAGGCAACATCATTTATAGGGAAAAAAGCGCAACGGTGGCAGAACCGTCATCTGACAGGAAAATTACCTCACCCACGTACCCGGGTTAATGGGGAACACCTCAAAGGGAAGTTAATTAACTGGGGAAAACATGGACTTAGGAGTCCCATTGTTCAGGGATTAGGCAGGGGCAAACATAGCCCTTATTTGCACCGGGCATAACCTTGGGTAAGAGATGAGTCATTACTCTAATGGGTAACTGGGGTCAGCGAGATGAGCTCCTCGCAGAATCGCTGGTCAGGCAATAAGCGGCCGGATTAATCCCTACCATCAATCTCCCCCCTTGCTCGCCGACAAAGGCCAGAGGCCAGGAGTCTGCTCACTGGTTTAACCTCTGCCAGAGGCCACCGATGCCCAACCGGGCATGCGGAATCCTCAATAAATGATGTTATTTTTAAAGTGTTGACTGATTAATAGTGGAAGGAGAGAAAACACTCCCAGAAGAAAGATAAACGTGTAATGAGTTCCGTTTATTTCTTGAAATTCCTGTGTCTCTTATTTGATTCATAAGCAGAACATGGTTCAAATAAACTGTAATAATGGTGGAATTTCAATATATATATAGTCTGGAAAAGTCTCTTGCGTCTTCAAATAATATAAGACTAATAAACTGCGTCTTTAAACCAATGTAGACTACGGAATGGCGATGTCCTTCCGGTAGTTGGACATTTCGTTGCACTTTATCAAGCGTCTACAATATAAAATATGTACAATATAATACGATTCAATACAAGGGTTATACATAAAGTTAAATGATATTAGCATGTGAGAGCTATAGTGACTAATTTAACCATACAATATAAATGCAGGACAAAGTGGGGCATCTCATGCAAAAATTCACTACGTGTCTATTCAAAAATATCTGTTGCAATTAAATCATGAATCAGTAGTCATTATAAATGGTGCATGTACATCTAGGTCTGCGACAGAGCAATTACAAAGCATCTAAAAAACCTTATAAAGAATGGAAGAAATACATACCAAAATGTATATATGTATATATTTATGTAAGTATCGCGCGTCCTGCACCTCCTGAAGTCTTGTGTTGTGTGCTCGCGTTAACTAACAGTAACCTACTATTCTTTAAATATTCTTATTCTTGCCCACTCATCTGTGATGACTCAGTAGATTTTCTAGCCCCATGTGGAAAGAATATAGATCCAGGTGCTTATCTGAAACTGTTGTGCTGGTTGTTAAAGGGACCTGTCCCTGAGCTAGGAATTATACCTAGCTAACTCTAGCATATGATAATGAAATGTTCATAAAAATGAAGATGGTTCCCAATCTGTGTTCAAGCCGTGTGGTGTTAACGTGTTGAACCGATGAATGTAAAAGGCTTCTCTTTGTAATAGAACCTTTTCCATATTGAGAATATGATATTTGTTGACATTAACAGTTTCTAGCACAATAATCTTGAGGTCTCCTGGTTTGTGTTGTTTGTTAAGAAAGTGATTTACCAGAGGAGCAGTGATGTTCCGGTTTCTAATCCGTGAGAGGTGTTCCCCTAAGCGTATTTTCAAAGAACGACTCGATTGTCCCACATAGCCTAACTGACAAGGGCATATTGCCATGTATACAATATTTTTTGAATTGCAATTAGAAAATGAGGTGAGCTCCAATGTGAAGCTGCTGGAAGGCAATTTGACCGTGTTTGCACATATCATGTGAGTACAGTATATACAATGTCCGCAAATGTGGTGCCCTGCAGGGAGGGACAAGCGCTTTTGCTTTTGAGTGGAAATGTCTGCTCTCGAAAGGAGATTGGCTAACGTCCGAGTTTTTCTGAATCCCACCAGTGGTTTTTGTTGGCATCCCGGTATCGTGTCCAATATGTGCCAGTGCCTGTTGATAATGCGTTTAATTTGATTTGCTAGCGGGGTGTAGTCCAGAGACCAAACCAATCTATGCTGAGATGTTATTTGTTCCGTTTGTCTTTCGAGAAGAGAGCTTCTTGTGCGTAAATCCGCTTTCGTTTGTGCGTGTGCAATGATGTGTTTCGGATATCCTCTCGTACTAAGTGTTTGTGCAATGTCTTTGGCTGCAATTCTGTAGTCGTGTTCTTTTGAGGAATTCCTTTTGGCTCTGAGGAGTAAGCTATACGGTATGTTACTTTTCAAATGATGTGGGTGATAAGAGCTATATTGAAGGTAAGCGAAACGGTCTGTAGGTTTGTGGTACAGTTTTGTTTTTATCTGATTCGCTTCAATATATACAGTCAGATCCAAAAAAGCCAAAGATGTTCGGTTCGTGGTATGCGTGAATTTGATATTATTATGAAGACTGTTCATCCAAATGCAGAAATTATCTATGGAGGTGTAGTCCTGAAAAATGAAAAATAAATCATCTATATATCTCTTATAACTGATGATGTTGTTGAAAAAAGGATTGGTCCGTGGGTCCAGAATAAAAGTGTTATCGAAGCTGCACATAAAAATGTTGGCAATTGATGGGGCAAAATTAGAACCCATGGAGACCCCCTGTGTTTGAAGAAAGAAAGAGTTGTCAAACCTGAAGAAATTGTGTTCGAAGCAGGTGTCCAAGAGGTCTAGTAGAAAATGTGCAGGTGGCTGATTGATGGAGCGTGTTTCTAAAGCGTGGGCAACAAGAGTACGCGCTTCTCCCAGTGGGATGTTGGTGTAAAGTGAGGTGATGTCCATAGTAAGTAATACTGCTCCATTTGGCACCTGAAAGTTTTCCATCATTTGGATGAAGTGCGTGGAATCCTTTACATAAGATGCAGAGTTGCTAGCAAACTGATGGATATGAAAATCAATATAGGTGGCCACTGGTTCTAGAAGAGATTGATTCGCTGAAATGATAGGTCTACAAGGGATGACGGTGTCAGAAGTCCGAATTTTGTGTACTTTTGGTAGAAGATAAAACATAGGAACTCTTGGATATTTGTTAAGTAAAAACCGGAAGGTGTTATTGGTAATATAGTCTTGTGCCAATCCTTCTTGTAGTACTGTCTTAAGAATGTTCATAGTGTGGGTAGTGGGATCATGGTCTAGCTTCCGATAGCATTCTATATTAGACAATTGTGTCCATGCTGCCTTGAGGTAATCTTCTTTGTCAAGTAATACAATTCCCCCTCCTTTATCTGCTGCCTTAATCACGATATTGGGATCCGAACCTAAGTTTTTTAGTAACGTCATGTCCTCTTTGGTTAAATTGAAGTGCCTGTTAGACCGTGTTTCAGCAATGGCGATGTCCCGGGTAACTATCCTTTTAAATACCTCGATAGCTGGGTGTTCAATATTAGGCGTGAATGTAGAGCGTGGAGTGAATTGTCTCAATGTAACTGAAGATTCTGAGGGTTCTTTGAAAAACGCTTTGAGCTTGAGTAGTCTGATGAGTTTGAAGATGTCTATCTTGGTTTTGAACGGGCAATACCGGGGCGTGGGGACAAACCCCAATCCCAAGTTAAGAAGCTCTGTTTCCCTAGTGGTTAAATTCCTGCTAGACAAATTGAACACCAGTGAGAAGGTTATTTTTTCTTTGTGCGTCTTCGTGTTCTTTGTTCTAAAAAATCCCTCCTATTGTCAATATGTGGTGCGCTCGCCAAGGCAGGTTTGGGTCTGTACCGGTTAGTGCGAAAATTGTAAGGGTCTCTAGCTCGCTCGTCGGTGGAAGACTCCGCTGCGTCAGAATCAGTGGTCTCATAATCTGTGGATTCGACAGGCTGTCTCCAGGTGACCTGTTTCTGGACGCTGCGTCTGGTAAATTGCCAACGATAAATTCTTTCTGTCTGATAATCATTCCTGTCCCTATTTAACTTCTTGTTCTTAAATGCCAGGAGTTCATCCTTGAAAGATTTGAGTTTATTTTCCATATCGGTGAAATCATCTATGGAACTCCCAGCGACCGGAGCCACCAAGAGTTTTTTTAGACCAGCAATGTCCTTATCCAATGTTGCTATTTCTTGGTGGCATTGATCTATTATCAGCAGTATCAGGTCAAAGGAGCATCTGTCCAAAATCGAGGTCCATTTGTCAAGAAATTCCTTTTTATTGGCAAATAATGTAGGGCCCTTTGTCATACGCAGTCCTCTGGGTATAATGGAAGCTTTGTAATACTCTAATAGAAATGAGGAATGTAAATCCAACCGGATTCTTTTCTTTTCCAAATATTCTAATTTATTTATCTCCTCATTTGTAATATCAGTGTCAAGATGTAGGGGCGTAGCTTGATTTAATATCCTATCTCTGTCAGCGACCGAGAATGTAAATCCTTTGTCCGTCATGCCGTTGGAGTAGAAAGGTGCGGTAGGTCGGCTGGGGTGTAACAAAAGCGAAAGGAGAGAAAACACTCCCAGAAGAAAGATAAACGTGTAATGAGTTCCGTTTATTTCTTGAAATTCCTGTGTCTCTTATTTGATTCATAAGCAGAACATGGTTCAAATAAACTGTAATAATGGTGGAATTTCAATATATATATAGTCTGGAAAAGTCTCTTGCGTCTTCAAATAATATAAGACTAATAAACTGCGTCTTTAAACCAATGTAGACTACGGAATGGCGATGTCCTTCCGGTAGTTGGACATTTCGTTGCACTTTATCAAGCGTCTACAATATAAAATATGTACAATATAATACGATTCAATACAAGGGTTATACATAAAGTTAAATGATATTAGCATGTGAGAGCTATAGTGACTAATTTAACCATACAATATAAATGCAGGACAAAGTGGGGCATCTCATGCAAAAATTCACTACGTGTCTATTCAAAAATATCTGTTGCAATTAAATCATGAATCAGTAGTCATTATAAATGGTGCATGTACATCTAGGTCTGCGACAGAGCAATTACAAAGCATCTAAAAAACCTTATAAAGAATGGAAGAAATACATACCAAAATGTATATATGTATATATTTATGTAAGTATCGCGCATCCTGCACCTCCTGAAGTCTTGTGTTGTGTGCTCGCGTTAACTAACAGTAACCTACTATTCTTTAAATATTCTTATTCTTGCCCACTCATCTGTGATGACTCAGTAGATTTTCTAGCCCCATGTGGAAAGAATATAGATCCAGGTGCTTATCTGAAACTGTTGTGCTGGTTGGACACCTGCTTCGAACACAATTTCTTCAGGTTTGACAACTCTTTCTTTCTTCAAACACAGGGGGTCTCCATGGGTTCTAATTTTGCCCCATCAATTGCCAACATTTTTATGTGCAGCTTCGATAACACTTTTATTCTGGACCCACGGACCAATCCTTTTTTCAACAACATCATCAGTTATAAGAGACATATAGATGATTTATTTTTCATTTTTCAGGACTACACCTCCATAGATAATTTCTGCATTTGGATGAACAGTCTTCATAATAATATCAAATTCACGCATACCACGAACCGAACATCTTTGGCTTTTTTGGATCTGACTGTATATATTGAAGCGAATCAGATAAAAACAAAACTGTACCACAAACCTACAGACCGTTTCGCTTACCTTCAATATAGCTCTTATCACCCACATCATTTGAAAAGTAACATACCGTATAGCTTACTCCTCAGAGCCAAAAGGAATTCCTCAAAAGAACACGACTACAGAATTGCAGCCAAAGACATTGCGCAAACACTTAGTACGAGAGGATATCCGAAACACATCATTGCACACGCACAAACGAAAGCGGATTTACGCACAAGAAGCTCTCTTCTCGAAAGACGAACGGAACAAATAACATCTCAGCATAGATTGGTTTGGTCTCTGGACTACACCCCGCTAGCAAATCAAATTAAACGCATTATCAACAGGCACTGGCACATATTGGACACGATACCGGGATGCCAACAAAAACCACTGGTGGGATTCAGAAAAACTCGGACGTTAGCCAATCTCCTTTCGAGAGCAGACATTTCCACTCAAAAGCAAAAGCGCTTGTCCCTCCCTGCAGGGCACCACATTTGCGGACATTGTATATACTGTACTCACATGATATGTGCAAACACGGTCAAATTGCCTTCCAGCAGCTTCACATTGGAGCTCACCTCATTTTCTAATTGCAATTCAAAAAATATTGTATACATGGCAATATGCCCTTGTCAGTTAGGCTATGTGGGACAATCGAGTCGTTCTTTGAAAATACGCTTAGGGGAACACCTCTCACAGATTAGAAACCGGAACATCACTGCTCCTCTGGTAAATCACTTTCTTAACAAACAACACAAACCAGGAGACCTCAAGATTATTGTGCTAGAAACTGTTAATGTCAACAAATATCATATTCTCAATATGGAAAAGGTTCTATTACAAAGAGAAGCCTTTTACATTCATCGGTTCAACACGTTAACACCACACGGCTTGAACACAGATTGGGAACCATCTTCATTTTTATGAACATTTCATTATCATATGCTAGAGTTAGCTAGGTATAATTCCTAGCTCAGGGACAGGTCCCTTTAACAACCAGCACAACAGTTTCAGATAAGCACCTGGATCTATATTCTTTCCACATGGGGCTAGAAAATCTACTGAGTCATCACAGATGAGTGGGCAAGAATAAGAATATTTAAAGAATAGTAGGTTACTGTTAGTTAACGCGAGCACACAACACAAGACTTCAGGAGGTGCAGGACGCGCGATACTTACATAAATATATACATATATACATTTTGGTATGTATTTCTTCCATTCTTTATAAGGTTTTTTAGATGCTTTGTAATTGCTCTGTCGCAGACCTAGATGTACATGCACCATTTATAATGACTACTGATTCATGATTTAATTGCAACAGATATTTTTGAATAGACACGTAGTGAATTTTTGCATGAGATGCCCCACTTTGTCCTGCATTTATATTGTATGGTTAAATTAGTCACTATAGCTCTCACATGCTAATATCATTTAACTTTATGTATAACCCTTGTATTGAATCGTATTATATTGTACATATTTTATATTGTAGACGCTTGATAAAGTGCAACGAAATGTCCAACTACCGGAAGGACATCGCCATTCCGTAGTCTACATTGGTTTAAAGACGCAGTTTATTAGTCTTATATTATTTGAAGACGCAAGAGACTTTTCCAGACTATATATATATTGAAATTCCACCATTATTACAGTTTATTTGAACCATGTTCTGCTTATGAATCAAATAAGAGACACAGGAATTTCAAGAAATAAACGGAACTCATTACACGTTTATCTTTCTTCTGGGAGTGTTTTCTCTCCTTTCGCTTTTGTTACACCCCAGCCGACCTACCGCACCTGATTAATAGTGGAGCCATTTTTGATTGATTTGTAAGTACTAAACTAATTAATTAAATCAAGTGAGCAAGTGAAGGTTTTAGCCCCCTACCTCATCATTAATTACCAGCTCACACTAACAGATTTACCTTTCTATTTCCATTTGCTTGGCTCTTTCTTCCACTAGTAATTTCTTGTTTTGTTTTCTTCTGCTAGGTTAAAGGCCTCTAAAAATAATTAATTACACTAGCTGAAAAGCGAGTAAAATCTAAGCTTTGGCTAAAAATTACTGCCCAGTGGAAAGTTGTAAAGAAATAAGATAAATCAGACACAAGCCAGGTTTAGGAGGAATGTGAATCACACCAGCTATTTCTTCACCTTAAAAGCCTGCATTTAATTAGAGATGGATCTACACAATAAACCAAAATAATATGGTAGTGGTGTCTCCACAGTTTCTAAAGTGGTGCTGAGTCTAAGTTGAATAATTCTTCATTTCAGAAGTACAAGGAAATTTGGAGGTGATGGAGGTATTTGTCTCTCACATCACAGCTGCAGTCCATGAGTGGGGATGACCCTGCTTCTAGTTTTGCAGAGGCAGTAATTATGCATGGTGAGGAATGGGACAGGGCAAATTCTAGCATCTCAGCCCATCTGCCACTCTACAAAGCTGCCGCCTGACTCTGCAGATGTTCAAAATCAACCTTTGGAAATGCTGGGGATGATGGTTGCCTCCATCTCTACTTCTTCTCTTGGGAATGGGTGAGAGTTTTGTATTTTTATGCAATGGAGCCACTCCCTTTAATTTTGGGGGCAGAGAAAGTCCTTCCCACCATGTTCCTCCTCTTCCCTTTTTTGGCTGGCCACTTCCACACCAGGGAGGTGAGTAGAATGGGAGAGACCACACTCAGCTAAGCTAAGGAGGTACTTGCAGCTGGGGGCCCCAGACTGGTAGAAAGGAATGTAGGGGCAAGCAAGCCTGAGAGAGATGGAAGGAAAAAAGGAGGGAAAGGCTCTAAAAAGAAGATTTCCCAAAGAAACTGAGACAGCTGGAAGGGTCCTTCTCTCTGGAGCATTAGCAAGGAAGGGGCAGACTTAGCCTCTTTCTACGGGGACTTTCAGAGTCTGAGAATGACCCCAGAAGAGGCCTTCTCTCAACTCTCAATTGTGTTGGCTTCTGAAAATGGTGGGATCATCCAAAGGGCCTCTCCAACAGATCTCAAAGCTTAGATTTTTCTGATAATGGAACCCCCAAGCCATATAGGGTTTATAATCATAACAAGCACTTTGAACTGTGCCAGACAAATGGATCGATAGTCAGTGAAGGTATTGCAGAAAGAAAGTTATACAGTGATGCCCCATACAACGACCAAACTTGGTCCCACAAGTTTGGACTTTATACGGATTTGGACTTTGTATGAGGCATGCAAAATCCTAGATGCAATGCCTCATACAACGTCCAAATCCTTGCCGCGATGCCTCATATAACATCATTTCCATAGAGATACATTGTACTGTAACAGCACAGACTTCAGGGCAGAGTCAAGGAAACAGACAGGAAACTGACAGAACTTTAAGAAATCATTGTCTAAAGACTAAAAACATTACAAAAACATGTCAAACAACCCTGATTGTCCAAGAACCTGAAGAATGCTGCAAAAATCCCAGGAATGCTTCTAAAAATTCTAATGAAAAAATTCAAAAAAATTCAAAATCATGCTCAAAACCACTCCTAAACACTCTTCGCATCATGCAAAACCCACAAGAGCAATGCATGCATGTGTCTTGCCTTTTATACTGCCCAGGCACAATGCAACCTGGGAAAACCCCAATGCCTCATACAAAGTCACACGACTTTGTATGAGGCAACTTTTTCCAAGGAATTAGATGATGTTGTATGAATCTGATGTTATATGAAGTGGACTTTGTGTGAGGTATTACTGTATGTTCCCTGCAACTTGCCCTGGCCAGCAGTCTGGCTGTACTGTTTTGGAATCAGCTGATTTTTCTGAATGCCCTTCATATAGAATGCATTGCAGTAATTCAGTCAGAAAGTATCTCAGGCATATGTCACTCTAATTGATACCTGCAAGCAGCAAGGCAAATTTCTGCCCCCTCCCCTCTTTCATAGCTGAAATCATTTCCCCAATTAATGCGGAACTGGCTGGCAATTCCCCGGAGATAACCAACAGGAAATATCCTGTTCCTAAGGAGATAACCTGCAAGTGTCACCCCTTCTTGTTACAAAGAAGAAACTGCCCATTACAGCCACAGCCAGTTTCACAGAGACAGGTATTGGATAAGCTTTGCAGTGGTGCAGCTAGCATGTCCTAAGGATTAAGACTGAATATGTGGAAATGCAAAACCTCCTGAATCCACAGCTCTTTCTTCTTAGTTCCTATTGAACAAATGACAAGGCACAGTTGTAGCAGAAGGAAAAGGAATGTTTACTGACAATGCTAAAGTTGTCAGTTATATTTTGTTGTTGTTCAGTCACACAGTCGATTCCAACCCTTTGTGACCATATGGAACATTGTTCTCCAGGCGCCTCTGTCCTCCACCATCCCCCTCAGCACTCCCAGTTCTGTGCCCACTGTGTCTACAATACCATCCAGCCATCTCATCCTTGGCCTCCCCCTTCTTCTTTTGCCCTCCACCTTTCCCAACATCAAGGCCTTCTCAAGTGAATCCTCCCTTCTCATTTGATGCCCAAAGTACTTTAGCTTCATCTTCACTATTTGACCTTCCAATGAGCAGTCAGGGTTGATTTCTTCTAAGATTGACCTATTTGTTCTCCTCGCTGTCCAGGGTACTCTCAAAACTCTCCTCCAACACCACATTTCAAAGGCATCTATTCTTCTGCGTTCAGCTTTCCTAATTGTCCAGCTCTCGCATGTGTACATTACCACTGGGAATACCATTGCTTTGACTATTCTAATTTTTGTTTGCAATGTGATGTCTCTGCTTTTCACTATATTCCCCAGGTTTCTCATAGCTTGTCTCCCCATAATCAGTCGTCTTTTTATTTCATGGCTACAGTCACCATCTGCAGTGATCTTAGATCCCAGGAAAGTAAAATCTGTCACTGCTTCTACTTCTTCCCCATCTATTTTCCAGGGACTGATCGGACCTGTTGCCATTATCTTGGTTTTCTTGATATTGAGTCTCAAACCAGCTTTTGCACTCTCCTCCTTCAGCCCAATCAAGAGATTTTTTAGGTCTTCCTCACTTTCTGCCATTAGGGTGGTATCGTCTGCATATCTCAGATTGTTGATGTTTCTCCCAGCAATTTTAATCCCATATTTTGATTCCTCCATCCCTGCATTGCGCATTATGTGCTCTGTGTATAAATTGAATAAGCAGGGTGACAAAATGCAGCCTTGTCTTGCTCTTTTTCCTATTCCAAACCACTCTGTCATTCCGTGTTCTGTCCTAACTGTTGCTTCTTGGTTCATGTACAGATTTCTCAGGCGGCATATGAGGTGCTCTGGTATTCCCATCTCTTTTATTACTTGACATATTTTGTTGTGGTCCACAGTCAAATGCCTTAGTGTAGTCAATAAAACAAAGGTAAACTTGTTTCTGGTATTCCTTTGTTTTCTCCATGATCCAACGTATGTTGGCAATGTGGTCTCTAGTCCCCCTGCCTCTTCTGAAACCAGCCTGCACCTCTGATAATTCTCTATCCACATGCTGCTGATGTCTATCCTGTATTATCTTGAGCATCACATTGCTGGTGTGTGGGATGAGTGCAATTGTTCGGTAATTTGAACATTCTTTGGCATTGCCCTTTTTTGGGATTGGGACGTATACTGATCTTTTCCAATCCTGTGGCCACTGTTTTGTTTTCCAAATCTGCCGGCATATTGAATGCAGTAATTTGATGCCATCATCTTTTAGAGTTTTGAAAAATTCCACTGGGATACCATCATCTCCACTAGCAAAAATATAATACAGAAGTTTACTTCATTTTGGTTGCAAAAACAAACAAACAAACAAACAGTAAGAAAAATCTCTCAAGCAAATGATGGTTACAATAGAGTACTGAGTTAGTAGCTTTCTGAAACTAACACATTTTGAATAAGAAAGAGACTGAACTAAACTGAACAACTTAGATAGAAATAGATTTGTTGGATCTGGGTTGAGCAAGCTGGATTGGAACCGCGAAGCGGCTGTTGGGTCCCGGAGGAGACTGGTCAAGCAATGAGACATGAGGCAAGATGGAGCGAAGACCAGTGATTTAATGAAGACCAATCCTCAGTATTTATCATGTTTTAGGCTGCATGTAAAAGCATTGCGATACTGCAGGTTTCACACATAATGTTTACACAAGTTAATTGGGGAAGTCTACAGGGGAAGTTAATTAACTAACTTAATTAATGGCAGAGGAAATACATTGTTCCGTGTTATCCAGGGTAAACAAGTGGCTAGTATTGGCTCTAGGGCTTAAGGTAATCCACAGGCGCAAGATTGCCTATTACGCACCTAGCGTGTTAGTCATTAGCTCTCTATTGTCCGAGCTGCTTGTCAGATCAGCTATTGATGAATTAAACTCTATCTAATATTCCACTCCCCCAATTTCTGACCCTCAGGACAGAACCCCATTACCGGGGTTCTGTCATGGCCAGTTATGCCAATTGTGTGCGCGGATCCTACATAGATTGAATGTAACTACACTATGCCATCCTTCCAACACAGTTTAGCATATATAAGCAGAGTGATTTGTCCAAGATGGATACTAGAGTCCACATCCCTTCATTTTCTCCGTTTCTTCACAGTCCTCTTTGATATGTTCATGAAAAGGCAATGCAAATGCCAGGTTAGACTAGTTTCAGAAAATACTTTATCAATACCTTATAAGGAAGCTATAAGAGGCTGCCAAAGCTTTACCCTTCCTCCAATAAAGCCCAGGGATCTGCTCCATATTCCAGTTACTGAATGTAGACTGTATTAACTACACTTCACATTTTTCCCCAGCAGAAGTACAAAACCAGTCTGTTCAGGTTATCCTGCTATGGTAATATAGTAGACAATACTGCTGGCAACTCAATGCTGATCATCAGGTGGTGGTTACTAACCTGACAAACCTGAGGACTAACAGCGGGTGGCAAAGTCCACAGGGAAGGGTGATGATCCCCAAGTGGATTAAATCCCACTTGAATCCATCTTGATAGAGGCAAGCAACTTCATCAATACTGGCCTGGGGCCAAGGAAAACTTTGTGTGCCAAAAGGGCTCAGGACCAGAAAGTGACTCATGGAGCTGGAACAGTGGTACGGATGTCATGCTGCAATGTTGAAGGCAAATAGAAGACCACTGCATTATATTCTCAGGACAATCATCATGGCTAAACACCATGATGATCACCAATATCCAGAATCTGTTTATAGCCAAAGCTGGCATAGCCTCATGGCACAAGAAGAAGAAGAGAGCCTAGGTTACTTGCCCTATTTCTCACCCATTTTTCCTGGGTTTGAAAATCCTGTGCTGTGACTACAGAACAGACTTTGATGATTTAATAAATGATAAGTTCCATTTTCATACTCCTCTTTTCCTCTGTTACCAACTCGGTGTCTTCCTGAAGTTTCTTTTCTCTTCACCTATGTCTAATTGGAGAGATTTAGCACGAGGCTTTCCTAGCCATCCATACCTCTGGCATCATTACTTTGCCCCTCCCCCACCTCGAGTAATGAGACACACCAGGTTTTTTTGGTATTAACAAAAAGGCCGCTTTTTAAAAAAGTGATTACACTGTAACTTGAACTGCAATGGTGACAACCCTACCCCTAACCTGTTGCCCCAAATGGCAACCAATTGCAGGGTAGCATGGGCACCGGCCCCCACCTACCTTGCCATTTTTGGTTGAACCCTAATCCTGTGACTACGTATTGCCATTACCCTCACTACCTGTCAAAGTGACCAACTTCAACAAGCCTACCACGATTTCTGATCCATCTCAGTGTGGGATGGGCAAAAAACATCGCCACTATTAGGGCCAATTATGGTGCATGAAAAAATTCCCATCCTGCCTCGAAGCAACCAGAAGAACTCACACTATGATTTCAGGGAGGGAGGGACAATTCACACCTTGTAACATGGTTGAAGAAAGAGGGTGAGGTGGGAAGGAGATACCCCTTATATAGGGTAACTGGCTCCTCCCCGCCACACTTTTTGCATGCATGTGTTCCATTCTTTTTGTATCGGGGTGGGGGTGGGGGCAGGGGGCGGGTGGGCAAAGCATGGCACCCTGCTGTACCTTCATTGCTATATGGAAAGGTACCAATGCAACTGTTTGTTTTGTTTTTACACATATGTCCAAAGACAATGTTTATGCCTAGTAAAAATATGTCCTTGGCCAAATACTATCCTGCAAATTTTTTGTTTTGTTTTTTGCTATTTTTAAACTTGATTTAAGTAAAATAAAAGTATTTGAAGTATGGAATCTTTTATAGCATTGTCATCAGCTAAAGAAGCTCCTGATTAGGTTGAAAGAAGAGAGTACAAAAGCTGGCCTGAGACTCAATATCAAGAAAACCAAGATAATGGCAACAGGCCATATCAGTCCCTGGAAAAAAGATGGGGAAGAAGTAGAAGCAGTAACAGATTTTACTTTCTTAGGATCCAAGATCTCTGCAGATGGAGATTGCAGCCATGAAATAAAAAGGCGACTGATTCTTGGGAGACAAGCTATGAGAAACCTGGGGAACATAGTGAAAAGTAGAGACATCTCACTGCAAACAAAGGTATGCATAGTCAAAGCAATGGTATTTCCGGTGGTAATGTTTGGCTGTGAGAGCTTAAGAAAGGGTGAGTGAAGAAAAATAGATACCTTTGAGATGTGGTGCTGGAGGAGAGTTTTGAGAGTACCCTGGACAGCGAGGAGAACAAATAGGTCTATCTTAGAAGAAATCAACCCTGACTGCTCCTTAGAAGGTCAAATAGTAAAGATGAAGCTAAAGTACTTTGGACATCAAATGAGAAGAGAGGATTCACTTGAGAAGGCCTTGATGTTGGGAAAGGTGGAGGGCAAAAGAAGATGGGAGAGGCCAAAGATGAGATGGCTAGATGGTATTGTAGACACAATGGGCACAGAACTCGGATGGCTGAGGGGGATGGTGGAGGACATAGGCGCCTGGAGAACAATGGTCCATAGGGTCGCAAAGGGTCGGAATCGACTGTGTGACTGAACAACAACAACAACAAGGCTAAGCCTCATAGTCTTCTAATAGCCTTTCTTAGGTGCACCACATTTAAGACACATAAAAAGTGTCTGCAAGGTCGATAGAACCTCCCAAATGGAGAATTATGGCAGTTGTAATCAACTTCGGTGGGAAGGTAACAGCGTTCCGTGCACTCTGGTGTCTAGTCATGCCTGCCACATGACCACGGAAATGTCTGCAGAAGCAGTCAGCGCTGGCTCTTCAGCTTAGAAACAGAGATGAGCACTGCACCCTAGAGTCGGATACGACTGGCTTTCGAGCAAGGGAAACCTCTACCTTTACCTTTAGTCCAGGAAAAAACCTGAAAATCTTATCCCTGCTGGCTTTCAAACAGGATGTATCCCAATTATGCAGTTAGTCATAATAAATTAAGTAGTCTTCTCACAATGGCAAATCGGATTCTAGCCAATGACTTTAAATTGGATTAGAAACAAAAAACAACAACACTTGACTATTTAAATTTAATTTTGTGTCAGAAATTATTCTTGGTTGAAAGGATTCTTGCTGGAGAAACTCCACTCAAGGACACCTGAATGACGCTCCTTTCAGGTCTCCAAGATCTTTTCTCACTTTAGTGGTTCCTATTTATCTACTTGCAATTTCTTGCTTTTGATCTGCTAGGTTGGCAGGAGCTGGGACAGAGCTGGGCACTCACTCCATCATACAGTACCAAGGAATCGAACTGCCAACTTGCCGGCTTTCTAGCTAATAAGGCAAGCGTCTTAACCATTGAGCCACTGCAGCCTCTGCTTGACTATGAACCTGCTGAAGTATAACTGAATGTCATGACTGCATGACAGAGTTTCTTATGGTTACTGGATTTGTGTGAATGTGCTAAAGCAAATAATGAATTAGCATGATTCTAACAAGAGCATTAGTCTGGCTCACAATGCTTAACATAAACAATGATATTGCTTGATAATTAGATTTTTCATTAATTATACAACACTTTGCCAAAGCTAGAAAGGCATGCATGGAGGTAAAATGCAATTACTACATTCCTCCAATAAAACATTTTTTCTTTATTAGGTTATTATTTTTGTTTTATTCAACTGTCCAATTTCATTTTGTACTCAATTTTTATTCATTTGTCCAAAGACAATTTTTATCTTCCTTTTTTGTCAGCTCTTTAATAACATTTTTCGAATATGTTTGTAATCCTTTGATATCCAGTTTAATTGGCCTTTTGTTTTTGTTTTTTTAAAAAAACTCTGCATTAAGGGATAATTTGGGGAACTACTAAGGCTTATGGGTACAGCTGCAAGGATTCTCTAGGCAAAAAATTGGAAAAGCCAAAAAAAATGTCAAAGAATGGATTATGAAACTACTAGATTTAAGAGAAAAGGTAAAATATTGTGTTAATTGAAAAATAAATCAAGGTAAATTTCCCAAAAGACTTGGAACCCCCCTCACAGAATATTTGAAAAAAAATGGGGATAATATGATGTTATGAAAATCATCAGATGAAGGATGGCTTAAAAATATTAAAATTGGAAGTTGAATCAAGAAATAAAAAAATACTATATAGTGAATATAATGTGTATATAAAAGTTCATAAAATAGGTTGTAAGTTAAAATTCAGAGAAGGTGGAGGAAGTTTTTCTAATTCCCCCCTTTCCCGTTTTTGTTTTTACTCTCCTTGTAGTAAGTGCAAAGTGGAAATGTGAGAAATGAAATGCAACAATATATAAAAGATGTTATGAAATTACTTTATTATTGAGGGTTGCATATTGCAATCAAATAAGTTTTAAAAGGTTTAATGTATAAATCACCTGCTATAGTTGCCTTTGTCTTACAATTTGTTTTATGTGTTTTATGTTTGTTTATGTTTTTTTATTTGTAAGAAAATAAAAATAAATAAATAAATCCTCAGTTAGACATTTAATTTCTTGAATTTTACTTGTTGTGGAAACAATTTAGCTAAAAAGGTAACTATTGCATGCACTGAATTGTGTAGGAAGTCACAAAATTTCACTCTTTTTAATAATATGAATTCATATTTCTGGATTCATCCCTTCATCTGTTATCCCAAAATTCAGCATGTGACCCTGAATGAAATCCATCCTCTCCCTAGTACTAGCTGACTGAGGGCAAGGGAACAGACCCAAGGGTAAAGGGGCACATCTGGAAGCTGCCCAGGTCTCACTGAGACCTGCCTACACCAATTGTCCTCTGATTCATCTTCTTGCCTAAAGACCAGGAAAGGCAACCCCTTGAGACTTCAGTCAGCACCCAGAAACCTAAGGAGCCTAGCGGTTAGCATGTTAAGGTGGTATGTGGCAGTTCCAGGTTCAAGTCCCCAGTGGTTGACCTTAGATAGGCTATTCTTTCTCTGTTTGGCCTGTTTCATAAGATTGTTTGTTTGGAGATACCGTGAAAAGAGTAAAATTATGTGTTGTCTCAAACTCAGTGGAGTAAATACAGCAAGTGTGTGCAACAAATAAATAAGTAGATTCTGTAACCACTCATATACAGCAGCATGTGAGAGAACATATCTGAACACCTTAGAACTGCTCATTAGCATTGCTCTGCAGCAGATAGTGCTGGGTTACGATCCCTCTCTACCTAAGATGGGAAGAGCAGGTCAGTGAGTGTCAAGGAAAGAGATGAGCAGTCAGAGGCCAAAAGCAGCCCTTGTTTTGAAATGACATTTGTGGGTCTGAAAGTTTCTCCTTAATGCTAGGCCTGTGACAGTATCACAGTCAACCAGGAAAGTAACCACCTGATACTCTTAGCCATGATGGCATGGAGGCAGGGAAAGCTCATGGTAACAAACGAGGTTAAGTATTCCTTGAAAAGGTAGATTGTAAGGACAGGTAGACTGTCTCAAGCCCCACTGTCTTTGGTATCGTGGACAATGTTCAGCACTAAGGATGGACTAACGGTCTAATTCAAGATCCAGCAGGTTCCTAAGCCTTCATCAGATGACTATGTAAGTCTCAGTGTCCAAGATTTTTCTAAATCCCTGAATGATCATAGTTCCATTAATGCCTGACACTCTACTTAGAATTATTAAGCCCAAGCTGAATAAATTCAAGTCTTTCTTTGCCTGTTGACTTTAGAGTTTCTCCTTAATGCTAGGCCTGTGACAGTATCACAGTCAACCAGGAAAGTAACCACCTGATACTCTTAGCCATGATGGCATGGAGGCAGGGGAAGCTCATGGTAACAAACGAGGTTAAGTATCCCTTGAAAAGGTAGATTGTAAGGACAGGTAGACTGTCTCAAGCCCCACTGTCTTTGGTATCGTGGACAATGTTCAGCACTAAGGATGGACTAACGGTCTCATTCAAGATCCAGCAGGTTCCTAAGCCTTCATCAGATGACTATGTAAGTCTCAGTGTCCAAGATTTTTCTAAATCCCTGAATGATCATAGTTCCATTAATGCCTGACACTCTACTTAGAATTATTAAGCCCAAGCTGAATAAATTCAAGTCTTTCTTTGCCTGTTGACTTTAGAGTGACTAAGCCTGAAACCAAGGTTTCCACTTGCAATTTAAGATTTTATATTGTCTTTAATGTCCCAGGTGCATGACTGACATCAATTATATCATCTCATAGAAAGTAAATAATACATCTCATGAGCAAAAGGTGGGGAAAGTGGGATCAACCTTCTTGGTGCTCCTTCTGGATTTCCTGTCTGCTCCTCTCTGCTATTCTGTGCTATTTAGAGATGTAAAGGTTGGGAAAAAATCCAGGAAAATTGGGAAGGGAAAATTGACTGGGGTAAAAATGGGAAAATTGGTTAAGAAAATGCAATCAATGCTTCTACAATTCATGGGCATGAGTTATTTTGAAAGAAAAGCCTTTAGCAGACAAGAGGTAAACCTTCTGGGAATTTTGAAAGGAGGGAAGTTCACACAAGTAAAGCATGTCGAATGTTCTGGGAAAAATAAATGCATTTCAAAAAACAATAGATTTTTCAAAAAATGTCATCCTTTTTATTTATTTGAATTTTATTTCAGATAGTAGTTCCCAAAATCATTCCATGGCTTATGTTACAAAATGAGGTTTATATATACCATTAATGAAGTAAAAATATTTCTTTTACTAACAAAAAATACAATAATCCATTTAACTTAACTAACGAAATAATTATAATTGGAAATTTTAGACTAATAAAATTCAGTGAGTAAGTAGAGGACAA
Organism: Bradypodion pumilum; assembly: GCA_035047305.1. Classification (NCBI taxonomy): domain Eukaryota; kingdom Metazoa; phylum Chordata; class Lepidosauria; order Squamata; family Chamaeleonidae; genus Bradypodion; species Bradypodion pumilum. Next base: position 248,708,264 of record JAWDJD010000002.1, read on the forward strand.
CAAAGTGATGAATTTTTTACATTTACTTTACGTTCCCAAAAACTTCTACAATTTTAATCACTTCCACATTCATCAGATGAGTCAAAACTTGCACTTTCTTTAGCTTCAGTTGTAACAACACTACTGTATTCTTTTGAACACCCACCACTTTTCTTTTCCTCCAGATGCAGGAGGGAATGGATAGACACTAATTTATTGACTCTTGTATCCATCAAATAATTTCAAGCCATAGTGTGTGTTTTCCTATAGGCAGATCAGATGTGTTCAGAAGAAGATGACATTGGGGGAATGGAAAACAGTTTTATGGCCACACCACTAAGGATCTGATTTTTGCAGAGCCCCTTCCACCATGCAAGTGGTGAAGTGTGTTCTACACTTTCCCCACAAAAACTGCTTGCTCCAAAAACCCATCTTTGCTTTGTATTCTGCTATGTTTGCAATGACTTTGCCCCTATGTCCCATTTCTTCTGAATTATTTATTACAAATTCCATTGCCCTGGAGACCCCATCATCTGATAAATGTTTTCCTTGGAAACACGGATCAACTATATTTGCAGCAAAATAAATATCTCCTCAACAAAAGGTCTTTGTTTCCCTTATTATTTCCAAAAAACTCTGCTCCTCATTCTTTAGTCTGGGCTTTTTTACTAACAGTCCTTCAGGTCCTGTTATTTTCCTTGTTATTTCAGAAAACATTTCAGGTACCTGAGACAAACGTGCATTATTATATTCTATTCTTGCTATAGCAGTAGTTATGGGTTTCAGAAGATTTAGTGTAAGGGACCAAAGACAATGAAACAGCCGAAGGGTTGGCTTAACACAGGTTTATTGCATGATGATCCGGAGGAACATGTGGTAATGGCGGATGAGTAGCTCAATATATACAGCTGGCTATACATTTGAATGTGGCTCGTCGACAGACTATTGGTTGCTGCCTGCGTGACGTCGTAGGAGGTCACGCCCTTCTTGACCAGGTGAGGAGGTCGCGGGGAATCTTCCCGCGCTGCTGAACCAGGTGACTATGATTCATGGGAGCTGGACGCTCGCTACTGCCCTCTGGTGGTCACTAGCTCGCGTCCCCTTATTAGGTTACATTGATACAGCTGATGGTTATAATGTTGCACACAGAAAGGTTACATTGGTAACACATGGCAAGGGTACATTGTTAAAGGCACAGCTTTACAGAACACAACATCCCTCCCCCCTAGGATGAGACGAAGTCTCTCAGCCAAGATGGCTTGTTGCATGTGCGTTTGGGCCGTGAAGATGGCTGCCCCCCCGGGGGCGTTATTGCTTCTTTGTTCCCTGGTCCCTTGTCCTGAAAAGGGAGAGGGAGACTTGTTAGTGGCTTGCCGCTGTCTGGCGGCCTTAGGGGAAGGGAAAAACTCCATTGTGGGCAGACCGGGGGCCGTCGGGACTAACGAAAAACCCCTCTTCTCGTTTGGACGGGTGGGGGACCACTCCGAAAACCCCACCGGTTCTGAAAATCAAAATCTAAGTTGGTAGGGGTACCCGCATTTGTGGGGACTTTCCGCGAGATATGTATGGGGTCGGGTTCCTCCTCCTCGGAAAGATCCCCCAGGGTATCTACGAGGATATCCTCCTCCCCCCTTGGTGGGGGCCCATGGTCCCCTTCTCCTCCCCCTTGGGCTAAACGGGTGGGGGAGAACCCTAACGCTGACTTCTTTCCTGCGTGATCCGTGTCCTGCTCATCGGAGACCCTGCGTCGGAGCTGGTCTGCGTGCCGCCTCCATAGGAGCCCTGTGCTGGTTTCCACGCGGTATGACACGGGGCCGGTTTGTTCCACGACTACGCCCGGCACCCAGGCTGGGCCCGTGCTGGCGTAATTCCTGCAATGCACGGGGGCGCCTATGCTGAAACTCTTTGTAACTTCCAGCCCAATGTTCCTCCCTTTGTCCTCTACCCTCGTGGGGTCTAGCCTAGTAAGGATGGTGGTCAGCTTCCTGCGCATTAAGAGCTCTGCGGGGGAGTATCCTGACGCCAATGGGGTCACCCTGTACCCTAGCAGAAACTGACACACTTGCAGGTTCAGATCCCCTGGGCCCATGCGCCGCAACGCGTCCTTCGTGGTGCGGACGAGGCGCTCTACTTGGCCGTTGGTGGCCGGGTGAAAAGGGGCGGAGGTGATATGCCGAACGGCGTTAATCTCCATGAATGCCCTAAACTCGGAGGACGTGAAACAACTAGCGTTGTCGCTAATTAACGTGTCGGGTATGCCGAACGTGGAAAAGAGCCTCCGCAATTGCCTAATGGTCTGGGCCGAGGAGGTGCTCGTGACTGGGATAACCTCCAACCATTTGGAGAAAGCGTCCACTACAAGGAGGAACAGGGTGCCTCTGAATGGGCCCGCGAAGTCTACGTGCACCCGGGACCACGGCCCCTTAGCCGCGTCCCATTCCCTGTGGGGAAGGCGGGCCTCCTCTGGTCTGGAGCATTGGCAACTTTCACAAGTGCCGACCATGTGCTCGATGTCGGCGTCTAGCTGGGGCCACCAGAAGTAACTCCGGGCCAGCGCCTTGGATCGCACGATGCCGGGGTGGCTGACATGAAGCAGTTTGAGCACCCGCGGCCGAAGGGAAGTGGGAATCACCACCCGCTGCCCCCACAAGAGACACCCCCTCTCTAGGGACAGTTCTAGCTTTTTTCTGAAAAATGGAGCGAACTCCTCCGCTGGGGAGGATGCGGGCCACCCTTTCTGCAGCCAGGAGCTGACTGTCGCTAACGTTTTGTCCTTCTCTGTCGCTTTGGCAATGTCGGCAGGCATTACGGGGGGCGAATCCAGCACCTCTATCATGAGAACCTGATGGTCCCGCTCCCCCATGCTCACCTGGCTGGGCGTTAGGGGAAGGGGGGACCTAGATAGAGCGTCCGCATGGCTGATCTCCTTTCCGGGCCGGTAGACCAACGCGTGCTGATACGCGTTGAGAAAAATGGCCCACCTGAGCATCCTCGGGGACAGGATCTGTGGGGTGGGCTTATCAGCGGTAAAGATGCCTAGCAGGGGCTTGTGGTCTGTTACAATTGTGAAAGGGCGGCCGTACAGAAAATCGTGAAATTTTTTCGTCCCCGCGACTAGCGCTAGTGCCTCCCTGTCCGTCTGTGCGTAGTTTCTCTCTGCTTGGGACAGGGACCTGGAGTAAAATGCTATCGGGGCCTCCCTTCCGTTTTCCAACACGTGGCACAGCACCGCCCCCACCCCCACTGGAGATGCATCACAGATCAGAACTACTGGGCGTTTGGGGTTGAAATGGGTCAGTATGGCGTCGGACGCCAGGAGGCTTTTTAGCTCGCTAAATGCCCTTTCTTGGTCATCGCCCCACTTCCATGCCTGGTCTTTCTTCAGCAGTTTGTGTAGCGGCTCAGCCACCGCTGCCTTTCAGGGGAGGAAGGCGTGGTAAAAATTGAGCAGCCCTAGGAACGACTGCAACTCGGGCTTGGAGGTGGGGCGGGGGGCTTTCTTAATGGCTGCCACCTTGGACATGGATGGTTTTATTCCCTCGGGAGTCACACAAAACCCTAAGAACTCAACCTCTGTTGCGAAGAAGACGCATTTGTCCTTTCGCAACCTCAGCCCCGCCTTTTCGAATATCGTCAGGACCTTCCCCAACCTTTTGGCCAATTCAGCCCGACTCCCCCCCGTTATTAACACGTCATCAAAATAAGGCAACACCCCCTCCAATCCCTTCAGGAGGCGTTCCACGAATGATTGGAAAATTCCAGGCGCCGAATTCACGCCAAACTGGAGGCGCGTCACCTGGAACGCCCCCTTGTGGGTGACTATGGTCTGCGCAGCAGCTGCGGCAGGGGACACCGTGAGCTGTTGGTAGGCCTGTGCTAAGTCGAGCTTAGCGAAACACTTTCCCCCGTGTAACCTGGCCAGCACCTCTATCATGAGAACCGGATATGCATTCGGGCGGATCACCTTGTTGATGGTGCACTTGTAGTCAGCGCATATGCGGACCTCCCCGTTGGCCTTTAGAGCGGTTACAATTGGAGTTTCCCACTCCGCAGAATCTACAGGCACAAGAATCCCCTGGCCCACCAACTTGTCCAGTTCCGCCTCTATCTTGTCCTTGAGTGCGAACGGCACCCTGCGTGGTTTAAGGCGAATTGGGCAGACCCCCGGGTCCAGGTCGAAAGTCACTGGGGGCCCCTTGAATTTCCCCAGTCCTTTTTTGAAAACTTCGGGGTGCGCCTCGCACACCTCCTGAATTGGATCAGTCCCAACAGCGTGCATCCCAACGGCGTGCACCCCCCCAATAAACAACCCCAGGGGCTGGAACCATTGAGTCCCGAGGAGGCTGCAATTTCCTCCTTTGAGCACGACTAGGGGAAGGGACGCGGCGTGCTCCTTGAATTTGACCTGGAATTCTCCAACCCCCAACACTGGAATACTGTTCCCTTGCACGTCCCGTAGTGTGGACCTCAATGCTTTGAGCTTGGGTCGCTTGTGGGGGGCAATTCCCAAAAACTCCCTCTGGGAAATGATTGAATATGAGGACCCCGAGTCAATTTCCATCCTGATGGGGACCCCTTGGACTAGTACCTCAACAAAGTAGCGGGGGTGTCTGGTAGACACGCTGAACACTGGGGCGTTGTCCTCGCTGCCATCGGCGATGCGGCCCACGCCGTCCTGCTTCCGCGTGGCCTGGGGGCCATCCTTGGGTTTCATTGGGCGGTCCTGTCCGGCGGAACGGTCTGCGGAGCTCCTCCGGGTTTCGCGCTTCTTCCTGCACACCTTGGCGCTGTGTCCGCGGCGGCCGCAGTTGTGGCACTCAGCCTTCCGGAAGGGGCATTTCACGCGGTCGTGGGCCGCTCCACAGCCATCGCATCGCCGGCTCTCCTTCCGGACCCTCTGGATGTCCTCGTCGTCGCTGCTCTCTGCGGACGACCTCGAAGTTCGGCGGGCTGCCTGTACCGGAGCCTCTGCCTTGCTCGACTTTGGCCGCCAGTCCTGAAGTTCTTGGACCCCGGCCTTCGTAGCTTCTGCGGCCTGGGCCGCTCTGACGACCTCCTGCAATGTGGGAGGTGGCTCTTGGTTCATTAATGTGCGCTGGGTCTCGGCGTCGTTCAGGCCGCACAGCACACAGTCTCGGAGGGTGATTTCGGCATTCTCCCATTTGCACGGGCCGGCCGCCAGCCGCAGGGCCGCCACGAATGCGGCGACCGTCTCCCCGGGCGCTTGGACTCGCCTCCAAAACGCACTCCGAGCGGGAAACATCGCTGTGGCGGGCCGGACGTGCTCACGCAGCATCTGCATGAGTTCCTTGGCCTTGAATTCGCTCACCCTCCTCGGTGCAATCAGGTCCACCAAGGTCCTTTTGGTTTCTTGTCCGAGCATTCTGGTGAAGATGGCTCTTTTCTTCGCCTCTTCCGTGACTTCGGACTCGATCAGTGCGGCCTGGAAGTCCATCTCGAAGATCTCCCAGTCGCCCGGTTTCCTGATTTCGAAACCGGCGCATGTCTTGGTCCCGTGGGCTGCCATATCCCACCTTCGTCGCCAATTTAGTGTAAGGGACCAAAGACAATGAAACAGCCGAAGGGTTGGCTTAACACAGGTTTATTGCATGATGATCCGGAGGAACATGTGGTAATGGCGGATGAGTAGCTCAATATATACAGCTGGCTATACATTTGAATGTGGCTCGTCGACAGACTATTGGTTGCTGCCTGTGTGACGTCGTAGGAGGTCACGCCCTTCTTGACCAGGTGAGGAGGTCGCGGGGAATCTTCCCGCGCTGCTGAACCAGGTGACTATGATCCATGGGAGCTGGACGCTCGCTACTGCCCTCTGGTGGTCACTAGCTCGCGTCCCCTTATTAGGTTACATTGATACAGCTGATGGTTATAATGTTGCACACAGAAAGGTTACATTGGTAACACATGGCAAGGGTACATTGTTAAAGGCACAGCTTTACAGAACACAACAGAAGAGCAGCTGTAAATTCCACATGAGCCCAGAATACATCATTGTCCAAAACAATTTTCCTTATTTGTTTATTGAGTGGTAAACCATATTGAATAAAAGTTGCGTGTAGAGCTTCCATTCCATCCAAGAGACATTTCAGCATTATCGTTATCTCTCCCCATCTGGTAACAGATGGCAGTTTGAGTGTTCTTGCAGAATTATTCTGAGATCCTTTACTTTTCTCCTTTTGAATGATTTTGAATGTTTGTTGAATGTTGTGATGTTTCTTAACAAATGTGATAATTTTCTTGCCACCTGACTGAATATCTTCTATTGCCTTTAACTTCATTATGTCATGAAATAACAAATTTAAACCTTGTGCTGCACAACCAAATGTTTTCACTTGTGGAAATTTTTCATGAATGCACGTTTCATGGCTGCTAAAAGTATTTTTTAGTTTCTTATATATGAAAAACTCATTTTGTTTTTATTTTTTATTTATTTTATTTTTTATTTTAAAGTCATATTTATATGTGCCACCCACTCAGGTAGAACCCGACTCAGGGCGGCATTACAACAATTTCTAAAACACATAAAAACACTTTAAAAGCCTATATCCCACCCACTTTAAAAAGACCCACATCCCACCCACCCATCCCAACTCGTATAAAAAGAAGAAGAAGAGAGAGTTCTCAATTGTTTACATGAGCCAGCAGGCGGGGACCGTGTTCCCATTCGGGCCCCACACCTGCCCTGCCAGCCAGGTCTTCAATCCTTTCCTGAAGGGCAGCAATTCTCTTTGAAGTCTTAGATCTGTTGGCAGGAGGTTCCAGAGGGTTGGTGTGGACACGGAGAAGGCCCTTCTTCGGGTGCTGGATAGATGTGCACCCCTAGGCAGACACTCTTGGGGCGATGCGGTCTCTAAGGTATCCTGGCCTACTGCCATATAGGGCTTTAAAGGTCAAAAACAGCACCTTGAGTTGCACCTGGAGACAAACTGGTAACCAGTGCAGCTCCCGAAGTAGTGGTGAGGCATGGGCAGATCATCCGCACCCCATCACCACCCGGGCTGCCGCATCCTGGACCAGCTGCAGCCTCCGAATGGTCATCAAGGGCAGCCCCATGTAGAGCGCGTTACAGTAATCTAGTCGGGAAGTGACCAGAGCGTGAGTGACCATAAGCAAGGAGTCCCGGTCCAGGAGTGTGTGCAACTGGCAAATTACCCAAAGTTGGGCAAAAGCCCTCCTGGCCACAGCCGCTACCTGTTCTTCTAGCAGCAGCAGCGAGTCCAGAAGGACCCCCAAGTTGCGCACCGGGTCTGTCTGGGGCAAAACAGCCCCATCCAGTACCAAAGATGGTAGCTCCCTGGATAGCACAGGGCCCCTTATCCATAGCCACTCTGTCTTGCTGGGATTCAGCTGAAGCCCATTGGCCCCCATCCAGACCCCAACGGCCTCCAGGCAACTGGATAGGATGTCAACGGCATCACTAGTGTCCCCACGGGCCGAGATGTACAACTGAGTGTCATCTGCGTACTGATGGTACCACACCCCATGGGAACGAATGATCTCACCCAGTGGCTTCATGTAGATGTTAAATAGGAGAGGAGAGAGCACCGAACCCTGAGGCACCCCATACTTGAGAAGCCTAGGGCTGGACCTCTCACTCTCCAACCACACCGACTGGGTACGACCCTCCAGAAAAGAGGAAAACCAGGACAACATAGTACCCAGGATCCCCAGTCCTTTGAGCCGTTCCAGAAGGATACCATGGTCGATGGTATCGAAAGCCGCTGATAGGTCAAGAAGAGCAAGGATGGATGGATAACCCCCATCCCGCTCCCGCCAGAGATCATCGATTAGTGCGACCAAAGCCATCTCCGTGCCATACCCGGGGCTGAATCCTGATTGAAAGGGGTCTAGATAATCCGCTTTCTCCAGGACACTCTGCAGCTGACGCGCCACCGCCTTCTCCAATACCTTACCCAGAAACGGAAGGTTGGAAACCGGCCTGTAATTGTTAAGGACAGCTGGGTCAAGGGATATTTTCTTCAGGATGGGACGCACCAAAGCATGTTTTAGTGGTGCAGGAAACACCCCCTCCCGTAATGATGCATTTATTATCGCCCCGACCCAGCCACCTGTCACCACCTTGGAGGCTTTCACCAACCAGGTTGGACAGGGGTCCAAGGGACATGAAGTGGCACGCACAGCTGCAAGGAGCCTGTCCACTTCATCAGGGACAACAGGATCAAACCGATCCCAGATTGTACGGCAAGACTGTGCTCCAGTCTCCCCCCCCCGACCCTCCCCATCCATGCCGGGATTCAGCCCTGAACGAATTCGATCGATTTTCTCCACCAGATGGTCAGCAAAGTCCTCAGCCGAACCCTGCCAACCGGGCACCAATCCCCCCCTACCAAGGAGGGACCTGGTTACCCTGAACAGGACGGCTGGGTGATTATCAGCGGAGGCAATAAGGGTGGTGAAATATTGCCACCTCACCACCCCCATCGCCACTAGGTAGGCCCTAATAGCAGCTCTAGCTAGTGTCCAATCGGAGTCATCCTGGGACTTCACCCAGCGGCACTCTAGGCGTCTCTTTGCCCGTTTGAGCTCCTGCAGTTCATCTGTGAATCACGGGGATGACCTAGCCCCATGAGCTCGAAGAGGCCGCATTGGCACGATTTCATCCAAGGCTGCTGTTGCCGTCCTGTTCCACAGGTCGACAAACACCTTGGGTGAATTGTGTAGCTGATCCAGAGGAACATCCTTCAGTTCCCTCTGGAATCCATCTGGATACATTAGTCGCCGAGGGCGGGCCATTTTAATAGGCCCTGCCTCCCTATGATGAAGCGTTGCCCCCAGAAAGTCAAGAGTCACCAGATAGTGATCTGACCATGGCACAGGTGAGATGACTAAGTCCTGTAATCTCAGATCACTCTGCCACTGCTCCGACAAGAAAACTAAGTCTGGCGTGTGACCACTGTCCCTGGTCGTACCCCGAACTACCTGAGTCAGGCCCATGGCTGCCATGGAAGCCATGAACTCCCTTGCCACCTCAGAAGCCATCCCCAACGATGGCAAATTGAAGTCCCCCAGAACCATAAGCCTCGGGAACTCCAACGCCAACATCGAGGCGGCTTCGAGGAGCTCAGGCAGGGCATCCCTTACCCTGCAAGGGGACAGGTACAGGAGTAAGATCCCCAACTGACCCTTGGGGCCCAACCGTAGAAGCAGGGCCTCACAACCAGACACTTGTGGAGCAGTGGCCCTAGCAACTCCCAAAGACTCCCTGGCAACAATGGCGACAACACCGCCCCTCCCTTAACCTCTAGGCTGGTGCTAAATACCGAACCCAGCTGGACACATGTCCGAAAGAGGTACTCCATCCTCAGGTGTCAGCCAGGTTTCGGTGATGCATGCCAGGTCGGCCTGCTCCCCCTGGATAGAATCTTGGATCAGGGGGGCCTTATTACAGACCGATCTGGCATTCACCAGCAGCAGCCTAAGGGCGGGGTCACTCTGGATCTGCTGCTCAGGGCCCAGGTATGTACCTGCAGGGCTGGAATGAGGGACCGCACTTAAACATCGGACCCGCATTCCCCGAGTGCAGCCCGCCCCACGGTACCCACCATACTGCCCCATGCCCGTCACACCTATATGGATCCCTGGAACCCCCCTAGATGGAACGCTGCCCCTCCTTTGTGGCTGGCAGGACCAACTCTCTCTCTCTTCCCACCCCACCCTCAATCCCCCCCCTGGTTCCAGCAACAAGCATGGTAGGCCGCCCCAAAGCAAGTCGCCTCCTTTTCTCACCCCCACGCAGGAGGACAAGGCCAGGTCCAGTGGCAAGGGCAACGGGGCCATTGAAGGCACATCTGGCCACCCAGTCGATGATGGATGCCTCAGGCCTGCCCCCAACCCCCGCCAGTCCGAACCCACAAAGGAGAAGGACGCCAAGACTGGTGGGTGAGGAATGCCTGCTGCCTGTGCAGGTGTTCCGTTTGAGGCTGGCGGCAGCAGCACAGGGTCCCTTCTCCTCCTCCTCCAACTCCATTGAGGAGGACGCCACCGAGGCCAGTGGGCAAGAAACATTTTGTTACATATTAATATTTACCAAATATGCATTTCTTGTACTGTTTATACACATACTGTATAAAATAAAAAATCTGAATGTAACTTGCAGAAATTACAAAGAAATAGTATTTTCCCAATTTAACAGGTCCCCCCCCCAAAAAAAAAAAATCCCGGGTTTCCCCCCTACTTTCAAAATTCCCAGGAATTTTACATCTCGAGTGCTATTCAACATGTCCTACACTGCCAAAAGCACTGCTGCAGTGGTAGTGGTCCTTATGTTGTCACTACAACTGAAGCAACAGTTGGTCAACAAATCAACCAGCATTTTTATTAGGACATAGAAGAGGGCACCATCTTATCCTTCCTCTCAGACAGCAAAGTAAACCCTATAAGCAGGCAATATTCATAGCCTGCCATTGCGGATCCATGAACATCAGTGCTGGCAGGAAAAGTAGCTTTCCCATGGTCAGCCTACCAACCCAAGGGGGTGATCTCATCCTGGTTCCAGGCATTACATGAATCTATAGTCTCAGCATTTCATTTCTTTGTCTGTTCCCTATAAAGTATGTTGCTGTGTGATTCCAACCCCATGTTGAAAGCCACAGTTGTCTATTCAGCAAAGTCCAGTATTCCTCTATTTCTTCCCACCCTGGAGTTTTCCCTATTTTGATCTGTTTTTTCATATTTCAGAGACATGCTTTTTTATTCCATCCCACCTTGACTTGATAGCAGGCTCATCAAATTGGTCAGAATCACGTTTCAGACTAATCCAATATGGATTAATTTTAGTCTGATCTGATTTCAATCCAGACCAGTCAGTAATTGGGTGGAATCAAGGCACCTAGATCTAGTCCAAAATAGGACTTGCACTTGCATTCTTAAGAAAATGACATGTGTTTTTAAGTCACAAGAAACAGGCTTTAACCTTTTATAATACATCTCTTTCTTTGGCTTCATGTGTGATTTATATGTAATTAATAATAATACCTTTATAACTGAATAATGAAAAGAAGGTTCCACAATTAATAATCTTTAAGATTTTGTTGCTTATAAAAATGACACATATTGAGCAAACAAACTGATACCTTATGTCATTGATCTTTTTAATAAAGGTTATGAATTTTGCCAAATATCAAATTGATTTGATAAGCATTGCGCCAAGTTAAGCAAGATAAAACATTCTAAAAATTGACATGTGGATCCTTTTTATTCCAGTTTTTGAATAGGCATATTGTTTTTTTCCTGAGAAATGTTGATGAAACCTACTGATGAGCTTTATTCTCCTTTCTGAAAGAAGACAGGCGTAAGGTGACTTGGTTGAAGACTATGGATGCAAATGCTGGGAAGTGTTATCTTCTGTGTGCTCACTTTTATTCTCAAGTTGGAATTCATTGGGATATTTTTGCTTATTCTTCTTAGTTAGCAGAATATGAGGTTTAAAAAAAAAACCACCCAACAGCTCAGAAAATGTAGAGAGATTAGCCCAGTTTCATCACTGCCTCTCCTCCTTGGTTTCCCCCACACAAATTAGCACTTTGTGATAAAAGTACTCTAGAAACATTTAAAATAGAAAAAGGAATCTTTACTTACAGTCACCATCTATAGTTACAATCAGAAAAAATAGAGAGCCTCCATGTGTGTTGCTTAGTTAGATATCAGAAAAAGCAGAGATGCAAAAATACACAAGAGAGAGAGAAGAAGAAGAAGAAAAGAAAGGGAAAACCCCCAGAATGGCAAGGGTGGGAACTTGCCTCAAATTCTAGAGGTAGGAAAAGAACTTTACCAATCAAGTTAGTGGCAAAGAAGAAACACATTAAGCTGTAAAATCCCCTCCCAGTGATCCCCAGATATAGTGCATACAAGATTGCTATTATCAACATAATTATGCCAGCATTCCAATATTTTTCAAAAAAAAATGTTTGCCATGGCCATTCCTTTAATCAGGCTATATAATTTCATGTGTGCAAACTAAACTTTATTACATTAACAAGGGCCTACTCTTGACTGTAGGACTGCAGTGGCTCAAGTGGCTAAGACACTGACTGGGAGGCGGAAGGTCAGCAGTTTGATTCCTGAGTACTGCAGGACGGAATGAGCTCCCGTCTTTGTCCCAGGTACTGCCAACCTAGCAGTTTGAAAGCAAGAAATTGCAAGTAGAAAAATAGGGACCACTTTGGTGGGAAGGTAACAGTATTCTATGCGCTCCGGTGCCTAGTCATTCTTGCCACATAACCACGGAAACGTCTGCAGAAGCAGACAGCGCTGGCTCTTCAGCATTGAAACAGAGATGAGCACTGAACCCTAGAGTCGGATACGACTGGCTTTCGAGCAAGGGAAACCTTTACCTTTCCTTTAGTCTTGACTGTAGACTTTAAACACACACAGCTTGCCAAATTCCTTGGAACAAAAAAAACTTTATTTTATTTAGCCCTGAAGAGATGTCATAGGAAATTATGTGAAGGACTGCAATGTTCTTTGGAACCATGAACAAAAGATCACAATCCAACCCATCAGGAGCAGTAATGTTTTCCTTACCACCATATCAGAAGAGACCAATTCCTCCCCAGAAGTTACCCTATCTTGCTAAGTTCAACAAATGAGGCATGGGTCAACTCACAAGAGGATTCTTCAAGCAAAACAGTTGGGCCTGGATGTGGCACAAGACAATAACAGGCAAAAATAAAATGGGGCATTTTTGTTGTTCTCAGATACAGCATTCTCCCCATGTAGAACTGGATCTGAAAGGCCAAGGCAAAGTGTGATGTGTGCATGGAAAATTTATATGTATAAAACAGAGGTGTGGTGTTGTATATTCTCTAAAGGAACCCATACCTCTGGACCAATATCGCTGAAAATTGGCACACACTACTTTGGGCTTGCAAGATCAGCACTGTGGGGGTCTCGAAACCCATTTGGGGGTATATGCCCTCCAAAGTGGGACACAAGGGGGACACCTCCACTGGCCGGAGAAAAAGCAATGGAATGACAGTACTGTGCACATGCACCACAATGAAACACAGCCTCCGTACTTCCTTTAAAGAAAAAAAACCCAAGTAAGGCGTGAGGCCCTCAGGAGAGGCTGCGACTTGAGCTGTCCACTAGGACTCAGCCTCTCTCCCCACCTCGTCTGCGCCTCTCCTCACCTCTCCTTCCCTGGAGCCGGTCGGGCTTCTTTCGGCTTCTTCTTCCAGTGCCACCACGCTGCCGGGGGCTCCACCAACCACTCCTGCCTTCACCCACTTCCCACCCCAGGGTCTGGGTTAGTCTCTTTCCCCTCAGCTGCCTAACTGAGTCCACAGGAAGTAATATTAACTTAAACCAGTATTTTTTTTAATGTAGTTGTTCTTCTCAGTAAGCCACACTAATGCTTTGTACAGTCCTTTCATCACCAGGAAGCTTCTTAGTCATAGATGGGCTCAGTGTTACTATGGACCTTGACAACATATAAGGAGGTCAGTTCGTATATACAGGTTCAGTTTTTGTTGTTAGACCAGATAGGTCTAAATAGCAGTGGTTCCCTGTTGGATTGGGGCCGTGAAGCGGCCCTTGAGGTCCCGGAGGAGACTGGTCGAGTAATGACACGAGGCAAGATGGAGCGAAGACCAGTGATTTATTGAGGGAAAACCATTAGTATATATTATGTTCAAGGCTGTGTATGGTAGAATCGTCATCTGACAGAGAATCACATCACCCATTTACCCGGGTTAATTGAGAACCTCTCTTGGGGAAGTTAATTAACTAAGTCAAACACTGACAGGGGAAAACCATTGTTCCTGGCTTGCTCAAGAGCAAACATGGCCACTATTTGCACTAAGGATTAGGTTTAACTGCGAGTGAGTAATTCCCTAATACGTAACGGAGTTTAGTGATTTGTTTCCCTCAGCGGAATCGCTGGTCAGGTCATATGTGGGTGAATCAACCCTTATGATTATTAATCTGTTCCCCAATTTCCATACTGGCAAGAGCCAGTGACCAGGAACCTCCTTCACCGGTGTAACCTCTGCCAGGGGCAGTTTGTGCCAATTGTGCATGCGGAATCCGCATCCCCCCTTTTTCTGTTATTTATGGACCTGACAGGCGACTCTGCGCAAGAGGGGCATCAGCTGATGTACGGGAACAACGCTTCGGGGTTCCCCCCACGGGGGACATCTCGATAACAGTGAGGGAATACATTGCATGAAACAGCATCCTGCTATGCCCAGTATTATCACCCCCGCAATCACCTTGAGCGTCGTCTGGAGCCACCCCCATGGGAGCCATGGCCACAAGGAATCCCACCACCCCCATGAAGAATCCTCCTTGATGTTCTTGACTAGGGTGTGGAGGTCCGTGAGCTGGCTCTGCACCTTATGTGTGTTGTCTGTGAGATTAAAGCAACACATGCTGTGAACAGATTCGCAACCCAAATGATGTAATCGATGGCTGCTTGACTATCCAGTATGGCATGGCGAAGCTCTGTCTGCTCCTGGTTGAGCAGCGCTATTGCCGAGGAGGTGTGGTTAATGGCTCTTGCAAAAGTGCAAGCCAATTGACCAATTCATTCTCCGAGCGTTGCCTATGGCTAAGCCTGACACGCTGAATATACTGACTGCTGCCTGGTTTTTCAGAACTGTGGGTCTGAATCCAGACTGCTTCTGTAGCAAGGCAAGATAATGAGGTGTGTCATTGATCACTTACTGTGACCTGGGGTGATTCTAAGCTATTCCTGCAACCTCTGGTGTTGTGCAAATGTCTTTCTAACACCTATGGGGATGTGTGAAAATAAGCTGGGGATTACCGGCTACCGGGTACTCAATCTTTGCAAGCAACGGGCCGGTGCAAACATGGGCCGGTCTGGTTTCCTTTGGTGGAAGCTGGCCGTTATTAACAATATACGACCCTACGTATACAGAAATTCAAGTGTCCCTAGCAAATCCCAACTGGAGCATTGTACAAGGCATGAATAAATAAAGAGCAACTACAGATAATAATAGCAATAAAAGACATTCAGCAGCTTTTCGAAGATGAGGCTTCCCTTCTTGGTGGGGTTTCATGTGTAACTTGAGCTTGGAAAAGTCTTGTTTTGGGGAAAAGCATGGTCCTTAGAAGTAGCACTGAGTATGCAAAATGTTCATAGAAATGTCTTTGGAGATGTAAGTCATAAGGGAAGACGGACAGCTGATGACATCCAGGACAGTAACTGGTGCCATCCTTTGCAATAGCCGAACTTGGCATCCGGGTCTGATTCTGGCCTCTGGGACCTGCATGGGGAAGAGACTTGTTTGGGAGATAAAAATTCTGAAAGAGTTAGTTAGTTTTTGCACTTATAGGATAGCAATTGCTGTGCAACTATGGGATGTTGTCCCCCCCTTTCTGTTTGTTTGTCAATGTAGGACTTAAGCGTCCGATAGACCCGTTCCACAATCGCTTGTCCCCGCGGATTGTACAGAACGCCAAAGGTGTGCTTAATATCCCAGGTGGCCCTGAAGGTGGCCAGCTGCCTGGAGCTATAAGCTGGGGTGTCATCGGACTTCGTGTGCCGAGGTTCACCCTTGGCCGTGGGAAAGGAGATGCTGCTCCACACGGGGAGCCGTTTCTCCCTTCTGTGCTGTTACCCAAACAAACTGTGGGAAGGTATTAATGCAAACGTGCATGTACTGCCATTTGCCAAAATGTGGGGCATGTGTGACGTCCATTTGCCACACCTGGATGGCCTCTGTTCCTCGTGGGTTGACCCCCCACGAGGGCCCCCCCGGTGCCCCTGCACGATGCAGACAGGAACGGACTATGCCTTGGGCTTTGGAAAGTGGCAGGTTGAACTGCCTTGCAAGTGCTTTGGCATTCTGATGAAAGAATGCATGACTCTGAATAGGAGTTGTGAGAAACAAACTTAGCAAATTTTTGTCTATCGCGGGAGTGATGTATGCTCCCGGTAGACTGTAAAGCAAATTCCTGTACTGGCTGTCAGTAATTATGTTGAAGCGTTCTTTGGCAAAGGTGCGCAAAGCGAGGTTCACGGCTGCCAACTCTGCCCGCTTGCGGAAGAGTCAGGAGCGTGCGCCAAGCTTGGTCCTCTTGCCAAGTAAGAACCTAATATGTGCGACCCCCATAAGTGAAAATTGTCCTAGCCCCCCGAAGGGGAACCAGTGACATTAATTCACACAAGGTGACTGTCTGAGTATGAAGCGAGACGAGTCTGGGGTCTTGTGGCAAACCTTGGCGCATGACGTGCCAGGCTTCCCTTGGGTAAATTTCTCATGAAGGCCCCCCTGCGCACATCCGCCCATGGCGGGCGTGCACATGTTTAGAAGGGTGCCAGATGCTGGCTTAGCCTTTTGCCTGTGCTTAGACTAGCAGCAAAAAGGGAAGGGGTGGTCTGAAAATGCCTGTATCTGATTGAAGGTGTGACCTGACTGCATTCTTAAAATGGTCCTAGACAGTCCTGGTCAATGAGTGGCACTCTGCACATTCTCAGGAGCTCAGGGACTAATCCTTCCTCTGTGCTCTGGAGTTTGCGAAATGTGTCTGCTCATCAGAGAGGGTGCTGTGGGCCAGGTGCCATACTTAAAATGACCTAAGACTTATTAAAGACAAGCCAACTATGACGTGCCAGCTGTAAGGAAATAATACACAAAAATGAAAAGACACACAAGTGAAACATTTCCAGCAGGGAGTTCCACTGGCGAAAGGAGGAAAGGAGGAAAGACAAGTCAGAAGTTAGCACAATGAGAATGCAACAACTCTTATCAATCAGATTAGGTCAGGTAATTAAGACAACCGGGTCCTCCTGTTAAGAAATCCCTACCAGTAATTAACTCAGGAGCCTGTGAAAGGAAGCAACTTAAGACTTAGAAAGAAACAAATTGGTTATTTTTAAGGCCTGGAGAGGATTTTTGTTCCTGTAAAAAGGTAACGATTAAGCATTTTCTGAATATACAGAGCGCAAGAATGTTTGCGTGCTTTTTCCTGTGAAAGGGGTACAATGAGTGAGTTACTTTACACAGATTAAAGTCAAAATACCAGAACAGTATCTTTCTTAAGGGAATGAAGGAGAGTTAGAACGATTCTCAACCCGCGGCCAGATGTGGGTAAGTGGGCCAGATGCGGCCCATGTTGCTCTGCCACTACCTCCACCAAGCCAAGAAGAGCTGTGTGGCGAAGGAAGGGCAGGATGACTGTCCGGGCCCCCAGAGCTGCCTGAGGCCCCGGAACTTGGCCCCTGACTTTAAAGGGTTGAGAACCGAGGTTACAAGATGATAACACTGTACACACATGAAGACAATGCAATTCTCTCACTCCTAGTGAGATACGTGACTCCAAGACGTTAAGGGATATTCAAAAAACCTTAAAACACAGAGATGGGGGTTTGAGGAACACAGACATAGGGAGGGGCCTCATAGTTTATGATTTAGTGAGGAAAACTCATAGAAGTGATTTTTGTTTTCAGATCGCGCTTCTGAAAAGAAAAATCTGTTTTCCTGAGTGGCATGGATTGCAAAACCGGTTTCCAAGAGTGGCTTAATCCTTTGACAAAGAAAAAAGTCTCGAGGGAAGAAGGGGGGTCACCCTGCCCTATTGCAGGTTAGGATTCCCCCCCCTCCTGCTTTCGCTGCCCTAAAGCTGCTAAGCAGGCAAGGCAAAGGGGTTTTGTTCACCATGCTTTCACAAACCTTAAATAGTTCCTGCCCATGAGCAGAGTGACATTGCCACGCAGTTACACACAAGGAACACTTTTTCAATCATACTGTGGTCATAGAGACAAGGCTTTTGCAAACATACACAGTTCTTGCAGTCATACATTCAGTGGTGCACCACGCATACACACATTTATTTACGCATTCACACATTCCTCCCCTGATCTGCAGTGTTCTATCTTACACACGAGGAGATGACTTATACACAGCTGGCTATCACAGCCATCTGGGTGCTTCTACTTAGCGGTGAGTTTCTCTGGGCTACTCCAAGGCAAGACAAGTAGGTTCTGCCTGTGCCCTGGGGGAACTCGGGGTACTATTGCTGGGATGGTTCTTCTGGCATAGCCAGGGCGATGGCTGCCTCCTCTCTAGCCTGGGCAGATGCATGCCGGAGGGCCGGACTTGCGGATCTTGGTGCTGCCTCCTTTCCAGTGCCAGCGTGGCAACCTTTTGAAGATCTGCCTGGTCTAGAATTGGCATTCTCTTCTAAGGTGTCTCATTTTTCCACACTGGAAGCAGGCGCCTTGGGGTTTTGGCACTGCTCTGCGCCTGAGTGTGGCAACGGGTCTGCTCTGGAGCCCTGCGTGGCCAGGGGCCGTGCAGATTTCCGTGAGCAGTGGGCACTGAGCAGCCCTGCCTGAACGTGTGTCTGCCTTCAGATAGGCTGAACACAGCAGTTGGGCGCTAGCTAATTGTGCCACTGGCAATTTCCCCGTGAATGGATCTTCCTCACCCGTGCGCTGAATGGAGTTCTTAATTGGCAGGGAACTTTTAACTGTCAGAGAAGCGCCAAGGCCTCTCATGCCATGAATTCCTTCAGTGACGTCTGCAGCTGTCACTGAGGGAATGCTCCCTACACTGCCCTGCTTAAGCTGAAATGACGGATAGAGACTCCTTGGGGCTGATGGTTCTGACTGCGCTGGGGGTTTCTGAGTCTCTATCCGGACTGGGTCATCCTCTACTGAGAGTTTCCTACATTTGCTCCATGTGCGAGTTACGCCATCTGAAGCTCTCGGGGGTTGCTGAATGCAGACTCCTATCTGATCCCAGAGCTGAAGGGATAACGTACCTACTTCTGGGTAAAGCAGGCAGTGTTCCCTCAAGAACACCAAAAGCCGCGCTAGTTCTCCGCTGTGAAAGCTTATCTGATATACCCTGGCCAGGATTTTGAATTCATCCTCATGAATTCTTTGACTAGCGGGCGGACGTTGCCGCTGAGGACAAGTCCCCATATTACCTGCCGGGTCCTTTGAAGTCTCCTTCTCGGGACGATTCGACGCGTCTGAAGTTCAGGCAATAGGTTTTGCGTGACGAATCTTCTGGGTAGAGCTCAGAGCGTGGCCTGCTGCCACGGGCACTCGGTGGCCTCTGCGCTGTCAGGGGTTCACAGCCGACCCTGAGCGAAATGCGTTTTTCCGTGCTGCAAGCCGCCGCGATAGCCGGAGCAAGCTGTAGGATGCCTCTCTGAGATGCCTCACCACGTAGCTGTCCTCCCAATCGGATGGCTTTCCGACTGGGGCTGCCGCGCTGTCCTCCGGGGTGATTGGACACGGTTCTAGCGTAGAACCGGACCGTGTAGATCGCTTACTCACAAGTAGGATCACGTCTCGGGGTCACCAGATGTTGGATTGGGGCCGTGAAGCGGCCCTTGAGGTCCCGGAGGAGACTGGTTGAGTAATGACACGAGGCAAGATGGAGCGAAGACCAGTGATTTATTGAGGGAAAACCATCAGTATATATTATGTTCAAGGCTGCGTGTGGTAGAATCGTCATCTGACAGAGAATCACATCACTCATTTACCCGGGTTAATTGAGAACCTCTCTTGGGGAAGTTAATTAACTAAGGCAAACACTGACAGGGGAAAACCATTGTTCCTGGCTTGCTCAAGAGCAAACATGGCCACTATTTGCACTAAGGATTAGGTTTAACTGCGAATGAGTAATTGCCTAATACGTAACGGAGTTTAGTGATTTGCTTCCCTCAGCGGAATCGCTGGTCAGGTCATATGTGGGTGAATCAACCCTTATGATTATTAATCTGTTCCCCAATTTCCATACTGGCAAGGGCCAGTGACCAGGAACCTCCTTCACCGGTGTAACCTCTGCCAGGGGCAGTTTGTGCCAATTGTGCATGCGGAATCCGCAGTTCCCAATGTGGGGATCAAGACCCACAAGGGGGACTTCCATTCTCAGATGCCTAAGTCAGTACATTGGCTGATCAGTGCTTTGGGGAATTGACTTGGGCTTCTGGGAATTGAAGTCCAAAAACCAAAGGTTGGGAAACATTGCTCTATCAGGTTGCTTCCTGCTTTTATTGTGATTTTTCTTGTTTTATTTATTTAATATATTTATTATATTTATTCCCTGCCCATCTAGGAGATTACTCTGGGCGGCTAACAACACAAAACTGACACATTAAAAACAGTCACACATTTTAAAAAATACATATGTACTGTATATACAGTAAAACCCCAGCTTACGTATGCCTTGAGTTACATAAAATTTAACATACATAATGATTTTGTGCTAAACCATGTCCCAATTTACGTAAATGTCCCGATTTACGTAATGCAATTTCCTATGGGTTTGCTTCAATTTATGTAAAAAATCTTTTTTCCTATGTGTTTGCTTCGATTTACGTAAAAATTCATATCCTTATGGGTTTGCTTAGATTTACACACAAAAAAATTTCCCTTATGGGTTTGTTTCGAGTTACGTACAATTTTTTTTTACATAAAAGCCTATTGAATGAACTTTATACATAAGTCGGGGTTTTACTGTATACCAGAAACAAAAGCCCTATTGATGATGGAGAGAAATAAGATAAAATACCTAACGCTCAGCCATTGGTAGTATATTCTTAAAAGCCTTATTTGTATTCCATAACCCGCCCTTGGGGTCTCTTGGGCTTGGAGAGAACAGTCTTTGACTGAGCGAATGGAAAACAACAGTTTAACGGTCTTTGTCATGTTAGTTGAGAGAAAGAGGTAAAACTTAGAGATGTTTAGAATTTAGAAGCCAAAGGGCTTTCCAACAGGGGTAGGGGAGAGCAAATCAAGCAGTCCGTGTCAGCCCCTCCATCTACACATATTTTACAGGAAAGGAGAAATAGACACATACCAAGGAAAGAGGGGGAAATGAAGAGGGGAAAGTGAATTGGAATGTCCTGATTGGAAAACCAGGGATGGTGAGTTACCAGTTGGAAGTCCGGAAAATGGAAGCAGCATGACACTTTGGTTGGAGTGGAGGGGTTCCCTTCCTATCTACAAACTGCTGAACAAGAGAGAATGCCACTCAAACCACAGTGAGTTGTGTGTGTGTTTTTAAAAATATATATGGAGGGGCCCATGCCCTGAAGACATGAATAGCTGGCAAATGGTTCAAATGTTGATTGTTTTGCAGCCCTTCCTTTGCTACAAGCAATGTAAGAGCAATTATTAAAACAGCTTCTAGGAAAGAGGGGGAAGGAGGCGGGAAACAAGCAACTCAACAACAACCCATCCAACTCCGCTGGTCTGCCGAGAAGGAACTCTCCCCCTCCCCTCTTCTGTGAGTCTGTTTGGCACATCTGGTTGCTTGAGATGATACATCGAGCTGGCTCCAAAAGCTATAATCAGACATTTCAAGGTGTGGAAGCTGGGCATCGAGTATGTGCTGAGATAAGCTTGAACATTCTTTTCCTCTCCAGAAGACAAAGAGGCCCCAAAGAAACCCAATATGGGTTTGGATGGCGGTGCAGGGGCAGGAGAACATGATCATCAGCATGCAAAGATGATGCCTTTTGCTGCTCATCAAAAGCTAGGTAGTCTTTCTAGTCCAGGGGTGCCCAAACTTTGGCCTGTGAGCTGGATCCAGCCCCCAATACCAATTCATCCAGCCTGCGCTGCCCGCACTGCTCCTGGAAGTGGAAGTAAAATGCACATGCACTGGTGCATTCTGCACCCACGTATGTGCATTCTACTTCCGCTTCCAGTGGGAGGAACCACATGACTGTCACACTCAACCATGTGACCAGCCTATGGCCCAAAAAGTTTCAGCACCCCTGTTCTAGTCTGACCCCACTCCCCATCAAAATACTTCAGGACAAATGGGAGCAGATTTGGAAAGATCAGTTTCTGTGCTCCATCCAAACCCCACAAACTGAGAGCAAGGTTGAGAGAGAGTCATGCAAGCCATGGAAGTGTTAATGCCATCATCTTGAAAAGGTGATGCCTGTCAGAAATAAATCAGTGCTTGCCTTTTAGCTGTAACGATAATTACATAGCGCCTAACTATCTGCACAAACTGTCATGGGAAATATATTGTGAGCAAAAAATAATTTAAAAAAACCCTCCAAGCTGGCTTAGCAGGGAAATGTGAAGGTGTCTCAGTGCAGTCGGGTACAAAAGAACTTTGTCTGGATTTATGTGGAGACAGGAACGATGTGGGGTTGGTTGCATGTCCTTTCTTGTCCATCAGGAGACACTTAATGCAGTTGTATAATCTTAATGGTTTTTCCTGCTCTTTATTCAAAGAGAAATTCGAAAAAGCCTTCAGGTCTGCAAAACACAGAGCTTGGCTGATTCCCTCCCTCACCTTTTGACAAAGATAAATGGGACAAAATGCTTTTAGAAATGCAAACATGAGTTGTACTACCAATATGTCTTGGTTATTTTTATAAAAAATTTATGTTGTGTGTTAACTTTCAAAATACTTTGCAGTTCTTGCTGCACTTCACAACCACCCAGTGAAGAATAAGATTGTTCTCTCCATTCTACGGACAGGACACTTATGTTATGAGATGATTATGATGTGGCCAAGGACAACTTTTCAGTAAAGGAGAACACTGTTTTACTTGGATTTAGTAAAATGTTCAGTTTTCTTTCTGTTCAGGATGGAAAGACAATGAAGTAAAAACAAAATCCAGATGTGTATTGAAAGTTGAACACGCATGCATGCACGCGCACATGTGCATGCGCACACACACAAAAGCAAATTAATCCATCCAGGCTCACTTCTCTGAGTGCTAAACTCTTTAGAAGTTTGGCCCTGAATTTGTGTGTGTTCAACCCTGTTGTGAATTCCAGATTTTTAAAAACACACACAAGATCACGAACAGCAGAAATAAAGTCTTATGGTACCTTTAAGACTAACACATTCATTGTAAACATTGTAGCATGAGCTTTAGCAGATTCTTCAATTGCACAATATACATTATTGAAGCCACAGGTTTATTTGCAACTGGTTGTGATTAATAAGAACATAAGAACATAAGAACAGCCTTGCTGGAACAGGCCACAGCCCATCCAGTCCAGCATTCTGTCTCACACAGTGGCTCACCATTTCCTTCAGGGTATTCCCAAGCAGATGCCTTCACCTGCTTAGGATTCCCTGGAAATGATATTGAGAGATATCCTGCCTATCTCTCCAACCCGGAGGTTGTCCTTAAGTATCCATAATTATAGCCATTGATACTCTTCTCCTCCATGAACTTGTCTAATCCTTTCTTAAAGCTGTCAAGACTGACAGCTGTCACCACTTCTTCTGGCAGGGAGTTCCATAGACCAGTAATCCTCTGGGTGAAAAAGTACTTTCTCTTATTTGTTTGAGAACTAGTACCCAAAAGTTTCATGGAGTGTCCCCTAGTTCTAGTATTATGCGATAGGGAAAACAGTTTTTCCTTATCTACTTTGTCCACACCGTGCATGATTTTATAAACTTCAATCAGGTCACCTCTTAGACGTCGTCGTTCAAGAGTGAAGAGGCCCAACCGTTGCAGCCTCAGATGGTAAGGAAGGTGTTCCAGTCCCCTAATCATTCTGGTTGCCCTCCTCTGCACTTTTTCCAGCTCCATAATATCCTTCTGGAGGTATGGCGACCAGAACTGTACACAGTATTCCAGATGGGACCTCACCATAGATTTATAAAGAGGCAAAATGACACTTGCTGACTTATTTTCTATACCCTTCCTAATGATCCCTAGCATTGAGTTTGCTTTTTTCACTGCTGAGGCACACTGGGTTGATACCTTCATTGAGTTGTCCACCAGGACACCAAGGTCCCTTTCCTGGTTTGTCGCAGAGAGTTCAGACCCCATCAGTTTATAAATGTAATTGGGGTTCTTTGCCCCAACATGCATCACTCTGCACTTACTAATGTTGAAACTCATTTGCCACTGTTTTGCCCACTCCCCCAGTGTCGAGAGATCCCTCTGGAGCTCCTCACAATCTCTCACAGTTTTCACTACCCTGTATAATTTAGTGTCGTCAGCAAATTTGGCTACCTTGCTTTTTACTCCTACCTCTAGATCATTTATGAAGAGGTTGAAAAGCAGGGGTCCCAGTACTGAACCTTGGGGAACCCCACTCTTTACTTCCCTCCACTTGGAGAAGTGTCCATTTAGTGCTACCCTCTGTTTCCTGTCCCTTAGCCAGTTGCTGATCCAGGACAAGACCTGTCCCTTTATTCCATGACTGGTAAGTTTATTCAAGAGCCTTTGGTGTGGGACCTTGTCAAAAGCCTTCTGAAAGTCCAGATAAACAATGTCAACTGGATCCCCCTTATCCACATGCTTGTTGACACTCTCAAAAAATTCCAACAGATTAGTGAGGCATGATTTGCCCTTGCAAAAGCCATGTTGGCTCTCCTTTAGCAGCGCCTTCTCTTCTATGTGCCTATTAATTCTATCTTTTAGGATGGTTTCCATCACTTTACCTGGGACACATGTCAAACTGACAGGTCGGTAATTTCCTGGATCACCCCTGGATCCTTTTTTGAAAATTGGTGTTACATTCGCTACCTTCCAGTCATCAGGCACAAACCCTGATTTGAGGGAAAGATTATATATTTTGGCTAGGAGATCAGCAATTTCATCTTTAAGTTCCCTGAGAACTCGTGGATGGATGCCATCTGGTCCTGGTGATTTGTTAGTGTTTAGTTTAACAAGACATGCAAGGACCTCCTCCCTGGTTATTTCTATCTGGCTTAATTCTTCGGTTTCCCTCCCTACGAAGATAGGCTCTGTTTTGGGCATGTGGCCTCTGTCTTCTTCAGTGAATACTGAAGCAAAGAATTCATTGAGTCTCTCTGCAATCTCTGTTTCCTCTTTAATAACCCCTTGCCTTCCATTGTCATCTAATGGTCCAATGGCCTTCCTAGTTGGGTTCTTACTTCTAATGTACTTAAAGAAGTCTTTGTTATTTCTCTGAGTATTTTTAGCTATACGCTCCTCAAAGTCTTGCTTTGCTTTCCTGATTGTTGCCTTGCATTTGTTCTGCCAGAATTTATGTTTCTGCCTGCTGTCCTCATTCGGACAAGCCTTCCATCTTCTAAATGAGCTTTTCTTGCTCTTGATCACTTCCCGAACAGCTCCTGTAAGCCACATCGGAGTCCTCTTGGACCTGGCAGTGCCCTTTTTCCTTTTGGGTATGCATTCCAATTGGGCCTCTGTTATTGTTTTTGTAAACAGCCTCCATGCCTCTTGAAGTGTTTGGACTCTCTCAATTTTCCCTTTCAGCTTCTTTTTTACTAGTTTCCTCAACTTTGGGAAATTTCCTTTTTGAAAATTTAAGGTCTCTGTGTTAGATTTTATCAGTGACTTGCGGTCTATGATCAAGTTAAACATAATTGAGTTGTGGTCACTGTTCCCTATTGGATCAGTCACATTAACATCTTGCACCAGATCCTGAGTATTACTCAGGATCAAGTCAAGGATTCTTGTACCTCTAGTTGGGTCTTCAACCATCTGTCCCAGGGAACAATCATTTAGCATATCTAGGAACTTTATCTCTTTATCATGTGCTGAACAACAGTTCACCCAGTCTATGTGAGGGTAATTGAAGTCCCCCATTATAACCAGGCTTCCCTTCTTGGATGCCTCCTTTACAACATTCTCCAACTGCCTGTCTCCCTCAAGAGTTTGGGTCGGAGGCCGATAGTATATGCCTACTGTTAGACCATCCTTGTGGCCTGGTACTCTTACCCACAGAGCTTCTAATGGTGACTCCAAATCACCTAGATATTCCAAATCATACGATTTTATCACTTCTTTGACATACAAGGCTACACCACCTCCCGTTTGCCCCTTCCTATCCTTCCTGTACAGTTTGTAGCCTGGGATAACTGTATCCCATTGGTTATCATCCGTCCACCAGGTTTCAGTGATACCAATAATATCAATATTATTGATAATGGTGCTTGATAAGAGTGAAATAGATTTGGGTAGTTGACAAATGTGTTATCAGTCAGCTTCTCATCTTTAATGCCTATATGGCAGATAGGTGCAATAGGCCTCCTCCCCATTCCACGATGGAAGCAGCGATAGCTGTTAAATTTAGCCAGCGCAAATGGCTTAGAAACTCTTTCCTGTTTGGCTCTGAGAAGAATGTTGTAAAATGAATACATTTCATCACATCTGGGGAAGAAAGAACATGTATTAGAGAGCAAAATGAACACATTCTTCTGTTTCTGGTAATCAGGGCTGCAGTGTGTATGTAAAGGTGTCAGGACATTATGAGTACTGTTGTCCACTTTTCATGCTTATTTGATCAGCAAGTAAGAAAGTGAAAAGTCATCACATCAATGGTTGTTGCAATCATACATATTAATTGTATCAGTCAAAGAAAAAGAACTATAAAACTAGTACAATTAAGAGTAAAATTAAAGAGCACTGTAGAAGATGGACACACACCTTTGCAAGCGTTGGGGCTTCTCTCAAGCCTTCTTGTGCATGGATGGTGTCAGTTCAGCAGCTGTCAGGAGGTGCTTGGAATCTGTTTCATTGCCCCCAGATAAAGAGGCCCTGAACAACAGGTGGAAAGTTTCTTAGTGGAGAAAGGTTGGACTGACTACACAATCCAGTTTGCCCATTCTTCCTTTCAGAGCAGGAAGGATGTTATACATGATATCTTTTTCCCAGGTGAGTTCTAGTTATGCGCTTTGGTGTACTTCTGATTTGCCATTTGTTCCCAATTCCTAGTCACTTTTCTAGTCCTGTCTCCTGATTGCCTTCTGATGACTGTTTCATTTATGTTTAAAGAAACTTATAAACTGATCACTTTTTAGAGAGTTTTCAGGTGACACTCTGGAAGAGTCTGGAAACCAGAATTTTGGGTATTAAAATGGGGGATAGAAGGCACTGAGTTTAGCTTAGTTGTCTCTTAGGAGACTATCCTCATCTGATGTTCTGTACTCTGTGTATTCCCTGGAACTATGTGAAGCTATGCCAGGATGCAATTATTAGCACAGAGTAGCTAATTTTCTTATTTTTCTGCAACAATTATTCTGTCATTGCTCTCATCTCAATCTTTTCACTGCTTATTTGCTCCATAGCCACAGGCTTTGGGCCATTTTGTATGTTGATACTGTTTGAAGCCTTTTTCACTCATTTGAATTTTTTTCACTACTTTTAATAAACTGTAGCATTTTTATAATTGTTTGGTCTTTTCCCTTGAGAGGAAGTACTAAATCATCTACAAGGAGGCTGTGTGCTTTGTGGGTATTTATAATATTACTTCTTACGTAGAATTGGAGTAAGAGCCAAAGCACGTACTCTTGTGGCTTTGGTCACTCCCTGAAAACACTGCTTAGTTAGGAGGCAGATGTGGTATCTGCGCACACAATTGGCATACTGTCCCTGACAGAGCCACGGTTCGGGAGAACGCTCCCTTGAGCCTTGGTTCCGAAGGGACAGAAATTGGGGGAGCGGAATATTAGATAGGGTTTAATTCACCTACAGCTGACCTGACAAGCAGCTCGGACCATAGGAAGCTGAATGACTAACTCGCTAGTCATGTAATAGGTAATATCACACCGGCAGATTACCCTAAGTCCTGAACCAATAACAGCCACATGTTTACCCAAAGATAGTTTGGAACAATGGATTTCCCCTGTCATTGATTAAGTTGGTTAAATAACTTCCCCTGAAGAGTTTCCCAATTAACTGTGGAAACATGGCATGTGGATCTTATCAGATCGCGGTTCTTTCAGACGCAGCCTGTACATGATATATACTGATGATTTTCCCTCATTAAATCACTGGTCTTCGCTCCATCTTGCCTCGTGTCTCATTGCTTGACCAGTCTCCTCTGGGACCCAACAGCCGCTTCGCGGCCCCGATCCAACAGGCAGGGATATTTTACCAAGCCATCAGCACATTTAGCCTTCCTGGACTTCACTACACTAGGGTAAATTAGGATACTGTGGTTCAGTGGTTAGTGTGGGCCTCTCTAACCTGGGGGTATCTTCACAGTGGTCAACTAGTTGTCTATGAGCACAACATGGAAAGCTTTTTAAGAAAAGTAAATGTAATTAGGCTATGCTCTAGTTTGGGAGAAATCAAGCCCAATTTGTAGGAAATGCAGATCAAGACAGAATGACCAAAATTGGATTGGTGGTGAAGTGAAAATAATTTACAAATCAGTTTTTATCCAGAGAACAAGTCAAATCAGGTGAGAGTACAGTAACTAATTTAGCCTGTGATAGCTGGGAATGGAGGAAAAGCAAGCTTTCTGGCTGTCAGAGCTCCTTCCATTCTGAAATTCTAGCATTGTGAATTGGCTTTAATAAATGAGCTACTTCAGGAGATTGGCTAATTGAAACTTCCTCTGCTCATTGACAGAAGGGCAGAGGAAGTGATTTTATATATATATATATATATATAAAGACTGTTGCTAATGAGCTGTTCTCTGCCTTGTCTGAAAGGTCAGTTGAAATACTGCCCACAGCTGCATCTGTACATTTAGCTGGGAGTAGTTTTTTCAATCAGTCTTTTAAAATGAAGAAAATATATTTTTAATTTTTTAATATAAATTCATTCATTTATTCATTCATTACATTTATACCCCACCCATCTGGGATATTTTCCCACTGTGTGTGGCTTACAACAAAATACCCAAAGCATCATTGATGGTCTAGCAGAGTCTTTAAAAATCACTTTCTCGGCCCCTTCACCAAGAAGCAGAGGAGGAGTATAATTTGCCAATACTGTATCCTGAAGTAGTTCACTTATTAAGCTACTTCACAATACTGGAAATTCATATAGGACCAAATAGAATCATTTAAGCACCAATATGTCATTTGGATGTGAGCACCAAGTGGTATCTCACACCTCCACACATCACCAAGCAACCCTATCCCAACCTCATGCGCCCACTCCAAAGTGACCAGTGTAGACAAGCCCTCTTCCTGATGTATGAAATATAACTACTGGAAAATATGTATATACAACTCAGTGGGAAGGAAAACAACATTCCGTGCATTCCGGTGTCTAGTCATGCCTGCCACATGACCATGGAAATGTCTGCAGAAGCAGACAGCGCTGGCTCTTCGGCTTTGAAATAGAGATGAGCACTGAACTCTAGAGTCGGATACGACTAGCTTTCAAGCAAGGAAACCTTTACCGTTAATCTTAAAAATGCATAGAAGAAAAAAACCTGCTTCCAGTGACATTCATATTTGATAAAATGGCCTGCAAAAAACGATCTAATTCTTTAAAAATGGAAGCAAACATGCATACAAATTTATGTGAATAGAAAAAAAAAGAAATTCCCCATGTTTGGGACAAAGCAAATTTATGGTTCAAATAAGGGACACTGCAAATAGAGGGGGGAACCCAACACTGATAGATATCTTAATCTCTTCCTCTATCTTACTGCTTTGTGTGTACCCCCAGTGGCTTAGTGGTTAAGATGCTGAGCTGGAGACTGGAAGGTTGGGTTACAATACCCAAATGGCTGCACTTGGGAACATGAAAGGAGCCTCATTCGGGCATCCCCTAAAAATCATTTCAACCCAGAGTAATCTCTGATACAAAATTGTTATTATTATTATTATATCCCTTGTTATTTATACTCATGCTTTTTAATTTTGTTCTGAAATGAACAGAGTTCCTCTACTTTGCAAAAACTGTAAAACAAAGATTTAAGGTATTGGAAGAAGTGGGCAAAGTGCACCCCCCCCTCCTGGGAATAGTCAACACTTTTACACCCCTCACAGACAACTGAAGATAATGGTGTGTGGAAAGATAACTGAATACTGACATAATGTACAGTACATACTCAAATGGCAGTGTGTATGTTTGTTTAATACTGAGTCTAGTCTCATTTCTGCAGTCACTGGATGTTAAAAAAGGGGGAGGAATTTTTTTCTGTGAATGGTCAGAGGAAGTGAATTAGTTTGTATTTAAGTTTTGGAGCTCCTCACTGAAGTGAGGAATACCTTAATTTAAATACAAAAAATGTTCCATCAACTTGTGCAATAAATAATAATTTTGTGTCAGAAATTATTCTGGGTTGAAATAATTTTTGTGAAAGAAACTCCACTCAGGGAATGCCCAAATGAGGCTGTTTTCATGTCCCAGGAGCTGGGACAGAGACGAGTGCTCAATCCGTCATGCAGTACCTGGGTCTCGAACTGCTGACTTGCCAGCTATCAAGGTGAGCTTCTTAACCACTGAGCCACTGCAGCCCCACTTTACTCAATAAAACAAGAGAAGTCACACTTAGTCTTAAGAAGATTCCGCAAAGCTGGCTGCCACCATCCCAATTTCTTTTGGACAACTCATATTCCTTTTGGATCATTCTCCATGGAGTTTCCCACCATTTATTTGCTTACTGTATTTATATCTGCTTGTCTGACAAAAAAAAGGTCAAAAGGTGACATATGACAAGAAAAATTGTCATATGTCAATTGCTGCCCTTCAGGAAAGGTCTCAAAACCTGGCTGGCGGGGCAGGTGTGGGGCCCTGATGGAAATGTGGCCCCTGCCTGCTGGCTTGTACAATAGTCAAGATCCCCCTCTATTTTATGAATGGGGTGGGTGGGTTTTAACGGGGAAGGTTTTTATCTGTTTTTATATTTTTATGCGTTTAGTTGTTTGTGTTTAGTTTGTTATTTGTGACTAAGTATTTATTGTGTATTTTGTTTAACTGCTATGTGAGCCACCCTGAGTCAGGTTTCCTGAGTAGGCAGCATATAAACATGAAAATTAAATTAAATTAAATTAAATTGAGTAAAAAATAAGTCAAATCTCAGTAAATGAAGACATTACAAACAAATCAGAAGAGTGTAAAATCACTAATTAAAAAATTAAAACAAATGTAAAATATCTAACAAAAATATATACTGTTAAAAATATGCTGCATCCATTTAGAAAAGAATTGCAATCTTACAAAGGCATTTAAAGGTCATTTAAATGCATATGGCGCATTTTACTTCTGCTTCTGGGAGCAACGAGGGTGGCGTGGACCAGTTGAATTGGCACTGGGGGCTAGATCTGGCCCATGGGCCATAGTTTGAGCACCCTTGCTATAGATTGTTAATGTGGCCTGAGCTTCCTGAATCCAAAGTTTAGGATCATGAAAGGAATTAGAGCCTCTACAAGGACATGTATAGTACAATCAATGTCCATGTACCTGAAAGAAATCACACTGATTTTAAGGAGATTTTTTTCCAGGTAAAAGAGTAGAGTAGAGATTTCAGCCTTCATTATGCCTCACAAATCCTGGAATTAAAAAGAACATTTAAGGGAGAAAGTAATGCTGATTCTGATCAAAGGACTCTTTAGTCCAGTATTCTGTTCGCCATCCTACTGGCTAAGAAGGTATTCCTTAAGAGAGTGTATACTGGAGGAAAGAAGCACAAAAATTTCTAGAGCAGCAATAAATTCTCCCAAAAACGCTCTCCTCTCTGAATTTTAGTGCTGAATATTGTTTGGACAGCTGAGTATTCAGGTGCTGTCTGTTCTTCATTTCAGCATTATCTCATGCAATATTTCCCCTATTTCAGTTGGAATTTGACAGTATCTGACTGTTGTGTTCTGATGGTTTTATCGTACACATGGATTACAATGTATCTGAACCAATGTAACCTTGCCTATAGCAACAATGTAACCTTCAGCTGTATCATATAAACCCTGTAATAGGACGCGAGCTAATGACCACCAGCTGGCAGCAGCGAGCGTCCAAGCTCTCTTGGTCCGAACTCATCAAAGGCAACAGCGCGGGAAGTTTTCCCGCCACCACCTACACCTGGACAAGAAGGGCGTGACCCGCAATGACGTCACGCAGACAGTGGCCAATGGGCTACCATGGCACCACGTTCAAATGTATTACTGCTGTATATAAAGAGCTATCGATCCGCCATTACCTCATGTTCCCTCTGTCCACGATGCAATAAACCTGAGTTAACCCAGCCCGAGGCTGTGTCCTGTGTCTTGGTTTGCATACACCAAATTGGCGACGAAGGTGGGATCATGGATCCCCACGGAACAGCCAGGGCACAGAGCGGGTTCAACATCACCAAACCGCAAGACTGGGAGCTGCTTGAGATGGACTTCCAGGCGGCACTGGTGGAACTCAGAGTCAAAGGAGACGACGAGGAGAGGAAGAGGGCCATCCTCACCAGAATGCTCGGGATGGAAACCAAGCGGACGCTGGTGGGCATAATCGCTCCGAAGAAGGTGAGCGAATTTAAGGCGGGCGACATCATGAAGCTGCTGCGAGAGCGGTTCTGCCCCTCGAGGGCAATGTTTCCCGCTCGGAGCGCGTTTTGGAGGCGAGTCCAAGCGCCGGATGAGTCGGTTGAGGCATTCGTGGCCGCCATGAGGATAGCCGCCGCCCCCTGTAAATGGGGCGACATCCTAGAGATGGCCCTCAGGGACGGCGTGTTGTGTGGCCTGAAAGACAAGGAGGTACAGCGCAGCTTGATGAACAAGGAGCCGCCACCCACGCTGGCAGAGGTCGTAGAGGCCGCGGAAGCCGCAGAGTCCACGAATGCTGGAGTGGACGAGATGCACCAGTGGCGTGAGTGGCGTCCTAGAGCCGGCAAGGCGGAAAATTCGGTGCACGGGAAGTCCGGACAGTCGGTGCACGCAACTCGACGGGCCTCAAAGTCGTCTACGGAAGGCAGCGACGGCGAGGAGGTCCAGAAGGTCCGAAAGGGTGGTCGACGCTGCGAGGGTTGCGGAGCGGCCCATGAGCGCGCGAGATGCCCGTTCAGGAAGGCCGAGTGTTACACCTGCGGCCGTCGGGGGCACATCGCCAAGGCATGCAGAAAACGGAAGGAGGGCCGGAGGCAGTCACAAGACCGTGCGGCCAGACCGGACCGTCCAGCGAGGCCCAAAGATGGCGCCCAGACCACGAGGAAGCAGGATGGCGTGGGCCGCGTCTCGGACGACAGCGAGGACGACGCCCCAGTGTTCAGCGTGTCCGCGGGACAGTCCCATTACTTCGTTGAGGTATTAGTACAAGGGGCCCCTATTAAGATGGAAATTGACTCGGGGTCCTCCTATTCTATAATTCCCCAGAAAGAGTTCCTGAAAATCGACCCCCACGTGCGGCCCAAACTTAAAGCGTTGAGGTCCACGCTACGAGACGTACAGGGAAACAGCATTCCGCTGTTGGGGGTCGGGAAATTTCGGGTCAATTTTAAGAGATATTCTGCGGAACTGCCCCTAGTTGTCCTCAAGGGGGGAAGCTGTAGCCTCCTAGGGACACAGTGGTTTCAGCCCTTAGGTTTGTTCATAGGGGGAGTGCATACCGTGGGGGGGGACCCAATACAAGCGGTTTGCGATGCGCATCCCGCCGTTTTTAAGAAAGGACTCGGAAAGTTCAAGGGACCCCCTGTAGCTTTCGACATAGACCCGGAGGTCCGCCCGATAAGACTCAAACCGCGCAGGGTGCCGTTCGCACTCAAGGACAAGATAGAGGCGGAACTGGACAAACTGGTGGGCCAGGGGATTCTTATTCCTGTTGATTCCGCGGAGTGGGAAACTCCAATCGTAACGGCTCTAAAGGCTAACGGGGAGGTGCGCATTTGCGCTGATTATAAGTGTACAATTAACAAGGCGATCCGCCCTAATGCATACCCGGTGCCAGTGATCAGCCACCTTTTGGCCAGGCTGAATGGGGGAAAGTGTTTCGCTAAACTCGATTTGGCACAAGCCTATCAGCAACTTCCTGTGACCCCCGCCACGGCCGCGGCACAAACGATAGTTACACATAAAGGAGCGTTCCAGGTGTCGCGGTTACAGTTTGGCGTGAACTCGGCACCCGGCCTTTTTCAGTCGCTTGTGGAACGCCTCCTGAAGGGTCTGGAGGGGGTGTTGCCTTATTTTGATGACGTGTTGATAACAGGGGGGAGTGAGGCTGAACTGGCAAAGAGGTTGGACAAAGTACTGACCGTGTTCGAGAAAGCGGGGCTGAGATTGAGGAAGGACAAATGTGTCTTTTTCGAAACCGAGGTCGAGTTTTTAGGGTTCCGGATCACACCCGAGGGGATTAAGCCGTCTAAATCCAAAGTAGCAGCCATTAAAAAGGCCCCTCGCCCCACATCCAAAACCGAGCTACAGTCCTTCCTGGGGCTCCTCAATTTTTACCATACATTCCTCCCGCGGAAGGCGTCCGTGGCCGAACCGCTCCATCGGTTACTTAAAAAGGAGGAGACATGGATGTGGGGTGACGAACACGAGAGGGCGTTCAAAGAGCTAAAGCAACTCCTAACATCTGAGGCAATCCTGACGCACTTCGACCCCAAACGGCCAGTGGTCCTAGTCTGTGATGCATCCCCGGTGGGGGTGGGGGCGGTGCTTTGCCACGTGTTGGAGGACGGAAGGGAGGCCCCGGTAGCGTTTTACTCAAGGTCCCTGTCCCAAGCGGAGCGAAATTACGCACAAACCGACAGGGAGGCGTTAGCAATAGTAGCGGGAACCAAAAAATTTCACGATTTTTTGTATGGCCGCCCGTTCAAAATCGTGACCGATCACAAGCCATTGTTAGGGATTTTCACGGCAAGCAAGCCCACGCCGCAGATCCTGTCCCCGAGAATGCTGCGCTGGGCTATTTTCCTCAACGCATACCAACATGAGTTGGAGTACCGGCCCGGAAAGGAGATCAGCCATGCTGATGCACTTTCGAGATCCCCTTTGCCCTTGTCGGACGACCAAAAGGCGAGAGTAGATAGAGACCGCCAGGTGTTGCTAATTGAGGTTTTAGACGCACCCCCAATAGTACCAGCCGACATTGCTAGGGCGACAGGCAAGGACAGAACGCTGGAGAAAGTTAGTTCATGGGTACAGAAGGGGTGGCCGGCATCGTCCCCGAGTACAGAGTTCGACCCATTCTTTCGGAAAAAGCTAGAGTTGTCCCTAGAAAGGGGGTGCCTTTTGTGGGGCCAACGGGTGGTGGTCCCTACGCCCCTGCGGACGAGGGTGCTCGAACTGCTGCACGTCGGCCACCCGGGCATAGTTCGTTCAAAGGCGCTGGCCCGGAGTTACTTCTGGTGGCCACAGCTGGACGCGGACATTGAGCACATGGTCGGCACTTGCGAGGCATGCCAGGGATCCCGACCTGAGGCGGCCCGTCTTCCGCATAGGGAATGGGACACAGCAAGGGGGCCATGGTCCAGAGTGCACGTAGATTTCGCTGGCCCATTCCGAGGAACCATGTTTCTCCTGGTGGTGGATGCGTTCTCCAAGTGGCTGGAGGTTATCCCAGTAAAGAGCACGTCCTCCGCCACGACAATTAGCCAGCTAAGGAGAGTCTTTTCCACGTTTGGTCTACCCGACACTTTAGTCAGCGATAACGCTAGTTGTTTCACCTCCGCTGAGTTCGGAGCATTTATGGAGGCAAACGCCATTCGGCATGTCACATCCGCACCGTTTCACCCGGCCACGAATGGCCAAGTGGAACGGCTGGTGCGTACAACAAAGGACGCGCTGCGGCGCATGGGCCCGGGGGACCTGAATCACCAAGTATGCCAGTTCCTCTTAGCGTATAGGGTAACCCCCTTAGCGTCAGGCTACTCGCCGGCAGAGCTCTTGATGCGGCGAAAACTGACCACGATCCTGTCCAGGCTAGACCCGACGAGAGTCGAGGATAAAGGGAAAAACATAGGGTTGGCAGTCTCGAAAGGTTTCGCCGCCGGTGACCCTGTTCACTGCAGGAGCTATTCCAGCGCAGGGCCAGCCTGGGTACCAGGGACGGTTGTAGAACAGACGGGGCCAGTGTCGTACCGGGTCGAGACTAACACCGGCCTCCTCTGGAGGAGGCACGCAGACCAACTGAGGCACCGAGTGAGTGGGCCAGTCAGTGGGGCTCAGCAACAGGATTCAGCGTTAGGGTTCTCCCCCACCCGCTTAACCCAAGGGGGAGACAGCAGTGGACAACAGTCCCAAGCAAGGGGGGAAGGCAGAAGCAGCGGCCCCGACTCATACCCTTTTGATACGCCAGTCCTATCAGGGGCCGGGGAAGGGGGAGAGGAGTTCGCGACCGCTGCCCCCGATTGTAATTTTGATTTTGTTTAAGTGTGGGCTCGAGACTTTGTCTCGTCCTAGGGGGGAGGGGTGTTGTGTTCTGATGGTTTTATCGTACACATGGATTACAATGTATCTGAGCCAATGTAACCTTGCCTATAGCAACAATGTAACCTTCAGCTGTATCATATAAACCCTGTAATAGGACGCGAGCTAATGACCACCAGCTGGCAGCAGCGAGCGTCCAAGCTCTCTTGGTCCGAACTCATCAAAGGCAACAGCGCGGGAAGTTTTCCCGCCACCACCTACACCTGGACAAGAAGGGCGTGACCCGCAATGACGTCACGCAGACAGTGGCCAATGGGCTACCATGGCACCACGTTCAAATGTATTACTGCTGTATATAAAGAGCTATCGATCCGCCATTACCTCATGTTCCCTCTGTCCACGATGCAATAAACCTGAGTTAACCCAGCCCGAGGCTGTGTCCTGTGTCTTGGTTTGCATACACCAAACTGACCTGTAGCAATTAATATTTAACAGTATCTGTCATCAGATGTGCATCGGGAATCAGTCTTGGTTGTCTTTCTTGCAACAGAAGTTAGGAAGTGATCCGTTTTTTTCCTGAATTTCAAGACCCACCTTCAATACTTGTACTTTTGAGGTCAAACTATAAATTCAAAGGCTACATGTGAACATAATTCACAATGTCATGTGGATTCCTATTTTAGAAAATGAAATAGAATGAGGTCCTCGCTCACAATATAGTTTTATTGAAAGCTTCACATTTATATAGTGCCATTTGTCCAAAGAACTCAACAAGGTATACCTATAAGGGGCTATTGTAGAAGTAGATAATTATATTTTTTTAAAAAAAATTATTTAAAAGGGAGGAGTTCTAATATGGGAAGCCTTTCAGAGCTGCTTTGGATGAATTGGTGGAGCCATGACTAAGGGTAGGGCCAGAATAAAGTGGGAATGGCCAGACACAGTTGTTAACAACTGGGATCTTTCCTTGTCAACAAACAAAGTGGAGCTGAATGCTATGTATGCCTGTTCCAGTGTAGGGGATCAGCACAACAGCTTCCCAAGCAGCAAAACAGATATTATTTCCATGCAACAGCTTCCTGGGATAAAATCACAGCTCAATTTCATGCTCCAAATCTGTGCTGAAATCCATGTAGCCACTTTCTAGGTTTCAAATAGCCTGTTAGTTAATCATCAATCAGAAATAGTAGAAGGAGTCTGCTGATCTTCCTGCAGGCAATACATTTTCCATCACTGATTCAAAATCCAAAGACATATACAGTAAAACCTCACATAAAGAGTGCCTGGCTTAGAGACTAACTCACTTAAAGAGCAGAATTTTCACTGAATGATCACTTCGCTTAACAACTAAAACCAACCAAAAACTTGCTTAACAGCTAAATTGAGGTTCGCAATCCCCCCCCCCACCAGAAGTCATAATTGGTCACTTACAATGGTGTTTCACTTAAAGAGCAAACTCACTTAAAGAGCATTCCTGTGGAATGCATTATGCTCTTTAAGCGAGGTACTACTGAAGGAACTGTCTCTTACAGGATAGCATCCTAGCACCATTACTTTTCCACATGTACACAAATAATCAACTAATATTCCCATTCACCAGGAATTTCATCTATATTGATGATCTTGCCTTAACAATCCAGGGGAAAACCAGCTAATTCTTCTGCATTTTAAGAATTCCTTATTTTATAAAAACAACCATCTGAAACCAAACTCTTTAAAAAGACATATCTGTGCCTTTCACTTAAAGAACAGAGAAACTCAGAGGAAGCTCTAAGTTACCTGTGAGGCAAGATTTTGGAACATTGCCCTATTCCAAAGTATCTGGATGTCACTCTGGATCAAACCGTGACCTCTAAAGACAGTCTTATCACCAAACAGGAAAGCTGCTGTCAGAAATAGCATATTTAGGAAACTGGCTGGTTCAAACTATGGTGAACATCCAGAAACAATAAGAATCACAGCTCTGCCCCTCTGCTGTTTCACAGCAGAATATGGCAATGCGTTATGGTATAAATCCGCCCATGGAGTATTACTGTCTGCCTGAAACCTACCCTTAAAGAAAAAAGTCTATTATTTGGCTAGCACTGTCTCTCTGGAAGTATTTTGAAAGGTGCTAGAAAATAACATAATGGAATGGAACACAAAAACATTCCATGTCATGAACACCAACCCCTGCCTAGATGATGGCTAAAATCCATGAAGCGGGACGGGGGTGGGGAATGCATGCCTCTCAAGCTCTAAAAATTAAATCAGAAGAGGCCTAAACCTGTGGAGAGCAAGAGAAAGACACAACAGCAAATGGATGAAGGCCCAAGAGTGCTAATTAATTTGTGAACTGCCCAGAGAGTGCACTAAGCGCTATAGGGTGGTGCTGTATTTTTATTTATTTATTTATTTATTTGTTATATTTGTATACTGTATATAAGTGTGATTGTTTTACTTCCCAACAGGACAAGATTCTTCCTGGACCTCATGGAAGTCACTTAGTCGGTCTCAAAGCAAACTAGGAAGATCAAAGAACAATCAAGTAAAATGGGCCCACTTGACACAGGACAAATTCTCTGTGCATGTGAAGAAATTCAATCAGTGCATCACTTACATGCAATCGCTAATGATCAATAGAAAAGAAGATCTAGTACAAGAGTTCTCAACCTTTTTAAGCCGGGGGCCAGGTTATGCTCCCTCAGACAGCTTTATGGGCTGGATGGCCATTGTGCCCTTCCTCCACCACATGGCACTTCCTGGTGTGACGGAGGCAGTGGGGGGCTACATGAAATGGACCACAGGTTGAGAATCCCTGATCTAGTAAATGGCTGAGATAACATTATTGAAGAAACCAGCTTTTGGGGGGAAATAGTCTAATTATTTTAGTATTGTAATTTATTTTGAATTTTATTTATATTTCACATAAGCCCATAGTTTTGAATTGTGCAATATTCTGATTGGAATAAAGAAAGAAAGCTGAAGCTAAAATGTTTTGCAGGCTGAAATTATGGCTCTCGGGAAAGCTGTTGATCAGTAGTTCAGTTGCTTCCTGCAGGAATATCTGCTTGTTTCCAATGTGTCATCCTAAAGCAGCTATTCATATACCCTGGAATGCTGCTTCGCTGGATTTCTTGTTTGGACACACATGGAACACATGTGGCTGGCAGAGCAGGTGTGGGGCACCGATGGAGGGATAACCCCCGCCTGCTGGCTTATATAATTAAGATTTCCCTCTCTCTTTTAATGGATGGGGTGAGTGGGTAAATTATTTAGAATTTTTAATGTTTTTTTTTAAAAGGAATTTTAATTAGTTTGATGTTGCTTTTAATTGTTGTTAGCTGCCCAGAATCATTGACGAGTTCGGCTGCAATAGAAATTTGAAAAACAAACAAACAAAACACACACCTATCTGTGTGCACTGTAACTGGAGATATTCAGAGGTACTAATGTGGTTTTCTTGGTGGCCACAGGATGGAGCGAGGAGCCCCTAGTTAAGAGAGATACCCTACCAGGCCCTCATATTCAAACCTATAATTTTATGGGGTTGGAAATATTTTTTGTTTTAAAAATGACACCTCAGAGGTGTGATAAAAGAAAACTCAAAATAATGCAAAGCATCATGAACGACTAAGCTAGTGCCAGTAGAGAAGGAACCCTAAGACTCTTCTTGGACACTCCAGCTGCTCAGGGACTGGGGAGGGCCTTTGACTCAGAACACCAGTCTTTATATCAGGGGTACCCAAACTTTTCAGGCTGTGGGACGGTCACATGATTGAGCAGGCCAGTCACGTGGTTCCTCCCACTAGAAGTGGAAGTAAAACGCGCCCGCGCATGTGTATAACGCTGCAATAAATGCACCCATGGCCATTGTAAATGCGTTCACGACAACCACGGGTATTTTACAGCAGCCTTTTGTGCATGTGTGGGCACATTTTACTTCTGCTTCTGGGAGTGGTATGGGCAGCATGGGCAAGATGGAATTGTGCTGTGGGCTGGATACGGCCCACAGGCCATAGTTTGGGTACCCCTGCTCTATATAGTAGCTGATTTCCCACCCATTTCATACAGATGGAGAGGGAAGGGAGGCAATTCGTTCACTACAGATAATAGCTAAGGTTTTCCAGTCAAGGAATTTCCCCCCTTTCTTCCACTTAGAAGAATTAATTTAATTTAATTTAATTTAATTTTTGCACTTATATGCCACCCACTCAGGGGAACCTGACTCAGGGCGGCTCACATGGCAAAATAAACAACACATACAGTTACAATACACATCATAAGCTCAATAAATACACAATAATACAATGTATCGATGCCCCGGTAAACCCCAGCATCACTTCAGCCCTCAGGCGAGCCCTCAGCCCGTGGCTGCGGGTGTCCCTTTAACCCTCCGGCTAGGTGGGGCCAGGAGGGAACGATGGCACCCACAGCTGCTCCTTATCCCGTGCCGATGGAGTGGGCTACGGGATGAGTGGCAAGTCCTCGGCCCGTGGCTGCGGGTGTCCCTTTAACCCTCCGGCTAGGAGGGGCAAAAAAGTGGCAAAAATTACAGGAATTGCTCCAGGTGTGGGATGGATCAGGTTTGTGTATTTCTTTCCATTGGCTGCACAATGTATCAGTCAATGTGTGGCCT
This sequence comes from Bradypodion pumilum, assembly GCA_035047305.1. Taxonomy (NCBI): domain Eukaryota; kingdom Metazoa; phylum Chordata; class Lepidosauria; order Squamata; family Chamaeleonidae; genus Bradypodion; species Bradypodion pumilum. The sequence continues at coordinate 248,748,839 of JAWDJD010000002.1, forward strand.
TTTGCATAACAGTTACTATCCACCTAGCATGGGCATTGGGGAACAAGCAAACAGAACCTCATCTAGAATGATAAACAAAGGGTTGACAAGCATGAGACCTATTGCATATGTGGTTTCATGTCCCCTACTCTGGGCCTGAGGCACATTTCCTGTGTTCCTACCAACCTCCCATGTCAGGTGTAAGTCATAAATTCAAAGACAAAAGAAGAAATAACATGGCCTACCCACATCTTCACCATAGGATGCAAATTGGGAGACAGCCTATGTTTTGGAAGCTACACAGAAAAATATCCACTTTAATTGCACTTCTAAGTCAATATGAACACAGCAAGCATCTGGTGTTCTAATTAATCCCCCCTCATTTGCTTTGAATAATTTTAACTAAAGAGTTGCCGGGCAAAAAGAGGAGATTCTTTAAAACAATGTAGAAAAGAATGTAGAAAATGCTTCTTTCCCCCCCTTTATTGTAGAGGGTTGAGAAATGAGTGACAGCTGATGGGCCTTGATTAAGCGTTTTCTCCTTTGAAAGCATTTCCCTTGCTACCATTTTTCATTTGCTACCTGTCATATTCCATAGTGGATGTAGTTCTAGCTATATACACATCTCTGTCTCTTTTATGGCTAGGGATATTTGCATGAAACCCATTTCCTGCTGTTCTCTCCTTCCCACTCCAAGTCATAATCCACTGTTTGTGATAATATAGTTTCTATGGCAACCATTTGAATGCCACAGAGAGCTGTGAAGACTACAGGTAGGAGGCTTGAAAGATGCAGCTGGTGAAGAAGAGATGTGGGGGGGGGGGTACAGAGAGGGAGGGAGGAGGAAGGAATTTTAAAAATCTGTAGTATTTCTTCCCACCTGAAATTACTACTTTCACTATGGGACAGTATTTATGGTGCCTTTCATCACAGAAAGCGAAGTGGGATGCAAGAGTCTCATATTTTTCAATATGCCAGGAGTTGGGAATCACCTTCCACATCTTATTGGACTCCAACTAAATCGGCTTTGGCTGAGGTGGCTAATGGTCAGTATTGACTGTAGTCCCACATTTGTTGTTCAGTCGCATAGTTGAGTCTGACCCTTTGCGACCCCATGGACCATTGCACACCAAGCACCTCTGTCCTCCACCATCCTCCTCAATCCTCGCAGTTTTGTGCTCATTGCATCAACAACACTATCAAGCCATCTCATTCTCTGCCACCCCCTTCTTCTTTTGCACTCCACCTCTCCCAGCATCAAGGCTTTCTCAAGTGAATCCTCTCTTCTCATTTGATGTCCAAAGTACTTTAGCTTCATCTTCAATATCTGACCTAAGGAGCAGTCGGGGTCGATTTCTTTTAAGATCGACCTATTCATTTTCCTTGCTGTCCAGGGTACTCTCAAAATTCTCCAGCACCACATTTCAAAGACATCTATTATTCTGCGCTCAGCTTTCTTTATGGTCCAGCTCCCACAACCGTACATTACTACCGGGAATACCATTGCTTTGACTATGTGGGCTTTTGTTTGCAAGGTGATGTCTCTACTTTTCACTATGTTCCCCAGGTTTCTCAAAGCTTGTCCCCCAAGAATCAGTCACCTTTTATTTCATGGCTGCAATCTCCATCTGCAGTGATCTTGGATCCTAAGAATGTAAAGTCTGTCACTGCTTCTACTTCTTCCCCATCTATTTTCCAGGAAGTGATAGCACCTTTTGCCATTATCTTGGTTTTCTTGATATTGAGTCTCAAACCAGCTTTTGCACTCTCTTCCTTCAACCTAATAAGGAGCTTCTTTAGGTCTTCTTCACTTTCTGCCATTAGGGTAGTATCATCTGCATATGTCAAATTGTTGATGTTTCTCCCAGCAATCTTAATTCCAACTTGTGATTCATCCATCCCTGCATTGCAGTGCTCTGCATACAGTGCTCTGTATATAAGTTAAATAAGCAGGGTGACAAAATGCAGCCTTGTCTTACTCCTTTTCCTATTCCAAACCACTCCATCATTCCATAGCCTGTCCTAACTGTTGCTTCTTGACTAATGTGCAGATTTCTCATGAAACATATAAGGTGTTATGGTATTCCCTGTAATGATCCCATAAAATCGAGAAGCCTCAAATTTAAAGTAATTTGAAGTGATGTTGCATGTGTATTCATATTGTAATGCTTTGCTTAGTTTTAGGCACATTTTGGGGTTCATTTCTAGCAGCAAGCTGGGATACATATTGAATGGTCTGTGCTTAATTAGCAGATGCAGCGTTTCTCTCGTTCCGACAGAGAAAGCTGTCCCACTAGCAAGCAGAATAACATCTTGCTGTGTAAGAAGAACAACAAGTTGGAATGTAAATATTTTGCATCCATGTTTGGGTTATAGGTGAGAAATTCAACCGCAAGGGGATTTCCAATCCTAGATATGGAGCCGGGTGCTAGGCCATAGGCTTTGGAGGTGCACGGTTAACTGTCAATCACAGCATTGATGCACATTGAATTACCATGGTTCCCATGAAAACCCTATAAGAAGTGTTATTAATGTAAACAAAAGGTTCCTTAGAGACATACCTGTCAAGTTTTGGATTTAGAATTAAGAGAAATTTCCCAGCAAATATGGGATACTTGACAGCTATGCTTATCCTGTGCTGCCCTCCAATGGTGGCAATAGGGCATTGCAGTCTAATTAATAAGGGATGACGGCAGGAAAGAGGGTAAAATAAGGGGTTTTCCTGGCCAATAAGGGATACTTGACAGCTATGCTTAGTGAGCTAAGAATTCGAATCTTGAACATCTTAGGATTCCATTTGTCTTGCCACCTAACTAAACCCTCACCCACAAATCTTTATGGCTGGCTGAGGCCGCAATAACTATCTAACTCTATGAAAACCTATTTTTCAATATTCTGGACTTTTGTGTTTGTTTAATAAAATTACAAAAAGAATATCTTTTTGTAACTTATTTTTAAGACTCCCAAATTATACCTGGGAAGTCTACGGGGTGGAATTGCACATACGCACGCACTGAGCACATGCCTCAGCAATGCAGAGGGAGGAAACCAGCTCCAGGAATTCCAGCAGCTTTGCAACAAGGAAGGAGACATCCCGAGATGAGGAGGGAAGGTATGCTGATACGCACACACATCCCCCTTAGCAATTCAAGTTTGCAGTGCCTGCCCCACCTTAGAAGGAATACAATGGGCCCCATTCTCACAGAAAGAAATGCCCGTAAAGGAGTTGTTGTGTCCTAAAAGCCTGTACCTTTAAACAATGTACCTATCCATGTGTATCCAATGTAGCCTTTCTATGTGTAACATTGTAACCTCCAGCTGAATCACTGTAACCTTAATAGGACGCGAGCTAGTGACCACTAGATGGCAATAGCGAGCGTCCAAGCTCATTGGTCCAAGACTCACCTAGAACAACAGCGCGGGAAGATTCCCGCCACTACCTTCACCTGGACAAGAAGGGCGTGACCTGCAATGACGTCACGCCGCCCGTAGCCAATAGGCTATCAAGGAGCCACATTCAAATGTATAGCCACTGTATATATTGAGCTGTTCGTCCGCCATTACCTCATGTTCCCTCTGACCAGCATGTAATAAAGTTGTGTTAAGCCAGCTCTTCGGCTGTCCTGGTGTCTTTGGTTCCATACACTAAATTGGCGACGAAGGTGGGATAATGGCTGCCCACGGGACCAAGACATGCGCCGGTTTCGACATCAAGAAACCGCAAGATTGGGAACTCTTCAAAATGGACTTCCAAGGTGCGCTGGTGGAGTTCGAGGTGACGGACGAGACAAAGAAGAGAGCCATCCTCACCAGAATGCTCGGGCACGACGGAAAGAGAGTACTGATTGACCTCATCGCACCCAAAAAGGTGGCTGAATTCAAGGCAAAAGAGCTCCTGACGGTGCTGAGAGACCATTTCCGGCCCTCGATAGCGATGTTTCCCGCTCGGAGCGCGTTTTGGAGGCGAGTCCAAGCGCCTGATGAGTCGGTCGCCGCTTTCGTAGCGGCCCTGCGCCTGGCTGCCGGCCTGTGCAAATGGGAGAATTTGGAAGTCACCCTCAGGGACTGCGTGCTATGCGGCCTGAAGGACGCCGAGATTCAGCGCACGCTAATGAATCAGGAGCCGCCCCCCACGTTGCAGGAGGTCCTGAAAGCGGCACAGGCCGCGGAAGCCACAAAGGCAGGGGTGCAAGAGCTCCAGGACTGGCGGCCGAAGACCGACAAAGCAGAGAGTTCGGTGCACGCAGCCCGGCGAACTTCGAAATCGTCCGCCGAAAGCAGCGACGACGAGGACGTCCGGAGGGTCCGAAAGGAGGGCCGGCGTTGCGACGGCTGCGGGGCGGCTCACGACCGTGCCAGGTGCCCGTTCAGAAAGGCCGAGTGCCACAACTGCGGGCGACGCGGGCACATAGCCAAAGTCTGCAGACAACGACGAAAGGACCGGAGGAGCTCGGCCGACCGCCCAGCGAGGGACCGGAGGAGCTCGCCCGACCGCCCAACGAGGCCAGACCGCTCGACGAGACTAAAGGATGGCGTCCGGCCCACGAGGAAGCAGGACGGCGTGGGCCGCATCTCCGACGACAGCGGTGACGACGCCCCGGTTTTCAGCGTGTCCATGGGACACCCCCGTTACTTTGTTGAGGTACTGGTGCAAGGGGCCCCTGTTAGGATGGAGATTGACTCTGGCTCCTCTTACTCCATTATTTCCCAGAGGGAGTTTTTGAGAATTGCCCCTCGCGTACGGCCCAAGCTCAAAGCGTTGAGGTCCACGCTTCGGGACGTGCAAGGGAACAGTATCCCGGTGTTGGGGGTTGGGAATTTCCAGGTTCAGTACAAGCAGCACGCCGCGGAACTCCCCCTAGTCGTTCTTAAGGGAGGTAATTGCAGCCTCCTCTGGACTCAATGGTTTCAGCCCCTGGGTCTGTTCATTGGGGGGGGGGTGCACGCCGTTGGGTCTGACCCGATACAGGAGGTGTGCGACGCGCACCCCGAAGTCTTCAAGAAGGGACTTGGGAAATTCAATGGACCCCCAGTAACGTTCGACCTGGACCCGGAGGTCCGCCCAATCAGACTTAAACCGCGCAGGGTGCCTTTTGCACTCAAGGACAAAATAGAGGCGGAACTGGACAAATTAGTGGGCCAGGGGATCCTTGTTCCTGTTGATTCCGCGGAGTGGGAAACTCCAATTGTCACAGCATTGAAGGCCAATGGGGAGGTTCGCATTTGTGCCGATTATAAGTGCACCATTAATAAGGCAATCCGCCCTAATGCCTACCCGGTGCCGGTGGTCAGCCATTTGCTAGCCAGGTTACATGGGGGAAAGTGTTTCGCTAAGCTCGACCTGGCACAGGCCTATCAGCAACTCATGGTAACCCCTGCCGCAGCTGCTGCACAGACCATAATCACACATAAGGGGGCGTTCCAGGTGACGCGCCTCCAATTCGGCGTGAACTCGGCGCCTGGAATTTTCCAGTCGCTCGTGGAACGCCTCCTCAAAGGGCTGGACGGCGTTTTACCATATTTTGATGACGTATTGATAACGGGGGGGAGTGAGGTTGAGTTGGCTAAAAGGCTAAACAAGGTCCTGGCGGCGTTCGACCGGGCGGGGTTGAGGTTGCGAAAAGACAAATGCGTCTTCTTCGCGAAGGAGGTTGAGTTCTTAGGGTTCCGAGTAACACCCGAGGGGATCAAACCGTCCAAATCCAAGGTTGCCGCCATCAAGAAAGCCCCTCGCCCCACATCCAAGCCCGAGTTGCAGTCGTTCCTAGGGCTCTTAAATTTCTACCACTCCTTCCTTCCACGGAAGGCTGCGGTGGCTGAGCCGCTTCACAAGTTGCTCAAGAAAGATGCGGTATGGATGTGGGGCGATGACCAGGAGAGGGCATTCATGGAACTGAAACAACTCCTGGCGTCTGATGCCATTCTGACCCATTTCGACCCCAAACCGCCGGTGGTACTGATCTGTGATGCATCCCCGGTGGGGGTGGGGGCAGTGTTATGCCACGTGTTGGAAAACGGGAGGGAGGCCCCAATAGCGTTCTACTCCAGGTCCCTGTCCCAAGCGGAGAGAAACTATGCCCAAACAGACAGGGAGGCGCTGGCGATAGTTGCGGGACCAAAAAATTTCACGATTTTCTGTATGGCCGCCCCTTCACCATCGTGACTGACCACAAGCCCCTACTAGGCATTTTTACCGCAGATAAGCCCACGCCACAGATCCTGTCCCCGAGAATGCTTAGGTGGGCCATTTTTCTCAACGCCTACCAGCACGCGTTGGTGTACCGGCCCGGGAAAGAGATCAGCCATGCGGACGCCCTATCGAGTTCCCCCCTCCCCCTGACGCCCAGCCAGGTGAGCAAGGGGGAGCGGGACCATCAGGTTCTCATGATAGAGGTGCTGGATTCGCCCCCCGTAGTGCCCGCTGACATTGCCACAGCGACAAGAAAGGACAAGACGTTGGCGGCGGTTTGCTCCTGGTTACAGAAAGGGTGGCCAGCGTCTTCCCCAGCAGAGGAATTCGCCCCATTTTTTAGGAAGAAGCTGGAACTGTCCCTAGAGAGGGGGTGCCTCTTGTGGGGGCAGCGGGTGGTGGTCCCTACATCCCTTCGACCGCGGGTGCTTAAACTGCTGCACGTCAGCCACCCCGGAATCGTGCGCTCCAAAGCGCTGGCCCGAAGCTACTTTTGGTGGCCCCAGTTAGACGCCGACATCGAGCACATGGTCGGCACTTGTGAGAGTTGCCAGTGCTCCAGACCAGAGGAGGCCCGCCTTCCCCACAGGGAGTGGGACGCGGCTAAGGAGCCGTGGTCCCGGATACACATAGACTTCGCGGGCCCGTTCCGAGGAACCCTGTTTCTCCTTGTTGTGGACGCCTTCTCCAAGTGGTTGGAGGTCATCCCAGTCACGAGCACCTCCTCGGCCGCGACAATTAAGCATTTGCAGAGAATTTTTTCCACGTTCGGCATACCCGACACCCTAATTAGCGATAACGCTAGTTGCTTCACGTCCGCTGAGTTCAGGCATTCACTGAGATTAACGCCATCCGGCACATCACCTCCGCCCCTTTCCACCCGGCCACCAATGGCCAAGTGGAGCGCCTCGTACGCACCACGAAGGACGCGCTGCGGAGCATGGGCCCTGGGGACCTCAACCTGCAAGTGTGTCAGTTTCTGCTAGGGTACAGTGTGACCCCGCTGGCGTCAGGCTACTCCCCTGCGGAGCTTTTAATGCGCAGGAAGCTGACCACCATACTCACTAGACTAGATCCCACGAGAGTTGAGGACAAGGGGAGGAACATAGGGTTAGAAGCCACCAAGAGTTTCGGCGTGGGTGCCCTGGTACATTGCAGGAACTACGCCAGCGCAGGACCAGCCTGGGTGCCGGGGGTGGTCGTGGAACAAACCGGTCCCGTTTCGTACCGCGTGGAGACCAACACAGGTCTACTTTGGCGGCGGCACGCGGACCAGCTCCGGAGCCGGGTCCCAGGAAATCAGGGCGCCGAAAAAAACGGATACAAATTCAGCGTTAGGGTTCTCCCCCACCCGTTTAGCCCAAGGGGGAGGAGAGGGGGGTCCAGAGTCCCCACCAAGGGGGGAGGAGAAGGAATTTGTCCTCGTAGATATCCCGTGGGATCCCCCAACAGAGTTTGATTTTGATTTTCAGAACGGGGGGGGGGTTTCGGAGTGGTCCCCCACCCATCCAAGCGAGAAGAGGGGTTTTACGTTAGTCTCTGGTGCCCCCGGTTCAACCACAACGGAATCTACCCTTTCCCCTAAAACTGCAAAACCGCAGCAAACCGCTAACAAGTCTCCCTCTCCCGTTACAGGACAAGGGTCCAGGGAACAAGGAAGCGGGAGCGGCCCCCGGGTGGGCCAACCCACATCGCGGCCCAAACGCGAGTGCAATAAACCATCTTGGCTAAGAGACTTCGTCTCATCCTAGGGGGGAGGGGTGTTGTGTCCTAAAAGCCTGTACCTTTAAACAATGTACCTATCCATGTGTATCCAATGTAGCCTTTCTATGTGTAACATTGTAACCTCCAGCTGAATCACTGTAACTTTAATAGGACGCGAGCTAGTGACCACTAGATGGCAATAGCGAGCGTCCAAGCTCATTGGTCCAAGACTCACCTAGAACAACAGCGCAGGAAGATTCCCGCCACTACCTTCACCTGGACAAGAAGGGCGTGACCTGCAATGATGTCACCCCGCCCGTAGCCAATAGGCTATCAAGGAGCCACATTCAAATGTATAGCCACTGTATATATTGAGCTGTTCGTCCGCCATTACCTCATGTTCCCTCTGACCAGCATGTAATAAAGTTGTGTTAAGCCAGCTCTTCGGCTGTCCTGGTGTCTTTGGTCCCATACACTAAAGGAGTGGCCTTCCTTTATCTACACTTGGACATTAAATTGCCATCATGGCTAGATGAGAACCAGCCATTGTACTCTCATCTGCTCGGGAGAGTATCGCTGGCCCATTCCTCCTTAAAGGAGATTCCTTCACCAGGCCAAGCTCGGAAGAGCAAATTAAATTGTGAGGTGCTGGGACCTTGGGTGTTATGTGTGCTACCCACGGCAGTTTTTAGGGACCCAGGCTGCCCGGCGCCATGACATTCCTCTCTCTTTAATTACTTGCTACATTTTGTTGTGGTCCACACAGTCAAATGCCTTGGTGTAGTCAATGAAACAGAAGTAGACATGTTTCTGGTATTCCTTTGTTTTCTCCATGATCTATCTCCAATTCCTACATTCTATCATTTAGCCAGAATGTATTGTTTGCACTTCACCTTATGTTCGTATGCTACATAAAGGGAAAAAAAGGTAGAAGCAGGGCCATTGGATCCAGTATTTTTGGGGATGTGTGGCAGATTTCCTACTGAAGAGCATGGCTAGGCAAATTGATCAACACCCTGCTGTATGGAAAGTTGACAGAATGGCAATGAGATAGCAAAGCTCCTGGTGCATTTTAAACAAAATGGTGGCCACAACTTTTTTCATCTGTTGTGCACCCCAGGGATGTCCTTGGAAGGAAGGAATAGCACGTAAAAGGTCCTCCCACCCTCCCAGAGGCTGCTGGGGAGGCGGAGAGCCAGAAACATGCACCCGACGATGGTGATTTTTTTGGCCCCAAACCGTGAAAAGGTAGGAGATCAAACATGATGCATCGGATAATACTAAAATGGTGTTTTCCGGTGCAAATCTTTTCTAAAAAGTTACTGTCGTTATCCAGATTTGGTGTTATCCGGTACTATCATTATCCGGAGTTTTACTTTATACATTTTTCCTGGAAGTCATTTTCTCAGTTGATGGATGTTTCTCTGGTGACTCAATAAACCAATCCTGGCATGAGACCTGACCACACATATTACACTGAATAGATGGTGGACAATGTAGGTAAGTTTGATGAAGCTTCCGTGCTTAGCCTCTTCATGTCTGCGGCATTCTCCTTTGAAGTGATTGGTTGCAGCAGAGATGGTTTGGTGCCAAAGTGGGTGATTGAAGGCCGCTGCCTCCCAGGTTTGTGAGCTTATACCTGACACCTTCATGGTTTGTTTCAGCTGCTCCTTAAAATGTTTCAAAGGAGATCCACAAGGTCTTGTACTGGAGCTAAGTTCCCCATGAAGAATTTGACAAGGAAACCAGGAACCATCCAAACAGCGGGCATGACCTATCCATCTAAGACAATGGCCTATGATGGAAATTTCAATCCTATTTACATGTACCTTCTCAAGAAAAGCTTGAGCACTTTCACCAACAGAAAGTAAGGGTCAGGCCCCTGGCAGGAAAAGGTTGGGAACCTCTGTACTAATGGCTTGACATTGTTTGCCCATTTTACAAATCCTGTAGGCTCAAACAGTGGTCTCCCTTTGTGCAATAGGAAGCAAAGAGATCCAACGTTACCAGTCTGCCACCTGAGGATCTTGGCTGTTGTGTCCTAATAGTGTAACCTTCTACATGTGATATCAATGTATCTGAACCAACGTAACCTTGCCGATGAGTAACAATGTAACCTTCAGCTGTATCACATAAACCCTGTAATAGGACGCGAGCTAATGACCACCAGCTGGCAGCAGCGAGCGTCCAAGCTCTCTTGGTTCAAACCCATCAAAGACCGCAGCGCGGGAAGTTTCCCGCCGCTACCTACACCTGGACAAGAAGGGCGTGACCAGCCATGACGTCACGCGGACCAGTAGCCAACGGGCTACCGTGGAGCCACATTCAAATACGTTACTGCCTTATATATAGAGCTGTTCGTCCGCCATTACCTCATGTTCCCTCTGTCCACCATGCAATAAACCTGAGTTAACCCAGCCGTTGGCTGTGCTTTGTGTCTTGACTCTCATACACTAAATTGGCGACGAAGGTGGGATGATGGATCCCCACGGAGCCAGGACACAGAGCGGGTTCAACATCACCAAACCGCAAGACTGGGAGCTTTTTGAGATGGACTTCCAGGCGGCACTGGTGGAGCTCAAAGTCAAAGAAGACGACGAGGAAAGGAAGAGGGCCATCCTCACCCGCATGCTTGGGATGGAAACCAAGCGGACGCTGGTGGGCATCCTTGCACCGAAGAAGATGAGCGATTTCAAAGCCGGTGACATCATGAAAATGCTGCGTGAGCGTTTCCGACCCTCGAGGGCAATGTTTCCCGCTCGGAGTGCGTTTTGGAGGCGAGTTCAAGCGCCGGACGAGTCGGTAGAAGCCTTCGTAACGGCTATGAGGGTAGCCGCAGCCCCCTGCAAATGGGACCACATCCTAGAGATGGCCCTCAGGGACGGAGTGCTGTGTGGCCTGAAGGACAAGGAAGTACAGCGCAGCTTGATGAACAAGGAGCCACCACCCACACTGGAAGAGGTTGTAGAGGCCGCGGAAGCCGCGGAATCCACGAATGCTGGAGTAGACGAGATGCACAAGTGGCGTGAGTGGCGTCCGAGGGCCGGCAAAGCGGAAAACTCGTCGCACGGGAAGTCCGGTCAGTCGGTGCATGCAACCCGACCGACCTCGAAATCGTCTTCAGAAAGTAGCGATGGCGAGGAGGTCCAGAAGGTCCGGAGAGGCGGGCGCCGCTGCGATGGTTGCGGAGCGGCCCATGAGCACGTGAGGTGCCCATTCAGGAAAGCCGAGTGCTTCAACTGCGGACGTCGGGGGCACATCGCCAAGGCGTGCAGGAAATGGAAAGAGGGCCGGAGACAGTCGCAAGACCGTTCAGCCAGACCGGACCATCCAGCGAGGCCCAAAGATGGCGCCCGGGCCACGAGGAAGCAGGACGGCGTGGGCCGCATCTCGGACGACAGCGAGGGCGACGCTCCTGTGTTCAACGTGTCTGCGGGACAGCCCCATTACTTTGTTGAGGTACTAGTACAAGGGACCCCTATTAGGATGGAAGTTGACTCGGGGTCCTCCTATTCTATAATCCCCCAGAGAGAGTTCTTGAAAATCGACCCCCACGTGCGGCCCAAACTTAAAGCGTTGAGGGCCACACTACGGGACGTTCAGGGGAACAGCATTCCAGTGTTGGGGGTCGGAACGTTCCGGGTTCGCTTTAAGAGACATTCTGCGGAACTTCCCCTAGTGGTGCTAAAAGGGGGGAGTTGTAGCCTCCTCGGAACACAGTGGTTTCAGCCCTTAGGCCTGTTCATAGGGGGGGTGCATGCCGTAGGCGAGGACCCAATACAAGCAGTGTGTGACGCACACCCCGCCGTTTTTAAAAGTGGACTGGGAAAGTTCAAGGGACCCCCTGTAGCCTTCGACTTAGACCCGGAGGTCCGCCCGATAAGACTTAAACCGCGCAGGGTACCGTTCGCGCTTAAGGACAAAATAGAGGCGGAACTGGACAAACTGGTGGGTCAAGGAATTCTCGTTCCTGTGGATTCCGCGGAGTGGGAGACTCCAATTGTAACAGCACTGAAGGCTAACGGGGAGGTGCGCATTTGCGCTGATTATAAGTGTACCATTAATAAGGCAATCCGCCCTAATGCATACCCGGTGCCAGTGGTCAGCCACCTTCTGGCCAGGCTGAATGGGGGGAAGTGTTTCGCTAAACTCGATTTAGCACAGGCCTACCAGCAACTCCCGGTAACCCCCGCCACAGCGGCGGCACAAACAATAGTCACACATAAGGGGGCGTTCCAGGTGTCGAGGTTACAGTTCGGCGTGAACTCGGCACCTGGCATTTTTCAGTCGCTGGTGGAACGCCTCCTGAAGGGGTTGGAGGGGGTGTTGCCATATTTTGATGACGTGTTGATAACGGGGGGGAGTAAGGCCGAGCTGGCCCACAGATTGGATAAGGTCCTGGCCGTGTTCGAGAAAGCGGGGCTGCGACTGAGAAAAGACAAATGTGTATTTTTCGAAACAGAGGTTGAGTTTTTAGGGTTCCGTGTCACACCCGAGGGAATTAGGCCGTCCAAATCTAAGGTAGCCGCCATTAAGAAAGCCCCTCGCCCCACTTCCAAAACCGAGCTTCAGTCATTTCTGGGGCTTCTCAATTTCTACCATACCTTCCTTCCACGGAAGGCGTCTGTTGCCGAGCCGCTTCATCGGCTGCTTAAAAAAGAGGAAAAATGGCTGTGGGGTGACGAGCAGGAAAGAGCGTTCTCAGAGTTAAAGCAACTCCTCACATCCGAGGCAATCCTGACTCATTTCGACCCCAAACGGCCCATAGTTTTGGTCTGCGATGCATCCCCGGTGGGGGTGGGGGCGGTGCTTTGCCACGTGTTAGACGACGGAAGGGAGGCCCCGATAGCGTTTTATTCAAGGTCCCTGTCCCAAGCAGAGCGGAATTACGCACAGACCGATAGGGAGGCACTAGCGATAGTAGCGGGAACCAAGAAATTTCACGATTTTCTGTATGGTCGGCCGTTCAAGATCGTTACTGATCACAAGCCCCTGTTAGGAATCTTCACTGCAAATAAGCCCACGCCACAGATCCTGTCCCCGAGGATGCTGCGGTGGGCTATTTTTCTTAACGCATATCAACATGAGTTAGTATACCGGCCAGGGAAGGAAATCAGCCATGCAGACGCGCTCTCACGGTCGCCGTTACCATTGTCGGACGACCAGAAAGCAGGGGTAAGAAGAGACCGCCAGGTATTGCTAATAGAGGTCTTAGAATCACCCCCGATAGTACCGGCCGACATTGCCAGGGCGACCGGAAAGGATAGAACACTAGAGAAGGTATGCTCGTGGGTGCAGAAGGGGTGGCCGGCGTCATCCCCAGGCACGGAATTCGACCCATTCTTCCGAAAGCGAGTGGAGTTGTCTTTAGAGAGGGGGTGCCTTTTGTGGGGCCAACGGGTGGTGGTCCCTACGTCCCTGCGGCCGAAGGTGCTAAAGCTGTTGCACGTCAGCCACCCGGGGATCGTCCGTTCCAAGGCATTGGCCCGGAGTTACTTCTGGTGGCCCCAGCTGGACGCCGACATAGAGCAGATGGTTGGCACTTGTGAGGCATGTCAATGCTCTCGACCGGAGGTGGCCCGCCTACCGCATAGGGAATGGGACGCAGCAAGGGGACCGTGGTCCAGGGTGCACGTAGATTTTGCTGGCCCATTCCGGGGAACCATGTTTCTCCTGGTGGTGGATGCATACTCAAAGTGGCTGGAGGTCATTCCGGTAAAGAGCACTTCCTCCGCCACGACCATTCGCCAGCTAAGGAGGGTCTTTTCCACGTTCGGTTTACCCGACACTTTGGTCAGCGATAACGCCAGTTGTTTCACGTCCGCTGAATTCGCAGCATTCATGGAGGCAAATGCAATTCGGCATGTCACATCCGCGCCGTTTCACCCGGCCACGAATGGCCAAGTGGAACGGTTGGTGCGCACCACAAAAGATGCGCTGCGGCGCATGGGCTCGGGAGATCTATATCACCAAGTTTGTCAATTTCTATTAGCGTACAGAGTGACCCCCTTAGCGTCTGGTTACTCGCCGGCCGAGCTGCTGATGCGGAGGAAACTGACCACGCTTTTGTCCAGGCTAGACCCGTCGAGGGTCGAGGACAAAGGGAAGAACATAGGGTTAGCGGTCTCGAAAGGTTTCGGAGTAGGCGATCCTGTACATTGCAGGAACTATGCCAACGCAGGCCCAGCCTGGGTGCCAGGGACGATAATAGAACAGACGGGGCCAGTGTCCTATCGGGTGGAAACTAGCACCGGCCTCCTCTGGAGGAGGCACGCTGACCAACTGAGGCACCGAGTGAGCGAGGGGCCGACCAGTGGGGCACAGCGACAGGATTCAGCGATAGGGTTCTCCCCCACCCGTTTAGCCCAAGGGGGAGACAGGGGGGAAAGCAGCGAGCCCGACTCATATCCTTTTGATACCCCAGTTCTATCCGAGCCCGGGGGGAGGGAAAAGGAGTGTGCGGCCGCCGCTGCCGCTTCCCCCGAATCCGATTTTGATTTTGATTTTGCGAGCCGGGGGGGTTTTTCGGAGTGTTCCCCCACCCATCCAAGCGAGAAGAGGGGTTTTTCGTTAGTCCCCAGTGCCCCCGGTTCTTCCCAAACAAAGCACACACCTCCCAACAAAGCCGCAGAGCCGCGGCAAACCACTAACAAGTCATCCTCTCCGATTGCAGGGCAGGAAGCCAGGGAGCAAGGAGGAGGGAGCGAAGCCGGGGCAGGGCAGCCCGCGCCGAGACCCCAGCGTGTTCGAAATAAGCCATCTTGGCTGAGAGACTTCGTCTCATCCTAGGGGGGAGGAGTGTTGTGTCCTAATAGTGTAACCTTCTACATGTGATATCAATGTATCTGAACCAACGTAACCTTGCCGATGAGTAACAATGTAACCTTCAGCTGTATCACATAAACCCTGTAATAGGACGCGAGCTAATGACCACCAGCTGGCAGCAGCGAGCGTCCAAGCTCTCTTGGTTCAAACCCATCAAAGACCGCAGCGCGGGAAGTTTCCCGCCGCTACCTACACCTGGACAAGAAGGGCGTGACCAGCCATGACGTCACGCGGACCAGTAGCCAACGGGCTACCGTGGAGCCACATTCAAATACGTTACTGCCTTATATATAGAGCTGTTCGTCCGCCATTACCTCATGTTCCCTCTGTCCACCATGCAATAAACCTGAGTTAACCCAGCCGTTGGCTGTGCTTTGTGTCTTGACTCTCATACACTAAATTGGCCAAGGCCATTGATATAGAGTTTTGCTCCCAGGCAAAACTGTATAAGGTACTATGGACCCAAATCTTTCAGTATTTTAAAAACAAGAACCATTATTCTGAGGCAAATAGAAACTTGAATGGCGTTAGGTTGCCCTTGCTCGAAAGCCAGTCATATCCAACTCTTGGGTTCAGTGCTCATCTCCATTTACAGCCAAGGAGCCAGCACTGTCTGTGTCTGTAGATGTTTCTGTGGACATGTGGCAGGTATGACTAAACACCGGAGTGCATGGGACACTGTTTACCTTTCCACTGAAGTGGTCCCTATTTATCTACTTGCAATTTCTTGCTTTTGAACTGCTAGGTTGGCAGGAGCTGGGACAGAGACGGAAACTCTGTCATGCTGTACTTGGGTCTCAAACTGCTGACCTGCCAACCTTCCAGTTGTCAAGTTCAGCATCTTAACCATTTGAGCCACAGCAGTCCCTGTTCAATGTCATTAGGTCTGTATAAATGGACACCCTTGAATCTAACCCATTCTTGGTTTTACCATTGGTGCTGGTTGTTTTTTGAACAGGAAAGTTTGTCTCTTTCTTTACCAAACATGTACATGCAAGTTTTAAATATACTTTTTGCCTCTGTTGGCTAAAGCAAAATTAGACACACATTTGAGATGGGCACATTCTGGAATGCACAATTTTGGAATACACATGAATTTTAATATGGGAATCCATCAACATGTGGATTCCAGATTGCCTCTGCCCATGGACAGTTTGAAAATAGCAATTACACTTATATACCATCCCATATCACTTAGTGCCCTCCTGGGTGGCTTACAAGTAATTTGCATTTTGCCCCCAACATGCTGGGTACTAATGTTACTGACCTTGGAATGACGGAAGGCTGAGTCAACCTTATATCCCATCAGGACCAAACTCACAACGATATTGGGGCAGTACAGCAGTTTAACCACTGCACCACCAGGGATCAGAGAGGATCAATCAGGGAAAGTGAGGATCAAGCAAAGGGTGCATACAAATCCTGTGTACATTCCTAAATAAGAACACTAGAGATGCTGATGTAAGGCTGGGATTATATGGCATGACCCATCAATGCTAGGCAGAAATGTCCCACTAATCTTCAGAGCAGAGCTTGGACAGCTACACTTTTATTGGCCAGACTGATTGAGGGATTCTGGGAATTGTGGTCCAAAATATGCAACTCTCTGAGCTCTTCTTGAAATAGAGAGAGACTTTATTACAATGTTTTAGTAGAGCAATTAAAACTGCAGCCATTTTTCTAGCTTTTGAAGGATATGAACTGCTATAATGATCCCACTCTCTGCTGCTTTAGGTGCAGCAGAATTACAGGAGACTGCTGTTGTTGTGAAACAGGATAAAGTCCAATTTCAATATCTATGCAGCAAAATGGGGGAACCAAGAACATGAGGCTGGAGCTTGCAATATTGGTTTCTGCTTCCTTGTAAAATTGGGCAGTTGCAGAGCCTGGGAAACATTAAAGATTTGGATTACAATTTCTAAAACCTCCCCAGATTGCATGGACAGCCATTTCAGTAGTTAAGAAATAAAAATGGTGAATCTGGGACCGACCCAAAATCTCACAGGTTTATGTATTACTAGCTGATTACCCGGCCTTGCTCAGGTTCCCCCCCCCCCAAATACATGTGTCCAGCCACCTGTGTCAGGCTCCTGCCCAGCTCAATTACATCACAATGATGTCACAATCAGGTGACCTACCTGGGGCTATGACATTAGCATCACTATGGATACTACTATCACTATGGATACTGGGACACCCCCCCCCTGTCGAGTATACTTCCCTTTGCAGATTAATTTAGGGGCATGCACCCCCCCCATGGGGCTTGTGACCACCACAGTGTCTATACGACCAGGGGTTCCCAACCTTTTCAAGCCAGGGGCCAGGTCATGCTCTCTCAGTCAGCTTCAAGGGCTGGATGGCCATTTTGCCCTGCCTGCATGATGGGGTAGCCATTTTGTCCCAACAGCTTCAAAGTGGTGGCCATTTTGTTTCTAGAATGCCCTTGGAAGGGGTGGGGGGGCAACATGAAATGGCACTTCAGGCTGGATCCGGCCCACAGGTCTTAGGTTCGGAACTCCTGGTTTGGACCATTGTGGACAAGAAAATATTTTACCATGGCATTATTATCTAATTGTGCTAGATAGGCTGGCCTGTTGTTAGAAAATAGACCATGTCCTTTAACTGCAGTACATCCAGTCATAGGTAACTCATTGCATATACAGTGACCTCAGTTGTGGAAACATCCCTTCCCAACATGGGAATCCTAAGGAGTTCAATGGGCACTCCCAGCACACCATAGTGTTGGAGAGCATGCATCTCTATAACCTGTCCATCTGTTTCAGAACTGACTTCACAAGGAAAAGTTTACATCCAGTGCCATGTCTTCCTTACTTAATTGGTGCCACAATTTCAGGAGGCGCGGGGGAATCCTGTTTCATTCCCACCCACATTCAGATTGTCGGATCTCAAAATCCTTCTTGCCAGTTATGTTGCTTGCAATTCATGCAGAAGCCAAATGACATGGCATTCTAGCTGCCCATAAATGTGTTGCCACTCTGCCATTTGTGGGGGTGGAGTGGGATTCCCACTGGTTTAAGTGCACGCTCAAGAATTCCCAGAAGAGACTTGTTAACTGTCAACTGGAAGGCATGGAGAATTACCCCATTTGCTTTTGGCACACATAACAAAACAGGATTTCACTTCTTGGGGGTGGGTGGGTGGGTGGGTGGGGGGTTGAAATTGTTCCTGATGTGCAGCAGCTGAATTCAACAGTTATGCTTTTTTCAGCATGGAGAAAATCATGTTGTACCTGTCTGGCATATATATTTTAAATATTAGAGCCTTTTCAGAAGAAGAAAATGGAGATTACCAGCTAGTTCAGCACCAACGTGGTGGTTGAATATGCAGAGGCTCAATCACGGATATTTACAACTTAAGTGCTCAAAGATCTGGCCATCAAAGAACAACGCATTGTAAATTTTTCAAATATTTTAAATCTCAATATCCTTCCATTGTGAATGAAGAAATCTATGGATTTTGTAATTCTGATACAGAAAGAAAAGGGCAATGAAAGTACCCCATGTTGTAAGATGGAATTGGAATTGTTTTTCCATTGAAGGCATGCCTTATTTGAACAGCAATTAGAAATATGAAAATGATTGGCTGTTTAACGGCTCAGATTCCTGCCTTTGTAGAGCGAAGCAGCTGGTAAAATGCAGGCTGCCCTCCCTCGGTTTCTTTAAGTTGATTTGCCATAGGAGATAACAAAGAGATATAAATCTCCCCAAGGGTAAACTTCTGGGGAAATTGCTTTCTCAGCAACGAAAGGAATGTTGAACAGGTTGGGTGAAATGTTTGCAAGTGCTTCCATAGAAGTAGGGGTGGAGAAAGCCTGTGACATATTTATTTAGATAGAATGAAAATCCATATGATTCTGCATTTTAACCACCAGGGCATCAAGAAATTGATTTGACAGTCTATTTATTGGATTTTGGTATCAGAAGACCTCTCTGCTCCCAAAGTCTTGCCCAAAGCATTTGTTCACTCACTTCATGTAATAATTCCCCAGTTTTCTCTAAAAATTTAATCAAACCAGCTAATTAATCATCAGGATCAAGTTCAAAGATAGATCACAATAATTGGCAGATCAGTTTGGGGCATGAACAGGAGAAGAAATTTCTTGCTTACCTCTTCTTGATATTGATTTAAGAAATATACCTAAGTAAACCTAGCTCACAAACAAGCTATGCTGATTTATTTTACCAGTAGTAGTTCAATTATAGTGCAGCTGGCTACTCAGAGAAGTACCACTAAATGCCATGAAGAAACTTCACTAAAGCAAAGGGTACTGATTGCCTCAGAGCAGCTCTTCCTAACTTGGTACATTCCAAGTTTTCTAGACTTCAGTTCACATCAGTCTTAACTAGCATAGCCAACGGTCCAGAAAACAGTGAATTGACATCCAGAAAATGTACAATAGGCCCTCGCATAACGACGTTACTTGGTTCCCCAAGTAGGGTTGCTAAGTGATTTTTGTTGTTATGCGGGTTTCTATGGAGTTTCCCACATAACAACGTTTTTGTCTGGATAATGACGGTTATTTTAGCGTTGTTGTCTGGACAATGACCCTAAAAATGTTGTTATGTGGGGGAACACGTGGGGCATAAAGGCGCGTTGTTAAGTGAAAATGATGCTATCAGAACGCATTGTTATGTGAGGGTTGACTGTAGAAGGTTGTTCTGGATTAGGTGGCTTCATAAATGTGATGTGTTTGAGATTAAGAATGACTGGCCAAAAGTCACACAATTATTTCATGGTTTGATAGGTACCAGACCTGAGAGTCCTAGTCAACACTTATACCACTACACTGCACTGAATGTCTCTGCAGTCCTTAGAAGGATGTTTATCATCCTAGCAAAGTCCATTTGCAGTACAATCATCACAAGCCTCCTATACCATTTTAATGTTTCAAAGAGATGGTGCTTTGCCTTAGGGCCAATATGTAAGTATTTGGCTGGGTTGGATCACATGGCGTAGGAACCATATCATTAGAAACAGAGCTCCTTCAAGAGGCAAAACCTTTTATCTCAGCATTGCCTTGCTTTTGTTATACAATTGGTCAGTGAAAGGTGAAGGAGGACTCTTGAATAAACTTACCAGTCATGGAATAAAGGGACAGGTCTTGTCCTGGATCAGCAACTGGCTAAGGGACAGAAAACAGAGGGTAGCACTAAATGGACACTTCTCCAAGTGGAGGGAAGTAAAGAGTGGGGTCCCCCAAGGTTCAGTACTGGGACCCCTGCTTTTCAACCTCTTCATAAATGATCTAGAAGTATGAGTAAATAACAAGGTAGCCAAATTTGCTGAGGACACTAAATTATACAGGATAGTGAAAACTGTGAGAGATTGTGAGGAGCTCCAGAGGGATCTCTTGACACTGGGGGAGTGGGCAAAACAGTGGCAAATGAGTTTCAACATTAGTAAGTGCAGAGAGATGCATGTTGGGGCAAAAAAACCCCAATTACATTTATAAACTGATGGTGTCAACTCTCTGCGACAAACCAGGAAAGGGACCTTGGTGTCCTGGTGGACAATTCAATGAAGGTGTCAACCCAGTGTGCCTCAGCAGTGAAAAAAGCAAACTCAATGCTAGGGATCATTAGGAAGGGTATAGAAAATAAGTCAGCTAGTGTCATTTTGCCTCTTTATAAATCTATGGTGAGGCCCCATCTGGAATGCTGTCTACAGTTCTGGTCGCCATACCTCCAGAAGGATATTATGGAGCTGGAAAAAGTGTAGAGGAGGGCAACCAGAATGATTAGGGGATGGAACACCTTCCTTACTATCTGAGGCTGCAACGGTTGGGCCTCTTCACTCTTGAACGATGGCGTCTAAGAGGTGACCTGATTGAAGTTTATAAAATCATGCACGGTGTGGACAAAGTAGATAAGTAAAAACTGTTTTTCCTATCGCATAACACTAGAACTAGGGGACACTCGATGAAACCTTTGGGTGCTAGTTCTCAAACAAATAAGAGAAAGTACTTTTTCACCCAGAGGATCACTGGTCTATGGAACTCCCTGCCAAAAGAAGTGGTAACAGCTGTCAGTCTTGACAGCTTCAAGAAAGGATTAGACAAGTTCATGGAGGACAAGGGTATCAATGGCTATAATTATGGATACCTAAGAACAACCTCTGGGTTGGAGAGATAGGCAGGATATCTCTCAATGCCATTTCCAGGGAATCCTAAGCAGGTGAAGGCATCTATTTGGGAACAATACCCTGAAGCAAATGGTGAGCCACTGTGTGAGACAGAATGCTGGACTGGATGGGCTGTGTCCTGTTCCAGCAAGGCTATTCTTATGTTCTTATGAGGACAATCTGCTAGTCTGGTAGCTCAGGGAGAGACCTTTGAAAGAAATGAGTGCTCAGAGGGAAAACATTGTAACAACAAAAAAATACAGTGGTACCTCCCTTAAAGAGCATAATGTGTTCCACGGGATTGCTCTTTGAGTTTGTTCCTTAAGCGAAACATCATTGTAAGTGACCAATTATGACTTATAGTGTGTGTGGGGATTGCAAACCTCGATTTAGTTGTTAAGCGAGTTTTTGGTTGGTTTTAGTTGTTAAGTGAGGCAACCATTCAGAGAAAATTTTGCTCTTTAAGCGAGTTAGTCTCTAAGCAAGGTGCTCTTTATGCGAGGTTTTGCTGTACCTATTTGTTTCATATGTGATTTGAGCATATGGTGGGATCTAAATCAATCAATGACTTTTGAGTGCACAGCCTAGCTGTCTTTAAACTGAACTGGAAAGGAGAGGGAGATAGAAGCTCAAAGATAAAGATAGGTAAGGTAAAGGTTTCCCTTGCTCAAAAGCCAGTCGTATCCGATTCTAGGGTTCAGTGCTCATCTCTGTTTCAAAGCCAAAGAACCAGTGGTGTCTGCTTCTGCAGACATTTCCGTGGTCATGTGGCAGGCGTGAGTAGACACTGGAGTGCACAGAACGCTGTTACCTTCCCACCAAAGTGGTTCCTATTTATCTACTTGCAATTTCTTGCTTTCCAACTGCTAGGTTGGAGGGAGCTGGGAGAAAGATGGGAGCCCATTCTGTCCTGCAGTACTCAGGAATCGAACTGCTGACCATCCGCCTCCCAGTCAGCATCTTAGCCACTTGAACCACTGCAGTCCCTGCAGATAAAGAAAGATGAAGGCTTATACGCAAAAAGAGGAACAGTGACAGTAGTTCTAATGGAGCCTAATAATCTTCATCAAAATGTATTAAAGATGTATTAAAGTGTGTATTAAAGATGTATTAAAGTGGCCTACAAATCACACTATATCTGGTGTCTAAATATAAAAGAACGGATTATGGGAAACAAACAAGAAGAACTGGAAATCTTAGTTCAGTTGAGTAAATACAACTAGATAAGAATAACTGAAACTTAGCAGTATGACTCCCATGACTGGAATACAGCAATTGAATGATATAAATTATTTTAAAAATCAGGAGAAAAAAATAAAAAATGAGGTGGTGTAGCCGTTTATGTCAAAACCACACATTCCTGCTTAGAAATATAGGAGGTTGAGCTTAGTTGTCTCATTGAGAGCATCTGGATTAATATAATTGGGGTAAGAAACAAAAAGAACACAGTAGTTGGAGTCTACTATCAACTGCCTGATCAAGAAAAAGGTGCAAATAAAACAAATTGCTAGAATGTCAAAGATATATGATGTAGAAGTAATAAGAGATTTAAGTGATCCTGATCTCTGTTGGGAGACAAATTCTGCCAAGTATGAGCTATCGTGGCTTGTATGACTGATAATTTTCTCCTACAAAATATCTGACTTGTGTGACTGATAATTTTCTCCTACGAAATTCCTGGCTTGTGTGACTGATAATTTTCTCCTACAAAAAGTGGAGGAAGAAGCTAAAGGAGTAGCTCTTCTTGACTTGCTTCTTATTGGTAGAGATGGCTTGGTGGAAGAGCAAGAGGAACTCTGGTGGAGAAGTGATGATGTTCTACTTGAGTTCTTGATTTCAAAGGAAACAAAAGCAGAGTGTAGTCATATGTATATGCTGGATATTAGGAAAACCAATTTTAATTGTGGGTCGCTCGCATTAATTGGATATTAAACTTCTCCCGGGGGGTGCGCCCGGTGTCCACAGACCTGCATGCCGGTCCCCAAATTAGTTGGGGCCGTGCTCGGCTGGAGAGAAAATTGGGAGATAAGCGGGCAGGTTAGTTATAAACCATGGCTCAGGCTGGGAGCAAATAGAGTTAGGCAACAGACAGGGGCAAACAGGGGATTAAAGCTAGGTGCCCGGGGTCAATCCACGTAAACTCCGAGATTAGGGCAGGAACAATGGGTTTCGCCAGCCCAAGGCAATTAAGTGCAGGTTGTCCATTAACCTTGGGGTAGCTTCCAGAGCCACTGTTGTAGCCATGCCACTGGAAAATACCATGCACGCAAGCCTTCTGTACAGGGGATGGCACGATTATCTTAGATACACCTCTTCGCCTCTAGGCAAGGAATAAATATGTGCTCCTGACTCCGTTTGGGGCTGGACTTCACCACACGGCTGCTTCCCATGTCTCATTGCAACATATGGTGACCCCGACATGATCAGAAGCGCAATCTGAAGTGAAGGAAAAGCCAAGATGCGATCCTCAGCAGCAGAAGCAGACCTGATGACCCATGGCGATCAAGTCGCCATTTACATGCCCATCCCGTACAAGTTGCTTGTGGAAATTCACAAAGCCATTATGGACAGAGGGCTTCAGAGTAGGTTCACTAGGGGTACGATACAACAGCTGTGGGAATCTATGACGCTCATTCCTCACGAATGGAAAGTGACGATGAGGATGATGCTCAACCCCAGCCAGTACTTATTGTGGGATAGCTAGAGCTGCCCGATGGGAGGCGCAGTAATTCCCAACCAACTATATGGGATGGGGCAGTTCGATACCATCCAGGTGCAGTCCATCCTGCCAGCCGCCACACTTCAATTGGCTTCAGAGGCTGCCTTCAAGGCATGTCTCAAGGTGCCCGCCACAGGCAAGAGCACAAAAAATTACACAACCATAAAGCAGGCAGCTCAGGAGCCTTACATGGATTTTATTAACAGACTAAAAGAGGCAATCAGTAGTTAGATAGATAACCCAGAGGCTCAGGAAGAGCTCATGATGAAGCTGGCTAAAGACAACACCAATCTAGACTGCCGCAAAATACTTCAGGCCATGGGCCACAGAACCGATTTGATGCTCACGGACATGATCCGAGCTTGCACAGATGTTGGGACAGACTCCTAAAAAATGGGGCTATTAGCAGCGGCTGTGCAAGGAGGGAACAAACCCAAGGGAGCTTGCTTCCACTGTGGGAAGATAGGGCATTTCACCCAAGAGTGTAGGTCAAAGCAACGTACCAAGGGAGGGGGCAGCCCTTTAGGGGGCCGCCCGGCCAAACCATCCACCCAATGCCCAATTACCACAATGGCTATCATTGGGCCAACAAATGCCTGACTTCGGGAAACCAGACTGCAGGTGTGTCTCTGGCCTCAGTCCAAACAGAGGCGATTCCTGCTCTGGAACCCCCAGAGGAGACATCCCAATAATCACCCCCAGCATTTCTGAGGCACAGGCAGAAACCAAGGGCAGTGCAGGGTTAGACCTAGAGTGCCAGGAGGACGTTACTTGTGATCTCCCAGGCATAGTCAAATTAGTCAATACCCAGTACAAAGGTCCCCTGCCCCAAGGAACAGTAGGGTTAGTCTTGCCTCGCAGTAGCACAGAAAAAAAGGATCTTTGTGATCTCGAGGGTTATAGATTCAGATTACACAGACATCATCAAGGTGCAGTTATGGACGCACCTACCCCAGACAGTCAGCAAAGAGGACTCAGTAGCACAACTGATCATGATTCCATATCATCTGCCAGGTGGGGGTAAAGGAGGTAATCAGAGGAGATGCCGGATTTGGATCGACAGACCGCCTGTAGAAGGAAGGGACAGTAGAAGAATACCAGATCATAGTGGCACTGTGTAAGTTTTGCAGTTGGAGTAGAGCTGCTTTAGAGGCCTCCACTAATTTAAATTGATAATTTAAACTGCTGAGAGCCACCTCTGTTCAAACAGAGGAAGCAGTTAGAAGCTTCCAGAAGCAGGGGGGCAGAGCCACACCAGCCCCTTCCCTGCACTGTGACTCATAGGGGCGGAGCCACACTAGCCTTTAAAAGCTCTGAGCTCTTTCAGGGCCAGCCCTTTTGACCCTGCATGTGCTCTTAAGCAGAGCTGCTGCTGAGGAGAGCCACACAAAGGAAGTGAGCACTGGTAACGGCGCGCGAGATTACAAACTAGTAACAAAGGAAGAATATAGTCTTACTAGGTAGAAAGGTAGTAAACGTGTACATTTTTGAGGCCCAGAATACTGCACTTGTTAAAATGGATTCTGAGGGAACAGCTGTAGTTACCTGCAATACTTGTGCCATGTTTGTGTTCTTGCCAAAGCATATGGAGAACTACACTTGCAGCAAGTGCAAGCTGGTTGCACTACTAGAAGAGAAGGTCCAGCAGCTAGAGGCCTGCATATCTAACCATCAGCAAATTAAGGAGCTTGAGCTGTTCTTGGACAGAGCAGAGCAAACTATGCTGGACAAAGAAGAGACAGGGCACAGTTCTGAGGGAGAAGGCCCTTCACTAACTCAGGAGGGAGATGTTTGGAGGAATGTGACTCAAAGGAGGAGAAGAGTAGGGGATCACTCTGAGAGTCTGAAATTACTGAATAAATTTGAGGCTCTTTCCCTCATCACACCTGATGAGGAACACACAGAGGAACAACTGGTTCTACCTGATGATCTCTCCTTCATCACACTTGATGAGATCCAGGAAGATAAACAACAGGAACAAACTGAGTTTCTCTCCCTTAATATGGTTGATGAGGTGCATGTAGATGAACAGATTGCAGGAGAGAGGCTCCTTGTACTAGGTGATTCAATAATTAGAAATACAGAGAAATGGATTTGTGATGCACATGATAACCGTATGGTGACTTGCCTGCCAGGTGCAAAAGTTGCAGACATCACAAGAAATCTAGATAGATTGTTAGAGAGAACTGGGAAGGAGCCAGTTGTCATGGTACATGTTGGTACCAATGATGTTGGGAAGGCCAAGCGGTCTGTCCTGGAGGCCAAATTCAGGTTGTTAGGAAGAAGATTGAAGTCCTGGACTTCCAAGGTAGCATTTTCAGAAGTGCTGCCTGTCTCTCGCACAGGACCTACCAGGCAAGCAGAGCTCAGAAGCCTCAATGCGTGGATGAGGCGGTGGTGTCGAGAGGAGGGTTTCAGATTTGTCAGGAACTGGAGAACATTTTGGGACAAGCCAAATCTGTTCAGGAGGGATGGGTTGCATTTGAACCATGATGGGACCAGATTGGTGGCACTCAACATCAAAAGGGCTGCAGAGCAGCTTTTAAACTGATAACTGGGGGAAAGCCGACAGGAGCTGGGCAGCATCCGGTTCGGGAAAGTGTGTACTTGAGTAGTGAGGAGGATGCAAAAATTACTGAGCAGAGCAAGGAGCTAGTCACCAGCACTCTAGCAGAAGGATGCAAGAGGCAGTCTAACAATGCAACTGGACTCAAAAGACTGTATCAGGAAAGCATATATAAATGCTTGTATACAAATGCCAGAAGCCTCCGGAACAAAATAGGGGAGATGGAATACTTAGCAATAGATAAGAATATTGATATTATTGGTATCACTGAAACCTGGTGGATGGATGATAACCAATGGGATACAGTTATCCCAGGCTACAAACTGTACAGGAAGGATAGGAAGGGGCAAATGGGAGGTGGTGAAGCCTTGTATGTCAAAGAAGTGATAAAATCGTATGAATTGGAATATCTAGGTGATTTGGAATCACCATTAGAAGCTCTGTGGGTAAGAGTACCAGGCCACAAGGATGGTCTAACAGTAGGCACATACTATCGGCCTCCGACCCAAACTCTTGAGGGAGACTGGCCATTGGAGAATGTTGTAAAGGAGGCATCCAAGAAGGGAAGCCGTGTTATAATGGGGGACTTCAATTACCCTCACATAGACTGGGTGAACTGTTGTTCAGCACATGATAAAGAGATAAAGTTCCTAGATATGCTAAATGATTGTTCCCTGGGACAGATGGTTGAAGACCCAACTAGAGGTACAAGAATCCTTGACTTGATTCTGAGTAATACTCAGGATCTGGTGCAAGATGTTAATGTGACTGATCCAATAGGGAACAGTGACCACAACTCAATTATGTTTAACTTCATCATAGACCGCAAGTCACTGATAAAATCTAACACAGAGACCTTAAATTTTCAAAAAGGAAATTTCCCAAAGATGAGGAAACCAGTAAAAAAGAAGCTGAAAGGGAAAATTGAGAGAGTCCAAACACTCCAAGAGGCATGGAGGCTGTTTACAAAAACAATAACAGATGCCCAATTGGAATGCATACCCAAAAGGAAAAAGGGCACTGCCAGGTCCAAGAGGACTCTGATGTGGCTTACAGGAGCTGTTCGGGAAGTGATCAAGAGCAAGAAAAGCTCATTTAGAAGATGGAAGGCTTGTCCGAATGAGGACAGCAGGCAGAAAAATAAATTCTGGCAGAACAAATGCAAGGCAACAATCAGGAAAGCAAAGCAAGACTTTGAGGAGCATATAGCTAAAAATACTCAGAGAAATAACAAAGACTTCTTTAAGTACATTAGAGGTAAGAACCCAACTAGGAAGGCCATTGGACCATTAGATGACAATGGAAGGCAAGGGGTTATTAAAGAGGAAACAGAGATTGCAGAGTGACTCAATGAATTCTTTGCTTCAGTATTCACTGAAGAAGACAGAGACCACATGCCCAAAACAGAGCCTATCTTCGTAGGGAGGGAAACTGAAGAATTAAGCCAGATAGAAATAACCAGGGAGGAGGTCCTTGCAAGTCTTGTTAAACTAAATGCTAACAAATCACCAGGACCAGATGGCATCCATCCACGAGTTCTCAGGGAACTTAAAGATGAAATTGCTGATCTCCTAGCCAAAATATATAATCTTTCCCTCTCATCAGGCTTTGTGCCTGATGACTGGAATGTAGTGAATGTAACACCAATTTTCAAAAAAGGATCCAGGGGTGATCCAGGAAATTACCGACCAGTCAGTTTGACATGTGTCCCAGGTAAAGTGATGGAAACCATCTTAAAAGATAGAATTAATAGGCACATAGAAGAGAAGGCGCTGCTAAAGGAGAGCCAACATGGCTTTTGCAAGGGCAAATCATGCCTCACTATTCTGTTGGAATTTTTTGAGAGTGTCAACAAGCATGTGGATAAGGGGGATACAGTTGACATTGTTTATCTGGACTTTCAGAAGGCTTTTGACAAGGTCCCACACCAAAGGCTCTTGAATAAACTTACCAGTCATGGAATAAAGGGACAGGTCTTGTCATGGATCAGCAACTGGTTAAGGGACAGGAAACAGAGGGTAGCACTAAATGGACACTTCTCCAAGTGGAGGGAAGTAAAAAGTGGGGTCCCCCAAGGTTCAGTACTGGGACCCCTGCTTTCCAACCTCTTCATAAATGATCTAGAGGTAAGAGTAAAAAGCAAGGTAGCCATTTGCTGACGACACTAAATTATACAGGGTAGTGAAAACTGTGAGAGATTGTGAGGAGCTCCAGAGGGATCTCTTGACACTGGGGGAGTGGGCAAAACAGTGGCAAATGAGCTTCAACATTAGTAAGTGCAGAGTGATGCATGTTGGGGCAAAGAACCCCAATTACATTTATAAACTGATGGTGTCTGAACTCTCTGCGACAAACCAGGAAAGGGACCTTGGTGTCCTGGTGGACAACTCAATGAAGGTGTCAACCCAGTGTGCCTCAGCAGTGAAAAAAGCAAACTCAATGCTAGGGATCATTAGGAAAGGTATAGAAAATAAGTCAGCAAGTGTCATTTTGTCTCTTTATAAATCTATGGTGAGGCCCCATCTGGAATACTGTGTACAGTTCTGGTCGCCATACCTCCAGAAGGATATTATGGAGCTGGAAAAAGTGCAGAGGAGGGCAACCAGAATGATTAGGGGACTGGAACACCTTCCTTACCATCTGAGACTGCAACGGTTGGGCCTCTTCACTCTTGAACAATGACGTCTAAGAGGTGACCTGATTGAAGTTTATAAAATCATGCACGGTGTGGACAAAGTAGATAAGGAAAAACTGTTTTCCCTATCGCATAACACTAGAACTAGGGGACACTCCATGAAACTTTTGGGTACTAGTTGTCAAACAAATAAGAGAAAGTACTTTTTCACCCAGAGGATTACTGGTCTATGGAACTCCCTGCCAGAAGAAGTGGTGACAGCTGTCAGTCTTAACAGCTTTAAGAAAGGATTAGACAAGTTCATGGAGGACAAGGGTATCAATGGCTATAATTATGGATACTTAAGGACAACCTCGGGGTTGGAGAGATAGGCAGGATATCTCTCAATGCCATTTCCAGGGAATCCTAAGCAGGTGAAGGCATCTGCTTGGGAATACCCTGAAGGAAATGGTGAGCCACTGTGTGAGACAGAATTCTGGACTGGATGGGCTGTGGCCTGTTCCAGCAAGGCTGTTCTTATGTTCTTATGTTCTTATGGCAGTGGAACAGACCATAGAGTGGAAACTGCATCCGGTGATTAAGGTATTTTTGAATGAAAAGCCCTTTGAGGGCCTTCTGGATAAGGTGCTGACGTCACTGTGATTAGCAAGAAATTATGGCCCCATGAGTAGGCAATTGAAGTGGTCTCAGATGTGTGGGGAGTAGGAGGAATTCAAGAAGTGAGTAGAAGCAGAGAGTGGGTAGAAGTCACAATCCCAGGGGTGGATGGCACAGCGGTAATCCACCCTCACATCCTAGACGTGCTGATAAACTTCTGGGTGAGAGACATTCTACAACAGTATCAAGCCACCCTTACCTTCAGGTAATGGCCTTACCGATCAAATGGCTTACAGATGAGCCAGTTTGGGTAGAGCAGTGGCCAATCGTAGGGGGAAAAATTAGAAGCTTTAAAGCAGCTCATTAAAGAGCAGCTAGACTCAGGACATATTGAGCCATCAACCAGTCCTAGGAATTCACCGATTTTTGTCATTAAAAAGAAGTCAGGGAAGTGGCTTCTTCACGATTTAAGGGAAATTAATAAATGCATCCAGCCAATGGGGCCACTTCAATGCAGTGTGCCCAATCCAAACATGATCCCCGAAGGATGGGAGATCTTATTTTTGTAGACTTAAAAGACTGCTTTTACACGATCCCTTTAGACCCTAGGGCAGGGAAAGGTTCGCATTCACTGTACCAGTCACTAATCAAAGGGAACCCACCCAAAGGTTCGCATGGAAACATTTGCCACAGGGAATGCTCAATTCGCCAACCCTATGCCAAATCTACGTCCACAAGGCCTTAGCGGGGTTCTGAAACTTGCACCCCAAGATCATAGTCTGCCATTATATGGATGACATATTGGTTGCAGCACCAAAATTGGACAATAATGTGTTCCAAAACCTCCAGAGCACGCTAGGGGAGAAGGGATTAATCATAGCCCCAGAGAAAGTACAGAGGACCGAACCATATTCATACTTAGGGCACAGATTCATACCTGTCAACCATCCCAATTTGGCCGGGATTACCCAGTAATCCTGCGCCGATTGACGTCATTTCCTGACCCGCGCTGCCAAAACCCCGTAATTTGGCAGCGGGGGAAAGGAGGCACTGCGCAGCCCATCTGCGCAGGTCATGTTGCACACATGCGTGGAAGGGCTCTACACTTCCGTAGCTCCCTTCCACGCATGCGCAGAAGGCTACGCCGCCTGCGTAGGCTACGCAAGTGGTGTAGCCCTCCACGCGCATGCATACAATGCAACCTGCGCAGACCCAGTCTGCACAGGTCCCGGATTCGCCGGAGCCATGGTTGACAGGTTTGCACAGATTGCTCTGATCTTTCGCAGCTCCAGTGCTGCCAAAGATCAACATTAAGGACACAGTCATGCTCGTGGAGCTACAGCAAATTCTAGGGAACATTAAATGGGCAGGGCCATACTTCAAAATAGACACAGACCTCTTGAAACCGCTTTTCGCACTGTTAACCCAAGGGAGACAGCCAGCCAATCGAATACAAGTCGCAAGGGAGGCTAAACAGGAGTTAGCAACAGTGAACGGGATCCTAAGCAATTGGTGGGTGGACAGAATAGATGTGGGACTGCATGTCCCCAAATTAAATCTGTACATCACAAAGACAGGGACCCTATTCACAGGAGCACTAGGCATAGACTCAGATAGGGGGACAAAGATCATGGAGTGGGTGTATTTACCCAATACCACATCCAAGAACATCATTTCCCCCCAAGAGTTTGTAGCCACAGTGATTCATAAAGGGCGACTAAGAACAAGGGATATTTCAGGATACAACTTAGCCAAGATAGTTGTGCCATTCAATAAGGATCAAATCCAGCAGTTGATGCAGTTGGGAGACACCCTACCCATAGCATTAGAAGGGTTCATGGGGAGCCTGGCATTCCACTTGCCTAAGGACCCCAGACTTGTCTCACTTCAGACCCAAACCATCAGGCTACAGGGCATGCTGTCCATGATCCCCATTCAGGGCCCAGGATGGTATTTAACAATGGGGGAAAACTGTATGGAGTTCTCACTTGGCAAGAGGGGCAATTTGGAAAATGCTGCTGACAATTCCGAAGAAATCAGCACAGAGAGTGGAATTGGCAGCAGTGAATCTCGCTTTTAAGACATTCTCTAAGGAGCCACTAAACATGATCACAGACAGTCAGTATGTTAGGGATTTGGTTCACAACCTACCAGGAGCCTACATAACTCCCGCCATTGACAAGAATCTTTTGAGCCTATTTTTGACCATGCAATTTCACCTATGGCATCGCAGAGAGCCCCTGTATGTAGCCCACGTTAGGAGCCACCAGGATTTACCTGGTCCCATCTCAGGGGAAAACAGCAGGGCCGATGCGGCCAATTAGGGAAATTCACCAGAAATTAGCAGTGGGCGTCTTCATGACCCCCATACAAAGCCATGTATTTTTTTTACCAGAACGCCAAGGCGTTGGCATGGCAATTTAACCTTCCATTGTCACAAGCACAGGGTATTGTGCACTCCTGCCCGCATTGCGTGGGGGCACCGGGGGGGCCCTCATGGGGGATCAACTCACGAGGGACGGGATGTAACCAGATTTGGCAGATGGATGTCACGCATGTCCCAGAATTTGGTAGATGGCCATGCATGCATGTCTTCATAGACACTTACTCACAATTTGCCTGGGCTACAGCCCAGAAAGGAGAGACTACCGTTCATGTCGAGCGCCATCTTTTAACCTGCTTCGCGGTCATGAGCTCGCCCGACCTCATAAAAATGGACAATGGGCCAGCTTATAGCTCCAAACAATTGGGAACATCCCTAGCAACTTGGGATGTTAAGCACACATTCGACATTCCATACAACCCTCAAGGACATGTCGAACGGGTAAATCGGACATTAAAGTCCTACATTGAAAAACAAACAAGAAGGGAAGAGATTAGCACCCCCAAAAATCAGGCTCAGGTGCAGCAGCGCTTGCACAAAGTATTATTCACATTCAATTGTCTCAATATTCTTTCGGACTGCACTCCTCAGGAGAAGCATTTCAGGTGACAGAAGATCCTCCCACGACCTATTGTCCACTTCAGGGTGCTGCCAGACCCCTCCTGGAGGGATCCAGCACTACTAATAACTTGGGGGAGAGGGTATGCATTGATTATGTCCCCCACAGGTCCGGTCTGGAATCCGAGTTGCTGCGTGAAACCACATTTCGAGCAGGATGGTGTGGGCCAGAGCGACACAGAACCCCCTGCCGGAGATGGAAGGAGTGAGCCTGATGACGGGACGGAGGCAGAGCAGATGACCCAGAGCGAGACCGGAGCCGAGAGTGACCTGGGGGATGGTCAAGACCCTGTGTGATGACACCTTGTCCATTCTGAGGGAGCAGAATGCTGAACCCACCCCCCAAAAGATGGTGGCTGCGGTACTAGCACAAATCACCTACAATTCACTGATGATCGTCATGATCTTCCTCCTGATGGCGGGGGGAGGAGTCCAAGCATCTAGTGAGGACTTAACAGCTAGAATGCAATATAACATTTGGGAAAAATTAGCCGGACTTGTCAACCAATCTGACTTTTGCCTGCAACAAACCATGGACACTGCATCTCTTTTGAGTACTTGCCTGATTCCGGTGTGCCGAGCGCCAGGAGATCAGGCTGAGGACACTGAGTGGTTGCGGTCATTCTGCCACCACCACAAGATCACTTATGGGACTTACGCAAATTGGGGGACTCAGGTGACAAAGACTTTGCCGGCCCATGTGCTCACCCTTTACACACCATGGGTAGCCATCAGCCAAAACACCACTTGTGCCAGGATGGTGGGTTGTTCCACAGCCAAAGACCCACACAACTATTGCCTGAACCCAGGAAAAGAGACTTGGAAATGTGCCAAACCAGAGACAAATAGTATGCTCACATCATTTTGCCTTGGTGGTTCTTTACATGCAATCAAAGGACATGGAATTACATACCTGCCAATCTGTCAGACTCATACTGTTGTGTGAGCCGTCTGACTTTGGTACTCCCGGGGAGCGATATGGTGACCCAAAAGCCCGAACGGCCTGAGCGGGGAGTGGTACAACTGGATGAGACATGTGACAGCAACATCTCTTTAGTGTATGGGACCAAAGACAGCCGGACAACCGAAAGGTTGGTTTAACGCAGGTTTATTGCATGAGGTTCCAGTGAAGCATGAGGTAATGGCGGTGATACAACTCAATATATACAGTAGCTCTCTACATTTGAATCTTGTAGCACGGTAGCTCATTGGCTGCTACCGGCGTGGCCTCGCCCAGGCACGCCTCTTTCTTCAGCTGCTGAATGCGGGGAAGGTTTTCCCGCGGCTGTCCGTGATTGAGCAATGTGAACCATGTGAGGCTGAACGCTCGCAGCTGCCCTCTATGGGCTGTCTGCTCGCGTTCCTTTACAGCTGGTATCGTTTGTATCTGGAGTGGTTACATTCTTGCCTTTACAGTATAATGAACATGCATACATACATACATACATAACATCCCTCCCCCCTAGGATGGGACGAAGTCCCGCAACCATTGTGGCTTGCCGCACGTGCGCTTGGGGCGCGCTTGCGTCTGACCTAGTACTGGAGAGCCTGTGATCCCTGACTCCGCGGGTGCTTGTCCTGCAACGGGAAACGGGGATTCGTTAGTGGCTCCGTGGGGCGTCCGTGCCTGCCTCGCGCCCGGGGATGGGAAGGGAATGAATAGTTGGGAGGTGAACCCCTGCCTGTTGCTCTCTGACCCCGGGGATCCACCTATTGTGAACCGCGGAACCGATGAGGTCGCCCTTGCGGTTCGGCTACCTTCTGATCCCTGCTCGGGGGACCCTGAGACTGTGGTGGGCGGACTCGCTGATGCCTCCCGTCTTGGGGGTGTCGGTCTCCGGGAAAGTGGCGCTATATCGCATTCTAACTCACAGGGGCTACTGGGACTGGAGGTACCAGGGGCTGAACTGAAACCCCTCTTTTCGCTAGGACGGGTGGGGGACCACTCCGCTAACTCCCCCTGGTACTGTAAATCAACGTCTAAACTTCTATGGGCATCTGAATTTCGGGGAGACTTCCGCGGGGTATGAGTGTGATCGGGGCTCCTCCTCTCTGTCGGGGACTCCCGCAAAAGATCTCTGTGGATCGATTGCCTTCCCTCCCCCCTTGGTGGGGACCCATGCTCCCCTTTTCCTCCCCCTTGGGCTAAACGGGTGGGGGAGTACCCTAACGCTGATTCGATGCTATTCTCGTCTGCGTCCTGCTCTCCGGGGACCCTGCGCCTGAGTTGGTCCACGTGTCGCCTCCACAGGAAGCCTGTACTGGTTTCTACGCGGTATGAGACGGGGCCGGTTTGCTCTACTACGGTGCCCGGCACCCAGGCTGGCCCTGCGCTGGCGTAGTTCCTGCAATGCACTGGGGCGCCTATGCTGAAACTCTTTGTGGGTTCCACCCCTATGTTCCGCCCCTTGTCCTCTACTCTCGTGGGGTCTAGCTTGGAGATTCCCGTGGCCAGCTTCCTGCGCATCAACAGCTCTGCGGGGGAGTACCCTGACGCTAGTGGGGTGACCCTGTATCTTAGCAGGAATTGGCACAATTTCAGGTCGAGGTCTCCGGGGCCCATGCGCAGAAGCGCGTCTTTCGTGGTGCGCACGAGGCGCTCTACTTGGCCGTTGGTGGCCGGGTGAAAGGGGGCAGAGGTGACGTGCCGAATGGCGTTGCGCTCCATGAAAGCCCCGAACTCGGCGGACGTGAAACAGCTGGCGTTATCGCTGACGAGGGTGTCGGGTAAACCGAACGTGGAGAAGACCCTCCTTAACTGTTTGATTGTTGTGGCCGAGGAGGTGCTTGAGACTGGAATGACCTCCAACCACTTGGAGAACGCGTCCACCATGAGGAGGAAAAGCGTTCCCCTGAACGGGCCAGCAAAGTCTACATGTACCCGGGACCAGGGGCCCCTTGCCGTGTCCCACTCCCTAGGTGGCGAGCGAGCCTCTTCTGGCCTTGAGCTTTGGCACGCTTCGCAAGTGCCGACCATGTGTTCGATGTCGGCGTCTAGCTGGGGCCACCAAAAGTAACTGCGGGCCAGCGCCTTTGAGCGGACGATCCCCGGGTGGCTGACGTGCAGCAGTTTAAGCACCCTCGGCCGGAGAGGCGTGGGGATTACTACCCGCTGTCCCCACAAAAGGCAACCCCTCTCTAGGGACAACTCTAGTTTCTTTTTGAAAAATGTGTCGAATTCCGCTGCTGGGGAAGACACGGGCCACCCTTTCTGTACCCAGGAGCAGACTGTGGCCAGCGTTTTGTCCTTGCCTGTCGCTTTGGCGATGTCGGCCGGTACTACGGGAGGGGAGTCTAGAACCTCTATCATTAAGACCTGATGGTCCCTCTCTACTTTGTCCACGTGGCAGCAATCCCGGGGAATGGGGGACCTTGACAGGGCGTCGGCATGGCTGATCTCCCTCCCGGGCCGGTATACCAACGCGTGCTGATACGCGTTGAGAAAAATGGCCCACCTGAGCATTCTCGGGGACAGGATTTGGGGTGTGGGCTTATCTGCGGTGAAAATGCCTAACAAGGGCTTATGGTCAGTCACTATGGTGAAGGGGCGGCCGTACACAAAATCATGAAATTTCTTGGTCCCCGCAATTATTGCTAGTGCTTCTCTGTCTGTCTGAGCATAGTTCCTCTCTGCTTGGGACAAGGACCTAGAGTAGAACGCTATCGGGGCCTCCCTACCGTTCTCCAGCACGTGGCATAACACCGCCCCCACCCCCACCGGGGATGCATCGCATATCAGGACCACTGGGCGTTTGGGATTGAAGTGGGTCAGTACGGCATCTGATGCCAGGAGTCGCTTCAGGTCATTGAAAGCCTTCTCCTGGTCGTCGCCCCACTTCCATGCCTCGTCCTTTTTTAACAATTTGTGTAGCGGTTCTGCCACGGCTGCCTTCCGCGGGAGGAAGGAGTGGTAGAAGTTGAGCAGTCCGAGGAACGACTGCAACTCGGGCTTGGATGTGGGGCGAGGGGCCTTCTTGATGGCGGCTACCTTGGATTGGGCTGGTCTAATTCCCTCGGGAGTGACACGGAACCCTAGGAACTCAACCTCTGTGGCGAAGAAGACGCATTTGTCTTTCCGCAACCGCAACCCCGCCTTTTCGAATATTGTCAGGACCTTTCCCAACCTAGTTGCTAATTCGGCCCGGCTCCCCCCTGTAATCAATACGTCATCAAAGTAGGGTAACACCCCCTCTAACCCCTTCAGGAGGCGTTCCACCAGTGACTGGAAGATCCCGGGCGCCGAATTCACGCCGAATTGTAGGCGCGATACCTGGAACGCCCCTTTGTGGGTGACTATGGTCTGCGCAGCAGCTGCGGCGGGGGTCACCGGGAGTTGCTGGTAGGCTTGGGCCAGGTCGAGTTTAGCGAAGCACCTCCCCCCGTGTAACCTGGCCAGCAAGTGGCTGACTACCGGCACCGGATACGCATTAGGGCGGATCGCCTTATTGATGGTGCACTTGTAATCAGCGCATATGCGGACCTCCCCGTTGGCCTTGAGCGCTGTTACAATTGGAGTTTCCCACTCCGCAGAATCAACAGGAACAAGAATCCCCTGGCCCACTAATTTGTCCAACTCCGCCTCTATTTTGTCCTTTAGTGCGAAGGGCACTCTGCGCGGTTTAAGTCTGATTGGACGTACTCCAGGGTCCAGGTCGAAAGTCACTGGGGGGCCCTTGAATTTCCCGAGCCCCTTTAAAAAAACCTCGGGGTGCGCGTCGCACACGCTCTGTATTGGATCAGTCCCGGCGGCGTGTGCTTCCACGGCGTGTACCCCCCCAATGAACAACCCCAGGGGCTGGAACCATTGAGTCCCGAGGAGGCTGCATTTGCCTCCCTTGAGGACGACTAGGGGAAGCGTTGCGGTGTGCTTTTTAAACTGGACCCGGAACTTCCCAACCCCCAACACTGGGATGCGGTTCCCTTGCACGTCCTTCAGTGTGGCCCTCAACGCCTTGAGCTTGGGCCGCATGCGGGGGGCGATTTTCATGAACTCCCCCTGGGAAATAATGGAGTATGAAGAACCCGAGTCCACCTCCATTCTAACAGGGGCCCCTTGTATTACTACCTCAACGAAGTAACGGGGGTGCTCCGTGGAAACGCTGTAAACCGGCGCGTCGTCCTCGCTGTCGTCGGAGATGCGTCCTACTCCGTCCCGTGTCCTCGTGGTCCGGGTGCCGTCCTTTGGCCTCGTGGTGCGGTCCTGCCTCGTGGTGCGGTCCTGCCTCGCCGAGCGGTCTGGAGAACTCCTGGTGGCCTCGCGCCGTTTCCGGCAGACCTTGGCGATGTGCCCGCGCCGGCCGCAGTTGTGGCACTCGGCCTTGCGGAATGGGCATTTGGCGCGGGCGTGGGCGGTGCCGCAGCCGTCGCAGCGCCGGCCCTCTCTCTGGACCCTCCGGACGTCCTCGTCGTCGCCGCTCTCCGCAGACGAGTTCGAAACTCGCCGGGCCGCGCGCACCGAGCTCTCTGCCTTTGCGGGCTTCGGGCGCCAGTCCTGAAGCTCGTGCACCCCGGCAGTAGTGGCCTCCGCGGCCTGTGCCGTGTCGAGGACTTGTTGCCACGTGGGAGGCGGCTCCCTTTTCATCAGCGCACGCTGAGTCTCTGTGTCCCTCAGACCACAGAGCAGGCAGTCCCGGAGGGTGATGTCGGGGAGCTCCCACTTGCATGGGCCGGCGGCCAGCCGCAGGGCCGCGGCGAACTCCTCGACCGATTCCCCGGGTGCCTGGACTCGCCTCCAGAACGCGCTCCGAGCGGGGAACATCGCTATGGCTGGCCGGAGATGGGCGCGCAACGCCGCCAGGAGCTCTGTAGCTTTGAGGTCGCCCACCTTCCTCGGCGCGATCAGGTCCACCAAGGTCCTCTTGGTCTCGTGTCCGAGCATGCGGACGAAAATGGCCCTCTTTTTGGCCTCATCGGAGACTTCGAGCTCCACCAGCGCTGCGTTGAAGTCTATCTCAAACAGCTCCAAATCTCCTGGCTTCTTAATCTCGTAGCCGGCGCATGTCTTGGTCCCGTGGGCAGCCATATCCCACCTTCGTCGCCAATTTAGTGTATGGGACCAAAGACAGCCGGACAACCGAAAGGTTGGTTTAACGCAGGTTTATTGCATGAGGTTCCAGTGAAGCATGAGGTAATGGCGGTGATACAACTCAATATATACAGTAGCTCTCTACATTTGAATCTTGTAGCACGGTAGCTCATTGGCTGCTACCGGCGTGGCCTCGCCCAGGCACGCCTCTTTCTTCAGCTGCTGAATGCGGGGAAGGTTTTCCCGCGGCTGTCCGTGATTGAGCAATGTGAACCATGTGAGGCTGAACGCTCGCAGCTGCCCTCTATGGGCTGTCTGCTCGCGTTCCTTTACAGCTGGTATCGTTTGTATCTGGAGTGGTTACATTCTTGCCTTTACAGTATAATGAACATGCATACATACATACATACATAACAATCTCCCTACTCAGTAAGGCAGAGTATGTTTCCTTAGCCATCAGCATAGTGGTGGTACTGGGGTTAACAGTAGGCAACGCACACCAAATTGGCCAACTAGCATACGCGTTAGCCAAAGCAATCAATCACACCTCATCAGCCATTACAATGTTAAATCAGGAGCAGGCTGAACTTAGACATGCAGTTTTAGACAACCGTGCAGCCATTGATTACTTGCTGCTAATTACACCATTTGGGTTGCGAATCAGTCTGCGACATGTGTTGTTTCAACCTGACGGACAATTCTCACAAGGTCCAAAGTCAGATAGCTGAACTAGACACCTTAGTTAAAAACGTCAAAGAGGACACAAATTGGGCTTGGTGGGATGTGCTGTGGTCTTAGGTGCCCTGGGGGAATCATAGTGATTGTGATCATGCTTTGCTGCTTCGCGAAGTGCATCCCATCGCTTGTGCACCTCATGGTGGAAGCCGAAAAAGAGACTTACGCCCAAGCATATCATGCCTTACATTTATCAAGCCCTCAGCCAGGCCGATTTAAACAGTAAAAAAGGGGGGGAATGTGGGTTGCTCGCATTAATTGGATATTAAACCTCTCCTGAGGGGTGTGCCTGGTGTCCACAGACCCACATGCCTGTCCCCAAATTAGTTGGGGACATGCTCAGTTGGAGATGAAATTGGGAGATAAGCAGGCAGGTTAGGCATAAACCATGGCTCAGGCTGGGGGCAAATAGAGTTAGGCAAGCAGACAGGGGCAAACAGGGGACAAAGCTAGGTGCCCGGGATCAATCCACATAGGCTCCGAGATTAGGGCAGGAACATAAGAACAGCCTTGCTGGAACAGGCCACAGCCCATCCAGTCCAGAATTCTGCCTCACACAGTGGCTCACCATTTGTTTCAGGGTATTCCCAAGCAGATGCCTTCACCTGCTTAGGATTCCCTGGAAATGGCATTGAGAGATATCCTGCCTATCTCTCCAACCCGGAGGTTGTCCTTAAGTATCCATAATTATAGCCATTGATACCCTTGTCCTCCATGAACTTGTCTAATCCTTTCTTAAAGCTGTCAAGACTGACAGCTGTCACCACTTCTTCTGGCAGGGAGTTCCATAGACCAGTAATCCTCTGGGTGAAAAAGTACTTTCTCTTATTTGTTGGAGAACTAGTACCCAAAAGTTTCATGGAGTGTCCCCTAGTTCTAGTGTTATGCGATAGGGAAAACAGTTTTTCCTTATCTACTTTGTCCACACCGTGCATGATTTTATAAACTTCAATCAGGTCACCTCTTAGACGTCATCGTTCAAGAGTGAAGAGGCCCAACCGTTGCAGTCGCAGATGGTAAGGAAGGTGTTCCAGTCCCCTAAACAATGGGTTTCACCAGCCCAAGGCAATTTAAGTGTGGGTTGTCCATTAACCTTGGGGTAGCTTCCAGAGCCACCGTTGTAGCCATGCCACCAGAAAATACCATGTATGCAAGCCTTCTGTACAGGGGATGGCGCGGTTATCTTCGCCCCTAGGCAGGGAATAAATACTTGCTCCCGACTCCGTTTGGGGCTGGACTTCGCCACGCGGCTGCCTCCCATGTCTCATTACAACATTTAATAAATTCAGAACAATGATAAGTAAGGTCTCATGGCTGGAAAGAGTACAAGATGGTTGGGAGTTTCTTAAACAGGAAAATCACAATTGCAAACAATTCCAATGAGAAAAAAGATAGAAGACAGCAAAAAAAGACCAATGTGGCTTCACAAAAAGTTGAGACAAGACCTGGAGGAGGAAGGAGGAGGAGGAGGAGGGACACATAGAGGAAGTGAAAGGAAGGAAGGACAGACCACAAGTGAACAGACAAATGGCAAGTAGGTCTTCTTCTTGAAGGTTGTGGCCATCTTGACTATAGACACAACAGCTCTAAATGTTTAATATCTAAACCAGGGGTTTGCAACCTTCAGCCCGTGGGCCAGCCCCAGCCCCCAACGCTATTCCATCTGACCCATGGCAATGACCCCCAGAAGCAGACGTGTTTATGATAGGCATATGTAAGCTTTAGACCATCTCCAGGCCTTGCCTTCCAGGGTCCCTCCAGCCCCAAGACTCCGACCTGTAGGTCTAAAAGCCTGTCCAGCCAAAAGCTGCATTTACCTGGGTTCCTGCCTCAGGATGTTCCAGCAAAATTAAATGGAGAGATTAAAGAAAAACCAGGTAGTGTGTAAATAGGCTGAACTCTTGTCTTACCCCCAGTTCCAAAGATCAGGCAGTTTGCTGAAGCAATGTAGTTTTATTGTTCAGTTTCGTGAAGAAAAATAGAAGTTTTCATACATAGTTTCAGGATACAAAACATCCGAGTACAACTAATCAAAATAGCATCAGGATTTCCACACAAACAGGTATTTCCCCCAAAAGTAAACATAATCTAACTATTTCTAAGTCACCATAATGAACAGCAGCTCCAGGCTAGGTACTAATCCATCTTTCTGGATCAGACGACCATGAGGTCTAGTGAAACAAAGGAAAGGTTGAACTGATCTTCCCCTTTGTCTTAAGGCCAATCAGGGTTGAGAGTTAACTAAACAACATCTGACTTTCAAATTAATTGGCTACCTGTGTCAGGTGATGAAAGATGAGCATCTCCAGCCAAAGCTGTAAACAATTTAGGAGCATTCTTTACCACCATAGGGCTATCAGCATCATAAAGGATTTCCAGAGGAAGTCAAGGGGCTCACCTACAAGCCACAGGAGCAAAAATAGTTTTTATAAGATAGTATTAAAAACAAGGGGAAAGCCATGTTTTAATGACTAGTGACCATATAATCACAGCATAAATGCACATGTGCATGCACA
The DNA here is from genome assembly GCA_035047305.1 of Bradypodion pumilum. Lineage (NCBI taxonomy): Eukaryota > Metazoa > Chordata > Lepidosauria > Squamata > Chamaeleonidae > Bradypodion > Bradypodion pumilum. The sequence continues at coordinate 248,790,472 of JAWDJD010000002.1, forward strand.
AACACAAATCTGCCTGCCATGGTTTACTGTTGCGATGGCTCCCAGGTGTGGGAGTGGCTGCCCGCAAGGAAGACATGCAAGACAATTGTGTGGTGAAGTCCAGCCCCGATCTCAGTCAGGTGGTACATATTTATTACCCTGCCTTGGGGTGATACGTGCGTAAGATGCACGTGACCCCCTAATACAGAAGGCTTGCATACGTCGCATTTTCCGGTGGTCAAGACAATACCTGCTCTTGGACATTTCCCTGTAGTTAATAGATAACCCACAACTAATTAAGGTCTGGGCTGGCAAAACCCATTGTTCCTGCCCTATCTCGGAGCATTATGTGTATTGACTCCGGGTGCCTAGTTTGTTCTGCTGTCTGGCGCGGCTTATTTGCCCATCTTAATCTTCAGCCAGAAGCGGAGGATTGTGTATTTCCATTAGAGTCACCATCTCTGGTTTTTGCCCTGTTTCTATCGTAGCCATCAGCCAAGGCTTTATGATTTGCCTCCCAAACTAACTAACTAGCCCGCACCCCAATTGCCTTTCCTGCCAAGCCCAGTTGGTCCCCAGATCCGTTGAAGGCCGGGCAAACCCCTGGGGAAAGGTTTGGCCAATTATTCCCACAGGCAACCCACATTCACCCTTCCTTTATTAGTTAAATCAGCCTGGCTGAGGGCGCGGTAGATGTAAGGCATAATCTGTTTGGGCATAACTGTCTCCCGGGATCTCCACCATGGGATGCACATTGGCAAGAGTAAAGGAATGCAGTGCACAAAGCAGCAAAGCATAATCCCCACTGCTATGATGATGGTTATGGTATGGGGCTCAGACTGCACCCACCTCCAGGGGACCCATGACTACAGTGCTAGCCCAATTCTGTCTTCTTGACTGAGGTGTCAAGTTTGGTTACCTGGTCCTGGATTTTGCGAGAGGTGCCCGTCAGTTTGAGACAGCACATGTCCCAGACAGATTCGCAACCCAAATGGTGTCAAAGCAGCAAATAGTCAATTGCTGCGCGGTTTTCCAAAACCACATGTCTCAGTTCAGCCAGCTCTCTGTTTAACATGGAAATGGCTGATGAGGTGTGTGATTGATGGCTTTCGCTGGGGGAGTTAACTTTTTTCCCCAGTGATAGAAATGGTTTTCCTAAGGTAATCCTTGATTACCCTGCGAAAGGGCTATTATGGCCATTATGCAAACATTTCCTCACACATAGGGAGGTATGATTGGCACAGACATAAGCAAACACAAGGTAATTGAAGGAATACCATAGTCAGGGATTTCTTTGGCTGTGAGATGATCAACCTTTGTGTAGAGGTGGCCCAGTTTGGCTCCTTTCTCCCACCCATTGGTGAAGACATGACTTCCTAGCAATGGGTGGTATCGGAGTGGCAGATGTGAGGGTAATATGCAATGGGGTGTGTGCAAAATTCACAATCCAGTTCATATGTCCCTTGAAAATCCCACCTTGAGCATTGTATAAAGCCAAAGAATTCAAAGATATGCAAAGACAATACAAGCAATAGCAAATAGTGAAACATATACACAAACATTCAGCTGCTTCTCCTGATGCTGATCCTTGAAATGGGGTTACATGTGGTGAAGCCATAAATTAACCCAATTGTTCCTTGGTATGGATTTTATTGTATAACCCAATCTGTCCATTGGTAACTTGAAGGGTCTGTATTTGTGGCAGTCCAAGTTGGCATAAAGGTAAAGCAAGGTTGTGTGTTTAACTGAGCATGATGTCCTTTGAAGTCCCAATTGGTGTGCAACATTGAGTGGCTTGTGTGTATGTGTGTGCGCTGTCCATGTGTGTGTGTCCCAAATCCTCCCCCATTGGGGTAAAAGCATGCCAAAATCATCGAAAAATGGGTGGCTGGTGTCATCTTTGGCTGATGTCTGTGGTTGCTGTAATTTGGCTGTTGGCTGGGACCTGCTGGCATCTAACATCTCCTGGACTTCTAGGATTGGGGCCTGGTTCTGGCATCTGAGCCTCCAGAAATGGACCTGCAGAGGAGATAAAAGTGGGCTGTGGAAGCAGCCTTGGAAATCCTGGGAGAAGAAGTCTAAGAGAGTTAGTTTTTGTAATTATAGGTAAATATCACCTTAGCTGAGGATCCAGGGGGGGCCCTCCCCCTTCTTTTAACTAAAAGAAAAGACAGTGTAGGTTAATTCATTCCACAATTGCTTGACCTGGAATTTAAAAAAAGTGTCATTTAGATGCAGAACTTCCTGATTCCTACTGGGAAGGTCTGCCAGAAAACAAGAATGTTAGATCAAGAAAGAAAGGATTCTAGTGAAATCCTGTATGACTCAAGGGAAAGCAGTGAATGTTGAAAAAACCAGCACTTAGAATAGAAGGACAAACAAGCTAAAAAGACAGTCTTAATGCGCAGTGCTGTGGTGGAAAAAACATCAAAATGAAGAAACCAGCTGAGAATTTCATACAGTGTTACTCTAATGACAAAAAGCCTGCAGCAAATGAAAGAGTCAGAGGATGAAAAAGTCAGAGGTTAACTTCTTATCAGTTAATGAGAATGTAACGCTCCCTTGAGTTCCTGTTTCTGTGGAAAGAGATAGCAATCCTGTCAATGAAGAGTTAATTAGCTAAGGAGGGTGTGGAAAAACACTATACAATTCACAAAGAATTTGGAACTTAGTTCCAGGCATGTTATGACTGCAGGAAAACAAATTGCCTTTGAAATGTGGCACTAGGAGAGAAGTTTGCAAAAGTCGAAGCATTATTTACGGAATGTAAAAGGATTAGGCATAGTTATAGCAGAGCTGTGGGAATAAATCCAAATCGTTAGGCTTGTTCATAATGTAATGGGTTAGTGACATTTTACCTTGATCAAGATTCTATTTAACTTCAAGTGCCAGTGTCGTACCTAATGCAAAATCTGAACCTGTAATTTAACATGCTCAGAGCCTCAATTTCAGGCGATCTGACTTTACTATATTCTTAAAACATTTAGACAAGACTAGACAAGACTTACTATTCATTACCTATTATTTAATCAGTTATGAGACATGTCATTTGTAGATAGGGGCCCCATTTTATGAAGATGAACAGGATTTTTTTTTCTTCCCCCTTTTTTAGAGCACTCTTGCCAGGTGAGAAACTCAGAGACAATTTTTCAGGTTCGCGAGGCCGTAAAAATTGTCTCTTCCAGCACAAGTCTCTTTAATGTAAATGAATCAATTTCTTACCTATTTTTCACTCTCCAATTAGCTGTCTGCTTTGGATCAGCACTAATTGCTAAGCAGGCTTAAGAATGTGGATGTTGCGGCTTAATTCTTTGAAGAGGCCAGCAACCAGAAAAAAAACCTCCCTTGAACATTTAAAGGCAGGCTTGGCTGAGAGGAAGGGGGGTCACTTTTGCCCTTTTTGTGGGCTAGAATTTCCCCCCTCTTTCTTCCTCTTTTGTCCCTGGTACTCAGGCTGCTAGGCAGGCAGCCAGGAAACAAAGAAGTTTTTGCCCACCGCTCTTTCTCATACAGTGCTGGGGTGACTTTCTTCCTCCCATTGAAAGCAATGTATCCAACCCATGAACAGAGTTAACTGTCACCTTCCTTATGACCTCTAGAACACGATTCCTGGCATCTCATGCTTAATGTTGCAACATTATAACACAACCATGCAAACACATAACAACTCTCAACAATTCTGCAGTCACACTGGTGCACCATTCATTCACACATCACACATTCAAACCTTAGATATCCACATTCCTTCCTGGGGACATTCCCCCACCCCAGGTCTGCAACGCTTCACTCTACTCATGAGGAAATGGTTCCTCTCTGCCAGATTTTTAAGGCTGTTCTCAGGTGGCTTTTTACAACCACTCTGGGCTTTTGCTTAGAAGTTAGCTTCCTTTCCAGTTCAGTTACCTTCCTATCCGATCTAAACTTTTGGACTTGGCTTCTGGGGGTTCCTACCCAACTCCTTCTGCCCCTCCTGTCTCTGCTCTCTTCCTGAGTTCCCTAGTGAATCGGCTCTGGAGCCCTGTGTCCGTAGTGGCTTTGCAAGTCTCCGCAAGCAGCCTGTACGGGACAGGCATGTGGATGGTGGTCTGTTTGCCCGAAAGTGCATCTGCCTCTCAGCAGACTGGACACAACAACTGAATTCCGGCCAGTTCTGCAGCCGGCAATTCCCCCTTGCATAACTCTTTCTCTACCGTTAGCTGAAAGGGACTCTTAGTGACCTGGGAAGCACCTGCGCTTCCTAGGCTCCCGCCCACTCCTGCAGCTTCTGCAGCTGCTGTGGAATGGGAGTCACCCAAGCCCCCATGTCTGAACTGGATGGTCGGGTAGAGATGCACTGGAGCTGATGGTTCTATTTATGCTGGGGGTTTCTCGGTCTCTACCCGGGCTGGACTGACTGCTGCAATTATCTGTCTACACTTGCTCCAAGTCCCTATGATTTTGGCAGGCACTCAGGTTTCTTCTTTGAGGCATTTCCTTACTCTGTCCTAAATCTCTGGATCCATCGTGCCTGTTTCTGGGTAGAACAGACAGTGTTCCCCCAGATGCATCACGAGTTCTGTCAGGCTGCTCCTCCGTACCCTTATGCAAAATAGCCAGGCCAGGCCCTTGAGCTCCTCCACCTGAGCTCTTTGCCTGATGGATGAGTTTTGCCCCCCCCCCACAAGCCCCCATTACTACCGGATTGGGGGTTCCCTGGATTTGCTTCTGCAGGATGAGTCGGCACGCCTTTTGAGGTAGTACAGCGGGGCAAGTGATGCACAGGACAATGTCCCTCTGGTCTGGTTAGTAGATCGGGATCGTGGCTATGGCTCTCTGCAATGGGCTTCTGCTGCTCTGCTGTTCAGGATTGTGGCTCTCCCCTGGCTTTGGAATGCATCCATTCAGATATGTGGGGTCTGCCGGGCTTACGGTCGTGTTGGCTTCCTTGCTTCAGGATCATCGCGGCCTCCGCTAGGGACCGCATTGGCCTTGCCTTGAGATTGCATCGGGTTCCGATCGGGGTAACATTCCGATCAGAATCATGTCAGGGTCACCAGATGTTGCGATGGCTCCCTGGTGTGGGAGTGGCTGGCCGCAAGGAAGACGCGCAAGACAATTGTGCGGTGAAGTCCAGCCCTGATCTTGGTCAGGTGGTACGTATTTATTACCCTGCCTTGGGGTGATACATGCGTAAGATGCGCGTGACCCCCTAACACAGAAGGCTTGCATACGTGGCATTTTCCGGTGGTCAAGACAATACCTGCTCTTGGACATTGCCCTGTGGTTAATAGCCAACCCACAACTAATTAAGGTCTGGGCTGGTGAAACCCATTGTTCCTGCCCTATCTCGGAGCCTTATGTGTATTGACTCCAGATGCCTAGTTTGTTCTGCTGTCTGGCACGGCTTATTTGCCCATCTTAATCTTCAGCCAGAAGTGGAGGATTGTATATTTCCATTAGAGTCACCATCTCTGGTTTTTGCCCTGTTTCTATCGTAGCCATCAGCCCCCCAAACTAACTAACTAGCCCTCACCCCAATTGCCTTTCCTGCCAAGCCTGGTTGGTCCCCGGATCTGTGGAAGGCTGGGCAAACCCCTGGGGAAAGGTTTGGCCAATTATTCCTGCAGGCAACCCACAGTTTACGGATGAGTTTACAACGGGGAAAACCACGTGTCTGGCCCATTCAGCTGTCTGAAGGGGAGTGGTCTGGCCCATGGTACGAAAACCTTGAGAACCCCTGATCTAAACAAAGGTTCTCCTCTCTTCCTGTGCTTGTTCTCCATTTAATTTTCCTTGCAGGTACCTCTGGTCTTTGTTTCTTGTGATATGACCAAAATATTCTAATGCTCCGAATGTTATCAGTTTTGTGATTATTATTTTTTGTTTATGCATTCGTCTTGGTACTTTTTTACCGTCTCAGTCCAAGAAACTTTTAACCTCCTATGACAAATCAGTATTTCAAAGGCTTCTTTATATATTTTTAAATATTTAATATTTTAATATTAATATATTTAAAATTGCCCATCCAAATCCATACAGTAGAACCAAGAATACATAGCACCATACAACAGGCATTCTCAAAACCTTTCTGTTTTTATTGTGAACTGCAATCCTCTCCTTAAGAATACTGTTCCAGGCCATCTCATTCCTGATTTTTGTTGCTCGGCTAAGATCCTATTGTTCACTCAGCCAAATTCCAAAGTACTTTATTTACTTTTCTGGATCCCTCTCAGGTATGATGTTTTTAGGTGCACGCAGGATTGCTCCATTTTTATTATCAGGATATGTGATTTCTGGGATTGAACCTTTCTGCTTTCAATTTCCTTTCTGCTTTCAATTTCCCAGTATTAAGTGGTTTAAGAAGACAGCTTAGCTATTTCATGATACTGGGAAATGAAAATGTCCTCTGCAGCTTTGTAGAGGGGCTGGGAAAGGAAGCACAAGGATTTTAAAAAACCTTTTAGGACAGTACTTGAGATCAGGCAGAGGAGCAAGATGGGGTTGCAACAGCCCCCTCAGCAGTAGTGGCACTTCCTAGCTGATGGGGGAGAAATCTCCATGTTGGCTAGGATTAGGAAGTGGCTCTTAAACTGGGCTGCCGCCATTGCACCAGTCCACCCAGTGGTGGGATTCAAATATTTTTACTACCAACTCTGTGGGCATTGTATGGTGGGCATGGCCAGGGGGAAAGCCCTGTGTTGCACCCGAATTAGGACTACTTTATTTCAAAACTTGGATGGGTGGGGCCAGCCGGAATTTCTGCTACTGGTTCTGGTGAACTGGGGTGAATCTGCTGAATCCCACCATTGAGTCCACCCCAATGTGCCCCAAAACCACGCAAAGAGCAGGCTATATGCCCATGTAGACATCCTTTCTGAGAATTATTGTTAATCATCAGTTCATACCTGTCAAGTATCCCGGATTCGCCGGGACTTCCCATATTTCTGCGCCGCTTCCTCTATTTTCCCACTGCCATCCCGTAACTTAACTGGTGGGGTTTAGTGTATGAGAACCAAGACAATAGAACAGCCGAAAGGTTGGCTTAACACATCTTTATTGCATGATGGTCCGGGGGAACATGTGGTAATGGCGGATGAACAGCTCAATATATACTGTGGCTATACATTTGAATGTGGCTCCTCAATAGCCCATTGGCTACTGTCTGCGTGACGTCATTCCCCGTCACGCCCTTCTTGTCCAGGTGAGGTGATGGTGGGAATCTTCCCGCGCTGTAGGTATTTGGGGAATTGGAACCATGTGAGCTGGGCGCTCGCTATTGCCCCTAGTGGTCACTAGCTCGCGTCCTGATACAGAAGGTTACAGTGTTACAGCTGGTGATTATTATATCCACTCATTCGAGTGTTGCATTACTTAAAGGCACAATATTCCAAACACAACATCCCTCCCCCCTAGGATGAAACGAAGTCTCTCATCCAATATGGTTTATTGCAAGCGCGTTTTGGGCGCAAGGCTGGCTGGCTTGTCCCGGGGGCGCTATCACTTCTCTGTTCCCTGGTCTCTTGTCCTGCAATGGGAGAGGGAGACTCGTTAGTGACTTGCCGTGGTTCCGCGGCTTTCGGGGTCGGGGTAAACTCCATTGTGGGAAAACCGGGGGCACTGGGGGCTAACGAAAAACCCTGCTTCTCGCTTGGATGGGTGGGGGACCACTCCGAAACCCCCCTGGTTTTGTAACTCAAAATCAAAATCATCTTCTGGGGTATCTGTGGGGGTATCCCTCAGGATATCTGCGGGGACAAACTTATTCCCTTCCCCCCTTGGTGGGACCACTGACCCCCCTCTCCTCCCCCTTGGGCTGAACGGGTGGGGGAGAACCCTAACGTTGAATCCAGTTCCGCGCTGTCCGCGCTCTGGTTTCTGGAAACCCGACGCCGGAGTTGGTCCGTGTGTCGCCTCCAGAGTAGACCTGTGCTGGTCTCGACGCAGTACGACACGGGACCCGTTTGCCCAATGACTACGCCCGGTACCCAGGCTGGCCCTGCGCTAGCATAGTTTCTGCAATGGACCGGGGCGCCTATTTCAAAACTCTGTGCCCGCTAACCCGACGTTCCTCCCAGTGTCTTCCACCCTCGTAGGGTCTAGCCTGGTCAGTACCGTGGTCAGTTTTCTGCGCATTAGGAGCTCTGCGGGTGAGTATCCTGACGCTAGGGGGGTCACCCTATATCCCAGCAAAAACTGGCACAACTGCAGGTTTAAATCCCCGGGGCCCATGCGCCTCAGCGCGTCTTTGGTGGTACGCATGAGGCGTTCTACTTGGCCATTCGTCGCCGGGTGGAAAGGCGTGGAGGTGATGTGCCGGATGGCGTTGATGTCGGTGAATGCCCTGAATTCGGCGGACGTGAAGCAACTAGCGTTATCGCTAATAAGCGTGTCGGGTATGCCGAACGAGCTGAACACCCTGCACAATTGTTTAATCGTTGCGGCTGAGGAGGTGTTCGCAACTGGGGTAACCTCTAACCACTTGGAGTAAGCATCCACTATGAGGAGAAAAAGCGATCCTCTGAAAGGGCCCGCGAAGTCAATGTGCACGCGGGACCATGGCCCCTTTGCCGCATCCCATTCCCTGTGCGGGAGTTGAGCCTCTTTGGGCCGGGAGCTTTGGCAACTCTCACAAGTGCCCACCATGTGCTCGATATCGGCGTCCAACTGGGGCCACCAGAAGTAGCTCCTGGCCAGTGCTTTGGAGCGGACAATTCCAGGGTGGCTGACGTGCAGCAGCTTGAGCACTCTTGCTCTCAGGGACTCAGGGACGACCACCCGCTGGCCCCACAGGAGGCAACCCCTCTCCATGGACAGTTCTAACTTTTTCCTAAAAAACGGGGCAAATTCCGCCGCCGGGGAGGACGTTGGCCACCCTTTCTGCACCCATGAACTAACCAGGGCCAACGTCTTGTCCCTGCCCATCGCCTTGGTGATCTCTGCGGGCACTACGGGGGGTGAATCTAGGACCTCTATCATGAGCACTTGGTGGTCTTGTTCCACCTCGCACACGTGGCTGCCCGTGTGGGGGAGGGGTGACCTCGACAGGGCGTCCGTGTGGCTTATGTCCTTTCCAGGATGATACACCAGTGCATTCTGGTACGCGTTTAAAAAAATGGCCCACCTGAGCATCCTAGGGGACAGAATCTGTGGCGTGGGCTTGTCTGCGGTAAAAATGCCTAGCAGGGGCTTGTGGTCAGTCACGACGGGAAAGGGGCGGCCATAGAGGAAATCGTGGAACTTTTTTGTCCCAGCAATTATCGCTAATGCCTCCCTGTCTGTCTGTGTGTAGTTACGCTCTGCCTTAGACAGGGACCTGGAGTAGAACGCCACCGGGGCTTCCCGCCCGTTCTCCAACACATGGCACAGGACCGCCCCCACCCCCACTGGAGATGCATCACATATCAGAACCACTGGTTTCTTGGGGTCAAAATGGGTTAATATGGCGTCCGAGGATAAGAGTTGTTTCAGCTCATTGAATGCCCTCTCCTGGCTCTCGCCCCATTTCCACGCCTCGTCCTTTTTCAGTAACTTATGAAGCGGCTCTGCTACCGACGCCTTCCTAGGCAGAAAGGAATGATAGATGTTTAAGAGCCCTAGGAATGACTAGGAGCATTTTGAACGGCGGCCACCTTTGATTCGGAGGGTTAATGCCTGCAGGGGTTACCCAAAAACCCAGGAACTCAACCTCTTTTGCGAAGAAGACGCATTTGTCTTTCCGCAACCTCAACCCCGCCTTTTCAAATACCGTCAGTACTTTGTCTAGCCTTTCGGCCAATTCTGACTCACTCCCCCCATTATCAATACGTCATCAAAATATGGCAAGATCCCCTCCAGACCCTTTAAGAGACGTTCCACTAATGATTGGAAGATGCCTGGTGCTGAATTCACGCCAAATTGCAGGTGCGTCACCTGGAACACCCCCTTATGAGTGACTATCGTTTGTGCAGCAGCTGCAGCTGGGGTTACCGAGAGCTGCTGATAGGCCTGCACCAGGTCAAGCTTTGCGAAACACTTTCCCCCATGTAACCTGGCCAACAGGTGGCTGACTACCGGCACCGGATACGCATTTGGGCGTATCGCCTTATTAATGGTACATTTGTAATCAGCGCATATTCAAACCTCCCCGTTGGCTTTCAGCGCTGTTACAATCGGAGTTTCCCACTCCGCGGAATCAACAGGAACAAGGATCCCCTGGCCCACCAATTTGTCCAGTTCCGCCTCTATTTTATCCTTAAGTGCAAAAGGCACCCTTCGCGGTTTGAGTCTTATTGGGTGGACCTCCGGATCCAGGTCGAACGCGACTGGGGGCCCCTTGAATTTTCCGAGTCCCTTCTTGAACACTTCGGAATGCGCGTTGCACACCTCCTGAATTGGGTCAGTCCCAACGGCATGCACCCCCCCCCCCATGAACAAACCCAGGGGCTTAAACCATTGAGTCCCGAGGAGGCAACAACTCCCCCCTTTGAGAACAACCAGGGGAAGTTCCGTGGTGTGTTGCTTGTATTGGACCTTGAATTTTCCAACCCCCAACACCGGAATGCTATTCCCTTGCACGTCCCGCAGCATAGACCTCAGTGCTTTGAGCTTGGGCCGCACGTTGGGGGAAATTCCCAAAAACTCCCTCTGGGAAATGATGGAATATGAGGAACCCGAGTCTATCTCCATCTTAACAGGGACCCCTTGCACCAGTACCTCAACAAAATATCGTGGGTGTCCTAAGGACATGCTGTGGACTGCCGTGTCGTCGTCACTGTCGTCGGAGATGCGGCCCACGCTGTCCTGCTTCCTCGAGGGCCGTACGCCTTCCTGGCCTTTCGGTGAGCGGTCTGTTGAGCCTCTCTGGTCTCTGCGCCGCCGTCTGGAGACCTTGGCTATGTGGCCTCAGCTCCCGCAGTTGTGGCACTCGGCCTTCCTGAATGGGCACATGATGCGGTCATGGAGCGCCCCGCAGCCATCGCAACGCCGGCCATCCTTCCGCACCTTCCGGATGTCCTCGTCCTCGCTGCTCTCCGTGGAGGAGTGTGGTGCCCGCCTGGCCGCCTGCACCAAGCCCGCTGCCTTGTCGGGTTGTGGGGGCCTCGCTCTGAACCCCTTAACCCCGGTCCTCGTGGATTCCGCTGCCTGCGCCTCCTTCACAACCTCTTGCAGCGTCGGAGGCGGCTCCTTGTTCATCAGCTTTCGCTGAACCTCCTCGTCCCACAGGCCGCACAGCATGCGGTCCCTGAGGGCGATTTCCAGGTTCTCCCACTTGCATGGGCCGGCGGCCAAACGGAGGGACGCTGCAAAGGCAGCTACGGACTCACCAGGCACTTGGACTCTCCTCCAGAACGTGTCCCGAGCTGAAAACATTGAAACCGAGGGCTGGAAATGGTCGCGCATCGCTTTCAGGAGCTGCTTGACCGGCACTTCGTTCACCTTCTTCGGAGACACCAGGTCCGCCAATACCTTCATGGCGGGAAACCCGAGCATCCTGATGAGAATGGCCCTCTTCTTCCCCTCGTCTGAGATGTCAGACACCATCAGTGCGCTTTGGAAGTCCATCTCGAACAGCTCCCATTCTTCCGGTTTGTTGATGTTGAAACCGGAGTGCGTTGTCTTGATTCCGTGGGGATCCATTATTCCACCTTCGTTGCCAATTTAGTGTATGAGAACCAAGACAATAGAACAGCCGAAAGGTTGGCTTAACACATCTTTATTGCATGATGGTCCAGGGGAACATGTGGTAATGGCGGATGAACAGCTCAATTTACACTGTGGCTATACATTTGAATGTGGCTCCTCGATAGCCCATTGGCTACTGTCTGCGTGATGTCATTCCCTGTCACGCCCTTCTTGTCCAGGTGAGGTGATGGCGGGAATCTTCCCGCGCTGTAGGTATTTGGGGAATTGGAACCATGTGAGCTGGGTGCTCGCTGCAGGAGAAATAGTGGTGGCGCTGCAGGAGAAATAGGTGGGCAGGCTAATTACACCAAAGCAGGAAGTGATACACTAGCCTAGCTTCTTGCTCTCCCTGCAACCAGGAAGCATGGCTTTCCCCCTCCATTTTCACCACATGGAGCAAGGCACAAAGGTAAATAAAACTCTTTCTTTTTATGCATAGGTTTGGTTTCCCAATGTTGGTTAGAAACAGCTCCAAATGAATTACGTAATTTTGACCTGGCCACCCCCCTGACCCCACATAATTTTTCTGTAATTCGGATGGCAAACCCCATCCCCTCCTTTGAGGATCATGTAATTGTTGAATGGCCCCATAGATATATTCAAAGCTAGTTGGATCACTTCATCTCCAGGCCAAATCAGTGGCTGTGTGATTCCGGGAGTTGTAGTAGTTAGAAAAGTGAATTTCTTAACCTGTGCTCCAAAGACTTCAAAACCTCTTCCCCTCTATGCAGGGGTAGATTATAAATTCACATCACCTAAGATACTTTCAAGAAATCATTTACTGAATCTGTCCCTCCCAGACCAAACAGGAAACTGGATGCCATTTGATGTGAGAAAATCATATACAGTGGAATCTCATACAACAATCGCCCCATATAGCAATGAAATCGCATAACAATTAGGTTTTGGGGGGAAATGTGTCCTGCATAACAATTTTCCCTATGGAAAAAAATTGTACAACAATTTTTCAATGGGAAAACCCACTTGGCAAAAAAATCGTTGTACAATGCATCCCATAGGAAAAATTGCTATGCGATGCATGCATTGTATAGCAATTGTTTCATACAACAACGAGCCCCATGGAATGGATTAAAATCGTTGTATGAGGTACCATTGTATTTGTAGGCTTGCTAGGCACTCTTACTTTAAAGAAAGCTGTTACATTTGTAACACATTTGAAATAGACACAAAAAGCAAACAATATGCATTTCTATTCTGAGCACAAATACACTTTAATAAATGGAAACAGGCATCTATGAATTGTCCCATAAACAAATTCATTGGAAAATGTGTGCAAAGATACATAGATTTTTCCCCCCTGTAAAAAATAACATAAATATCTGGAATGAATCAGCATAGAATGGACTTGGAGGTGAAAAAAGAAGGACATATGTGGGAAAAGCACTGGGCAGATCTGCCAAAGTGTCTGATGTTCAATTAATTTGAAGTTCATCTTTCTGTAAGTATTTGAGGTGCCAAATTTTGTTAGAATTCAGCACTATAAATAATTCCTGTAGCTTCAAATACCACTTTCTCTGACATCACCCAAGAAACAGCTGGGCAAATGTTGTGACCTCTCTTCTAATAATCTGTTCCTCCCTAGCACAACTTTCTGGACACCATCCACCTTCTGTTTTTCCCAAAATAGGGAAGGGGGGAAATCACATGCTCTGTAACTGGCTGTTCATCAGATCACTTGGGACGTCCCCTCTTATTTTGCAAGATATGGAAGGTGGATCTCTATGGGTGTTGTGTTCTGTAAAGCTGTGCCTTTAACAATGTACCTTAGCCATGTGGTAACAATGTAACCTTTCTGTGTGCAACATTATAACCTTCAGCTGTATCAATGTAAACCTGATAAGGGGACGCGAGCTAGTGACCACTAGATGGCAATAGCGAGCGTCCAGCTCTCTTGGCTCAGATTCACCTGGATCAGCAGCGCGGGAAGATTCCCGCCACCTCTTCACCTGGACAAGAAGGGCGTGACCTTCTACGACGTCACGCAGGCAGCAATCAATAGTCTGTCGACGAGCCACTTTCAAATGTATAGCCAGCTGTATATATTGAGCTACCCATCCGCCATTACCACATGCTCCTCCGGATCATCATGCAATAAACCTTGTGTTAAGCCAACCCTTCGGCTTTTTCGTTGTCTTTGGTCCCTTACACTAAATTGGCGACGAAGGTGGGATCATGGCAGCCCACGGGACCAAGACATGCGCCGGTTTCGAAATCAGGAAACCGGGCGACTGGGAGATCTTCGAAATGGACTTCCAGGCAGCACTGATTGAGTCCGAAGTCACGGAAGAGGCAAAGAAAAGGGCCATCTTCACCAGGATGCTCGGACAAGAAACCAAAAGGACCTTGGTGGACCTGATCGCACCGAGGAGGGTGAGCGAATTCAAGGCCAAGGAACTCATGCAGATGCTGCGTGAGCATGTCCGGCCCGCCACGGCGATGTTTCCTGCTCGGAGTGCGTTCTGGAGGCGAGTCCAAGCGCCCGGGGAGACGGTCGCCGCATTCGTGGCGGCCCTGCGGCTGGCGGCCGGCCCGTGCAAATGGGAGAATGCCGAAATCACCCTCCGGGACTGTGTGCTGTGCGGCCTGAACGACGCCGAAACCCAGCACACATTAATGAACCAAGAGCCGCCTCCCACGTTGCAGGAGGTCGTCAGAGCGGCACAGGCCACGGAAGCTACAAAGGCCGGGGTCCAAGAACTCCAGGAATGGCGGCCGAAGTCGAGCAAGGCAGAGACTCCGGTGCATGCGGCCCGGCGAGCTTCGAGGTCGTCCGCAGAGAGCAGCGACGACGAGGACGTCCAGAGGGTCCGGAAAGAGAGCCGGCGGTGCGACGGCTGTGGAGCGGCCCACGACCGCGTAAAATGCCCGTTTCGGAAGGCCGAGTGCCACAACTGCGGCCGCCGCGGGCACATCGCCAAGGTGTGCAGGAAGAGGCGCGAGACCCGGAGAAGCTCAGCAGACCGTTCCGCGGGACAAGACCGCTCAACGAGACCCAAGGACGGCGCCCAGGCCACACGGAAGTAGGACGGCGTGGGCCGCATCTCCGACGGCACCGAGGACAACGCCCCAGTTTTCAGCGTGTCCGTAGGACACCCCCGCTACTTTGTTGAGGTACTAGTTCAAGGGGTTCCCATTAGCATGGAAATTGACTCGGGGTCCTCATATTCAATCATTTCCCAGAGGGAGTTTTTGAGAATTGCCCCCCACAGGCGACCCAAGCTCAAAGCGTTGAGGTCCACACTACGGGACGTGCAAGGGAACAGCATTCCAGTGTTGGGGGTTGGAGAATTTCAGGTTACATTCAAGAAGCACGCCGCGTCCCTCCCTCTAGTCGTGCTAAAAGGGGGAGATTGCAGCCTCCTTGGGACTCAATGGTTCCAGCCCCTGGGGTTGTTTATTGGGGGGTGCACGCCGTTGGGATGCACGCCGTTGGGTCTGACCCGATTCAGGAGGTGTGCGAGGCGCACCCCGAAGTTTTCAAAAAGGGACTGGGGAAATTCAAGGGGCCCCCAGTGACTTTCGACCTGGACCCGGAGGTCCGCCCAATTCGACTCAAACCACGCCGGGTGCCGTTCGCACTCAAGGACAAGATAGAGGCGGAACTGGACAAATTGGTGGGCCAGGGAATCCTTGTGCCTGTTGATTCTGCGGAGTGGGAAACTCCAATTGTAACCGCACTAAAGGCCAATGGGGAGGTCCGCATATGCGCTGATTACAAGTGCACCATCAACAAGGCGATCCGCCCGAATGCGTATCCGGTGCCGGTAGTCAGCCATCTGCTGGCCAGGTTACACGGGGGAAAGTGTTTCGCTAAGCTCGACTTAGCACAGGCCTACCAGCAGCTCACTGTGTCCCCTGCCGCAGCTGCTGCGCAGACCATAGTCACCCATAAGGGGGCGTTCCAGGTGACGCGCCTTCAGTTCGGCGTGAATTCGGCGCCTGGAATTTTCCAATCACTCGTGGAACGCCTCCTGAAGGGGCTAGAGGGGGTGTTGCCTTATTTTGATGACGTGTTAATAACGGGGGGGAGTCGGGTCGAATTGGCCAAGAGGTTGGGGAAGGTCCTGACAATATTCGAAAAAGCGGGGTTGAGACTGCGAAAGGACAAATGCGTCTTCTTCACGACCGAGGTTGAGTTCCTGGGGTTTTGTGTGACTCCTGAGGGGATAAAACCATCCAAATCCAAGGTGGCCGCCATTAAGAAAGCCCCCCGCCCCACCTCCAAGCCCGAGCTGCAGTCGTTCCTAGGGCTGCTCAACTTTTACCACTCCTTCCTCCCCCGGAAGGCAGCAGTAGCTGAACCGCTACACAAACTGCTTTAAAAAGATCAGACATGGAAGTGGGGCGAGGACCAGGAAAGGGCATTTAGCGAACTAAAAAGTCTCCTAGCGTCTGATGGCATACTGACCCATTTCAACCCCAAACGCCCGGTAGTCCTGACCTGTGATGCATCCCTGGTGGGGGTGGGGGCGGTGCTGTGCCACGTGCTGGAAGACGGAAGGGAGGCCCCGATAGCATTTTACTCCAGGTCCCTGTCCCAAGCGGAGAGAAACTACGCACAGACAGACAGGGAGGCACTAGCAATAGTTGCGGGGACGAAAAAATTTCACGATTTTCTGTATGGCCGCCCCTTCACCATTGTAACGGACCACAAGCCCCTGCTAGGCATTTTTACCGCAGATAAGCCCACCCCACAGATCCTGTCCCCGAGGATGCTCAGGTGGGCCATTTTTCTCAATGCGTACCAGCACGCGTTGGTCTACCGGCCCGGGAAAGAGATCAGCCATGCGGACGCTCTATCAAGGTCTCCCCTCCCCCTGACGCCCAGCCAGGTGAGCAAGGGGGAGTGGGACCATCAAGTTCTTATGATAGAGGTGCTGGATTCGCCCCCCGTAATGCCCGCCGACATTGCCAAAGCGACAGAGAAGGACAAGACGTTAGCGGCAGTTAGCTCCTGGGTGCAGAAAGGGTGGCCGGCGTCCTCCCCAGCGGTGGAGTTCGCCCCATTTTTCAGGAAAAAGTTAGAGCTGTCCCTAGAGAGGGGGTGCCTCTTGTGGGGGCAGCGGGTGGTGATTCCCACTTCCCTTCGGCCACGGGTGCTCAAACTGCTGCACGTCAGCCACCCCGGCATCGTACGATCCAAGGCGCTGGCCCGGAGTTACTTCTGGTGGCCCCAGCTGGACGCCGACATTGAGCACATGGTCGGCACTTGTGAAAGTTGCCAATGCTCCAGACCAGAGGAGGCCCGCCTTCCCCACAGGGAATGGGACTCGGCCAAGGGGCCGTGGTCCCGGGTGCACATTGATTTCGCGGGCCCGTTCAGAGGCACCCTGTTTCTTCTTGTCGTGGACGCCTTCTCCAAGAGGTTGGAGGTTATCCCAGTCACGAGCACCTCCTCGGCCCAGACCATTAAGCATTTGCGGAGGCTCTTTTCCACGTTCGGCATACCCGACACGTTAATTAGCGACAACGCTAGTTGTTTCACGTCCTCCGAGTTTAGGGCATTCATGGAGATTAACGCCGTTCGGCATATCACCTCCGCCCCGTTTCACCCATGGTCAAGTAGAGCGCCTCGTCCGCACCACGAAGGACGCGTTGCGGCGCATGGGCCCCGGGGACCTGAACCTACAAGTGTGTCAGTTTCTGCTAGGGTACAGGGTGACCCCGTTGGCGTCAGGATACTCCCCCGCAGAGCTCTTAATGCGTAGGAAACTGACCACCATCCTTACTAGGCTAGACCCCACGAGGGTAGAGGACAAGGGAACGGACATTGGGCTAGAGGCCACGAAGAGTTTCAGTGTAGGCGACCCCGTGCATTGCAGGAATTACGCCAGCGCGGGCCCAGCTTGGGTACCGGGCGTAGTTGTGGAGCAAACTGGCCCTGTGTCGTACCGCGTGGAAACCAGCACAGGGCTACTGTGGAGGCGGCACGCGGACCAGCTCCGACGCAGGGTCTCCGATGAGCAGGACACAGACCAAACAGAGAAAAAATCAGCGTTAGGGTTCTCCCCCACCCGTTCAGCCCAAGGGGGAGGGAAAGGGGGCCGCGGGTCCCCACCAAGGGGGGAGGAGGATGTTCTCGTAGATATCCTAGGGGATCTTTCCGAGGAGGAGGAACCCGACCCCATACATATCTCGCGGAATTCCCCCACAAATGTGGATACCCCAACTGAGTTAGAATTTGATTTTCAGAACCGGGGGAGTTTTTCGGAGTGGTCCCCCACCCGTCCAAGTGAGAAGAAGGGTTTTTCGTTAGCCCCGATTGCCCCCGGTCTGCCCACAATGGAGTTCTTCCCTTCCCCTAAGGCCGCCAAACCGCGGCAAGCCACTAACGAGTCTCCCTCTCCCATTACAGGACAAGGGACCAGGGAACAAAGAAGCAGTAGCGCCCCCGGGGGGGTCAACCCTCATCACGGGCCAAACGCACATGCAATAAGCCATCTTGGCTGAGAGACTTCGTCTCATCCTAGGGGGGAGGGATGTTGTGTTCTGTAAAGCTGTGCCTTTAACAATGTACCTTAGCCATGTGGTAACAATGTAACATTTCTGTGTGCAACATTATAACCTTCAGCTGTATCAATGTAAACCTGATAAGGGGACGCAAGCTAGTGACCACTAGATGGCAATAGCGAGCGTCCAGCTCTCTTGGCTCAGATTCACCTGGATCAGCAGCACGGGAAGATTCCCGCCACCTCTTCACCTGGACAAGAAGGGCGTGACCTTCTACGACGTCACGCAGGCAGCAACCAATAGTCTGTCGACGAGCCACTTTCAAATGTATAGCCAGCTGTATATATTGAGCTACCCATCCGCCATTACCACATGCTCCTCCGGATCATCATGCAATAAACCTTGTGTTAAGCCAACCCTTCGGCTGTTTCGTTGTCTTTGGTCCCTTACACTAAAATGGGACAAGATCTCATTGAAGATGTTCTAGGGAAACTCTGATGGAAGGCATGGAAGTAGGGCAGATGTGGGCTCATACACCCCCCCCCCACTATGTTGGAGAACATCTTTTGACCCTGAAGATCAGATACAGGCAATGCTCAAACTTTGGGGCATTTGGGGCAACATGAAACATGGCATCTCTGGGAAGTCCCTCTCAATATCAGGTAAAGGCAGTGGTGGGCATCAGCAGGTTCACACCAGTACGCACATACCAGTAGTAAAAATGGCTGGCCCCACCTACCTCCCCATCCCACCCACCTCCTCCTCCTCCTCCTAGAAGAGGCTTCAGAGGGGGCTGGCTCCATTTCCCCCTTCATCAAAAGCTTTTCCTGGCCTCCATTTGGCCCCAAAGTGCATCCCCAGCCACTCCGGAGTGGTTGGGGAGGCACTTTGGTGTGAAACAGAGCCCCGGAAAAGCCTTGGGTGAAGGGAGAAATGGCTTCAGAGGGGGCTCTTCACTATAGAGCTATGAAAATAGAAGCCTCTTCTATTTTCATCACTCTATTGCAAACCTCACAAGCCATTTCCCCCTTCTCCAAGGTTTTTCCTGGACTCCGTTTCACCCCAAAGCACATCCCCAGCCACTCCAGAGGCGCATTGGGGTGAATTGGAGCCCTGGAAAAGCCTTGGAGAAGGAAAAATGGCTTCAGAATTTTACTATTTTGGTGTATGAGAGTCAAGACACAGGAAACAGCCAAGGGCTGGGTTAACTCAGGTTTATTGCATGGTGGACAGAGGGAACATGAGGTAATGGCGGACGAACAGCTCTATATATATGGTAGTAACGTATTTGAATGTGGCTCCACGATAGCCCATTGGCTACTGCCCGCGTGACGTCATGGCTGGTCACGCCCTTCTTGTCCAGGTGTAGGTAGCGGTGGGAAACTTCCCGCGCTGTGGCCTTTGATGGGTTTGAACCAAGAGAGCTTGGACGCTCGCTGCTGCCAGCTGGTGGTCATTAGCTCGCGTCCTATTACAGGGTTTATAGTGATCAGCTGAAGGTTACATTGTTACTCGTAGGCAAGGTTACATTGGTTCAGATACATTGTTATCACATGTAGAAGGTTACACTGTTAGAACACAACACTCCTCCCCCCTAGGATGAGACGAAGTCTCTCAGCCAAGATGGCTTATTTCGAACACGCTGGGGTCTCGGCGCGGGCTGCCCTGCCCCGGCTTCGCTCCCTCCTCCTTGCTCCCTGGCTTCCTGCCCTGTAATCGGAGAGGATGACTCGTTAGTGGCTTGCCGCGGCTCTGCGGCTTTGTTGGGAGGTGTGTGCTTTGTTTGGGAAGAACCGGGGGCACTGGGGGCTAACGAAAAACCCCTCTTCTCGCTTGGATGGGTGGGGGAACACTCCAAAAAACCCCCCCGGCTAGCAAAATTAAAATCGTAATCGAATTCGGGGGAAGCGGCAGCGGCGGCTGCAAACTCCTTTTCCCCCTCCCCGGGCTCGGATAGAGCTGGTAGAGCTGGCGTGTCAAAAGGATATGAGCCGGGCTCACTGCTTTCCCCCCTGGCTTTGGACTGGTGTCCTTCTCTGTCTCCCCCTTGGGCTAAACGGGTGGGGGAGAACCCTATCGCTGAATCTGGTTGCTGAGCCCCACTGATCGGTCCCTCACTCACTCGGCGCCGCAGTTGGTCAGCGTGCCTCCTCCAGAGGAGACCGGTGTTCGTTTCCACCCGATACGACACTGGTCCCGTCTGTTCTACTATCGTCCCTGGCACCCAGGCTGGGCCCGCGTTGGCATAGTTCCTGCAGTGTACAGGATCGCCTACGCCGAAACCTTTCGAGACCGCTAAACCTATGTTCTTCCCTTTGTCCTCGACCCTCGTCGGGTCTAACCTGGACAAGATCGTGGTCAGTTTCCTCCGCATCAGCAGCTCAGCCGGCGAGTATCCGGACGCTAAGGGGGTCACTCTGTACGCTAACAGAAATTGACAGACTTGGTGATTTAGATCCCCCGAGCCCATGCGCCGCAGCGCATCTTTTGTTGTGCGCACCAACCGTTCCACTTGGCCATTCGTGGCCGGGTGAAACGGCGCGGATGTGACGTGCCGAATTGCATTTGCCTCCATGAATGCCGCGAACTCAGCGGACGTGAAACAGCTAGCGTTATCGCTGACCAGAATGTCGGGTAAACCGAACGTGGAAAAGACCCTCCTCAGCTGGCCAATGGTAGTGGCGGAGGATGTGCTCTTTACCGGAATGACCTCCAGCCACTTTGAGTACGCATCCACTACCAGGAGAAAAATGGTTCCTCGGAACGGGCCAGCAAAATCTACGTGCACCCTGGACCACGGTCCCCTTGCTGCGTCCCATTCCCTATGCGGGAGACGGGCTACCTCCGGTCGGGAGCCCTGACATGCCTCACAAGTGCCAATCATATGCTCTATGTCGGCGTCCAGCTGGGGCCACCAGAAATAACTCCGGGCCAGTGCCTTGGAACGGACGATTCCCGGGTGGCTGACGTGCAGCAGCTTTAGCACCTTCGGTCGCAGGGACGTAGGAACCACCACCCGTTGGCCCCACAAGAGGCACCCCCTCTCTAATGACAATTCTATTCGTTTTCGAAAAAATGGGTCGAATTCCATGCTTGGGGATGACGCCGGCCACCCCTTCTGTACCCACGAGCATACTTTCTCCAGTGTTCTATCCTTTCCCGTTGCCTTGGCAATGTCGGCCGGTACTAATGGGGGTGAATCTAAGACCTCTATTAGCAATACCTGGCGGTCTCTTCCCACCCCTGCCTTCTGATCGTCCGACAAGGGCAACGGAGACCTTGAGAGCGCGTCTGCATGGCTGATCTCCTTCCCGGGCCGGTATTCCAACTCATGTTGGTATGCGTTAAGAAAAATAGCCCACCGCAGCATTCTCGGGGACAGGATCTGTGGCGTGGGCTTATTTGCAGTGAAGATTCCTAACAGGGGCTTGTGATCAGTCACGATCTTGAACGGGCGACCATACAGAAAATCGTGAAATTTTTTGGTTCCCGCTACTATCGCTAATGCCTCCCTGTCGGTCTGTGCGTAATTCCGCTCTGCTTGGGACAGGGACCTTGAATAAAACGCTATCGGGGCCTCCCTTCCGTCGTTCAACACGTGGCAAAGCACCGCCCCCACCCCCACCGGGATGCGTCGCAGACTAAAACTACTGGCCGTTTGGGATCGAAATGAGTCAGGATTGCCTCGGATGTTAGGAGTTGCTTTAACTCTGTGAACGCCCTCTCTTGCTCGTCACCCCACAGCCATTTTTCCTCTTTTTTAAGTAACTGATGGAGCGGCTCGGCAACAGACGCCTTCCGTGGAAGGAAGGTATGGTAGAAATTGAGAAGCCCCAGAAATGACTGTAGTTCGGTTTTGGATGTGGGGCGAGGAGCTTTCTTGATGGCGGCTACCTTAGATTTGGATGGCCTAATTCCCTCGGGCGTGACACGGAACCCTAAAAACTCAACCTCTGTTTCGAAAAATACACATTTGTCTTTTCTCAGTCGCAGCCCCGCTTTTTCGAACACGGTCAGAACTTTATCCAATCTATGTGCCAGCTCGGCCTTACTCCCCCCCGTTATCAACACGTCATCAAAATATGGCAACACCCCCTCCAGCCCCTTCAGGAGGCGTTCCACGAGCGACTGAAAAAGGCCAGGTGCCGAGTTCACGCCGAACTGTAAACGCGACACCTGGAACACCCCCTTATGTGTAACTATTGTTTGTGCCGCCGCTGTGGCGGGGGTTAAGGGGAGTTGCTGGTAGGCCTGTGCTAAATCGAGCTTAGCGAAACACTTTCCCCCATTCAGCCTGGCCAGGAGGTGGCTGACCACTGGCACCGGGTATGCATTAGGGCGGATCGCCTTGTTAATTGTACACTTATAATCAGCGCAAATGCGCACCTCCCCGTTAGCCTTCAGAGCTGTTACAATTGGAGTCTCCCACTCCGCGGAATCCACAGGAACAAGAATCCCCTGACCCACCAGTTTGTCCAGTTCCGCCTCTATTTTGTCCTTTAGTGCGAACGGTACCCTGCGCGGTTTGAGTCTTATCGGGCGGACCTCCGGGTCTAGGTCGAAGGCTACAGGGGGTCCCTTGAACTTTCCCAGTCCACTTTTAAAAACGGCGGGGTGTGCGTCGCACACCGCTTGTATTGGGTCCACGCCTACGGCATGCACCCCCCCTATGAACAAACCTAAAGGCTGGAACCATTGTGTCCCGAGGAGGCTACAACTCCCCCCTTTTAGCACCACTAGGGGAAGTTCCGCAGAATGTCTCTTAAAACGAACCCGGAATGTCCCGACCCCCAACACTGGAATGCTGTTCCCCTGTACGTCCCGTAGTGTGGCCCTCAACGCTTTAAGTTTGGGCCGCACGTGGGGGTCGATTTTCAAGAACTCTCTCTGGGGAATTATAGAATAGGAGGACCCCGAGTCAACTTCCATCCTAATAGGGGTCCCTTGTACTAGTACCTCAACGAAGTAATGGGGCTGTCCCGCTGACACGCTGAACACAGGAGCGTCGCCCTCGCTGTCGTCCGAGATGCGGCCCACGCCGTCCTGCTTCCTCGTGGTCCGGGCGCCATCTTTGGACCTCGCTGGACAGTCCGGTCTGGCCGAACGGTCTTGTGACTGTCTCCGGCCCTCTTTCACTTTCCTGCATGCCTTGGCGATGTGTCCCCGACGGCCGCAGTTGTAGCACTCGGTTTTTCTGAATGGGCACCTCACGCGCTCATGGGCCGCTCCGCAACCATCGCAACGGCGCCCTCCCCTTCGGACCTTCTGGACCTCCTCGCCGTCGCTGCTTTCCGAAGACGACTTCGAGGTCTGTCGGGTTGCGTGCACCGACTGTCCGGACTTTCCGTGCAACGAGTTTTCCGCTTTGCCGGCCCTCGGACGCCACTCACGCCACTTGTGCATCTCATCTACTCCAGCATTCGTGGATTCCGCGGCTTCCGCGGCCTCTACAACCTCTGTCAGTGTGGGTGGTGGCTCCTTGTTCATCAGGCTGCGCTGCACTTCCTTGTCCTTCAGGCCGCACAGAACTCCGTCCCTGAGGGCCATCTCTAGAAAGTGGTCCCATCTGCAGGGGGTGGCGGCTACTCTCATAGCTGTTACGAAGGCTTCTACTGACTCGTCCGGCGCTTGAACTCGCCTCCAAAACGTGCTCCGAGCGGGAAACATTGCCCTCGAGGGTCGGAAACGCTCACGCAGCAGTTTCATGATGTCATCGGCTTTGAACTCACCCATCTTCTTCAGTGCAATAATGCCCACCAGCGTTCGCTTGGTCTCCATCCCAAGCATGCGGGTGAGGATGGCCCTCTTCCTTTCCTCGTCGTCTTCTTTGACTTTGAGTTCCACCAGTGCCGCCTGGAAGTCCATCTCAAAAAGCTCCCAGTCTTGCGGTTTGGTAATGTTGAACCCGCTCTGTGCCCTGGCTCCTTGGGGATCCATAATCCCACCTTCGTCGCCAATTTGGTGTATGAGAGTCAAGACACAGGAAACAGCCAAGGGCTGGGTTAACTCAGGTTTATTGCATGGTGGACAGAGGGAACATGAGGTAATGGCGGACGAACAGCTCTATATATATGGTAGTAACGTATTTGAATGTGGCTCCACGATAGCCCATTGGCTACTGCCCGCGTGACGTCATGGCTGGTCACGCCCTTCTTGTCCAGGTGTAGGTAGCGGCGGGAAACTTCCCGCGCTGTGGCCTTTGATGGGTTTGAACCAAGAGAGCTTGGACGCTCGCTGCTGCCAGCTGGTGGTCATTAGCTCGCGTCCTATTACAGGGTTTATAGTGATCAGCTGAAGGTTACATTGTTACTCGTAGGCAAGGTTACATTGGTTCAGATACATTGTTATCACATGTAGAAGGTTACACTGTTAGAACACAACAACTATAGAGTGATGAAATTAGAAGAGCAGTTACATGGCCATGGCCACAGTGTGGTGGGAATTTTTTTTATGCCCACCACTGGGTAAAGGTAAAGGTAAAGGTTCCCCTTGCTCAAAAGCCAGTCATATCCAACTCTAGAGTTCAGTGCTCATCTCTGTTTATACCTGTCTGTGGCTGCAGACGTTTCCATGGACATGTGGCAGGCATGCCTCAACATGAAAAAATGATTACCTTCCCACCGAAGTAGTCCCTATTTATCTACTTGCAATTTCTTGATTTTGGACTACTAGGTTGGCAGGAGCTGGGACACAGATGGGAGCTCACTCCATCATGCAGTACCTGGGATTTGAACTCCAACTTTCCAGTCAGCGAGTTCAGCATCTTGACCACTTAAGCCACCGCAATCCCAATATTAGGATCATGTAAAATGGAATCTTGCAAACAACTTCTCAGGGTCCTTCACAGACAGACAACCACTCAGCACTGTTCCTCCCTGTGCTGTGATTTAAATGCTCCAAAGGAGCTGAGTCCCTTGCTAGCATTGCCAGAACTCGGCATGCTGCAAATAATATTCTGCTTTTTCCATCTGTGACTAGATTTATGGCCCAGTGTCAACCTCTCTCCTATTCAGGCCCATCTTTGAGAGAGTGGATTCTGGAATGCAGCTCATGTGATATTTTCCTAAATGTCCCTGTAGTGCCATGAAACCTAGTTATAAAGAAAACAAGGACATGTTTTAACAATAAAACCAATGTGCATGATCTAATTAAATGGCATAATAAAATTAGGAAATAAATGCACAAAGCATGAAAAACTGTTCCTTGAAAAGTGAATCAAATTGGCTTCTTTAAAAGAGAGAGAGAAAGATAAGAGAGAGAGGTTTATGTGGGTAGCTGAGGGATCGTCATTCACTCATCAGTGCAGCCCCAAACCTGACTCATATTTTGGATCTTCCTCTCACTGGGGGGAAATTAAAAAGCATCAGGCACAGAAAGAACTTTCATACTGAGGGAAAAATATTTTCACAGGGCAAGCAATATAAAGGCCTCTAAGAGAAAGCAAGGAAGGAAGAGAAGGAGAGAGAAAGGGATGGAGGGGGATAGGAAGGAAAGATTGATGGATTCTAGGAGCAAATCCAAAATACTGTATTAAAGCCACTTCTGTTTCTCCTTGTGATGATGGTCACTCACCCTCATACCCAGTGGTGGGCATCAGCAGGTTCACACCAGTTCACCAGAACTGGTAGCAGAAATTCTTGCTGGCTCCGCCCATCCAAGTATTGAAATAAAGTAATCCTAATGCGGGTGCAATGCAAAGCTTCCCCCTGGCCACGCCCACCATACCACGCCCACAGTGTGGTAGTAAATTATTATTTTTTGAGCACACCACTGCTCATACCTGTTCTCCACCAGTGGTTAGATGCAGAAACAGTCTAAAGGTAAAACTATGCATTACACATAACTATCATCAAAGCTGAAATCCCCTCAATGTTCAAGACATCTGATTGAGGAAGGCCTTCATTTCAGGGAGTCTGAAAAATCAGATCTTTGTGTGAATTTCTCCCAAAGATCAGTGAAGAACATCACAAGCTTATTTGCAAATTGTGGGTGACAAAGAACGTTTCTGCTGCAATAGTCAGATAATTCTAGTAGTCAAGGAATTGCCTCATCTTGTCATTGGCTATTGGCAACAAACCATTTCAGCTGGTAGTTAGAGAGGATTTTTAGAACAATGACTAATGATTGCAACACAAATTGCAACTGCTAATGGAATTATTATTTTTTGGAGTGTGTTTCTCTCAACACTACTGCTGAGACTTTAATGTCCCTAGAAACATAGTGTAGATAATAAATATAATTAGAGAATGCCTGTAAAACTATCAACATCCTTCTAATTAAACTGGGATTTTTGTTTCACAGCTGAACCCAGGTTCTTTGATAAACTGATTGTTTATCAAATCAGAAACAATTTACAGTGACCCTAATAGGACTTAATATCTATACCTATAAAATGGTGCGTTAACCGTTGGAATGTGACAAAGGATGTTGCACCAGGCCCCACTAGCCCGTAATGGGCCTCCGTTCACTCGCCCGAACCTGGTTCGCAGGTAACTGTCGCGCTGAAATTTTTGACCCGGGGGCAGGAGCCCCCCAGTCGCAAACAAAAAAAGGGAGCTTCAATTCCCAATGTTCCTGCGGCGTGGCTAAGATGGCTGGCGAGTAACATCTTGATTTATGCGCTCGCGCTTATCAATGTGGTAATTGAAGAGAATAAGGAATTAACGAGGCAAATTACTGAGGTATTTTGGTGGCGATAAGTCTCCTTCTTGCCTGGTGGGAAAAGCTGTTGCAGGGCGGTCGAAGTTCGGGAGGTATCCTCGGCGGGAGAGGAAGCGACGGAAGCCGCAGTTTCTCCTGTGCCCCACCCGTAGCACCACCAGCCTCCGCCCCCTCATAATTTCTTCTTATGGCCCCCGAATCCAGCAAATCTTTTCTAAGAGTTAGCCACTCCTCCAAACCCGCTTTAACCAAATCAAGCAGACATAAATACTCCAATGGGTCGGTCCTCTCATCAATAACTTGCGTTTTTTTTATAAAAAAATTTCTGAGAATGGGACCGGCGAGACGGTGGTGAACCGATAAAAGTGGCACCAGCAAGAAAGTGAGTTAAACAACTGATATATATATATTGATGGGAGCTTGAGGTGGCAGTGGATTGTTTTGCCGTGAAGTGATTGGAGGTGGCAAGAGTCGGCAGAAGAGAATAGAGGGGCATTGTACTAGGAGATAATGGCGGCGATCCTGGAAATCGAAAGTGGAGTTTGCTTTTTGGACAATGGCTTTTGAGAGACCCAGGGGAGCTGCAGATTGATTTGAGGTGTGTGGAAGTGGCTATTGAAGAAAAGTGTTTGGTTTTGGGGCGCTAGTCATCTCAGCATTTTGAAGCCGAGGCTGAAGTAAAGAAGAGTGGTTCTTTAAAAAAAAAAGTTTGCCGAGTTGGGGAAGAAGAAGGAGGAGGGGCTTCCCCCTTGAAGCCTGAAGCCGTTGCAGCCGCTGGGAAAAGGGCTTTTGTTTCGTTTGCCCTAAGAGTGGATTTACTTTTTTCTTTTTTACTCCTTCGTTGTGTGGATTATAGCTTTTAATTTTTTCTTGGGAATTTTTCTCCTTTCTCTTTCTCTCCCCTGCTGAGCTGATACAAGTGGATATATTGGGGCATTTGCTCCCTGAAAATACTGGGCATGTTTAGTGGTTGATTTTGGTGGTTGGCTCTGTTGGATTACAAATACTTACTGGTTGTTTGGTTCCTGCTTCCTGCTTCTTGTGGATTACAACAATTGATTTTCTGGCTCTTCTCCATTAACTAGGTTATACTATATTCAAAGGATTGCTGGCAGCTTTGGCTGCATTGGACCAGGCTCAATTGGAGTGTTTAATAACTATATAGTGCATTGCAGCATTACAACTTTCAGTGGACGTTATCATGGATAAGGGCACAAGAGGAAAAGAAAAGGAGGAGGAGCCTGTGGTGAAATCAAAGAGAAAGGAAAAACTACCAACGGAAGAGGTCCCCCTGTCATCATCACCACCACCTGAACCTTATGATCAAACCCAAATTATGGTGGAAATTGGTAAATTGTTTCAGAAGATGGAAAAGATGGAAGAGTGAAGGACAGAAATGAAATGTTGAAAAAGCAAGATAAGGTGGTAGCATTTGTTGTGGATTTAACAAAAAAAGTAGAATTAAATTTACAAAAAATAGAAGGAAATGTGAAGTTGGTTCAAAATGAGGTGAAGGTTATGAGAAATGAAATAAAGGTGTCTCAGGAGGGGGTGAGGGAGAATAAAGTGAAAATGGAGGAACAGGAAAAAAGGATTGATGCTATGGAAGATATGATGAGAAAACAGAATATTGTTATACGTCACGTGGTTGAACAGATGCCAGACCTCTTAAGAGAGAGGGTGGTCCAGTGGTTAAACAATTTAAGTATGGGAAAGGAATTTGTACAGGAAGACATTGTGAGTGCATACAGGGTGGGCTCAAGAAGAGGGAAAGTGGTCCAAAGAAATGTTTTGGTTAAATTTGCAAATTGGGGTGACAAACTTAGAATAATGGCTTTTTTAAAACAAGCAGGTTCTGGCGCCCTGAAAATTGATGATTCTGACGTGGAAGTGTATAACGATATTTCTATTAAGGAAAGAGCTTGGAGGTATAAGATGAAACCGGTAACCAAACTGTTGATGACTAAAGGTGTAAGGTACAATTGGAGATTTCCACAGCAATTGCGTTTTTTTTATAAAAAATGCAAGTTATTGATGAGAGGACCGACCCATTGGAGTATTTATGTCTGCTTGATTTGGTTAAAGCGGGTTTGGAGGAGTGGCTAACTCTTAGAAAAGATTTGCTGGATTCGGGGGCCATAAGAAGAAATTATGAGGGGGCGGATGCTGGTGGTGCTACGGGTGGGGCACAGCAGGGGAGAGAGGAGGAGGAGTTGTCATTGATCATGGTGGAGGAGGAGGCAAGTAAGGAGCAGTGAGCAATAAGTGTTGATGCAACAATTCTTTATATCTAAGACTGTAGAAAGATGGGGTGGCGCGATGCATTAACTCCTACGCACATCTTCCATGTTCCCCCTCTCCCCTCTTTGGATATCGAAGGTGGCTTTTTTTCTGGAGAAAGTGGGGAGAGCGATATTGAGTGTTTTTTGTATATTTTTTCTTTTTCAGGGTAGGGGGTTGGTGGTAGCATGCCTAATGGAGAGTCTGGAAATTAGAGAAGGTGAAATGGTAACAGATTATGAGTAGTATCAAGGTATTAACCTGGAATGTAAAAGGTACAGGTTCCGTTCTTAAGAGGCGGAGCTTACAGTTGGCATTGAAAAAGGATAGACCCGATATAGTGTTCTTACAGGAATCGCATCAAAAGTCAAAGGATACAAATAAGATTTTTTGGGGGGTGGATGCAACACTATGAAATGGCGTTTGGCACTTCAAAAGCGAGAGGAGTCACAACTTTGATTTCTAAGAGATTAGGATTTGAAATAACAAAAAGTATTGTGGATCAGGAGGGCAGGTATTTGATAGTGAGAGGGAAAATTGATGATGAGGAAATACTTTTGGTGAATATTTATGCTCCAAATGAACATCAAGTGGAATTTTTAGAAAAAGTTCGTAAAATTGTGGTTTTAGAAAAAGTGGCAAAGATGATTGTGGCTGGAGATTTTAATTTGATTAGGTCAAATTTAGATTGTATGAATTTAGCAAGGTGTGGAGCAGGTATGAAAGGGAATGTTCTCGATAACTGGATGGTTGCGCTGGGGCTGAAGGATTCTTGGAGAGAGGTTAAGGGGTCGGAAAGGGTATATTCTTATTTTTCACATGTTCATGGGTCCTATTCCAGAATAGATTACGTATTTTTAACGGAAAATTTGGTTAAAAGTATTGAGGGTATCGAAGTAGGAACTTTTAAGGAATCAGATCATGCTAAAGTGTTTTTGGAACTGAGGATACGAAAGGATAGTAGGAGAGGAAGAAGTTGGAGATATGATCCCAATCTATTCAAAGACCAAAAATGTAAAGATCAAATTATGGGAAGTTGGATGGAAAGTTGGCAGTGGAATGATAATGGGGAGGTAAATTTTAATGTGGTTTGGGATGCCATGAAGTCAGTGTTTAGAGGGGAAAGTATAAAGTTAGCAAGTAACAAATACAGATTGTATAAGGCAGCACAGGAGGAAAAAGAAAAGGAAATAAAACAACTACAGGAAGAACATTCAAAAAACAAGGATAAAAAAATCTTTGCTAAATTACAAAGATTGAAGGCAGAGTTATTGGGTAAGGATATAGAAAAAGTAAAAAGAGATCTGATATATCTAAAAAGAGAGTATTTTGAATTTAGCAATAAGAATTCAAGATTACTAGCAAGAGTGGCCAAAGTTAAAAAGGAAAAAAGGGAAATTGGTCAACAAACAAGGAATAAGGTGTAATAAAGCTAGTGATAAATGCAAAATTGTGAAGGATTTTTATCAAGCATTATATGCAAAAAAAGAGATAGATGTGGAGAAGCTTAAAGGGATTTTGGAAAGGCAATTAGGGAGTGGAATAAAGCAGGATCATCGGGACAAAATGGAAGAACAAGTTTCAGAGAAAGAGGTGAAGGAAGTAATCAGCGGTCTGAAGCTGGGGAAAGCTCCGGGAGATGATGGACTCTTGTCCGAGTTTTATAAGGAATTCAAAGATGTTGTGGTGCCAAAATTGGTTAAGCTATATAATTACATTTTAGATGGTGGACAAATACCGACTTTGTGGTATAGCACTATTATCGTTCTGCTGCCAAAAGTGGGGGAAAAATTGGAAAAAGTGGAATCCTATAGACCAATCTCTCTTATAAATCAAGATGCCAAAATCTTCACAGCAATATTGGCTAATCGCTTAAATAAATTTATGGGAGAATATATAAATGTTGATCAAGTAGGTTTTTAAAAAGGAAGGCACATGGCTGATTTGACTAGGAGGGTGTTAGATCTAATTGACAACGTTAATCAAACGAAGGAAAAGGTGGGGTTAATATCTTTAGATATTTTTAAGGCATTTGATTCGCTACAATGGTCTTTGATCAAGGAAATAGTTAATGGCTATGGATTTGGGGATAGATTTAGAAGGGTAATTGATTTGTTATATCAGAAAGGGTTTGCTAGGATTAGAGTTAATGATGAGGTTACAGATGAGGTAAAGCTGGAGGCTGGTACTAGACAGGGTTGTCCCTTGTCCCCTATCTTGTTCATCATGGCAATGGAAATCTTGGCTAAAACAGCCACAACATCTCTAATGGTATTTTGGGTGCATTCTATAATGGTGTTTCTGAGGCTGTTCCACAGGCCCTCCACATCTGCCTTGTCCTCATAAGAACATAAGAACAGCCCTGCTGGAACAGGGCACAGCCCATCCAGTCCAGCATTCTGTCTCACACAGTGGCTCACCATTTGCTTCAGGGTATTCCCAAGCAGATGCTTTCACCTGCTTAGGATTCCCTGTAAATGGCATTGAGAGATATCCTGCCTATCTCTCCAACCCAAAAAGGGCCAAAGTGACTGCACGGTTCCAGAGCAAAGGAGTTGGTAGTTATAGGGTTCTTGAGCTTTTGTGAATGGTCTTTTTTTTGGGTATGAGCTTCCTTAAATTTCAAAGCTTCAGCTTAATTTCTGCCTTAATCAAATAATGGTTCAATCCAATGTCTGCCCCTCTGTAGGCCCTTACATCACACAGTGAAAATCTCCACTTCAGAGTAATACAAATGCAATCAATCTCATTAAAGTTGTATCTCTCTGGTGATTGCAAGGTCACTTTGTGGATATGTAGATGTCAAAAGTACAGTATGCATTATTGACACAGTCTTGTGTGTTCACAGAAAGACACCAGTCATTCAATATTGTTGTTGAGGATGAGTGAATGCAGATCATATTCTCTAATCCATGTTGGTCGCCTGTCTGTCTGTTGGGACATCGGTAATGGAGTAGACTGTACAGCCAGCAACTCAATGTCAAGTGTTGGGTGGCAGTAAATAATCTGACTCCCTAAAGGGGCCAATGGCTATGGGCAGATGAGCCCTTTGTGTGGGGTGATAGTCCCCCTCAGTGAGGAAATGCCACTGGAAACCAACATATTGGGCCCAGAGGCAAAATGAGCGGAGGAGGAACTCTGATTCCCATTGTCATGGAGGTGAAAGAGGCCATGCCAGATGGATTGGCTGTGAAGGCGTGCCTTGACAATATCCTCAAGGCTGCGGCAGTCCATTGCAGTCCCAGTGTTAAATCCTACATGTCTCATTTCATGTGTGCCGCAAAAGATGGCTCTGCGATCACTTTGTGGCAAGATGGGATCCATCTTAAATAAATTCACACCAGTGACATTTTTCCTGCTTCAGGAAAAGAAAATGCATTCTCAGATACAAATTGCAGTCGACAACAATGATGACAACATGGGTGGCCTACCAGTTGGGAAATGAAGTCTCCAATAAGGGAGGATTTAAGTATAGAAGGGATAATGGGTAATAAAGTAAGTATGTATGCAGATGATACATTATTAATGGTGAAGCATCCGGAGGGGGAAATGGATAGGATTAAAGCACAAATCGAGGATTTTGAGGCTATAACAGGGTTGATGATAAATTGGGACAAATCGGAAATGATGTTGTGTAATATGGGGGAAGAGGCGAAGGAAAGGATGGTGGGGCTATCTAAAATACAAATTAAAGATAATTTGAAATATTTGGGGATAATTATTTCAAATAAAGTGGAAGAACTCAAAAGATTGAACTACGACAGCCTGAAGGCAGAATTTAAGATTAAAATACAGAGTTTTCAAAAGTTGAAGTTGTCATAGTTTGGGAGAATTGCAATGTGCAAAATGATGTTGTTGCCGAGGATTAATTTTTTTTTGATGCACTTGCAATCCAATTGAAGGAAAAGGAGATTAGTGAATTTCAAAAAATGTTTAATAATTTTTGTAACGGGGGTAAAAAAATCTAGATTGCCAAAGAAATTCTGGTACCTGCCTCAGAAAGAAGGGGGTTTGGGAATGCCAAATTTGTTAGCGTATTACCGGGCATTTCAAATTAAGAATGTTGTGAAGATTTTGGCGAGGGGAAAAGCAATTTGGGAGGAGATTGAGATGAATGATTATAGGAAAATTGGTAAAATGATCTTTTTAGGGGATAAAGTTAAAACGACAGTTTCTAGTAATATTATGATGAGGGGACTCATGAATGTGTGGAAAAAAATTAAAGAAGGATTTGGCTCCGGGTGCCTCTCCAATTTTGGAACTGGCAGATATGGTGTGTTTTCCGATAAAAATAGATAAAAAAATAAAGGAAATATTGGATAAAAATGAAGTTTCTCTGGTGAACGAATGGTTAAGAAGTTGTGGAGATGAAACCAAGAAAGAGCAATTGTTTGTGCAGTTAAAATTGGACTGGTTTCAGAACTGAAGGTTAATAATTGGAACAAAAAATATGGAAGAGAATTATGTATAGATAGGGAAATGATGGATTTTGAAGAATTGGTTTTGAAAATTCGAAAAGGAAATAAGAGCATTAAGGGTCTAGTAAGCATACTCTATGTTTTAATAAATAAGGGGAGTGATCCACAGGAAGATTTGAAATTGAAGTGGGAACAGGATTTGAATATAAAGCTAGGCAATGATGAATGGAGAAATAAGTGGAAAAAGAGGATAATGAGAACTATGTCAGTAAGAATTAAGGAACATAATTATAAAATGCTGTGGCAATGGTACTTGACGCCACAGAGGTTACATCAGATTGATAATAAAAGGGATAATTTATGTTGGAGATGTAAAGAGACTGTTGGAACCTACGAACATATGTGGTGGAGCTGTAAAATGATAAATGATTTTTGGAAAAGAATAGAAAATGAGGCAGGGGAAATAATGGGTAAGAAAATCAAACTGGTGTCAGGTACCATTATGTTAACGGATGTGGGGGGTATGTGTTTAAATAAGGAGGAAAAAGAGTTATTAGAAATTATGTTAACCACAGGTAGACAATGTATTGCTAGAAACTGGAAAAATGATGTTACTATACAATTGGGGGAGTGGTATAAGGAAATGTGGAATCTAGCATTGAATGATAAATTGACATGGGAGAGAAAAGTAAAAAGAGATAAACTGAAGGCAAATAGATTTTGGAATATTTGGAAGCCCTTTGTTGATCACTCCCTTATGGGTATGGAATATAGCAGACCTGTACTATCTCAGAGTAGTTTTTGGAGATAACACTGAGTCCGAACTCTCCGGGGCATTGTAAATAAACACTGGGTGATGTGTAGTTGAAAATTAAAAGTTGATAGTTGCAAACAAGTTATAGTACTGTGGGAAGGTTTTATGAATTGGTTAATGGCGCTGTGTTAATTTTTAATGTGTTTATTAAATGGTATGTGTATTATAACAGACAATAATGCAATTATCATTTATGTGATTATTTTTTACGAAGCTTATGTATTTTTGTTATGTCATATTATATATGTTTGTATTTTTTTTGAAAATTAATCAATAAAAAAATTATTAACAACAAAAATTCCCAACTTTCCTTGCGCCGCGCCGCGCCAGAGCCAATCAGGCTGAGCGGCGCGGCAAAAGGAACGTTCAAAAACGCACCGCAGCCAATCAAAAAGAGCCGCAGGAAACAAACCGCTAAAGTATGCAAACACGCGCAGGCAAAACTACAAGCCCCAGCGTCCTGTGTGCCATTAGCGCACAGAATGCTGAGGCGACCGGTGCGCGAAAAATAAAAGTTTTAAAAAAGCCCGCCGCCGGTGCCCTTCTTCCCCACGGGCCAGCCAACATGGCCCGTGGAGAAGAAAGCAAAAAAAGCCCCCCCAAGCCATTCTTCCCCACGGGCCAGCCAGCATGGCCCACGGGAAAGAAAGCTACTGAAAAAGTTAACCCCAAAAAACAAACCAAAAACAATCAAAAATACTCAAAAATCCAAAAAGAAAACACAAACACAGCCAAAAACAAAAAAATACACACAAACCCCCACCCCAAATCCAAACCACCACCACCCCACCCCAAAACAAATCAGAGAGCCTACCAACAGACGTCTTGACTTCATGACCACCGGAAATCAAATGAGCAAAGAAAGGAAACACTAACCGGAAGCACCCAGAGGACAGAAGAGAAGAATTGTAGAGAGGAAGCAAAGCTCAACACCCCCACCCAGAGGCCACAAGAGAAAAAACATTCAAAAATATTTCAAAATAAAAGATTAATTCCCAAACAAATCAAATAAGTTAGCCAAACATTCGAAAATATTCACACTAATCTCAAAAAATCCCCCCAAAAAACAGAAATCAAATAAATTAAAATAAAATTTGCATAAACCAAAATTAAATTTTAAATAAAAAATTAAAATAAAAAAATTGAAATAAAATTTGCATAAACAAAAAACAAAAACCTTCAAAAACCAATTTAAAGAGCCCGGCACTAAGGAAGCCAGCGCACAAAAAAATAAAAATAAAACACACACTGGGAGCGCAAGTCTGCCGCAGGCAGACGCAGCGCCTCAAAGCCACAAAACCTTTCAACACCATTTAAAACAGCCCAGCACCATTTGTAAAGAAAAAAAGAAACCCTTTACTATCCAACACAATTTTAAAAAGCCCGGCACCGCCGGGCAAAATATGCTAGTATAATATATAATAGGACTTAAAAATAGGACTTAAATATTTAAGGATTGGTTTTAACAATGCCACCACCTATGTCCCCTCTCCCTATAAGTTCCATGGCTGAACAAGGATTCAAACCCAGGTCTCCTGAGTCCTAGTCTGTCACTTTGTCCATGATACCATACTGGGTATCCACAATAGACTGATTGGTCGGACATAATCAAGATTTGGAAATATTGTTTCTTTGGGCTCTAATTCCAGAACTGGTGTTCAGCAGTAGTAGCACCAGCCAAGATGCAAAGTACCACTTTCCCCTCCATTTTTGGTACCCCTTACCCAGATTAAAAGTTCACAAGCACCTTGGTTGTAGGATTCATGAACATCAACAGTTTCCCATTTGTGAATCCCCTCCCCACCTCCCCAATCTTGTGGACCTGCATGAGATGCATGCTTTTTTCATATAAATAATATGTTTTAATAAAAATAAAAATGCATATTTATAAATGTGTTTATTTCCTAAGAGAAAATATGTATTTTCAGCAGAGACCAGCAAATGGCAAGCTGTCATGTGATACTGCCATTCTGTATGGTTTGGGGGAAAAGTAGTACAGCTTTCCTAGAGTTGCACTTTTTCAGAATGCAGATGGGACTTATCTATCTAAGCAAAGGTCTGGGTGGTGTGTCCGGAATAGGCTGCTGCACCCCTTGACCAAAACCCGTGAAATTCGGCACACACATACCTTGCGCATGTGAGCAGGTCACTGTTGGGGTCCTGAAGCCCATGGGGGGGTTAAGCCCCCCCAATTGATCCATTAGTCCTCAACCAATCACAAGGGCTGACCAGGGCTGGGCCTTTGTGATGTCATGCCCTTTTGTGAAGTCTTGCCCAGATCTGGTCAGCCCTTAGGAGTGGGCAGCCAATTTGACATCACAGGACCCTGCCCCTTGGCCAGTCAGGCCAGCTGGCAGGGTGGGGCAGGAGGTCAGTGGACAGAGGTCAGCCCAGGAGAAGGAGCACCTGAGCAACACAACCCTGGGAGGTACGACAGCCCCCCCCAACCCCCCGGGTGAAGCCAGGCACCCCTGCTAGTGAGGAATATTTCCAAAACACAGTTTTTACTTCTTTGTGGGCCAGTTCCTGAAACAAGACAGGCCCTATTGTTTAAAAGATCACAGCTCTCATCTCTTCTGAGTGTTGACATTTGAAAACATGCCTTGGAGAGCAGTTGCTTGAGATCGAAGTGGAAAAGTAAACTGAGTGCGATGTGTAGCTTCACCAACACTTTTTGCACAGTTCTTTCCTATTTCTGGACTAGAGCACATGCCAAAATATGAAGAATGGAAGAAGTTTTCTTTCCCCTAAACTTAGATTGGACTCACAATTTTGAGTCATGGTGGATTGCTTCTGGACTCTACAAATCTTACAGAGCTAACAGTTATCATCTGGGCATAAATTCTAAATAATTGATTGACCCACACACAGGGAAAAAATCACTTACAGTACATTCAACCTCATGACATTTTGTCATGGAGAACAGTGATGGTACGATAAGTATTAATAAAGACATGCTGTATCTCTGGCTCATTTCTTCTACTTCATTTGCATTGTTGGCTTGATCCCATTTTTAATTTTATGACTTTCCCTTCATCAATCAGTTTCCATAGTCTATCTTGGATCCATTGTTTCTTCCTTCAGCCACAACATCTCTAATGGTATTTTGGGTGCATTCTATAATGGTGTTTCTGAGGCTGTTCCACAGGCCCTCCACATCTGCCTTGTCCTCATAAGAACATAAGAACAGCCCTGCTGGAACAGGGCACAGCCCATCCAGTCCAGCATTCTGTCTCACACAGTGGCTCACCATTTGCTTCAGGGTATTCCCAAGCAGATGCTTTCACCTGCTTAGGATTCCCTGTAAATGGCATTGAGAGATATCCTGCCTATCTCTCCAACCCAAAAAGGGCCAAAGTGACTGCACGGTTCCAGAGCAAAGGAGTTGGTAGTTATAGGGTTCTTGAGCTTTTGTGAATGGTCTTTTTTTTGGGTATGAGCTTCCTTAAATTTCAAAGCTTCAGCTTAATTTCTGCCTTAATCAAATAATGGTTCAATCCAATGTCTGCCCCTCTGTAGGCCCTTACATCACACAGTGAAAATCACCACTTCAGAGTAATACAAATGCAATCAATCTCATTAAAGTTGTATCTCTCTGGTGATTGCAAGGTCACTTTGTGGATATGTAGATGTCAAAAGTACAGTATGCATTATTGACACAGTCTTGTGTGTTCACAGAAAGACACCAGTCATTCAATACTGTTGTTGAGGATGAGTGAATGCAGATCATATTCTCTAATCCATGTTGGTCGCCTGTCTGTCTGTTGGGACATCGGTAATGGAGTAGACTGTACAGCCAGCAACTCAATGTCAAGTGTTGGGTGGCAGTAAATAATCTGACTCCCTAAAGGGGCCAATGGCTATGGGCAGATGAGCCCTTTGTGTGGGGTGATAGTCCCCCTCAGTGAGGAAATGCCACTGGAAACCAACATATTGGGCCCAGAGGCAAAATGAGCGGAGGAGGAACTCTGATTCCCATTGTCATGGAGGTGAAAGAGGCCATGCCAGATGGATTGGCTGTGAAGGCGTGCCTTGACAATATCCTCAAGGCTGCGGCAGTCCATTGCAGTCCCAGTGTTAAATCCTACATGTCTCATTTCATGTGTGCCACAAGAGATGGCTCTGCGATCACTTTGTGGCAAGATGGGATCCATCTTAAATAAATTCACACCAGTGACATTTTTCCTGCTTCAGGAAAAGAAAATGCATTCTCAGATACAAATTGCAGTCGACAACAATGATGACAACATTGGTGGCCTACCAGTTGGGAAATGAAGTCTCCAATAAGGACTTTCAGGATATAATTTGGAATACCATCAAACATGTCCCGGAGTTGCTTGAAAATCCATTCTTTGCCATGTTGCCTCCATACTCCAGTCTGGGGAAGAGCTCTCCATCCCCGCCACTCTTTTCTGCTCCAAGGCATGCCTTCCAAAAGGGAAAAGCAGAACAGGTTAGGTTTTAATGTACCTGCTCCTCTTTTTGGTACCTGAGCTGAGCAGTTGATGCTCTTCCTTTGCAGCCAGATGACTAAGAACCAAGTATTGGAATTCAGTACCCCAGCGAACATCTTGGCACTGAAATAGTCTTGAACAAAAGAAACTTTATTATTAAAAACAAAAAAGGGCAGCAAAATAAGGCTTGACTGGGTGACATACCTGAAAGAAAAGGGCTTTCACCCATACAGGGACGGGGTGTAAAGTAAAAGTGCCAAATATCAAGCTAAATAAAAGCTGTTACAAACCTTTCAGCTCACATAAAAATCTGTCCATCTTGAAAGGAGCAAAAGATTGGACCCTGGAACTGCATTGCGGCTGTTTAGCCAAATTAGCACATCAATCAGACGAGGGGTGGCCAACCTTTTTATGCTGTGGGCCTGATTATGCACCCGGATAGCTGAGTGAGCTGGACCACACACCCTGGAAGCAGAAGTGGGTGCATTTAAGGCTGTCATAAATGTACCCACATCCGCATTTATAACAGCCATGGGCACATTTGTGTATATGTGGGTGCATTTTACATCTGACATAAACATGCCCACTTCCGTGTTTATGACAGCCATGGGCACATTTACACATGTGCAGGCACATTTATGGCTGATGTAAATGTGCCCACTTCCACTTCAGGGAGGTGGTGACAGGCCGGATGGAATGGCGTCATGGGCTGGGGCTGGCCCACAGGCCGTAGGCTGGGAACCCCTGAATTAGACTAATGAAACTAGTCTCCCCTGTGCTCCACAATGCAACCCTTCTGGGAAGCTCCTTATGGCCTGGGTCAGATGGTTGACTTGACCCATTCAGCAATCCATGAAGAAAAGCCTAACCCCTAAACAACCTCCATGCTGTTCCCTGGGGACATTTATACCTCCTTGCCCCATCTCATAATCTTATCCCACCCAATGGGATTTTGGGGTGTCGTAGGCCTATTTTCTCCCTGGATTCAGCCCAAGATTAGCTCACTGTAGCACAGGTATCAGCCACAAATCTGTCTCCACCTCTAATTAAACCCAAAGCCAGTTCCTGGGATGGAAGAGAGATAAGAAGGTCTCCTTCCAGCCCTCTCTACCAGCTACAATTTTAGCATTACAAGACCATTTGGTCTCACTCTTTCCCTCACTTTAGTAATTGTCTTAACCCTTTGGGGGCAAATTCTTCACAGTTGTTAATGATAACATTTACAGTGATCACATTGATCCAAATTCCTTAATGCATACTTCCAAAATTCAAACTAATTCACAAATACAAAACAAAAAAGACCGGAACTAATTTGATCAAGAAACAAAGTACATGAACTGAAAAGTATATCTACCATATATGTAAAGCAAAGTATATGACCTGAAGGCAAACATTGCTGTCCTATTTTGCCAAGCAGTCTGCAAGTCTTTCATCCTTTGCCCCGGCTACTTGCTTTTGTCAGCACTGCCTGCCAGCAGCCTCCCTACCAGGAGATGCCTGGTATTGAACCCAAGACCCTTTCTGTCCAAAACATGAGCTCTTACCACTGAGCTAAGCTACTCTTTCCTTATTCCACCAGTGATTGTAAGGGTATATGAAGCAAAGCAGATATTCCTGGAGAAAGGCAAGTCCAGAATCTACAACAAGGGATTTATTAGGACCACCTGACAGACAGACAGACAGACAGACAGAGGGGGAGGGGAGCGAGAGAATTACTCTACTTAAAGTCCTTTTTGTATCCCATTTTTGTTTTTTAAAAAGGCAATTCTCTTAAGAAAAAAGGTGGAAAGGGAGGGAACAACTTGAAGAAATTTTGAATGCTTTTATAGGGAAGAAACCACAGAGGAAGATGAGAAATGGCAATTCCAAAGAAAAACCAGCCATCAAAATGGATAACAGTTCATGCTGTGACTCCCCATTCCTCCATGGATATTTGATCGCATCCAATGTTGCCAGATGATTTTATCCTCCAGCTGTACAATGCATCACTCTCTCTCTTTTAAAATCCTCCTTTTGGTTTTTACAATGTGCCACAGCTTAATTATTTAGCACCACTGGGTTATGCAAGTTGATGCATGTGCTTCTGAGGGACCAAGTGGGATTGATTGATTGCCCAGCTGACAGATAGAAATAAACAGCAGAAAATTGGAAGGGGGGGGGAAAGAAATAGGATGCGCCCCTCTTTTTTATTGCAAGTGTCAAAGGGATAAAGCAGAGAGAAAAGTTAAAAACCGTCTGCTTCCAAGCACTCCTGGGCATTCATGCCAATCCGCTCATTCCTTCTGCTCACCTGTCACTGGCTCAGAAATCATGTGATCCTTTTGAAAACGATCCAACAAAGCCAGGATCGTCAAAAGAACATGAAAATATTTATATATAAATCCTGTTCTGCTCACAAGCGTATGTCTGAAGCTTTGAAATTTAAGGAAGCCCATACCAAAAAAAGACCATTCACAGTGAAAAAGCTCAAGAACCCTATAACTGCCAACTCCTTTGCTCTGGAACTGTGCAGTCACTTTGGCCTTTTTGAGGACAAGACAGATGTGTAGGGGCTGTGGAGCAACCTCAGAAACACCAAGACTGGCAACAGGAGCAGAGCAGCATCTTGCCTGGAAAGCCCAACCATTCCTGAGGCCCACCATGGATTTTCGGCAAATAAAAATTGCCTCTAACACCATGCATCCAATTGGGAAAGATGCATGCCTAATTATACTTAGATTTGGAAAATGGTGCACAAACACACTTTAATCCTTGGGTAATATGAGGCACTTGCAACAATAGAAATGTTTGCA
Organism: Bradypodion pumilum; assembly: GCA_035047305.1. Taxonomy (NCBI): domain Eukaryota; kingdom Metazoa; phylum Chordata; class Lepidosauria; order Squamata; family Chamaeleonidae; genus Bradypodion; species Bradypodion pumilum. The sequence goes on from JAWDJD010000002.1 coordinate 248,831,981, forward strand.
ACAGTAGAAGGGTGTACGTACACATGGACATCTCCAGTCTGACGTACATGCAAAAATGATGCCCATATTTCTGCACCCTTGCAATTTGCTAGGTTTTGAGGATGAGATGCTGATGCTGCTTTTGGTGTTTATGATACCGAGACTTTATCTGGTGGCTGAGTGGTTAAGAAGCTTGCATTGTTAGTTGGAAGGCTGGCAAGTTGGCAGTTGGAAACCGAGGTACTGCATGACAGATTGAGTGCCCATCTCTGTCCCCGCTCTTGAGGACATGAAAGGAGCCTCATTTGGGCATTCCCTGAGCAGAACATTAGTTTTGGATATTGAGAAGAGCTTTCCACTTCTCTTCAGGTGATTGCAGAAATTTGCTTCTGGCTGGGTTTACACATAAACTCAGTAATCTGCTTCTAGCGTGTCAGGCTACAAGGGGCTTCTACAATAAAGAGAAGGAAAGAGGGAAAAGCAGAGGAAATTGCGAGGTTTTGAAAGCAAACAATTTTAAGTAGATAAATAGGTACCACTTGAGTGGGAAGGTAACAGCATTCTGTGCCCTCCAGTGTCTAGTCACGCTTGCCACATGACCATAGAAACATCTGCAGATGCAGACAGCACTGGAACTGTAAACGGAGATGGGCATCACCCTCTAGAGTTGAACATAGGCTTTCGAGCAAGGGAGACCTTTAACTCAACATATAAATATAAGTACTTTAAAACCAGTTCTTGTGCCCTTTAGTGACAACAGAGAACAATTTTACCCTTTCTTCTGTCTATGGCTGTTTGATACCCTGTGTTTCTTTTTTAAAAAATAATTTTCATTGAGATTTTAAAGAATTATAAAATAACAAAAATGCCAACAATAACAAAGAAAATAAGAAAACTACATACATAAGACATACTAAAAGGAAAAATAAATAATAATAATAAAAGCTACACCTATAATTAGACATATCTTTTCATTTTCCCATCTTTCTCATAAATTTCAATTCTTCCTTTTATACATTTATATCATCCTTCATATACTTTCATGTATCCTCCAATTTTTAATCTTAAGTGAAATTATCTTATGTGCTAACTTATTTAATATATGATTATCAGCTTTTCTTAATCTAAATTATTACTAATATAAAACAAAATCTAAGGAAATAATATCACCCATGTGCTATATACATTGTCCCAAATTCACCACTTATTTTTTTTACCCATCTTATTTTCCCCCCGAAACTCAATGTATCATGTGCTGGCTCGTCCCCTCTATTATTTTTCAATGTATGCACCAAAAAAGGTTTCCAAATGTCCTATGTTTCTATGGGGCTATCTATCTATATTTTAAAGAGTATTGCAAACAAAAAAGTTACAAAAATGTTTTTATATATACTTACATAACAACAACAACAACAACAACAACAACAACAACAATAACAACAACAACAACAACAACAACAACAACAACAACAACAACAACAACAACAACATAACTAAACTGCATGCCCACAATTTGCACATTCTACATTCTTTTTCACAGCACCAGAGCTAGAGTAACTTGAAGAAATAAAGAAGAATTTCAAATGTTTCTTTTGAATCCAAATAAGTATAAAGTCCCAGACATATTTCTTGACCATGGTGGCACATTCACAGTGAAAAGGAATCAGCTCCAGAGATATAGTCTCTAAAGCCTTAAAATAAAATGCAAACCCAAATACCTAAAAGTCACTGTGGATTAACCCCTTCCTGCACAAAATTTGAAATTCTACTTCCTAAACTGTGTAGCAAATAATTCTAAATTAGCATTTCTATGTATGTAATGAGCATAAGCAAATTTAATGCAAATCCTGTCCTTTTCCTTTCAGTATATCTTGAGTCTATTTCGTTAAGATGTAAGTGACCATTCTGGCTTTGTAGCTTTAGGGTCAAGAGATGCTGATAGAATCCGAAAGACAGAGGACACTTGGTCCAAGCAGTGCAGAAGATGAATACAGTAACAGCATCATACCTATTCCTGCTCTCTGTGTGCCAGCCTCATGCTGAGAACTGAAACTGATCTAGAGGAGAACAAAGGAAATTTCTAGCCTGTTGGGGATCTGTTTTGAAGCCCTGGGTTTAAGAGGTGAAATAAGGAAATATTATTTGGTACTTGGTTGTGACAAGCATCTTCAAGCTACCTTTATTTTGCAACATTGCTTTGGAGAGTGCTGAGATGGTCTGTATTCTGCCAGATTGAAAAATAGCCTCCATAACTTTTGCCAGGACCCATGTAATTTAAAATAGCATATCCAGTGGTGATGCACACCAAAGTGTGCAAGATGAGTTAATTGGATGGCTTGTTGTGAGTGTACGTTGGTTTCTACCACAGTCCTAGGACTTCACTCTAACAAATGCCCTCAAGAATTGGGCAACTGTATTCTCTCCACAATTCATTTGTGTTCCTCTTTATATTTTGGATACCTTGGAGTCGCCATTCAGCGAGGAATTTATGCACTGGCAAACATCTCCGCGACGACACTCCACGCATGTAAATGGACCGGAGAAATCAATTCCATTTGCATGCGACTTTTTAGCCATTTGGATATCATATCACCCAGCTGGCTAGGCGGACTATGTGTGCCCTCTGCTTTCACCTGGGCCAAGGGATCAGATGGAGGATGCTTTGGTGAGTTTTAGTCCCAGTCCAATGTTGACAAGAGATGGGCAACATTGCCCAGTTAGACTACTCCTCTTTATAAGTGCAGTTTAATGTCCTATCCACATTGTTTCTATTCACAGCAAACTGTCAGAAATTACCAAGCCAATACATATAGTTACACACATTGCCAAATCAGATTTTCATAATATTGCATAGTTCCTTGCCACTGACTTGATTGCTAAGACAGCAGACTGCGTGTTTGCGTGCGTGCGTGCGTGCATGTGTGTGTGTAAAATAGTCACTTAGACCATACGCGCGCACGCACACACACACACACACACACACACACACACACACACACACACACACACACAGAGAGAGAGAGAGAGAGAGAGAGAGAGAGAGAGAGAGAGAGAGAGAGAGAGAGAGTCTGCTGTCTAGGAGGAATAACCAAAAAAACCCCCCACTAAATCATAGTAGCAGCCCAGGCAGCTCAGCAATTTGTTCCCACTTTTGTCAATTTATGGAAACTCAAAACCTTGAGAAAGAAACAATATTCAATGTTACTGCACCCCTAGCAATATCAGAAAAATTAAAGAATAGTAAAAATCCTCTGTGTGGCAGTTTTGGGGGAATGGGAACTGGAGGATGAGGCTGCCCTTCGTCTGGTGGGCTTTTCATGCACAACTTGTTGGCTTCTGAGTGACTAGACTGCTATATTAAATAGGCCTTTAGACTGATCCAGCACATCAACAACGCCACAGCACTGTGGTATGCATTATATCTACCACTTCAAAGACCTCCTAAGTTAAGTGATCATTGGTTGGTCTCAGACAAGTCATTGTCTTAAATATTGTCCCTATGAGGTAAAAGAGAATGTCGTTCTCCGAGGTCAAATCATACTGTTTTGAGGTATAGGTTCCTGCTTTATCGCCATATATCCCAGGAGGTTCACTTGAACCTCCACCCAGATACTGGATCCGAGCCTTGAAAGGTAGAGAAATAAGTATTCAATGGCTGCATGGTTTTCTAGGTAACATGGCTAGGTGAAGGAAGGCTGGTGTGAACCAGACTTAGCCATCATCACCTTTAGATGTGACAGCAAGGAGGAAAGTGCAGTAGGGATGTTAAAATGTATTACACATTACTCTCATCACATCCCTTTTCTTCCAGTTGTGTGAAGAAATGAGATTGCATGAATAGAGCTTTAGTTTTATAGTCTGTAAAAAGGGAGAATTAAATCTTAGGCTCTAGTCCTAAAATGGTGTTGAGCTAGTGAGGTTCAAGGATCAAAGTGTTGGAGTAGGATTTAGAAGAACTGAGCTCAAATCCCTATTCAGGCATGAGATTCACTGGGTTGCCTTGAGACAGTTATCATTTCTTATCTTGAATTATCTTGCAAAGTCATTGTGAAGATAAAATAGGAAGGAAGAGAGCTATGTACATTGTCTTCAGCTCATTAGAGGAAAGGCAAAATATAGATGCATCCAATAAATAATGAAACATATATACAAATGCTATGGCTGTGATTCTATTCCTGCATCCTAGGAATATACTCCATTGCCCTTTGTAAGTAACTTATAGAAAATGTAGTTTTAATAAGGCAAATAAAGTAAAGGTAAATGTTTCCCTTGCTTGAAAGCCCGTTGTATCAGACTCTAGGGTTCAGTGCTCGTCTCTGTTTCAAAGCTGAAGAGCCAGCACCATCTGCTTCTGCAGACATTTCTGTGGCCATGTGGCAAGCATGACTAGACACCGGAGCGCACGGAATGCTGTTTACCTTCCCACCAAAGTTGTCCATATTTATCTACTTGCAATTTCTTGCTTTTGAATTGCTAGGTTGGCAGGAGCTGGGACAAAGACTGGAGCTCATTCCGTCATAACTGATAATTCATGTGTTTGTACATTTTCCACAGATACTGAAACTATTTTACATACATTATCGCAAGATGCACAGTATGACAAAGGGAGGGGAAAATAAATATTATATGATTCAGAGCTTGGAAATTGGTTTGAGGTTTTTTGGACAATGAATCCCTGAATCCTCTAGCAAGGAGATTCTATGAGCTATAACACCCAAAAGTGACATTTCCAGGCAGTCATATTATTCTGCATATACAGCGATACCTCATACAATGTCCAAACTTGGTTCTACAAGTTTGGACTTTATACGGATTTGGACTTTGTATGAGGCATGCAAAATCCTAGCCGCAATGCCTCATACAACGTCCAAATCCTTGCTGCGATGCCTCATACAATGTCGTTTCCATAGAGATACATTGTACTGTAACAGCACAGACTTCAGGGCAAAGTCAAGGAAACAGACAGGAAACTGACAGAACTTTAAGAAAACATTGTCTGAAGGCTAAATACATTACAAAAACATGTCAAGCAACCCTGATTGTCGAAGAACCTGAAAAATGCTGCAAAAATCCCAGGAATGCTTCTAAAAATTCTGATGAAAAATTCAAAAAATCCAAAATCACGCTCAAAACCTCTCCTAAACACTCGTTGCCCTGTGCAAAACCCACAAGAGTAATGCACGCATGTGTCCTGTCTTTTATACTGCCCAGGCACAATGCAACCTGGGAAAAACCCCAATGCCTCATATAAAGTCAAGTGACTTTGTATGAGGTAACTTTTTTCAAGAAATTAGGTGATGTTGTATGAATTCGATGTTGTATGAAGCGGACTTTGTATGAGGTATTACTGTATTGAGGTGAGGATCACTCCGGAATAGCTGTGGGCTTCATGAGCTGCTTGTGGGTGCCAAAGAGGGCCAGTGTGGCCTAGAATCAGTGTTTCCCAACCTTTAGTTTTTGGACATCAATTCCCAGAAGCCGAAGTCAATCCCCCAAAGCACTGATCAGCCAATATACTGATTTAGGCTTCTGAGAATTGAAGTCCTCCTGTGGGGCGTGTGCCCCATGTTGAGAACTACTCATCTAGATAGACTCATTCTGATTCAGCAGAACTTTTTGTATGTCCCCAAGCTTCCATGCTTAGGAACAGCCCTGTGAGGCCGGTTGGTTTTAGTATTCTCATATTAGAAGCAGGGAATTAAGGTATAAGAAATGAATGGCTTGCCCTGAGGCTCTTTCAAGTTCAGTGAACTTTTTAACTCCCTTTCTCCATTTTTCAAACTTTAGGGCATGGTACACATTATTATTCATAGCCTTAGTTTACATGTAGCTAACATAGGTCAATTTATTTTGAAATCACTTTTTTATGGATCTATTGAACTATTTGCCACATTATTTATACATTAATGCGATGGATCCCTCTGGGTATCCCACTCTCTAATAAATAATGTGACAAATCATTAACCAGGGTGATAAAATCAGGCCATTTAAAAATACATCAACCTGTGTTGGCTTTCTGTAAAAAGAGCTCCAAGGAGTCAGGCATTCAGAATTAGGCAAAACCTGGGTGGTTGAGTAAAGAATGGGTAGTATTTCCTATGTAAAAGGGTTTTTAAGGAATGTACTTTTAAAGGGTCCAGTCCTATTGCTGGTTTACAAAGAAGTGCTGGGGCTTCAGAACCAAATTCCTAAAACTGACCTTACTGAAAGCCCATAATTAGAACTGGCAGCGTGTTAAGGTTGCAAAGAGGTGGCTGCAGTGGTTTTTCAGGTTGACAAAATCAGAACTTCAAAGGAATACTGTTCTTATACAGTACTAGCATTTTTTTGCATTTTTGTGTGTGTGTTGGTGGTAAGAGGTGGTTTTGGGTGTGTGCACACACATACACACACACACTGGGCAGGTTTTAAATGTGCAGCCCAGTAGGTGTGTGTCTGTGTGTGTGTGTGTGTGTGTGTGTGTGAGAGAGAGAGAGAGAGAGAGAGAGAGGAGGCTGCAGTTGAGGTTGGAGGCAGCACCCAGGTGAGTACCTCTGGGAGGTGAAGGCAGCGACCCTTCACCCCCCATTGAAAGCAAAACACTTCCACAGGAAGTAAAGGCAGTGACTGGAGCCCCGTTTGCTGCCTTTGCTTCCCTGGGAATTGGTTCGCTTTCAACGGGGGGTGGGGGGCAAAGGTAAGTGGAGTGGGGTACAGGGACTGGGGGGGCTAGGGGGAAGGGTGGGGGGCGGTGTGGTTCCTGTTCCCGTTCCACCCCCCAGTCCCTCTCCCCCACCCCACTTACCTTTTGCCAGCTTGGTCTTTCTCCGGCGCGGCCTTGTTGTTGTTATCTTTATGTTTATTTGACTTATACCCCACCCTACTCAACACATGGCCGACTCAGGGTGGCCAACAACATATAAATGACCCCAGGGCAACCCAAGGGGCTTACATATAGGATACAATGTTCAAAATACAATAATAAATACAATGTTTCAAGTAAATACAATAAAGCCCAAGGTCTAGTATTACAAATTACAATATAAGGTAAAACAATCCACAAAATGCAAAATATCAGCACCACATCAAAATAATGTATCAATAATTACAATAGAATCACAGGAAATGAAAACATCACATAATACCAACGTAAAATAATAATGCAAAACCCACAAAAACCCCTGCCTTAGAGTCTTTTGAGGGGGGAGGGCGGGCCCCAGAAATGCCAGCCGATGAAGTGGCCGGGAAGGCCTCTTCGCCCCCACTGGGGCCGGGAGCGCAGTGGCGGTTGTTCGCCCGGCACCCCCTCGCCTTTTAAGTCCTAGGCGAGGGGGGAGGGGAGCTCCAGAAACACCGGCCGGTGGAATGTATATGTAGAAATACACAGCATAGGGGAGCCGGAGGTGCTGGCGCTGGCATCAGGCGCAGCGGCGGGAGCTTTTGAGGGCTCCGCCGAGATGGTCATCAGCTGGGCTCCCACTCCCCGCAGCCGGAAAAGCCACAGAGGGGAGCCGGAGGCACTGGCATCAGGCACAGAATTGGGAGCTTTTGAGGGCTCCGTCGAGATGGTCATCAGCTGGGCTCAGCTGGGCTCCCACCCCCCGTGGCCGGCAAAGTCACGGAGGGGAGCCGGAAGTGCTGGCGCTGGCATCGGGTGCGGTGTCGGGAGCTTTTGAGGGCTCCTTCAAGATGGTCATCAGCTGGGCTCAGCTGGGCTCCCACCCCCCGCGGCCGGAAAAGCCACAGAGGGGAGCCGGAGGTGCTGGTGTCGGGCGCAGTGTTGGGAGCTTTTGAGGGCTCCATCGAGATGGTCATCAGCTGGGCTCAGCTGGGCTCCCACCCCCCGCAGCCGGCAAAGTCACGGAGGGGAGCCGGAAGTGCTAGCGCTGGTGCCGGGCACGGCGTTGGGAGCTTTTGAGGGCTCCTTCAAGATGGTCATCAACTGGGCTCAGCTGGGCTCCCACCTCCCAGGGATGCTCACTGGGCTGCCGTCTCCCTGCTACCTCGCCGAAGCCGCAGTGGGGGAGAGGTGGTGCTCCTTCCCCCCCCAGCTACGGCAAGGCCGGCGCCAGACTCCGGTGCTGCGGGGAGACGATTTCTTATCCCCACTACCTCGCCAATGCCGCAGGTTGCCCCACTCTTGAAGACCGGACCCTTGCAGCAATGCTCTGGTGGTCAGGTAAGTGTAGGCGGCTCGGTACAGGATAGTAGGGACGGGTGCGGGTGTGCATGCTGGACACTAATGGTTAATGGGCCTTCTTATAGGTAAAGATCATAAAGATCAGTCACCAAATAAAGCAAGCTAATTTGGGTGCTCCTGCTGTGTCATTCAGAGCAAGGTGGCTGTTAACCAGATTAGGAGTGCCTCCGCACAAATGTTCAGGGTAAAGTTCTTCCCCATGCTGCCATGGGCTACTCAGATGCTTTTATTAGTTAAGGATTTTTCTCTTATAATCACAGACTACCTATAAGCTCTGTTTTTGCCTGAAAGGTTCCATAACTTGGTGGTATAATATATCACAAGAAGCTAACTCTAGATCTGGTTAAAAACCATCATAATATGGTTGGCTATATAATAATTTTATAGATACAGGATCCCAAAATTTCCTTCTTTCTTTTTTTTAATTTTTATTTTAAATATAAAAAAGACATACAACTACTACAAGGGGGGATAATTATATACGTACTGTGTAAGCCCATCAACCAGGGACATCACTTCTTATCTAATAAATTAACTTTAACTAACTATACAAATTTCAAAAATTCTTTCTCCTACCTCCAAAATAGCATAATATTCATCTCTGGGTTTAATACTTTTAAATTTCCCCAAGGTATATTCAATAAATTCTCCCCAAATATCCACAACTTCACTTTTCTTAGTAATAAATTTTTTTCAATTTCAATTCACACATCAATTTATTATTTAGAATAATAATAATTTCATGTCAGAAATTATTCTGGGCTGAAAGGATTTTTGCTGAAGAAACTCTGCTCAGGGAACACCCAAATGAGATTCGTTTCATGTCCCCAAGAGCTGGGACAGAGACAGGTGCTCAATCCATCAGGCAGTACCCGGGTCTTGAAATGCCAACTTGCCAGCCTTCCAGCTAACAAGGCAAAATTCTTAACTATTGAGCCATACCAGCCCCAATTTATCATTAATTGCTATATTTCAAAACTCTTTATACCATTCTTCCAAACCTAAATATCTATACATTTTCCAAATTGTGGCTATTAAACTTCTTGCATCTGTCATCATTATAACAGTAATGTCTTTTCTATATTTTTGTAGGTTTAAGCCTCCCAGATCATTTAACAAAGCAATCCTAGGTCACAATTGTATTTTAAGTATTTTAATTGTATTTTAAGTTACAATACAAGTCTCGATCCCACTCTCACCAGGGGAAACTTAAATTGGTTGTGAGCGGGGAGGCAATTGAAACTCCAATGTGGCAGGCTTTCTTATGGGACACGACGGCTGCCTCACAGCCGAGACCAGTCTCGATCGCGCTTCCCTACTCACAACCAAGAGATGCTTCCCTTGGTTGCGAGTGGGGAAGTGCGATCGAGACTGGCCTCAGCTGTGAGGCAGCCGGCATAGCCCATAAGAAAGCCTGCCACATCAGAGTCTGGATCCCGCTCTCACCAGGGGAAACTTCCCTTGGTTGTAAGCGGGGAGGCAATCAAGACTCCGATGTGGCAGGCTTTCTTATGGGCCACGCCGGCCGCCTCACAGCTGAGGCCAGCCTCGATCACACTTCCCCACTCACAACCAAGGGAAGCGTCCCTTGGTTTTGAGTGGGGAAGCGCGATCGAGACTGGTATTCTTCTTCATGAAAAAATAAGACATCCCCTGAAAATAAGACCTTGTGCTATTTTTTGGAGTTTTAAAAAATATAAGACAGTTTCTTATATTTGGAGAAACACGGTAGCACCCACCCTGTTCAATATTTACATCAATGACATAGTAGAACATTTACAACACAGAGCTCTCCATCCTCCTAAACTAGCTAATAAGCATGTACAGTATCGTTACTGCTATATGCAGATGATGCTGTGTTGTTATCAAGAACTCCCATTGGGATCCGTAGGGCCATTTATTTTATTTATTTATTAGTCAAATTTGTATATGCCGCCCGCTCAGGCATGCCCGACTCAGGGCGGCATCACAACAATGCACAAAAATACATAAAACATTATAAAAAACCCCAACCCACCCCCTTAAAAAACCCCTATATCCCACCCACCCATCCCATCCACTATAAAAGGAAGAAAAAGGAAGAAAAAGGAAGAGGAAGAGCCATGCGTTCTTTATCCACTTATTGCCAACTGAACCAGTTGGAGGTCAGTTACTCAAAAACAAAGGTAATGGTTTTTGCTAATAATCCCAAATCATATGTCTGGTGCTTAAACTATCAGCACATAGAACAGGTTCATCACTACAAATATCTTGCAGTGATTTTCCAATCTAATGGCTTCAAAAATTCCCACATTGCACACATAGTAATGAATGCCCAGAAAAGTGCAGGAGCAATCCAGAAATTTTACTGGAAAAAGGGTGGACGCAATATTGTGGCAGCTCTTAAGATTTATCTGGCAAAACCTCTCATACAGATGCCATATGGGGCTCCATTTTGCATAGGCACTAACATCGCCAGCTTAGAGAAAATCCAGTCAAAATTCTTGAGATCTATACTTCTGATACCACCTAGTATTTCTAACACTGCAGCCAGGCTGGAAACTGTTCAGTCCAGTTTATGGATATGTTCGTCGATGTAATGGCTAAAATTGTTATTTTCCGCAAATGGTCTACTGAGATTAATTTTGTCAGATACCACAGCAGCTCCATGGATATCTATTCTCGAAGAAAAACTGGCTTCTTACGGCCTCTCAAAGCAGTTTGTTGTTTCTCTTGGTTCTTCTTGAGGAAAAGAGACAATAAAACAAAGGATAATGGATATCCATTGGCAACATGATTTAAATAAAATAAATAGTCTGCTTTTTGAAATGCCCTCACCTAATAATATGAGGCCATTACCTTACTTATCCAGTTTAAGTAACCCAGAGCACAAGAGATTGTACACTCTTTTGTATTTTAACATGTTAGCATCCATATTCAGAGAGAGGTTATTTAAGTAAGTTCCTGTTCAGGGGCGCTTATGTATCTGTCAGGCTGGGAAAGTGGAGACATCTGAACACGTACCCCTAGAATGCCAGTTTTATGATAACCTTAGACATGACCTCATGGCTGCCTTCCCACAGATTGAGTTGAATAATCATATGTATAGAACCATGCTCTCAGATAGAACCACTGACCTGTTGGCCGCTGTTGCCAGATTTGCCTGGAGAGCAACCAGAGTACAAAGCATTACGAAGAACAAGCTACAGCAGGGACAGGTTAGAAACCTACTATAATGATTGTTATTTTGCTCTAGTAATTCTATTTTATATCCTACTGATGTAATTATATCCACTATGTGCATTTTTATATAGACATTTTTATCCTTATTTTATAACTGTAACTATAACTTTAAACTTTTAGACTTTTAAACTGTTTTATGTGCAGTTTTATTCTTTTTAAACCAGATACTTATCCCAAATGTAGCATAATTTTAAAAACTGATTTTATTCTATTTTGTTTTAAGTCAAACAAATGTATTTGTGGTGGTACATTTTGACAGTATTTCATACACTTAACCCTTTTTACTGCACTGGTTATTGACCACAATAAAGTTTTATTTGATTTGATTTGCCTTTTTCTCTTTTATTTTTTTTCTTTGGTGGCTCTAGCTAACATCTTTGAATTTTTATTACTATACTCAAAATATTCTCTTTTTAAGGGAAGTAAATTTCTCCAAACTTTTTGATTCTTATTCCTTGTAATTCTTTCTTTAAAGCTAGTATCTCATGCAGAACTTTTAATAAAAGTTCTATTTTATAAATATACTTCTTCTCCAAATCTCATCAGTTCTTCAAATTTAAATTTTTCTCTTTATTTTTTTCATTATGGTTGCTTCTTTCACACTCAATCCTCTTATTACTGCTTTCATCAAATCCCACAATATCCACTGATTCCATTATAATTTAGCTGCCATAGTTCCTTCCATCCTTTTTCTATTTTTTTGTACAAGTTGTTTATTTCTAGGAATATTCAAGTCCATCCTTCATCTTTTTGCTTCTCTATAATCACATTTACATGTCAACTGCCTATCCACCATTGCATGATCACAAATTTTTATTACACTAACTTTAGTTCCTGTAATTCTTGACAAAACCTTATCTGATACAAATATAAAATCTATTATTGAGTATGCCTTATGCACATGTGAATAATAAACTCTTTCTTCACCTTTCATTCCATTCCATTCCATACATCCTTTAAATTCATTTCATTCCTTAACCTATTTAATTTTGTTATTCTATTAACATAATCTATTGTTACTTTAGATTTATCTAACTTTCTATCCAAAACCACAGTGCAGTCTTTTACTAAGATAATCATTGCTGTACTATCTTTTACAATGTACTGCAATGTACTGCAATGGCTGAAGTCGCTAAGACGCTGACTGGGAAGCGGAAGGTCAGCAGTTCGATTCCCGAGTACTGCAGGATGGAAATGAGCTCCCGTCTTCATCCCAGCTCCTGCCAACCTAGCAGTTTGAAAGCAAGAAATTGCAAGTAGATAAATAGGTACCACTTCGGTGGGATGGTAACAGCGTTCCGTGTGCTCCGGTGTCTAGTCATGCCCTCCACATGACCACAGAAACGTCTGCAGAAGCAGACAGCGCTGGCTCTTCAGCTTAGAAACAGAGATGAGCACTGCACCCTAGAGTAGGATACGACTGGCTTTCGAGCAAGGGAAACCTTTACCTTTACTACTATCTTTTTGTATTTCCTTCACTACCTTTTAAAAAATATATCCCAGTTTTTATTTCAGTGCATATACATTTATCAATAGCATTTCCTCACCCCTAATTATACTTTGTATTATCACATACCTTCTTGAGGATTCCCCGTGCCCGGTTGGGCATCAGTGGCCTCTGGCAGAGGTTAAACCAGCGAGCAAACTCCTGGCCTCTGGCCCTTGTCAGGGCGTAAGGGGGGTGAATTAATGATAGGGATTAATTCGGCTGCTTGTAGCCTGACCGACGATTCTGCCAAGCAAGCATCTCGCAGACCTCAGTTACCCATTAGAGTAATCACTCATCCCCTGGCCAAGGTAATCCCCGGTGTAAATATCGGCCATATTTACCCCTGCCTAAGCCCTAAACAATGGTCTCCCTCGCCCCGTGTTTGTCCAAGTTAATTAACTTCCCTTTGAGAGGTTCCCCATTAACCCGGGTACGTGGGTTAGGTAATTTTCCTGTCCGATGACGGTTTCGCCACCGTTGCGCGTTTTCCCCTATAAATGATGTTGCCTTTTCCCAATAAAGTACTGATCTGATCTCGCTCCATTTGCCTCGTGTCGTCACTTGATCAGTCTCCTCCGGGACCTTAAGGCCACCCCAGTGGCCCCGATTCCTACATCTGGTGACCCCGACGTGAACTACTCGTGAGTAAGCGACCCAGGAGAGGTCTACTCGCGAGTAGCGATCCACGCGGTCCGGTTCTACGCTTGAACCGCGACCCGTCAGCCCGGAGGACAGCGCGTCAGAAGGACGGCCTGCGGCGAGGCATTCCAAGAGAGGCATTCCTGCACCTTGCTCCCGGCTTTCGGGGAGACTTGCGCTAAGGGGAAAAACGCGTTCCGCTCAGGGCAGCTGTGAGCCCCTGACAGCGCAGAGGCCGCCGAGGGCCCGTGGCAGAAGGCCACGCTCCGAGCTCCACCCAGACGATCGTCGCCAAAACCAGTTACCTTGCCCCCAGACGCATCAACCCGTCCCGAGGAGGAAACTTCAGAGGACTACTCGCAGGTAATATGGGGACTTGTTCTCAGGGACAGAGTCCGTCCGCTAGCCAAAAAACTCGTGAGGAGGAGTTTAAAATCCTGGCCAGGGTATTTAAGTTACGCTTTCACAGCAGGGAACTAGCGAGACTTTTGGCGTACCTTAGGGAACACTGCCTGCTTTACCCAGAAGTAGGTACGTTAACCCTACAGCTCTGGGATCGGATAGGAGACTGCATTCAGCAACCCCTGAAGGCCCCAGGAGGGATAGTTCACACATGGAGGAAGTGTAGGAAACTCTTAGCTGAGATCGAACCAGTCCGGATAGAAGCGGAAGAACCCCCGTTAAATAAGTCATCAGTCCAGCCAGTCGAGCCGACTGCGCCCACCGCACTCTATCCGACATTCAAGTACCAGCAGAGTAGCGCAGGGAGTCTTCCCGCGGTGACAGCTGCAGACGTCACCGAGGGAATGCAGGGCATGAGAAGTGCAGGCGCTCCTCTGACGGCTTCGGCTTCCCTAGTTACCAAGAGTGCCCTTCAGCGCACAGCTGAGGAAGAGCTTAGGAAGGGGATCTGTCAGTAGAAGAGCTAGCTGAGCTCAGACAGATATGTCCAATCCGCATGGAAATGGACGCGCTCACGGGCGCACAGCAGATCGTTCATTCCCCAGTCCCGTATAAGCTCCTCATGGCTATGCGGAAGGCAATTGCAGAAACAGGGCTCCAAAGTCGGTTTACTAGGGGCACGCTTCAGCAAGTGTGCGAAACCACCATGTGGATCCCTCATGATTGGAAAGCTGTCATGAGGATGATGCTGACCCCTAGCCAGTACATGATCTGGGACAGCGAGTTCCGCCTAGAGGCTCAAACTCGGGCTGCCAGGATGGGAGGCGCGGTGCTTCCTGAGCAGCTGTATGGCTCCGGTAATTTCGAGTCAATCAATGCTCAGATCAACCTGCCTCTCGCCACTCTCGAGATGTCAGCCGAGGCGGCCTTTAGGGCCTACTTTAAGATCCCAGCCACTGGCAAAGCGGCTAAGAATTACACCTCCATCAAGCAGGGAGCCCAGGAGCCCTACATGGACTTCATCAATCGCCTGGAAGAAGCCATTAGCAGGCAGATTGATAATGAGCAAGCCCAGGAAGAGCTCATGATTAAGTTAGCCAAGGACAATGCCAACTTGGACTGCCGTAGAATCTTGCAGTCCCTAGGCAATCGTCCTGACTTGACCCTATCGGACATGATTAGAGCTTGCGCCGACCCTATAAGATGGGTCTGCTAGCGGCAGCGGTGCAAGGAGGGAAAAGACCTAACGGTAAGAGCAAAGGAGCATGCCACAATTGTGGCAAGATCGGTCACTTCGCTAGGGAGTGCCGATCCAAGGGAGGCGGACAAAAGTCCGGCCGTCCCAAGGCTCCGAACACCTGCTGTCTGAAGTGCAAGAAAGGCTATCATTGGGCCAGGTATTGCCAGAATTCGGGAAACCGGAGCACGGGCATGTCTCTGGCCCCAGTCCAAACAGAGGCGTCCTCCACCCAGAACTCACCAGAGCTAGAGTAGAGTCCAACCCCATCCCAGACATTGCGACGGCGCAGGCCAGCCCCAAGGGCAGCACGGGACTAGAATTGACTTGCCAGGCGGACGTTACATGCGACCTGCCAGGCACAGTCTATCTGGTCGATTCCCAGTACATGGGACCCCTGCCCAGAGGCTTTATAGGTTTAGTTTTGCCCCGTAGTGTAGCTGGTGCACGCGGAATTTTTATAATTCCAGGAGTCATTGACTCAAATTTTTCAGGCGTTCTCCAAGTTCAGCTTTGGACGCACCTGCCCCAAACCATCCCTAAAGGAGACACCTTAGCGCAACTGATCATGGTTCCTTGTCGCTCGCCAGCAGATAGCCAGGGAGGGCTCAGTGCAGCTTCGAGTCCTGGTCAGAGGACCGCTCGAGCGCCAGTGAGGCAGCGCAAGGATACCAGGTCTTAGCGACAGTGGAGACCAACATTGAGTGGAAACAGCGCCCGGTTATTGAGGTATTTCTGAATAATCGATCATTCTCAGGCCTGTTAGATACCGGAGCAGATGTCAGTGTGATAAGCAGAAGCCAGTGGCCAAGGGAGTGGGCCACTGAGCCAGTCTCCGATGTGTGGGGGGTAGGCGGTGTTCAGGAAGCGTTTAGGAGCCGAGAGTGGGTAGAAGTCACAATCCCAAGGGCTGAGGGCACGGCGGTGATTCGACCGCACATTCTTGACGTGCACATCAACCTTTGGGGGCGAGACATTCTGCAGCAGTACGGTGCCACCCTTACCTTTGGGTAATGGCGTTGCCACTTAAATGGCTCACCGATACTCCGGTCTGGGTAGAACAATGGCCGGTAGTGGGGGAGAAATTGGTTGCTCTCAAGCAGCTAGTTAAGGAACAGCTAGATGCAGGACATATAGAACAGTCCACAAGTCCTTGGAATTCGCCAATTTTTGTTATTAAGAAGAAGTCGGGGAAGTGGCGACTCCTCCACGATCTCAGAGAGATCAATAAATGCATACAGCCAATGGGTCCACTTCAATGCGGCATCCCGAATCCGAACATGATTCCCGAGGGGTGGGAGATTCTCGTCGTAGATCTCAAGGATTGCTTTTATACTATCCCCTTAGACCCCAGGGACCGGGAGAGGTTTGCCTTTACGGTGCCGGTCGTGAACCACAGTGAGCCTACGCAGCGTTACGCGTGGAAATTTTTGCCACAGGGCATGCTCAATTCGCCCACCTTGTGCCAAATTTACGTTCACGATGCACTGGCAAAGTTCCGAAACCTCTACCCACAAGCCTTAGTTTGTCACTTTATGGATGATATTTTGGTAGCGTTGCCAAAGCTTGACAGCGAAGTGTTTTCTGACCTCCAGGCCAGCCTGGGGGACAAAGGTTTACTCATTGCCCCAGAGAAAGTGCAGAGAACCGAGCCCTTCTCATACTTGGGCCATCGGCTTCTCCGCTCTTTCGCAGCACCAGTTTTGCCTCAGATCAATGTACAGGACTCAGTCACCTTGGTAGAATTGCAGCAGGTTTTAGGGAATATTAATTGGGCCAGACCGTATTTTCGATTGGATACGGATCTTCTGAAACCGCTCTTCTCGCTGCTAATGCTAGGTAAGCAGCCGGCAGACCGGATAAAAATTTCTCGAGTCGCGCGCTTGGCGCTCGAGAAAGTTAACCAAGCTCTCAGCCAAAGATGGGTAGATAGGATCGCCCAGGGGCCATATGCCCCAATCCTGAATCTGTACATCGTGCGGTCGGGATCCATGTTCACTGGGGCGCTAGGAGTAGACTCAGAGAAGGGAGCGAAAATTGTGGAGTGGGTGTACTTGCCTAACACCTCATCTCGGAACATTGTTCCGCCCCAAGAACTGGTCTCCGCGGTGATCTACCGCGGCAGGCTGAGAGCTAGGGACATTTCGGGGCACGATTTAACCAAAATCGTGGTCCCGTTCACCAAGGAACAAATTCAGCAGTTGATGCAGCTAGGTGACTCGCTTCCGATAGCCTTGGAAGGGTTCACTGGGAGCTTGGCATACCACTTGCCTAAAGACCCCAGGCTTGTCTCGCTTCAAACAGGAACGGTCAGCTTGTTCGAATTGCTCTCGCTGGTCCCACTTCAGGGGGCCAGAACAGTTTTTTCTGATGGTGGACGCACCTATGGTGTCCTGACCTGGCAGGAGGGCGAAGCTTGGCACACGCTGTTAACTCTCCCACAGAAGTCCGCGCAGCGGGCGGAGTTGGCAGCCGTGAACCTCGCTTTGCGCACCTTCGCCAAGGAACGTTTAAATATCATAACCGACAGTCTGTATGTTAGGAATTTGCTTCACAGTCTACCGGGAGCATACATCACTCCCGCGATAGACAAGAATCTGCTTAGCCTGTTTCTCACTGCTCAATTTCATTTGTGGAACTGCACGGAGCCGCTCTATATTGCCCACATCCGAAGTCATCAAGACCTACCGGGTCCGATTTCCACGGGCAATAGCAGAGCGGATGCGGCGGCAAAGGAAATTCAGCAACGTTCAGTTTTGGGAGTTTTCACTACTCCAATTCAAAGTCATGCCTTTTTTCACCAAAACGCCAAGGCACTCGCCAGACAGTTCAATTTGCCACTTTCTCAAGCCCAGGGTATAGTACGCTCTTGCCAGCATTGCGCAGGGGCGCCGGGGGGGGCCTCGTGGGGGGTTAACCCACGGGGGACAGAGGCCAATCAGGTGTGGCAAATGGATGTCACGCATGTGCCGCAGTTTGGCAGATGGCAGTACATGCACGTCTGCATAGACACTTTTTCCCAGTTCGTTTGGGCGACGGCGCAGAAGGGGGAGACTGCCTTTAGTGTATGGGACCAAAGACAACAGAACAGCCGAAGGGTTGGCTTAACACAGGTTTATTGCATGATGGTCCGGTGGAGCATGAGGTAATGGCGGTGATACATCTCAATATATACAGTAGCCCTATACATTTGAATCTTGTAGCACGGTAGCTCATTGGCTGCTACCGGCGTGGCCTCGCCCAGGCACGCCTCTTTTCCTGCTGCTGAATGCAGATCTTTCTTCTGCTGCTGAATGCGGGGAAGGTTTTCCCGCGGCTGTCCGTGATTGAGCAATGTGAACCATGTGAGACTGAACGCTCGCAGCTGCCCTCTATGGGCTGCCTGCTCGCGTTCCTTTACAGCTGAGATACCTTGTATTTGGAGTGGTTACATTCTTGCCTTTACAGTACAATGAATATGGAATCATACATACATACATAACATCCCTCCCCCCTAGGACGGGACGAAGTCCCGCAACCATTGTGGCTTGCCGCACGTGCGCTTGGGGCGTGCTTGCGCCTGACCTAGTGCTGGAGAGCCTGTGATCTCTGACTCCACGGGTACTTGTCCTGCAACGGGAAACGGGGATTCGTTAGTGGCTCTGTGGGGGGTCCGTGCCTGCCTTGTCCCCGGGGATGGGAATGGAATGAACAGTTGGGAGGTAAACCCCTGCCTGTTGCTCTCGGACCCGGGGGACCCTCCTATTGTGAACCGCGGAACCGATGAGGTCGCCCTTGTGGTTCTGCTACCTTCTGTTCCCCGCTCGGGGGACCTTGAGACTGTGGTGGGCGGACTCGCTGTTGCCTCCTGTCTTGGGGGTGTCGGTCTCCGGGAAATTGGCGCTATGTTGCATTCTAACTCACAGGGGCTACTGGGACTGGAAGTACCAGGGGCTGAACTGAAACCCCTCTTTTCACTAGGACGGGTGGGGGACCACTCCGCTAACTCCCCCTGGTACTGTAAATCAACGTCTAAACTTCTAGGGGCATCTGTGTTTCGGGGAAACTTCCGAGGGGTATGTGTGAGGTCGGGGCTCTTCCTTTCTGCCGCGAAGTCCCGCAAAAGATCTCTGAGGATCGATTCCCTTTCCTCCCCCCTTGGTGGGGACCCCTGTCCCCCTTTCCCTCCCCCTTGGGCTAAACGGGTGGGGGAGTACCCTAACGCTGATTCGTGGCTTTTTCCGTCTTCGTCCTGTTCTCCGGGGACCCTGCGCCTGAGTTGGTCCACGTGTCGCCTCCACAGGAGGCCTGTACTGGTCTCCACGCGGTATGAGACGGGGCCGGTTTGTTCTATTACGGTGCCCGTCACCCAGGCTGGCCCCGCGTTGGCGTAGTTCCTGCAATGCACCGGGGCGCCTACGCTGAAGCTCTTTGCGGGTTCCACCCCTATGTTCCGCCCCGTGTCCTCTACTCTCGTGGGGTCTAGCTTGGAGATTACCGTGGCCAGCTTCCTGCGCATTAACAGCTCCGCGGGGGAGTACCCTGATGCCAATGGGGTGACCCTGTACCTTAGCAGGAATTGGCACAATTTCAGGTCGAGGTCTCCGGGGCCCATGCGCCACAGCGCGTCTTTTGTGGTGCGCACGAGGCGCTCTACTTGGCCGTTGGTGGCCGGGTGAAAGGGGGCGGAGGTGACGTGCCGAATGGCGTTGCGATCCATGAATGCCCCGAACTCGGCGGACGTGAAACAGCTAACGTTATCGCTGACGAGGGTGTCGGGTAAACCGAACGTGGAAAAGACCCTCCGTAACTGTTTAATTGTAGTGGCCGAGGAGGTGCTCGAGACTGGAATGACCTCCAACCACTTGGAGAACGCGTCCACCACAAGGAGGAAAAGCGTTCCCCTGAACGGGCCAGCAAAGTCTACGTGTACCCGGGACCAGGGCCCCCTTGCTGCGTCCCACTCCCTATGTGGCAAGCGAGCCTCTTCTGGCCTGGAGCTTTGGCACACTTCGCAAGTGCCGACCATGTGTTCGATGTCGGCGTCTAGCTGGGGCCACCAAAAGTAACTACGGGCTAGTGCCTTAGAGCGGACGATCCCCGGGTGGCTGACGTGCAGCAGTTTAAGCACCCTCGGCCGGAGCGACGTGGGGATCACTACCCGCTGTCCCCACAAAAGGCAACCCCTCTCTAGGGACAACTCTAGTTTCTTTTTGAAAAATGTGTCGAATTCCGCTGCTGGGGAAGACACGGGCCACCCTTTCTGTACCCAGGAGCAAACTGTAGCTAGCGTTTTGTCCTTGCCGGTCGCTTTGGCGATGTCGGCCGGTACTACTGGAGGGGAGTCTAGGACCTCTATCATTAAGACCTGGTGGTCCCCCTCTTCCTCGCCCACGTGGCAGCAATCCCGGGGAATGGGGGACCTCGACAGGGCGTCCGCATGGCTGATTTCCTTTCCGGGCCGGTATACCAACGCGTGCTGATACGCGTTGAGAAAAATGGCCCACCTGAGCATCCTCGGGGACAGGATTTGGGGTGTGGGCTTATCTGCGGTGAAAATGCCTAGCAAGGGCTTGTGGTCAGTCACTATGGTGAAGGGGCGGCCGTACACAAAATCATGAAATTTCTTGGTCCCCGCAATTATCGCTAGTGCTTCCCTGTCTGTCTGGGCATAGTTTCTCTCCGCTTGGGACAAGGACCTAGAGTAGAACGCTATCGGGGCCTCCCTCCCGTTCTCCAGTACGTGGCATAACACCGCCCCCACCCCCACCGGGGATGCATCGCATATCAGGACCACTGGGCGTTTGGGATTGAAGTGGGTCAGTACCGCATCTGATGCCAGGAGTCGCTTCAGGTCATTGAAAGCCGTCTCCTGGTCGTCGCCCCACTTCCATGCCCCGTCCTTTTTTAACAATTTGTGTAGCGGTTCCGCCACTGCTGCCTTCCGCGGGAGGAAGGAGTGGTAAAAGTTGAGCAGTCCAAGGAACGACTGCAACTCGGGCTTGGAGGTGGGGCGGGGGGCCTTCTTGATGGCGGCCACCTTGGATTGGGATGGCCTTATTCCCTCGGGAGTAACACGGAACCCTAGGAACTCAACCTCCGTTGCGAAGAAAACACATTTGTCTTTCCGCAACCGCAACCCCGCTTTTTCAAATATTGCCAGGACCTTTCCCAACCTTATTGCTAATTCGGCCCGGCTCCCCCCTGTAATCAATACGTCATCAAAGTAGGGTAACACCCCCTCTAACCCCTTCAGGAGGCGTTCCACGAGTGACTGGAAGATCCCGGGCACCGAATTCACGACGAATTGGAGGCGCGATACCTGGAACGCCCCTTTGTGGGTGACTATGGTCTGCGCAGCAGCTGCAGCGGGGGTCACCGGGAGTTGCTGGTAGGCTTGGGCCAGGTCGAGTTTAGCGAAACACCTCCCCCCGTGTAACCTGGCCAACAAGTGGCTGACTACCGGCACCGGATACGCATTAGGGCGGATCGCCTTATTGATGGTGCACTTGTAATCAGCGCATATGCGGACCTCCCCGTTGGCCTTGAGCGCTGTTACAATTGGAGTTTCCCACTCCGCAGAATCAACAGGGACAAGAATCCCCTGGCCCACCAATTTGTCCAACTCCGCCTCTATTTTGTCCTTTAGTGCGAAGGGCACTCTGCGCGGTTTAAGTCTGATTGGACGTACTCCAGGGTCCAGGTCGAAAGTCACTGGGGGGCCCTTGAATTTTCCGAGCCCCTTTTTGAAAACCTCGGGGTGCGCGTCGCACACGCTCTGTATTGGATCAGTCCCGGCGGCGTGTACTCCCACGGCGTGCACCCCCCCCCAATGAACAACCCCAGGGGCTGGAACCATTGAGTCCCGAGGAGGCTGCATTTACCTCCCTTGAGGACGACTAGGGGAAGCGTTGCGGTGTGCTTTTTAAACTGGACCTGGAACTTCCCAACCCCCAACACTGGGATGCGGTTCCCTTGCACGTCCTTCAGTGTGGCCCTCAACGCTTTGAGCTTGGGCCGCACGCGGGGGGCGATTTTCATGAACTCTCCCTGGGAAATGATAGAGTATGAGGAACCCGAGTCCACCTCCATCCTAACAGGGGCCCCTTGGATTACTACCTCAACGAAGTAACGGGGGTGCTCCGTGGAAACGCTGCAAACCGGGGCGTCGTCCTCGCTGTCATCGGAGATGCGCCCTACTCCGTCCCGGGTCCTCGTGGTCCGGGTGCCGTCCTTTGGCCTCGTGGTGCGGTCCTGCCTCGCCGAGCGGTCTGGGGAACTCCTCTTGGCCTCGCGCCGTTTCCGGCAGACCTTGGCGATGTGCCCGCGCCGGCCGCAGTTGTGGCACTCGGCCTTGCGGAATGGACATTTGGCGCGGGCGTGGGCGGCGCCGCAGCCGTCGCAGCGCCGGCCCTCTCTGTGGACCCGCCGGACGTCCTCGTCGTCGCCGCTCTCCGTGGACGAGTTCGAAACTCGCCGGGCCGTGCGCACCAAGCTCTCTGCCTTGGTGGGTTTCGGACACCAGTCCTGAAGCTCTTGCACCCCGGCAGTTGTGGCCTCCGCGGCCTGTGCCGTGTCGAGGACTTGTTGCCACGTGGGAGGCGGCTCCTTTTTCATCAGCGCGCGCTGAGTCTCGGTATCCCTCAGACCACAGAGCAGGCAGTCCCGGAGGGTGACTTCTGGGGTCTCCCACTTGCATGGGCCGGCGGCCAGCCGCAGGGCCGCGGCGAACTCAGCGACCGATTCCCCGGGCACCTGGACTCGCCTCCAGAACGCGCTCCGAGCGGGGAACATGGCTATCGCGGGCCGGAGGTGGGTGCGCAGCGCCGCCAGGAGCTCTGTGGCCTTGAAGTCGCTCACCCTCCTCGGCGCGATCAGGTCCACCAAGGTCCTCTTGGTCTCGTGTCCGAGCATGCGGACGAAGATGGCCCTCTTCTTGGCCTCATCTGAGACTTCGAGCTCCACTAGCGCTCCATTGAAGTCTATCTCAAACAGCTCCAAGTCTCCCGGCTTCCTGATCTCGTAGCCGGCGCATGTCTTGGTCCCGTGGGCAGCCATGATCCCACCTTCGTCGCCAATTTAGTGTATGGGACCAAAGACAACAGAACAGCCGAAGGGTTGGCTTAACACAGGTTTATTGCATGATGGTCCGGTGGAGCATGAGGTAATGGCGGTGATACATCTCAATATATACAGTAGCCCTATACATTTGAATCTTGTAGCACGGTAGCTCATTGGCTGCTACCGGCGTGGCCTCGCCCAGGCACGCCTCTTTTCCTGCTGCTGAATGCAGATCTTTCTTCTGCTGCTGAATGCGGGGAAGGTTTTCCCGCGGCTGTCCGTGATTGAGCAATGTGAACCATGTGAGACTGAACGCTCGCAGCTGCCCTCTTCACTCAATACCTTTCTATTTCTTAACACTGTATCCAGTTTTTTTTACTTAAAATACAGTTTGTATTCTCTCCTGAAATTATTCTCCTCTGGCAAACATTATAAATTTGCCAAACAGGTTTTGCATAAAAGGTCCTATGCTGACCTCTGTAGGAGTGAACTCCAGTGAACCTAGTGGGACTTGATATATACGGTACATACAAAGTCTGCTTCATACAACATCAAATTCATACAACATCGCCTAATTTCTTGGAAAAAGTTACCTCATACAAAGTCGCTCGACTTTGTATGAGGCATTGGGGTTTTCCCCAGGTTGCATTGTGCCTGGGCAGTATAAAAGACAGGACACATGCGTGCGTTGCTCTTGTGGGTTTTGCACAAGGCAAAGTGTGTTTAGGAGTGGTTTTGAGCGCGACTTTGGATTTTTTTAAAAAAATTCGTCAGAATTTTTAGAAGCATCCCTGGGATTTTTGCAGCATTCTTCAGGTTCTTGGACAATCAGGGTTGTTTGACATGTTTTTGTAATGTATTTAGCCTTTAGACAATGATTTCTTAAAGTTCTGTCAGTTTCCTGTCTGTTTCCTTGAATTTGCCCTGAAGTCTGTGCTGTTACAGTACAATGTATCTCTATGGAAATGACATTGTACGAGGCATTGCAGCTAGGATTTTGCATGCCTCATACAATGTCCAAAT
Source organism: Bradypodion pumilum (assembly GCA_035047305.1). Lineage (NCBI taxonomy): Eukaryota > Metazoa > Chordata > Lepidosauria > Squamata > Chamaeleonidae > Bradypodion > Bradypodion pumilum. The sequence goes on from JAWDJD010000002.1 coordinate 248,856,191, forward strand.
ACGTATAAAGTCCAAACTTGTGGAACCAAGTTTGGACGTTGTATGAGGTATCACTGTATAGGATAGTTCTAAAAGCTGGGCCCAAGAAAGGAGAGTTATGCAGTGCAGGGAAATCATTACAACGCCCCTAGGGACAGTAAACTGAACCTAGTTGCAAGGTATGAAATAAATGGAAAGAAAGGAGAACATTGTAACTAGAACCTACAGCACTGCATGTCTCAGTATCCCCGTCCACTGACCACATTGCCCGAGACTCATACGAATGGAAATCCAAGAGCTTCTGAAGAACTATGGGTCTCTTCGAGCAAGTATCAAAGAGGAGACTGGTTCTGGCTGGAACATGGAAAGATGCAACATGAGCTTGAGGAAGAAAACTGTAAGACCTAAACATTCATGCTGCTCATAGGCAGCTCCTTTTAAACATGTCACAAAGCTTTGTTTTCTGTTTTGGCTTTATATGCATAACGAAAGAGATGGACATGGGTACCTCTTCTAAAGCCTTGTTACACATGTATTTCATTGCTGGGGCATTTGTGCCACAAAATGTTCCTAATCGGTCCCCAGAGTTTCTGGTTTGTTTCCACCATCCAGATGTCACAAGGCCTGTCATGGTGTGACCAGTGACAAACAGTAACAGAAACTGAGATTTTCAATAGCAAAACATCCCTCCTGTAAGACAAGGTTTATATCAGGGATTCTCAACCTGTGGCCCATGGGCCGGATGTAGCCCATGGCACCATTTCATGTGCCCCCACCACAATCTCTACCACACCAGGAAGTGCCATGTGGTGGAGGAAGGGCAAAATGGCCATCCGGCCCACAAAGCTGTCTGAGGGAGCGGGACCCGGCTCCTGGCTTAAGAAGGTTGAGAACTGGTATATATCTTGTCCTAGATTATTCGACGGAGTAGAGTTGAGTGCTATGGCACATTTGGGATCATTTATGAGGTCGGAGGCAAGCAGAATCTTTCTCTAATTTTCTACTCTGATCCTCATATTCAACTCTGCTTGCTCCCTTTGGTGTCTTGCACGGAAGACAAAGAAGGAGCCGCAGTAAGAGCTAAAACACAACTTTATTGCATGGTAGTCAGAGTGAACATGAGGCAATGGTGGACCAAACAGCTCTATTTATAGTACACTGTACATTTTGAATAACCCAGGTGATAGTCCATTGGTTACTGTACGCTTGACGTCATGGATCGTCACGCCCATCTTCTCCCGGTGCGGTGTGGCGGGAAGGTTTCCCGCCCTTCAGGTATTCAGGGGAATCTGTATCATGTGAGCTGGATGCTAGTACTGCCGCTGGTAGCAGCATTCTTAACAGCTTGCTACAATGTGTCTTTGATTGTTTACAATGGATACAATTGCAGGATACAATCAGTTAAAGAGTACTTGTCACATTCTATTCAGTACATAACAATCCCTCCCCCCCTAGGTGAGGACGAAGTCCTTTAGCCATTGAGGCTTTCCGCACGTTCGCTTTGGGCGAGTGGTGGCCGCACTTCGGGCCGGAGTCCCTGCATTGGAGGAGAGTGACTCATTAGCGATTGGCTGCGAGTCGTGAGCCGGGGATTGGGAAGGTCTAGGTGTGGGAGTAAACTCCAGGGATGTGAGACCGGGGGCTCCAGGGACTAAAGAAAAACCCCGCTCTTCGCTTGGATGGGTGGGGGACCACTCCGAAAAATCCCACCAGTCTCCTAACTCAAAATCTAACAATTCCTCAGGATCTCTCTCTTCCAAGTTGTCCTTGTTACCCGGGGGGGGGGGTCAAAAGGATATAGGTTTGTCTCATTTCCCTCCCCCCTGTGGTCTGTGTCTCCCCCTTGGGATAAGCGGGAGGGGGAGAACCCTAACGCTGACTGCTGCATTTGGTCACTCACATCTTGCCTTCCCACTACTCTACCTCGGAGTTGGTTGGTGTGCCTCCTCCAGAGGAGTCCTGTGCCTGTCTCGACATTGTAGGAGACTGGCCACGCCTGTCCGATCACTATTCCAGGTAACCAAGTGGGGCCGCCAGCCGCGTAGTTTTGGTAATGTACTGGCTGGCCGATTTCGAAACTCTTGGTGCCCCCCGTTTCTATGTTTCTACCCGTGTCCTCCACCATGGTTGGGTCTAATCTCGAGAGAATCGTGGCGGGTTTCCTCTGCATGAGGAGCTCGGCGGGTGAGAGCACTGATGCTAAGGGGGTTACACGGTACTTTAATAGGAATTGGCAGAACTGCAAGTTCAATTCCCCGGGGCCAATCCAACGCAGTGCATCCTTTGTTGTTCGCACCAGGCGTTCCGCTTGACCATTTGTAGCAGGGTGAAAGAGGGGCTCAGTTATGTGGCAAATTTTGTTAATCTCTATGAAACCCCGGAACTCCGCTGACGTGAAAGTTGTGGTGTTATTGCTCACAAGTACGTCAGGTAATCCGAAATAGCTGAATACCTTGCGTAATTGGTTAATCGTTGCAGCAGACAATGTACTGGCCATCGGAATTACCTCCAACCACTTGGAGTAGGAGTCCACGATTATAAGGAAAAGGGTACCCCTGAAATGACCCGCGAAGTCCACATGTAGATGTGACCACGGACCCTGGGCCGTGTCCCATTCTCTGTGCAGAAGTAGGGACTCTTCGGGCCGGGTGCTCTGGCAGCTCTCACAAGTGCCTACCATGTGCTCTATATCTGTGTCTAGTTTGGGCCACCAGACGTAACTCTTAGCTAGCGCTTTGGACTTTACTCACGGTATCAGGAAAATCGGATTTTTTTCACCCTGGACTTTACTCATGGTATCAGGAAAATCAGATTATTTTCACCCTGGACTTTACCCACGGTATCAGGAAAACCTGATTTTTTTCACCTGGACCCACGGTATCAGGAAAACAGGATTTTTTCACCCTGGACTTTACTCTGGCTATAAGGAAAATCGGATTTTTTTTTCACCTGAACTTTACTCATGGTATCAGGAAAAACTGCTTTTTTTCACCTGGACTATAACCCACGGTTTCAGGAAAATCTTTTTTTTTTCCACCTAGAATATTACACACGGTTTCAGGAAAATCTGATTTTTTCACCTAGACTATTACCCACGGTTTCAGGAAAATCTTTTTTTTTCACCTAGACTATTACACACGGTATCAGGAAAATCAGATTATTTTCACCCTGGACTATTACCCACGGATTCAGGAAAATCGAATTTTTTTTCACCCTGGACTTTACTCATGGTATCAGGAAAATCTGATTTTTTTTCACCCTGGACTTTACTCAGGCTATCTGGAAAATCTGATTTTTTCCCCTGGATAATTACCCACGGTAACTGGAAAATCTGATTTTTTTTCCCTGGACTATTACCCACAGTATCTGAAAAATCTGATTTCCCCCCCCCTGGATAATTACCCACGGTAACTGGAAAATCTGATTTTTTCTCCCCAGGACTATTACCCACGGTATCAGGGAAATCTATTTATTTTCACCTGGACTTTACTCACGGTATCAGGAAAATCGAATTTTTTTTCACCCAAGACTTTATTCACGGTTTCAGGAAAATCCAATTTTTTTCACCCTGGACTTTACTCATGGTATCAGGAAAATCTGATTTTTTTTTTCACCTGGACTATTACCCACCGTTTCAGGAAAATCTTTTTTTTTCCGCCTAGAATATTACACACGGTATCAGGAAAATCGCATTTTTTTCACCCTGGACATTACTCAGGCTATAAGGAATTGGATTTTTTTCCACCTAGACTATTACCCATGGTATCAGGAAAATTGGATTTTTTCACCTAGACTATTACCCACGGTTTCAGGAAAATCTTTTTTTTTCCACCTAGAATATTACACACGGTATCAGGAAAATTTGATTTTTTTCACCTGGACTATTACCCACAGTATCAGGAAAATCGGATTTTTTGTCACCCAAGACTTAACTCACAGTATCAGGAAAATCGGATTTTTTTCACATGGACTATTACCCACAGTATTTGGAAAATCTGACTTTTTTCACCTGGACTATTACCCACGGTATCAGGAAAATCTACTTTTTTTTCACTTGAACTTTGCTCACGTATCAGGAAAATCGGATTTTTTTCACCCTGGACTTTACTCATGGTATCGGGAAAATCGTTTTTTTTTTTCACCCAAGACATTATTCACGGGATCAGGAAAATCTGAATTTTTTCACCCTGGACTTTATTCACGGTATCAGGAAAATCCGGTTTATTTTCACTTTGGACTTAACTCACGGTATCAGGAAAATCGGATTATTTTCACCCTGGACTATTACCCATGGTATCTGTTAAATCTGATTTTTTTTCACCCTGGACTTTACTCACGGTATCAGGAAAATCCGGGTTTTTTCACCTGGACTTTACTCATGGTATCAGGAAAATCTGATTTTTTCACGTGGACTATTACCCACAGTATCAGGAAAATCTGATTTATTCACCTGGACTATTACCCATGGTTTCAGGAAAATCTTTTTTGTTTTCACCTGGACTATTACACACGGTATCAGGAAAATCGGATTTTTTTCACCCAAGACTTTATTTACGGTATCACGAAAATCCAATTTTTTTCACCCTGGACTCAACTCACGGTATCAGGAAAATCGGATTATTTTCACCCTCGACTTTACCCACGCTGTTAGGAAAATCGGATTTTTTTCCCCTGGACTATTACCCACAGTATCAGGAAAATCGGACTTTTTTCACCCAAGAGTTTATTCACGGTTTCAGGAAAATCCAATTTATTTCACCCTGGACTTTACTCACGGTATCAGGAAAACCCACGGTTTCAGGAAAATCTTTTTTTTTCACCTAGACTATTACACACGGTATCAGGAAAATCAGATTATTTTCACCCTGGACTATTACCCACGGATTCAGGAAAATCGAATTTTTTTTCACCCTGGACTTTACTCATGGTATCAGGAAAATCTGATTTTTTTTCACCCTGGACTTTACTCAGGCTATCTGGAAAATCTGATTTTTTCCCCTGGATAATTACCCACGGTAACTGGAAAATCTGATTTTTTTTCCCTGGACTATTACCCACAGTATCTGAAAAATCTGATTCCCCCCCCCTGGATAATTACCCACGGTAACTGGAAAATCTGATTTTTTCTCCCCAGGACTATTACCCACGGTATCAGGGAAATCTATTTATTTTCACCTGGACTTTACTCACGGTATCAGGAAAATCGAATTTTTTTTCACCCAAGACTTTATTCACGGTTTCAGGAAAATCCAATTTTTTTCACCCTGGACTTTACTCATGGTATCAGGAAAATCTGATTTTTTTTTTCACCTGGACTATTACCCACCGTTTCAGGAAAATCTTTTTTTTTCCGCCTAGAATATTACACACGGTATCAGGAAAATCGCATTTTTTTCACCCTGGACATTACTCAGGCTATAAGGAATTGGATTTTTTTCCAAGTGGTGGCCGCACTTCGGGCCGGAGTCCCTGCATTGGAGGAGAGTGACTCATTAGCGATTGGCTGCGAGTCGTGAGCCGGGGATTGGGAAGGTCTAGGTGTGGGAGTAAACTCCAGGGATGTGAGACCGGGGGCTCCAGGGACTAAAGAAAAACCCCGCTCTTCGCTTGGATGGGTGGGGGACCACTCCGAAAAATCCCACCAGTCTCCTAACTCAAAATCTAACAATTCCTCAGGATCTCTCTCTTCCAAGTTGTCCTTGTTACCCGGGGGGGGGGTCAAAAGGATATAGGTTTGTCTCATTTCCCTCCCCCCTGTGGTCTGTGTCTCCCCCTTGGGATAAGCGGGAGGGGGAGAACCCTAACGCTGACTGCTGCATTTGGTCACTCACATCTTGCCTTCCCACTACTCTACCTCGGAGTTGGTTGGTGTGCCTCCTCCAGAGGAGTCCTGTGCCTGTCTCGACATTGTAGGAGACTGGCCACGCCTGTCCGATCACTATTCCAGGTAACCAAGTGGGGCCGCCAGCCGCGTAGTTTTGGTAATGTACTGGCTGGCCGATTTCGAAACTCTTGGTGCCCCCCGTTTCTATGTTTCTACCCGTGTCCTCCACCATGGTTGGGTCTAATCTCGAGAGAATCGTGGCGGGTTTCCTCTGCATGAGGAGCTCGGCGGGTGAGAGCACTGATGCTAAGGGGGTTACACGGTACTTTAATAGGAATTGGCAGAACTGCAAGTTCAATTCCCCGGGGCCAATCCAACGCAGTGCATCCTTTGTTGTTCGCACCAGGCGTTCCGCTTGACCATTTGTAGCAGGGTGAAAGAGGGGCTCAGTTATGTGGCAAATTTTGTTAATCTCTATGAAACCCCGGAACTCCGCTGACGTGAAAGTTGTGGTGTTATTGCTCACAAGTACGTCAGGTAATCCGAAATAGCTGAATACCTTGCGTAATTGGTTAATCGTTGCAGCAGACAATGTACTGGCCATCGGAATTACCTCCAACCACTTGGAGTAGGAGTCCACGATTATAAGGAAAAGGGTACCCCTGAAATGACCCGCGAAGTCCACATGTAGATGTGACCACGGACCCTGGGCCGTGTCCCATTCTCTGTGCAGAAGTAGGGACTCTTCGGGCCGGGTGCTCTGGCAGCTCTCACAAGTGCCTACCATGTGCTCTATATCTGTGTCTAGTTTGGGCCACCAGACGTAACTCTTAGCTAGCGCTTTGGACTTTACTCACGGTATCAGGAAAATCGGATTTTTTTCACCCTGGACTTTACTCATGGTATCAGGAAAATCAGATTATTTTCACCCTGGACTTTACCCACGGTATCAGGAAAACCTGATTTTTTTCACCTGGACCCACGGTATCAGGAAAATAGGATTTTTTCACCCTGGACTTTACTCTGGCTATAAGGAAAATCGGATTTTTTTTCACCTGAACTTTACTCATGGTATCAGGAAAAACTGCTTTTTTTCACCTGGACTATAACCCACGGTTTCAGGAAAATCTTTTTTTTTCCACCTAGAATATTACACACGGTTTCAGGAAAATCTGATTTTTTCACCTAGACTATTACCCACGGTTTCAGGAAAATCTTTTTTTTTCACCTAGACTATTACACACGGTATCAGGAAAATCAGATTATTTTCACCCTGGACTATTACCCACGGATTCAGGAAAATCGAATTTTTTTTCACCCTGGACTTTACTCATGGTATCAGGAAAATCTGATTTTTTTTCACCCTGGACTTTACTCAGGCTATCTGGAAAATCTGATTTTTTCCCCTGGATAATTACCCACGGTAACTGGAAAATCTGATTTTTTTTCCCTGGACTATTACCCACAGTATCTGAAAAATCTGATTCCCCCCCCCCTGGATAATTACCCACGGTAACTGGAAAATCTGATTTTTTCTCCCCAGGACTATTACCCACGGTATCAGGGAAATCTATTTATTTTCACCTGGACTTTACTCACGGTATCAGGAAAATCGAATTTTTTTTCACCCAAGACTTTATTCACGGTTTCAGGAAAATCCAATTTTTTTCACCCTGGACTTTACTCATGGTATCAGGAAAATCTGATTTTTTTTTTCACCTGGACTATTACCCACCGTTTCAGGAAAATCTTTTTTTTTCCGCCTAGAATATTACACACGGTATCAGGAAAATCGCATTTTTTTCACCCTGGACATTACTCAGGCTATAAGGAATTGGATTTTTTTCCACCTAGACTATTACCCATGGTATCAGGAAAATTGGATTTTTTCACCTAGACTATTACCCACGGTTTCAGGAAAATCTTTTTTTTTCCACCTAGAATATTACACACGGTATCAGGAAAATTTGATTTTTTTCACCTGGACTATTACCCACAGTATCAGGAAAATCGGATTTTTTGTCACCCAAGACTTAACTCACAGTATCAGGAAAATCGGATTTTTTTCACATGGACTATTACCCACAGTATTTGGAAAATCTGACTTTTTTCACCTGGACTATTACCCACGGTATCAGGAAAATCTACTTTTTTTTCACTTGAACTTTGCTCACGTATCAGGAAAATCGGATTTTTTTCACCCTGGACTTTACTCATGGTATCGGGAAAATCGTTTTTTTTTTCACCCAAGACATTATTCACGGGATCAGGAAAATCTGAATTTTTTCACCCTGGACTTTATTCACGGTATCAGGAAAATCCGGTTTATTTTCACTTTGGACTTAACTCACGGTATCAGGAAAATCGGATTATTTTCACCCTGGACTATTACCCATGGTATCTGTTAAATCTGATTTTTTTTCACCCTGGACTTTACTCACGGTATCAGGAAAATCCGGGTTTTTTCACCTGGACTTTACTCATGGTATCAGGAAAATCTGATTTTTTCACGTGGACTATTACCCACAGTATCAGGAAAATCTGATTTATTCACCTGGACTATTACCCATGGTTTCAGGAAAATCTTTTTTGTTTTCACCTGGACTATTACACACGGTATCAGGAAAATCGGATTTTTTTCACCCAAGACTTTATTTACGGTATCACGAAAATCCAATTTTTTTCACCCTGGACTCAACTCACGGTATCAGGAAAATCGGATTATTTTCACCCTCGACTTTACCCACGCTGTTAGGAAAATCGGATTTTTTTCCCCTGGACTATTACCCACAGTATCAGGAAAATCGGACTTTTTTCACCCAAGAGTTTATTCACGGTTTCAGGAAAATCCAATTTATTTCACCCTGGACTTTACTCACGGTATCAGGAAAATCGGATTATTTTCAACCTGGATTTTACCCACGGTATCAGGAAAATCTGATTTTTTTTCACCTCGACTATTACCCACCGTTTCAGGAAAATCTTTTTTTTCCGCCTAGAATATTACACACGGTATCAGGAAAATCGCATTTTTTTCACCCTGGACATTACTCAGGCTATAAGGAAAATTGGATTTTTTTTCCACCTAGACTATTACCCATGGTATCAGGAAAATTGGATTTTTTCACCTAGACTATTACCCACGGTTTCAGGAAAATCTTTTTTTTTTCCACCTAGAATATTACACACGGTATCAGGAAAATTTGATTTTTTTCACCTGGACTATTACCCACAGTATCAGGAAAATCGGATTTTTTGTCACCCAAGACTTAACTCACAGTATCAGGAAAATCGGATTTTTTTCACATGGACTATTACCCACAGTATTTGGAAATTCTGACTTTTTTCACCTGGACTATTACCCACGGTATCAGGAAAATCTACTTTTTTTTCACATGAACTTTGCTCACAGTATCAGGAAAATCGGATTTTTTTCACCCTGGACTTTACTCATGGTATCGGGAAAATCGTTTTTTTTTTCACCCAAGACATTATTCACGGGATCAGGAAAATCCGATTTTTTTCACCCTGGACTTTATTCACGGTATCAGGAAAATCCGGTTTATTTTCACTTTGGACTTAACTCACGGTATCAGGAAAATCGGATTATTTTCACCCTGGACTATTACCCATGGTATCTGTTAAATCTGATTTTTTTTCACCCTGGACTTTACTCACGGTATCAGGAAAATCCGGGTTTTTTCACCTGGACTTTACTCATGGTATCAGGAAAATCTGATTTTTTCACGTGGACTATTACCCACAGTATCAGGAAAATCTGATTTATTCACCTGGACTATTACCCATGGTTTCAGGAAAATCTTTTTTGTTTTCACCTGGACTATTACACACGGTATCAGGAAAATCGGATTTTTTTCACCCAAGACTTTATTTACGGTATCACGAAAATCCAATTTTTTTCACCCTGGACTCAACTCACGGTATCAGGAAAATCGGATTATTTTCACCCTCGACTTTACCCACGCTGTTAGGAAAATCGGATTTTTTTCCCCTGGACTATTACCCACAGTATCAGGAAAATCGGACTTTTTTCACCCAAGAGTTTATTCACGGTTTCAGGAAAATCCAATTTATTTCACCCTGGACTTTACTCATTGTATCAGGAAAATCTGATTTTTTTTTCACCTGGACTATTACCAATGGTATCAGGAAAATCTGATTTTTTCACCCAAGACTTTATTCACGGTATCAGGAAAATCCGATTTTTTTCACCCTGGACTTTACTCAGGCTATAAGGAAAATCGGATTTTTTTTCACCTGGACTATTACCCACGGTATCAGGAAAATCTTTTTTTTTCCACCTAGAATATTACACACAGTTTCAGGAAAATCTGATTTTTTTCACCCTGGACTTTACTCACGGTATCAGGAAAATCAAACTTTTTTCACCATGGACTTTACTCACGGTAGCAGGAAAATCGGATTTTTTTCACCCACGACTTTATTCACGGTATCAGGAAAATCCAATTTTTTTTCAACCAAGACTTTATTCACAGTATCATTAAAATCCGATTTTTTTTTTACCCTGGAATTTATTCACGGTATCAGGAAAATCCGATTTCTTGTCACCCTGGACTTAACTCACGGTATCAGGAAAATCTGATTTTTTTCACCCAAGACTTTATTCACGGTATCTGGAGAATCTGATTTTTTTTCCTGGACTTTACTCATGGTATCAGGAAAATTGGATTATTTTCACCCTGGACTTTACCCACGGGATTAGGAAAATCTGATTTTTTTTCACCTCGACTATTACCCACGGTAATTTGAAGAATCTGATTTTTTTTCTTGGACTTTTACACATGGTATCAGGAAACGGATTTTTTTCACCTGGACTATTACCCACAGTATCAGGAAAATCAGATTTTTTTTCACCCAAGACTTTATTCACGGTATCAGGAAAATCAGATTTTTTTCACCCTGTACTTTACTCACGGTATCAGGAAAATCTTATTTTTTTTCACCCTGGACTTTACTCACGGTATCAGGAAAATCGGATTTTTTTCACCCTGGACTTTACTCAGGCTATAAGGAAAATCGGATTTTTTTTCACCTGGACTTTACTCATGGTATCAGGAAAATTGGACTTTTTTTCACCTGGACTATTACCCACGGTATCAGGAAAATCTTTTTTTTTCCACCTAGAATATTACACACAGTTTCAGGAAAATCTGATTTTTTTCACCCTGGACTTTACTCACGGTATCAGGAAAATCAAACTTTTTTCACCATGGACTTTACTCACGGTAGCAGGAAAATCGGATTTTTTTCACCCACAACTTTATTCACGGTATCAGGAAAATCCAATTTTTTTTCAACCAAGACTTTATTCACGGTATCATTAAAATCCGATTTTTTTTTTACCCTGGAATTTATTCACGGTATCAGGAAAATCCGATTTCTTGTCACCCTGGACTTAACTCACGGTATCAGGAAAATCTGATTTTTTTCACCCAAGACTTTATTCACGGTATCTGGAGAATCTGATTTTTTTTCCTGGACTTTACTCATGGTATCAGGAAAATCGGATTATTTTCACCCTGGATTTTACCCACGGGATTAGGAAAATCTGATTTTTTTTTCACCTCGACTATTACCCACGGTAATTTGAAGAATCTGATTTTTTTTCCTGGACTATTACCCACGGTATCAGGAAAATCGGATTATTTTCAACCTGGACTTTACCCACGGTATCTGGAGAATCTGATTTTTTCCCCTGGACTATTACCCACAGTATCAGGAAAATCTGATTATTTCACCTAGACTATTACTCACGGTTTCAGGAAAATCTTTTTTGTTTTCACCTGGACTATTACACATGGTATGAGGAAAATCTTATTTTTTCACATCGACTATTACACATGGTATCAGGAAAAGGATTTTTTTCACCTGGACTATTACCCACAGTATCAGGAAAATCAGATTTTTTTCACCCAAGACTTTATTCACGGTATCAGGAAAATCCGATTTTTTTCACCCTGGACTTTACTCACGGTATCAGGAAAATCTTATTTTTTTTTCACCCTGGACTTTACTCACGGTATCAGGAAAATCGGATTTTTTTCACCCTGGACTTTACTCAGGCTATAAGGAAAATCGGAATTTTTCTTTCACCTGGACTTTACACATGGTATCAGGAAAATTGGACTTTTTTTCACCTGGACTATTACCCACGGTATCAGGAAAATCTTTTTTTTTCCACCTAGAATATTACACACGGTATCAGGAAAATCGGATTTTTTTCACCCAAGACTTTATTCATGGTATCAGGAAAATTGGATTATTTTCACGCTGGACTTTACCCACGGTATCAGGAAAATCGAATTTTTTTTTTCACCCTGGACTTTACTCAGGCTATAAGGAAAATCTGATTTTTTTTTTCTCCTGGACTTTACTCATGGTATCAGGAAAATCAAACTTTTTTCACCATGGACTTTACTCACGGTAGCAGGAAAATCGGAATTTTTTCACCCACGTCTTTATTCACGGTATCAGGAAAATCCAATTTTTTTTCACCCAAGACTTTATTCATGGTATCATTAAAATCCGATTATTTTTTCACCCTGGAATTTATTCACGGTATCAGGAAAATCCGATTTCTTGACACCCTGGACTTAACTCACGGTATCAGGAAAATCTGATTTTTTTCACCCAAGACTTTATTCACGGTATCTGGAGAATCTGATTTTTTTTCCTGGACTTTACTCATGGTATCAGGAAAATCGGATTATTTTCACCCTGGACTTTACCCACGGGATTAGGAAAATCTGATTTTTTTTCACCTCGACTATTACCCACGGTAATTTGAAAAATCTGATTTTTTTTTTCATGGACTATTACACACGGTATCAGGAAAAGGATTTTTTTCACCTGGACTATTACCCACAGTATCAGGAAAATCAGATTTTTTTCACCCAAGACTTTATTCACGGTATCAGAAAAATCCGATTTTTTTCACCCTGGACTTTACTCAGGCTATAAAGAAAATCGGATTGTTTTTTCACCTGGACTTTACTCATGGTATCAGGAAAATTGGACTTTTTTTCAACTGGACTATTACCCACGGTATCAGGAAAATCTTTTTTTTCCACCTAGAATATTACACACGGTTTCAGGAAAATCTTTTTTTTTCACTCTGGACTTTACCCACGGTATCAGGAAAACCGGATTTTTTTTTTCACCCTGGACTTTACTCAGGCTATAAGGAAAATCTGATTTTTTTTCTCCTGGACTTTACTCATGGTATCAGGAAAATCTGATTTTTTCACCTGGTCTATTACACACAGTATCAGGAAAATCAGATTTTTTTCACCCAAGACTTTATTCACGGTATCAGGAAAATCCGATTTTTTTTCACCCTGGACTTTACTCACTGTATCAGGAAAATCGGATTATTTTCACCATGGACTTTACCCACGGTATCAGGAAAATCTGATTTTCTTCACCTGGAATATTACCCACAGTATCAGGAAAATCGGATTTTTTCACACAAGACTTTATTCACGGTATCATGAAAATCCGATTTTTTTTCCACCGTGGACTTTACCCAAGGTATCTGGAAAATCTGATTTTTTTCCCCTGGATAATTACCCACGGTAACTGGAAAATCTGATTTTTTTCCCTGGACTATTACACACAGTATCAGGAAAATCTATTTTTTCTCTTGGACTTTACTCACGGTATCAGGAAAATCTGATTTTTTCACCTAGACTATTACCCATGGTATCAGGAAAATCGGATTTCTTTCACCCTGGACTTTACTCATGGTATCAGGAAAATCGAATTTTTTTTCACCCAAGACTTTATTCCCGGTATCAGGAAAATTTGATTTTTTTTCACCCTGGACTTTAGTCACGGTATCAGGAAAATTGGATTTTTTTCACCCAAAACTTTATTTACGGTATCAGGAAAATCTGATTTTTTTCATCCAAGACTTTACTCATGGTATCAGGAAAATCCAAATTTTTTTTCACCCTGGACTTTACTCATGGTATCAGGAAAATCTGATTTTTTTCACCTGGACTATTACCCACGGTATCAGGAAAATCTGATTTTTTCACCTGGTCTACTACACACAGTATCAGGAAAATCAGATTTTTTTCACCCAAGACTTTATTCACGGTATCAGGAAAATCCGATTTTTTTTTCACCCTGGACTTTACTCACTGTATCAGGAAAATCGGATTATTTTCACCCTGGACTTTACCCACGGTATAAGGAAAATCTGATTTTCTTCACCTGGAATATTACCCACAGTATCAGGAAAATCGGATTTTTTCATCCAAGACTTTATTCATGGTATCAGGAAAATCCGATTTTTTTTTCACCCTGGATTTAACTCACGGTATCAGGAAAATCGGATTATTTTCACCCTGGACTATTACCCACGGATTCAGGAAAATCTTTTTTTGTCACCTGGACTATTACCCACAGTATCTGAAAAATCTGATTTCCCCCCCCCCTGGATAATTACCCACGGTAACTGGAAAATCTGATTTTTTCTCACCAGGACTATTACCCACGGTATCGGGGAAATCTATTTATTTTCACCTGGACTTTACTCACGGTATCAGGAAAATCCAATTTTTTTCACCCTGGACTTTACTCACGGTATCAGGAAAATCGAATTTTTTTTCACCCAAGACTTTATTCACGGTATCAGGAAAATCTAATTTTTTTCACCCTGGACTTTACTCAGGCTATAAGGAAAATTGGATTTTTTTTCACCTGGACTTTACCCATGGTATCAGGAAAATCTGATTTTTTCACCTAGACTATTACCCACGGTTTCAGGAAAATCTTTTTTTTTTCACCTGGACTATTACCCATGGTATCAGGAAAATCTGATTTTTTCACCTAGACTATTACCCACGGTTTCAGGAAAATCTTTTTTTCCACCTAGAATATTACACACGGTATCAGGAAAATCAGATTTATTTCACATGGACTATTACCCACAGTATTTGGAAAATCTGACTTTTTTCACCTGGACTATTACCCACGGTATCAGGAAAATCTGATTTTTTTCACCCTAGAATATTACACACGGTATCAGGAAAATCGGATTTTTTTTTTCACCCTGGACTTTACTCAGGCTATAAGGAAAATCTGATTTTTTTTTCTCCTGGACTTTACTCATGGTATCAGGAAAATCAAACTTTTTTCACCATGGACTTTACTCACGGTAGCAGGAAAATCGGAATTTTTTCACCCACGTCTTTATTCACGGTATCAGGAAAATCCAATTTTTTTTCACCCAAGACTTTATTCATGGTATCATTAAAATCCGATTATTTTTTCACCCTGGAATTTATTCACGGTATCAGGAAAATCTGATTTTTTTCACCCAAGACTTTATTCACGGTATCTGGAGAATCTGATTTTTTTTCCTGGACTTTACTCATGGTATCAGGAAAATCGGATTATTTTCACCCTGGACTTTACCCACGGGATTAGGAAAATCTGATTTTTTTCACCTCGACTATTACCCACGGTAATTTGAAGAATCTGATTTTTTTTTTTCATGGACTATTACACACGGTATCAGGAAAAGGATTTTTTTCACCTGGACTATTACCCACAGTATCAGGAAAATCAGATTTTTTTCACCCAAGACTTTATTCACGGTATCAGAAAAATCCGATTTTTTTCACCTTGGACTTTACTCAGGCTATAAGGAAAATCGGATTTTTTTTTCACCTGGACTTTACTCATGGTATCAGGAAAATTGGACTTTTTTTCACCTGGACTATTACCCACGGTATCAGGAAAATCTTTTTTTTCCACCTAGAATATTACACACGGTTTCAGGAAAATCTTTTTTTTTTCACCTTGACTATTACACACGGTATCAGGAAAATCGGATTATTTTCACCCAAGACTTTATTGATGGGATTAGGAAAATTGGATTATTTTCTCGCTGGACTTTACCCACGGTATCAGGAAAATCGGATTTTTTTTTCACCCTGGACTTTACTCAGGCTATAAGGAAAATTTGATTTTTTTTCTCCTGGACTTTACTCATGGTATCAGGAAAATCTGATTTTTTTCACCTGGTCTATTACACACAGTTTCAGGAAAATCAGATTTTTTTCACCCAAGACATTATTCACGGTATCAGGAAAATCCGATTTTTTTCAAACTGGACTTTACTCACGGTATCAGGAAAATCTTATTTTTTTCACCCTGGACTTTACTCACGGTATCAGGAAAATCGGATTTTTTTCACCCTGGACTTTACTCAGGCTATAAGGAAAATCGGATTTTTTTTTCACCTGGACTTTACTCATGGTATCAGGAAAATTGGACTTTTTTTCACCTGGACTATTACCCACGGTATCAGGAAAATCTTTTTTTTTCCACCTAGAATATTACACACGGTTTCAGGAAAATCTTTTTTTTTCACCTTGACTATTACACACGGTATCAGGAAAATCGGATTATTTTCACCCAAGACTTTATTCATGGGATCAGGAAAATTGGATTATTTTCACGCTGGACTTTACCCACAGTATCAGGAAAATCGGATTTTTTTCCACCCTGGACTTTACTCAGGCTATAAGGAAAATTTGATTTTTTTTCTCCTGGACTTTACTCATGGTATCAGGAAAATCTGATTTTTTTCACCTGGTCTATTACACACAGTTTCAGGAAAATCAGATTTTTTTCACCCAAGACTTTATTCACGGTATCAGGAAAATCCGATTTTTTTTCACCCTGGACTTTACTCACTGTATCAGGAAAATCGGATTATTTTCACCCTGGACTTTACCCACGGTATCAGGAAAATCTGATTTTCTTCACCTGGAATATTACCCACAGTATCAGGAAAATCGGAATTTTTCACCCAAGACTTTATTCACGGTATCATGAAAATACTTTTTTTTTCACCCTGGACTTTACTCACGGTATCAGGAAAATCGGATTTTTTTCACCCTGGACTTTACTCAGGCTATAAGGAAAATTGGATTTTTTTTCACCTTGACTTTACTCATGGTATGAGAAAAATTGGAATTTTTTTCACCTGGACTATTACCCACGGTATCAGGAAAAAAAATTTTTTTTCACCTAGAATATTACACACAGTTTCAGGAAAATCTGATTTTTTTCACCCTGGACTTTACTCACAGTATCAGGAAAATCAAACTTTTTTCACCATGGACTTTACTCACGGTTGCAGGAAAATCGGAATTTTTTCACCCACGACTTTATTCACGCTATCAGGAAAATCCAATTTTTTTTTCAACCAAGACTTTATTCATGGTATCATTAAAATCCGATTTTTTTTTCACCCTGGAATTTATTCACGGTATCAGGAAAATCCGATTTCTTGTCACCCTGGACTTAACTCACGGTATCAGGAAAATCTGATTTTTTTCACCCAAGACTTTATTCACGGTATCTGGAGAATCTGATTTTTTTTCCTGGACTTTACTCATGGTATCAGGAAAATCGGATTATTTTCACCCTGGATTTTACCCATGGGATTAGGAAAATCTGATTTTTTTTTTCACCTCGACTATTACCCACGGTAATTTGAAGAATCTGATTTTTTTTCCTGGACTATTACCCACGGTATCAGGAAAATCGGATTATTTTCAACCTGGACTTTACCCACGGTATCTGGAGAATCTGATTTTTCCCCTGGACTATTACCCACAGTATCAGGAAAATCTGATTTTTTCACCTAGACTATTACCCACGGTTTCAGGAAAATCTTTTTTGTTTTCACCTGGACTATTACCCACAGTATCAGGAAAATCAGATATTTTCCACCCAAGACTTTATTCATGGTATCAGGAAAATTGGATTATTTTCACGCTGGACTTTACCCACGGTATCAGGAAAATCGGATTTTTTTTTTCACCCTGGACTTTACTCAGGCTATAAGGAAAATCTGATTTTTTTTCTCCTGGACTTTACTCATGGTATCAGGAAAATCTGATTTTTTCACCTGGTCTATTACACACAGTATCAGGAAAATCAGATTTTTTTCACCCAAGACTTTATTCACGGTATCAGGAAAATCCGATTTTTTTTCACCCTGGACTTTACTCACTGTATCAGGAAAATCGGATTATTTTCACCATGGACTTTACCCACGGTATCAGGAAAATCTGATTTTCTTCACCTGGAATATTACCCACAGTATCAGGAAAATTGGATTTTTTCACACAAGACTTTATTCACGGTATCATGAAAATCCGATTTTTTTTCCACCGTGGACTTTACCCAAGGTATCTGGAAAATCTGATTTTTTTCCCCTGGATAATTACCCACGGTAACTGGAAAATCTGATTTTTTTCCCTGGACTATTACACACAGTATCAGGAAAATCTATTTTTTCACTTGGACTTTACTCATGGTATCAGGAAAATCTGATTTTTTCACCTAGACTATTACCCATGGTATCAGGAAAATCGGATTTCTTTCACCCTGGACTTTACTCATGGTATCAGGAAAATCGAATTTTTTTTCACCCAAGACTTTATTCCCGGTATCAGGAAAATTTGATTTTTTTCACCCTGGACTTTAGTCACGGTATCAGGAAAATTGGATTTTTTTCACCCAAGACTTTATTTACGGTATCAGGAAAATCTGATTTTTTTCATCCAAGACTTTACTCATGGTATCAGGAAAATTCAAATTTTTTTTCACCCTGGACTTTACTCATGGTATCAGGAAAATCTGATTTTTTTCACCTGGACTATTTATTACCCACGGTATCAGGAAAATCTGATTTTTTCACCTGGTCTACTACACACAGTATCAGGAAAATCAGATTTTTTTTCACCCAAGACTTTATTCACGGTATCAGGAAAATCCGATTTTTTTTTCACCCTGGACTTTACTCACTGTATCAGGAAAATCGGATTATTTTCACCCTGGACTTTACCCACGGTATAAGGAAAATCTGATTTTCTTCACCTGGAATATTACCCACAGTATCAGGAAAATCGGATTTTTTCATTAAAGACTTTATTCATGGTATCAGGAAAATCCGATTTTTTTTTTCACCCTGGATTTAACTCACGGTATCAGGAAAATCGGATTATTTTCACCCTGGACTATTACCCACGGATTCAGGAAAATCTTTTTTTGTCACCTGGACTATTACCCACAGTATCTGAAAAATCTGATTTCCCCCCCCCCTGGATAATTACCCACGGTAACTGGAAAATCTGATTTTTTCTCACCAGGACTATTACCCACGGTATCGGGGAAATCTATTTATTTTCACCTGGACTTTACTCACGGTATCAAGAAAATCGATTTTTTTTTCACCCAAGACTTTATTCACGGTATCAGGAAAATCCAATTTTTTTCACCCTGGACTTTACTCACGGTATCAGGAAAATCGAATTTTTTTTCACCCAAGACTTTATTCACGGTATCAGGAAAATCTAATTTTTTTCACCCTGGACTTTACTCAGGCTATAAGGAAAATCTGATTTTTTTTCTCCTGGACTTTACTCATGGTATCAGGAAAATCTGATTTTTTCACCTGGTCTATTACACACAGTATCAGGAAAATCAGATTTTTTTCACCCAAGACTTTATTCACGGTATCAGGAAAATCCGATTTTTTTTCACCCTGGACTTTACTCACTGTATCAGGAAAATCGGATTATTTTCACCATGGACTTTACCCACGGTATCAGGAAAATCTGATTTTCTTCACCTGGAATATTACCCACAGTATCAGGAAAATTGGATTTTTTCACACAAGACTTTATTCACGGTATCATGAAAATCCGATTTTTTTTCCACCGTGGACTTTACCCAAGGTATCTGGAAAATCTGATTTTTTTCCCCTGGATAATTACCCACGGTAACTGGAAAATCTGATTTTTTTCCCTGGACTATTACACACAGTATCAGGAAAATCTATTTTTTCACTTGGACTTTACTCATGGTATCAGGAAAATCTGATTTTTTCACCTAGACTATTACCCATGGTATCAGGAAAATCGGATTTCTTTCACCCTGGACTTTACTCATGGTATCAGGAAAATCGAATTTTTTTTCACCCAAGACTTTATTCCCGGTATCAGGAAAATTTGATTTTTTTCACCCTGGACTTTAGTCACGGTATCAGGAAAATTGGATTTTTTTCACCCAAGACTTTATTTACGGTATCAGGAAAATCTGATTTTTTTCATCCAAGACTTTACTCATGGTATCAGGAAAATTCAAATTTTTTTTCACCCTGGACTTTACTCATGGTATCAGGAAAATCTGATTTTTTTCACCTGGACTATTTATTACCCACGGTATCAGGAAAATCTGATTTTTTCACCTGGTCTACTACACACAGTATCAGGAAAATCAGATTTTTTTTCACCCAAGACTTTATTCACGGTATCAGGAAAATCCGATTTTTTTTTCACCCTGGACTTTACTCACTGTATCAGGAAAATCGGATTATTTTCACCCTGGACTTTACCCACGGTATAAGGAAAATCTGATTTTCTTCACCTGGAATATTACCCACAGTATCAGGAAAATCGGATTTTTTCATTAAAGACTTTATTCATGGTATCAGGAAAATCCGATTTTTTTTTTCACCCTGGATTTAACTCACGGTATCAGGAAAATCGGATTATTTTCACCCTGGACTATTACCCACGGATTCAGGAAAATCTTTTTTTGTCACCTGGACTATTACCCACAGTATCTGAAAAATCTGATTTCCCCCCCCCCCTGGATAATTACCCACGGTAACTGGAAAATCTGATTTTTTCTCACCAGGACTATTACCCACGGTATCGGGGAAATCTATTTATTTTCACCTGGACTTTACTCACGGTATCAAGAAAATCGATTTTTTTTTCACCCAAGACTTTATTCACGGTGTCAGGAAAATCCAATTTTTTTCACCCTGGACTTTACTCACGGTATCAGGAAAATCGAATTTTTTTTCACCCAAGACTTTATTCACGGTATCAGGAAAATCTAATTTTTTTCACCCTGGACTTTACTCAGGCTATAAGGAAAATTGGATTTTTTTTCACCTGGACTTTACCCATGGTATCAGGAAAATCTGATTTTTTCACCTAGACTATTACCCACGGTTTCAGGAAAATCTTTTTTTTTCACCTGGACTATTACCCATGGTATCAGGAAAATCTGATTTTTTCACCTAGACTATTACCCACGGTTTCAGGAAAATCTTTTTTTCCACCTAGAATATTACACACGGTATCAGGAAAATCAGATTTATTTCACATGGACTATTACCCACAGTATTTGGAAAATCTGACTTTTTTCACCTGGACTATTACCCACGGTATCTGGAAAATCTGATTTTTTTCACCCTGGACTATTACCCACGGTATCAGGAAAATCTATTTTTTTTTCACTTGGACTTTGCTCACGTATCAGGAAAATTGGATTTTTTTCACCCAAGACTTTATTCACGGTATCAGGAAAATTCAATTTTTTTCACCTAGACTATTACCCATGGTATCAGGAAAATTGGATTTCTTTCACCCTGGACTTTACTCATGGTATCAGGAAAATCGAATTTTTTTCACCCAAGAATTTATTCACGGTATCAGGAAAATCTGATTTTTTTCACCCTGGACTTTAGTCACGTTATCAGGAAAATTGGATTTTTTTCACCCAAGACTTTATTCACGGTATCAGGAAAATCTGATTTTTTTCATCCAAGACTTTACTCATGGTATCAGGAAAATCCGATTTTTTTTCACCCTGGACTTTACTCATGGTATCAGGAAAATCTGATTTTTTTCACCTGGACTATTACCCACGGTATCAGGAAAATCTGTCTTTTTTTTCACTTGGACTTTGCTCACGTATCAGGAAAATTGGATCTTTTTTCACCTGGACTATTACCCACAGTATCAGGAAAATCGGATTTTTTTCACCCTGGACTTTACTCATGGTATCGGGAAAATCAAATTTTTTTCACCCAAGACATTATTCACGGGTGCAGGAAAATCAGATTTTTTTCACCCAAGACTTTATTCACGGTATCAGGAAAATCCGATTTTTTTTCACCCTGGACTTTACTCACTGTATCAGGAAAATCGGATTATTTTCACCCTGGACTTTACCCACGGTATCAGGAAAATCTGATTTTCTTCACCTGGAATATTACCCACAGTATCAGGAAAATCGGAATTTTTCACCCAAGACTTTATTCACGGTATCATGAAAATACTTTTTTTTTCACCCTGGACTTTACTCACGGTATCAGGAAAATCGGATTTTTTTCACCCTGGACTTTACTCAGGCTATAAGGAAAATTGGATTTTTTTTCACCTTGACTTTACTCATGGTATGAGAAAAATTGGAATTTTTTTCACCTGGACTATTACCCACGGTATCAGGAAAAAAAAATTTTTTTCACCTAGAATATTACACACAGTTTCAGGAAAATCTGATTTTTTTCACCCTGGACTTTACTCACAGTATCAGGAAAATCAAACTTTTTTCACCATGGACTTTACTCACGGTTGCAGGAAAATCGGAATTTTTTCACCCACGACTTTATTCACGCTATCAGGAAAATCCAATTTTTTTTTCAACCAAGACTTTATTCATGGTATCATTAAAATCCGATTTTTTTTTCACCCTGGAATTTATTCACGGTATCAGGAAAATCCGATTTCTTGTCACCCTGGACTTAACTCACGGTATCAGGAAAATCTGATTTTTTTCACCCAAGACTTTATTCACGGTATCTGGAGAATCTGATTTTTTTTCCTGGACTTTACTCATGGTATCAGGAAAATCGGATTATTTTCACCCTGGATTTTACCCATGGGATTAGGAAAATCTGATTTTTTTTTCACCTCGACTATTACCCACGGTAATTTGAAGAATCTGATTTTTTTTCCTGGACTATTACCCACGGTATCAGGAAAATCGGATTATTTTCAACCTGGACTTTACCCACGGTATCTGGAGAATCTGATTTTTCCCCTGGACTATTACCCACAGTATCAGGAAAATCTGATTTTTTCACCTAGACTATTACCCACGGTTTCAGGAAAATCTTTTTTGTTTTCACCTGGACTATTACCCACAGTATCAGGAAAATCAGATATTTTCCACCCAAGACTTTATTCATGGTATCAGGAAAATTGGATTATTTTCACGCTGGACTTTACCCACGGTATCAGGAAAATCGGATTTTTTTTTTCACCCTGGACTTTACTCAGGCTATAAGGAAAATCTGATTTTTTTTCTCCTGGACTTTACTCATGGTATCAGGAAAATCTGATTTTTTCACCTGGTCTATTACACACAGTATCAGGAAAATCAGATTTTTTTCACCCAAGACTTTATTCACGGTATCAGGAAAATCCGATTTTTTTTCACCCTGGACTTTACTCACTGTATCAGGAAAATCGGATTATTTTCACCATGGACTTTACCCACGGTATCAGGAAAATCTGATTTTCTTCACCTGGAATATTACCCACAGTATCAGGAAAATTGGATTTTTTCACACAAGACTTTATTCACGGTATCATGAAAATCCGATTTTTTTTCCACCGTGGACTTTACCCAAGGTATCTGGAAAATCTGATTTTTTTCCCCTGGATAATTACCCACGGTAACTGGAAAATCTGATTTTTTTCCCTGGACTATTACACACAGTATCAGGAAAATCTATTTTTTCACTTGGACTTTACTCATGGTATCAGGAAAATCTGATTTTTTCACCTAGACTATTACCCATGGTATCAGGAAAATCGGATTTCTTTCACCCTGGACTTTACTCATGGTATCAGGAAAATCGAATTTTTTTTCACCCAAGACTTTATTCCCGGTATCAGGAAAATTTGATTTTTTTCACCCTGGACTTTAGTCACGGTATCAGGAAAATTGGATTTTTTTCACCCAAGACTTTATTTACGGTATCAGGAAAATCTGATTTTTTTCATCCAAGACTTTACTCATGGTATCAGGAAAATTCAAATTTTTTTTCACCCTGGACTTTACTCATGGTATCAGGAAAATCTGATTTTTTTCACCTGGACTATTACCCACGGTATCAGGAAAATCTGATTTTTTCACCTGGTCTACTACACACAGTATCAGGAAAATCAGATTTTTTTCACCCAAGACTTTATTCACGGTATCAGGAAAATCCGATTTTTTTTTCACCCTGGACTTTACTCACTGTATCAGGAAAATCGGATTATTTTCACCCTGGACTTTACCCACGGTATAAGGAAAATCTGATTTTCTTCACCTGGAATATTACCCACAGTATCAGGAAAATCGGATTTTTTCATCCAAGACTTTATTCATGGTATCAGGAAAATCCGATTTTTTTTTTCACCCTGGATTTAACTCACGGTATCAGGAAAATCGGATTATTTTCACCCTGGACTATTACCCACGGATTCAGGAAAATCTTTTTTTGTCACCTGGACTATTACCCACAGTATCTGAAAAATCTGATTTCCCCCCCCCTGGATAATTACCCACGGTAACTGGAAAATCTGATTTTTTCTCACCAGGACTATTACCCACGGTATCGGGGAAATCTATTTATTTTCACCTGGACTTTACTCACGGTATCAAGAAAATCGATTTTTTTTTCACCCAAGACTTTATTCACGGTATCAGGAAAATCCAATTTTTTTCACCCTGGACTTTACTCACGGTATCAGGAAAATCGAATTTTTTTTCACCCAAGACTTTATTCACGGTATCAGGAAAATCTAATTTTTTTCACCCTGGACTTTACTCAGGCTATAAGGAAAATTGGATTTTTTTTCACCTGGACTTTACCCATGGTATCAGGAAAATCTGATTTTTTCACCTAGACTATTACCCACGGTTTCAGGAAAATCTTTTTTTTTCACCTGGACTATTACCCATGGTATCAGGAAAATCTGATTTTTTCACCTAGACTATTACCCACGGTTTCAGGAAAATCTTTTTTCCACCTAGAATATTACACACGGTATCAGGAAAATCAGATTTATTTCACATGGACTATTACCCACAGTATTTGGAAAATCTGACTTTTTTCACCTGGACTATTACCCACGGTATCTGGAAAATCTGATTTTTTTCACCCTGGACTATTACCCACGGTATCAGGAAAATCTATTTTTTTTTTCACTTGGACTTTGCTCACGTATCAGGAAAATTGGATTTTGTTCACCCAAGACTTTATTCACGGTATCAGGAAAATTCAATTTTTTTCACCTAGACTATTACCCATGGTATCAGGAAAATTGGATTTCTTTCACCCTGGACTTTACTCATGGTATCAGGAAAATCGAATTTTTTTCACCCAAGAATTTATTCACGGTATCAGGAAAATCTGATTTTTTTCACCCTGGACTTTAGTCACGTTATCAGGAAAATTGGATTTTTTTCACCCAAGACTTTATTCACGGTATCAGGAAAATCTGATTCTTTTCATCCAAGACTTTACTCATGGTATCAGGAAAATCCGATTTTTTTTCACCCTGGACTTTACTCATGGTATCAGGAAAATCTGATTTTTTTCACCTGGACTATTACCCACGGTATCAGGAAAATCTGTCTTTTTTTTCACTTGGACTTTGCTCACGTATCAGGAAAATTGGATCTTTTTTCACCTGGACTATTACCCACAGTATCAGGAAAATCGGATTTTTTTCACCCTGGACTTTACTCATGGTATCGGGAAAATCAAATTTTTTTCACCCAAGACATTATTCACGGGTGCAGGAAAATCCGATTTTTTTCACCCTGGACTTTATTCACGGTATCAGGAAAATCCGGTTTATTTTCACTTTGGACTTAACTCACGGTATCAGGAAAATTGGATTATTTTCACCCAAGACTTTATTCACGGTATCATTAAAATCCGATTTTTTTCACCCTGGAATTTATTCACGGTATCAGGAAAATCCGATTTCTTGTCACCTGGACTTTACTCACGGTATCAGGAAAATCTGATTTTTTCACCCAAGACTTTATTCACGGAATCAGGAAAATTCGATTTTTTTCACCCTGGACTTTAGTCACGGTATCAGGAAAATTGGATTTTTTTCACCCAAAACTTTATTCACGGTATCAGGAAAATCTGATTTTTTTTTTCACCCTGGACTTTACTCATGGTATCAGGAAAATCTGATTTTTTTCACCTGGACTATTACCCATGGTATCAGGAAAATCTGATTTTTTTCACCCAAGACTTTATTCACGGTATCAGGAAAATCCGATTTTTTTTCACCTGGACTTTACTCACTGTATCAGGAAAATCGGATTATTTTCACCGTGGACTTTACCCACGGTATCAGGAAAATCTGATTTTCTTCACCTGGAATATTACCCACAGTATCAGGAAAATCGGATTTTTTCATCCAAGACTTTATTCATGGTATCAGGAAAATCCGATTTTTTTTTCACCCTGGACTTAACTCACGGTATCAGGAAAATCGTATTATTTTCACCCTGGACTATTACCCACGGATTCAGGAAAATCTTTTTTTGTCACCTGGACTATTACCCACAGTATCTGAAAAATCTGATTCCCCCCCCCTGGATAATTACCCACGGTAACTGGAAAATCTGATTTTTTCTCCCCAGGACTATTACCCACGATATCAGGGAAATCTATTTATTTTCACCTGGACTTTACTCACGGTATCAGGAAAATCCAATTTTTTTCACCCTGGACTTTACTCATGGTATCAGGAAAATCGGATTTGTTTTTTCACCCTGGACTTTACTCAGGCTATAAGGAAAATTGGATTTTTTTTCACCTGGACTTTACCCATGGTATCAGGAAAATCTGATTTTTTCACCTAGACTATTACCCATGGTTTCAGGAAAATCTTTTTTTTTTCACCTGGACTATTACCCACGGTATCAGGAAAATCGGATTTTTTTCACCCAAGACTTTATTTACGGTATCATGAAAATCCAATTTTTTCACCCTGGACTCAACTCACGGTATCAGGAAAATCGGATTATTTTCACCTTCGACTTTACCCACGCTGTTAGGAAAATCGGATTTTTTTCCCATGGACTATTACCCACAGTATCAGGAAAATCGGACTTTTCTCACCCAAGAGTTTATTCACGGTTTCAGGAAAATCCAATTTTTTTCACCCTGGACTTTACTCATGGTATCAGGAAAATCTGATTTTTTTTCACCTCGACTATTACCCACGGTTTCAGGAAAATCTTTTTTTTCCGCCTAGAATATTACACACGGTATTAGGAAAATCGGATTTTTTTCACCCTGGACATTACTCAGGGTATAAGGAAAATTGGATTTTTTTTTCACCTGGACTTTACTCATGGTATCAGGAAAATCTGATTTTTTCACCTAGACTATTACCCACGGTTTCAGGAAACTCTTTTTTTTTCCACCTAGAATATTACACACGGTTTCAGGAAAATCGGATTTTTTTCACCCTGAACATTACTCAGGCTATAAGGAAAATTGGATTTTTTTTTCACCTGGACTTTACTCATGGTATCAGGAAAATCGGATTTTTTTCACCTGGACTATTACCCACAGTATCAGGAAAATTGGATTTTTTTCACCCAAGACTTTATTCACGGTATCAGGAAAATCCAACTTTTTTCACCATGGACTTTACTCACGGTAGCAGGAAAATCGGAATTTTTTCACCCTGGACTTAACTCATGGTATCAGGAAAATCGGATTATTTTCACCCTGGACTATTACCCATGGTATCTGGAAAATCTGATAAATTTTTTTCCCCTGGACTATTGCCGACGGTATCAGGAAAATCTGATTTTTTTCACCCAAGACTTTATTCACGGTATCAGGAAAATCCGTTTTTTTTTTTCACCCTGGACTTTACTCACGGTAACAGGAAAATCCAATTTTTTTCACCCTGGACTTTACTCACGGTATCAGGAAAATCGGATTATTTTCAACCTGGACTTTACCCACGGTATCAGGAAAATCTGATTTTTTTCACCTCGACTATTACCCACGGTTTCATGAAAATCTTTTTTTTCCACCTAGAATATTACACACGGTATCAGGAAAATCGGATTTTTTTCACCCTGGACATTACTCAGGCTATAAGGAAAATTGGATTTTTTTTCACCTAGACTATTACCCATGGTATCAGGAAAATCTGATTTTTTCACCTAGACTATTACCCACGGTTTCAGGAAAATCTTTTTTTTCCACCTAGAATATTACACACGGTATCAGGAAAATCAGATTTATTTCACATGGACTATTACACACAGTATTTGGAAAATATGACTTTTTTCACCTAGACTATTACCCACGGTTTCAGGAAAATCTTTTTTTTTCACCTGGACTATTACCCACGGTATCAGGAAAATCGGATTTTTTTCACCCAAGACTTTATTTACGGTATCATGAAAATCCAATTTTTTTCACCCTGGACTCAACTCACGGTATCAGGAAAATCGGATTATTTTCACCTTCGACTTTACCCACGCTGTTAGGAAAATCGGATTTTTTTCCCATGGACTATTACCCACAATATCAGGAAAATCGGACATTTTTCACCCAAGAGTTTATTCACGGTTTCAGGAAAATCCAATTTTTTTCACCCTGGACTTTACTCATGGTATCAGGAAAATCTGATTTTTTTTTCACCTCGACTATTACCCACGGTTTCAGGAAAATCTTTTTGTTCCGCCTAGAATATTACACACGGTATCAGGAAAATCGGATTTTTTTCACCCTGGACATTACTCAGGGTATAAGGAAAATTGGTTTTTTTTTTTCACCTGGACTTTACTCATGGTATCAGGAAAATCTGATTTTTTCACCTAGACTATTACCCACGGTTTCAGGAAAATCTTTTTTTTTCCACCTAGAATATTACACACGGTTTCAGGAAAATCGGATTTTTTTCACCCTGAACATTACTCAGGCTATAAGGAAAATTGGATTTTTTTTTCACCTGGACTTTACTCATGGTATCAGGAAAATCGGATTTTTTTCACCTGGACTATTACCCACAGTATCAGGAAAATTGGATTTTTTTCACCCAAGACTTTATTCACGGTATCAGGAAAATCCAACTTTTTTCACCATGGACTTTACTCACGGTAGCAGGAAAATCGGAATTTTTTCACCCTGGACTTAACTCATGGTATCAGGAAAATCGGATTATTTTCACCCTGGACTATTACCCATGGTATCTGGAAAATCTGATAAATTTTTTTCCCCTGGACTATTGCCGACGGTATCAGGAAAATCTGATTTTTTTCACCCAAGACTTTATTCACGGTATCAGGAAAATCCGTTTTTTTTTTTCACCCTGGACTTTACTCACGGTAACAGGAAAATCCAATTTTTTTCACCCTGGACTTTACTCACGGTATCAGGAAAATCGGATTATTTTCAACCTGGACTTTACCCACGGTATCAGGAAAATCTGATTTTTTTCACCTCGACTATTACCCACGGTTTCATGAAAATCTTTTTTTTCCACCTAGAATATTACACACGGTATCAGGAAAATCGGATTTTTTTCACCCTGGACATTACTCAGGCTATAAGGAAAATTGGATTTTTTTTCACCTAGACTATTACCCATGGTATCAGGAAAATCTGATTTTTTCACCTAGACTATTACCCACGGTTTCAGGAAAATCTTTTTTTTCCACCTAGAATATTACACACGGTATCAGGAAAATCAGATTTATTTCACATGGACTATTACCCACAGTATTTGGAAAATATGACTTTTTTCACCTAGACTATTACCCACGGTTTCAGGAAAATCTTTTTTTTTCACCTGGACTATTACCCACGGTATCAGGAAAATCGGATTTTTTTCACCCAAGACTTTATTTACGGTATCATGAAAATCCAATTTTTTTCACCCTGGACTCAACTCACGGTATCAGGAAAATCGGATTATTTTCACCTTCGACTTTACCCACGCTGTTAGGAAAATCGGATTTTTTTCCCATGGACTATTACCCACAATATCAGGAAAATCGGACATTTTTCACCCAAGAGTTTATTCACGGTTTCAGGAAAATCCAATTTTTTTCACCCTGGACTTTACTCATGGTATCAGGAAAATCTGATTTTTTTTTCACCTCGACTATTACCCACGGTTTCAGGAAAATCTTTTTGTTCCGCCTAGAATATTACACACGGTATCAGGAAAATCGGATTTTTTTCACCCTGGACATTACTCAGGGTATAAGGAAAATTGGTTTTTTTTTTTCACCTGGACTTTACTCATGGTATCAGGAAAATCTGATTTTTTCACCTAGACTATTACCCACGGTTTCAGGAAAATCTTTTTTTTTTCACCTAGAATATTACACACGGTTTCAGGAAAAAAAAATTTTCACCTAGAATATTACACACGGTTTCAGGAAAATCGGATTTTTTTCACCCTGAACATTACTCAGGCTATAAGGAAACTTGGATTTTTTTTTCACCTGGACTTTACTCATGGTATCTGGAAAATCTGATAAATTTTTTTCCCCTGGACTATTGCTGACGGTATCAGGAAAATCTGATTTTTTTCACCCAAGACTTTATTCACGGTATCAGGAAAATCCGTTTTTTTTTTTCACCCTGGACTTTACTCACGGTATCAGGAAAATCCAATTTTTTTCACCCTGGACTTTACTCACGGTATCAGGAAAATCGGATTATTTTCAACCTGGACTTTACCCACGGTATCAGGAAAATCTGATTTTTTTCACCTCGACTATTACCCACGGTTTCAGGAAAATCTTTTTTTTCCACCTAGAATATTACACACGGTATCAGGAAAATCAGATTTATTTCACATGGACTATTACTCACAGTATTTGGAAAATATGACTTTTTTCACCTGGACTATTACCCACGGTATCTGGAAAATCTGATTTTTTTCACCCGGGACTATTACCCACGGTATCAGGAAAATCTATTTTTTTTTCACTTGGACTTTGCTCACGTATCAGGAAAATTGGATTTTTTTCACCTGGAGTATTACCCACAGTATCAGGAAAATCAGATTTTTTTCACCCTGGACTTTACTCATGGTATCGGGAAAATCAAATTTTTTTCACCCAAGACATTAGTCACGGGTGCAGGAAAATCCGATTTTTTTCACCCTGGACTTTATTCACGGTATCAGGAAAATCCGGTTTATTTTCACTTTGGACTTAACTCACGGTATCAGGAAAATCGGATTTTTTTCTCAAGGGCTATTACCCACGGTATCAGGAAAATCGAATTTTTTTCACCCAAAACTTTATTGATGGTATCAGGAAAATCCAATTTTTTCACCCTGGACTTTACTCACGGTATCAGGAAAATCGGATTAGTTTCAACCTGGACTTTACCCACGGTATCAGGAAAATCTGATTTTTTTCACCTCGACTATTACTCACAATATCTGGAGAATCTGATTTTTCCCCTGGATTATTACCCACAGTATCAGGAAAATCTATTTATTTTCACCTGGACTATTACGCACGGTATCAGGTAAATCGGATTTTTTTCACCCTGGACTTTACTCAGGCTATAAGGAAAATCGGATTCCCCCCCCCCCCCTGGACTTTACTCATGGTAGCAGGAAAATCGGATTTTTTTCACCCACGACTTTATTCACAGTATCAGGAAAATCCAATCCACAGTATCAGGAAAATTGGATTTTTTTCACCGTAGACTTTATTTATGGTATCAGGAAAATCCAATTTTTTTCCACCCTGGACTTTACTCACGGTATCAGGAAAATAGAATTTTTTTCACCCTGGACGATTACCCACGGTATCAGGAAAATTGGATTTTTTTCACCCAAGACTTTATTCATGGTATCAGGAAAAATTTAATTTAATTTAATTTAATTATCACATTTATATACCGCTCACTCGGCCAAAGCCAACTCAGGGCGGTTCACAACAATGATTAAAAACACAAGTTAAAACAGTTAAAACAGTTAAAACTACCCACCCCCTAAAAACAAGGGCTGCAGGATCCAAAGGCACCATGGGGAAGAGTTCTTCTTCTACACCAACCACCCAATGGCGGTTACCCTTCCACCTGCACCCCACACTTGACCCGCCAGCCAGGTTTTAAGATCTTTTCTGAAAGGCAGCAATTCCGTCCGGAGACGTAGCTCTGTTGGCAGGAGGTTCCAGAGGGCCGGTGCAGACACGGAGAAGGCTCTCCTCCTTGTGCCAGAGAGGCGAGCCCCTCTGGCTGATGGAACAATTAGAGAGCCCCTCCGGTCCGCTCTGGTTGGACGGACAGACGTCCTCAATCCGATTTTTTTTTCACCCTGGACTTAACCCACGGATTCAGGAAAATCTTTTTTTTTCAACTGGACTATTACCCACAGTTTCAGGAAAATCTGATTTTTTTCACCTGGACTATTACCCACGGTATCAGGAAAATCGGATATTTTTCACCCAAGATTTTATTTACGGTATCATGAAAATCCAATTTTTTTCACCCTGGACTCAACTCACGGTATTAGGAAAATCGGATTATTTTCACCTTCGACTTTACCCACGCTGTTAGGAATATCGGATTTTTTTCCCCTGGACTATTACCCACAGTATCAGGAAAATCGGACTTTTTTCACCCAAGAGTTTATTCATGGTTTCAGGAAAATCGGATTATTTTCAACCTGGACTTTACCCACGGTATCAGGAAAATCTGATTTTTTTTCACCTCGACTATTACCCACGGTTTCAGGAAAATCTTTTTTTTTCACCTAGAATATTACGCACGGTATCAGGTAAATCGGATTTTTTTCACCCTGGACATTACTCAGGCTATAAGGAAAATTGGATTTCCCCCCCCCCCCTGGACTTTACTCACGGTAGCAGGAAAATCGGATTTTTTTCACCCACGACTTTATTCACAGTATCAGGAAAATCCAATCCACATTATCAGGAAAATTGGATTTTTTTCACCGTAGACTTTATTTATGGTATCAGGAAAATCCAATTTTTTTTCCACCCTGGACTTTACTCACGGTATCAGGAAAATCGGATTATTTTCACCCTGGACTTTACCCACGGTATCAGGAAAATCTGATTTTCTTCACCTGGAATATTACCCACAGTATCAGGAAAATCGGATTTTTTCATCCAAGACTTTATTCATGGTATCAGGAAAATCCGATTTTTTTTTCACCCTGGACTTAACTCACGGTATCAGGAAAATCGGATTATTTTCACCCTGGACTATTACCCACGGATTCAGGAAAAACTTTTTTTTGTCACCTGGACTATTACCCACAGTATCTGAAAAATCTGATTCCCCCCCCCCCCTGGATAATTACCCATGGTAACTGGAAAATCTGATTTTTTCTCCCCAGGACTATTACCCACGGTATCAGGGAAATCTATTTATTTTCACCTGGACTTTACTCACGGTATCAGGAAAATCGAATTTTTTTTTCACCCAAGACTTTATTCACGGTATCAGGAAAATCCAATTTTTTTCACCCTGGACTTTACTCATGGTATCGGGAAAATCAAATTTTTTTCACCCAAGACATTAGTCACGGGTGCAGGAAAATCCGATTTTTTTCACCCTGGACTTTATTCATGGTATCAGGAAAATCCGGTTTATTTTCACTTTGGACTTAACTCACGGTATCAGGAAAATCGGATTATTTTCACCCAAGACTTTATTCACGGTATCAGGAAAATCCAATTTTTTTCACCCTGGACTTTACTCACGGTATAAGGAAAATCGAATTTTTTTTCACCCAAGACTTTATTCACGGTATCAGGAAAATCTATTTTTTTTTTCACCCTGGACTTTACTCATGGTATCAGGAAAATCGGATTTGATTTTTCACCCTGGACTTTACTCAGGCTATAAGGAAAATTGGATTTTTTTTCACCTGGACTTTACCCATGATATCAGGAAAATCTTTTTTTTCACCTGGACTATTACCCACGGTATCACGAAAATCGGATTTTTTTCACCCAAGACTTTATTTACAGTATCATGAAAATCCAATTTTTTTCACCCTGGACTCAACTCACGGTATCAGGAAAATCGGATTATTTTCACCTTCGACTTTACCCACGCTGTTAGGAAAATCGGATTTTTTTCCCATGGACTATTACCTACAGTATCAGGAAAATCGGACTTTTTTCACCCAAGAGTTTATTCACGGTTTCAGGAAAATCCGTTTTTTTTTTCACCCTGGACTTTACTCACGGTATCAGGAAAATCGGATTATTTTCAACCTGGACTTTACCCACGGTATCAGGAAAATCTGTTTTTTTTTTTCACCTCGACTATTACCCACGGTTTCAGGAAAATCTTTTTTTTCCACCTAGAATATTACACACGGTTTCAGGAAAATCGGATTTTTTTCACCCTGAACATTACTCAGGCTATAAGGAAAATTGGATTTTTTTTCACCTGGACTTTACTCATGGTATCAGGAAAATCGGATTTTTTTCACCCAAGACTTTATTCACGGTATCAGGAAAATCCAACTTTTTTCACCATGGACTTTACTCACGGTAGCAGGAAAATCGGAATTTTTTCACCCTGGACTTTACTCACGGTATCAGGAAAATCGTATTATTTTCACCCTGGACTATTACCCATGGAATCTGGAAAATCTGATAAAATTTTTTCCCCTGGACTATTACCGACGGTATCAGGAAAATCTGATTTTTTTCACCCAAGACTTTATTCACGGTATCAGGAAAATCCATTTTTTTTTCACCCTGGACTTTACTCACGGTATCAGGAAAATCGGATTATTTTCAACCTGGACTTTACCCACGGTATCAGGAAAATCTGATTTTTTTTTCACCTCGACTATTACCCACGGTTTCAGGAAAATCTTCTTTTTTCCCACCTAGAATATTACACACGGTATCAGGAAAATCGGATTTTTTTCACCCTGGACATTACTCAGGCTATAAGGAAAATTGGATTTTTTTTTCACCTGGACTTTACTCATGGTATCAGGAAAATCGGATTTTTTTCACCTGGACTATTACCCACAGTATCAGGAAAATCAGATTTTTTTCACCCTGGACGTTACTCACGGTATCGGGAAAATCGAATTCTTTTTCACCCAAGACATTATTCACGTGATCAGGAAAATCCGATTTTTTTCACCGTGGACTTTACTCACGGTAGCAGGAAAATCGGATTTTTTTCACCCAAGACTTTATTCACGGTATCAGGAAAATCGGATTTTTTTCACCCTGGACTTTACTCAGGCTATAAGGAAAATTGGATTTTTTTTTCACCTGGACTTTACTCATGGTATTAGGAAAATCGGATTTTTTTCCCCTGGACTATTACCCACGGTATCAGGAAAATCTATATTTTTTTCACTTGGACTATTACCCACAGTATCAGGAAAATCGAATTTTTTTCACCCAAGACTTTATTGATGGTATCAGGAAAATCCAATTTTTTTCACCCTGGACTTTACTCACGGTATTAGGAAAATCGAATTTTTTTTCACCCAAGAGTTTATTCACAGTATCAGGAAAATCCAAGGTTTTTTTTCACCCTGGACTTTTACCCACGGTATTTGGAAAATCTGAGTTTTTCACCTGGACTATCAACACGGTATCAGGAAAATCTGACTTTTTTCACCATGGGACTATTACCCACAGTATCAGGAAAATCGGATTTTTTTCACCCTGGACTTTACACACGCTTTCAGGAAAATCGGATTTTTTTCCCCTGGACTATTACCCACGGTATCAGGAAAATCTATTTTTTTCACTTGGACTTTACTCACGTATCAGGAAAATCGGATTTTTTTCCCCTGGACTATTACCCACAGTATCAGGAAAATCGGATTTTTTGTCACCCAAGACTTAACTCAGAGTATCAGGAAAATCGGATTTTTTTCACATGGACTATTACCCACAGTATTTGGAAAATCTGACTTTTTTCACCTGGACTATTACCCACGGTATCAGGAAAATCTACTTTGTTTTCACTTGAACTTTGCTCACGTATCAGGAAAATCGGATTTTTTTCACCCTGGACTTTACTCATGGTATCAGGAAAATCGTTTTTTTTTCTTCACCCAAGACATTATTCACGGGATCAGGAAAATCCGATTTTTTTCACCCTGGACTTTATTCACGGTATCAGGAAAATCCGGTTTATTTTCACTTTGGACTTAACTCACGGTATCAGGAAAATCGGATTATTTTCACCCTGGACTATTACCCATGGTATCTGTTAAATCTGATTTTTTTTCACCCTGGACTTTACTCACGGTATCAGGAAAATCCGGGTTTTTTCACCTGGACTTTACTCATGGTATCAGGAAAATCTGATTTTTTCACGTGGACTATTACCCACAGTATCAGGAAAATCTGATTTATTCACCTGGACTATTACCCATGGTTTCAGGAAAATCTTTTTTGTTTTCACCTGGACTATTACACACGGTATCAGGAAAATCTGATTTTTTTCACCCAAGACTTTATTCACGGTATCTGGAGAATCTGATTTTTTTTCCTGGACTTTACTCATGGTATCAGGAAAATCGGATTATTTTCACCCTGGATTTTACCCACGGGATTAGGAAAATCTGATTTTTTTTTCACCTCGACTATTACCCACGGTAATTTGAAGAATCTGATTTTTTTTCCTGGACTATTACCCACGGTATCAGGAAAATCGGATTATTTTCAACCTGGACTTTACCCACGGTATCTGGAGAATCTGATTTTTTCCCCTGGACTATTACCCACAGTATCAGGAAAATCTGATTATTTCACCTAGACTATTACCCACGGTTTCAGGAAAATCTTTTTTGTTTTCACCTGGACTATTACACATGGTATGAGGAAAATCTTATTTTTTCACATCGACTATTACACATGGTATCAGGAAAAGGATTTTTTTCACCTGGACTATTACCCACAGTATCAGGAAAATCAGATTTTTTTCACCCAAGACTTTATTCACGGTATCAGGAAAATCCGATTTTTTTCACCCTGGACTTTACTCAGGCTATAAAGAAAATCGGATTGTTTTTTCACCTGGACTTTACTCATGGTATCAGGAAAATTGGACTTTTTTTCAACTGGACTATTACCCACGGTATCAGGAAAATCTTTTTTTTTCCACCTAGAATATTACACACGGTTTCAGGAAAATCTTTTTTTTTTCACCTTGACTATTACACACGGTATCAGGAAAATCGGATTTTTTTTTCACCCTGGACTTTACTCAGGCTATAAGGAAAATCGGATTGTTTTTTCACCTGGACTTTACTCATGGTATCAGGAAAATTGGACTTTTTTTCAACTGGACTATTACCCACGGTATCAGGAAAATCTTTTTTTTCCACCTAGAATATTACACACGGTTTCAGGAAAATCTTTTTTTTTCACCTTGACTATTACACACGGTATCAGGAAAATCTTTTTTTTTCACCTTGACTATTACACACGGTATCAGGAAAATCGGATTATTTTCACCCAAGACTTTATTCATGGGATCAGGAAAATTGGATTATTTTCACGCTGGACTTTACCCACGGTATCAGGAAAATCGGATTGTTTTTTCACCTGGACTTTACTCATGGTATCAGGAAAATTGGACTTTTTTTCAACTGGACTATTACCCACGGTATCAGGAAAATCTTTTTTTTCCACCTAGAATATTACACACGGTTTCAGGAAAATCTTTTTTTTTCACCTTGACTATTACACACGGTATCAGGAAAATCTTTTTTTTTCACCTGGACTATTACCCACAGTATCAGGAAAATCAGATTTTTTTCACCCAAGACTTTATTCACGGTATCAGAAAAATCCAATTTTTTTCACCCTGGACTTTACTCAGGCTATAAGGAAAATCGGATTTTTTTTTCACCTGGACTTTACTCATTATATCAGGAAAATTGGACTTTTTTTCACCTGGACTATTACCCACGGTATCAGGAAAATCTGATTTTTTTCACCCTAGAATATTACACACGGTATCAGGAAAATCGGATTTTTTTTTCACCCTGGACTTTACTCAGGCTATAAGGAAAATCTGATTTTTTTTTCTCCTGGACTTTACTCATGGTATCAGGAAAATCTTTTTTTTTTCCACCTAGAATATTACACACGGTTTCAGGAAAATCTTTTTTTTTCACCTTGACTATTACACACGGTATCAGGAAAATCGGATTTTTTTTTCACCCTGGACTTTACTCAGGCTATAAGGAAAATCTGATTTTTTTTCTCCTGGACTTTACTCATGGTATCAGGAAAATCAAACTTTTTTCACCATGGACTTTACTCACGGTAGCAGGAAAATCGGAATTTTTTCACCCACGTCTTTATTCACGGTATCAGGAAAATCCAATTTTTTTTCACCCAAGACTTTATTCACCCTGGACTTTACTCACGGTATCAGGAAAATCCGGGTTTTTTCACCTGGACTTTACTCATGGTATCAGGAAAATCTGATTTTTTCACGTGGACTATTACCCACAGTATCAGGAAAATCTGATTTATTCACCTGGACTATTACCCATGGTTTCAGGAAAATCTTTTTTGTTTTCACCTGGACTATTACACACGGTATCAGGAAAATCTGATTTTTTTCACCCAAGACTTTATTCACGGTATCTGGAGAATCTGATTTTTTTTCCTGGACTATTACCCACGGTATCAGGAAAATCGGATTATTTTCAACCTGGACTTTACCCACGGGATTAGGAAAATCTGATTTTTTCCCCTGGACTATTACCCACAGTATCAGGAAAATCTGATTATTTCACCTAGACTATTACCCACGGTTTCAGGAAAATCTTTTTTGTTTTCACCTGGACTATTACACATGGTATGAGGAAAATCTTATTTTTTCACATCGACTATTACACATGGTATCAGGAAAAGGATTTTTTTCACCTGGACTATTACCCACAGTATCAGGAAAATCAGATTTTTTTCACCCAAGACTTTATTCACGGTATCAGGAAAATCCGATTTTTTTCACCCTGGACTTTACTCAGGCTATAAAGAAAATCGGATTGTTTTTTCACCTGGACTTTACTCATGGTATCAGGAAAATTGGACTTTTTTTCAACTGGACTATTACCCACGGTATCAGGAAAATCTTTTTTTTTCCACCTAGAATATTACACACGGTTTCAGGAAAATCTTTTTTTTTTTTCACCTTGACTATTACACACGGTATCAGGAAAATCGGATTTTTTTTTCACCCTGGACTTTACTCAGGCTATAAGGAAAATCGGATTGTTTTTTCACCTGGACTTTACTCATGGTATCAGGAAAATTGGACTTTTTTTCAACTGGACTATTACCCACGGTATCAGGAAAATCTTTTTTTTCCACCTAGAATATTACACACGGTTTCAGGAAAATCTTTTTTTTTCACCTTGACTATTACACACGGTATCAGGAAAATCTTTTTTTTTCACCTTGACTATTACACACGGTATCAGGAAAATCGGATTATTTTCACCCAAGACTTTATTCATGGGATCAGGAAAATTGGATTATTTTCACGCTGGACTTTACCCACGGTATCAGGAAAATCGGATTGTTTTTTCACCTGGACTTTACTCATGGTATCAGGAAAATTGGACTTTTTTTCAACTGGACTATTACCCACGGTATCAGGAAAATCTTTTTTTTCCACCTAGAATATTACACACGGTTTCAGGAAAATCTTTTTTTTTCACCTTGACTATTACACACGGTATCAGGAAAATCTTTTTTTTTCACCTGGACTATTACCCACAGTATCAGGAAAATCAGATTTTTTTCACCCAAGACTTTATTCACGGTATCAGAAAAATCCAATTTTTTTCACCCTGGACTTTACTCAGGCTATAAGGAAAATCGGATTTTTTTTTCACCTGGACTTTACTCATTATATCAGGAAAATTGGACTTTTTTTCACCTGGACTATTACCCACGGTATCAGGAAAATCTGATTTTTTTCACCCTAGAATATTACACACGGTATCAGGAAAATCGGATTTTTTTTTCACCCTGGACTTTACTCAGGCTATAAGGAAAATCTGATTTTTTTTTCTCCTGGACTTTACTCATGGTATCAGGAAAATCTTTTTTTTTTCCACCTAGAATATTACACACGGTTTCAGGAAAATCTTTTTTTTTCACCTTGACTATTACACACGGTATCAGGAAAATCGGATTTTTTTTTCACCCTGGACTTTACTCAGGCTATAAGGAAAATCTGATTTTTTTTCTCCTGGACTTTACTCATGGTATCAGGAAAATCAAACTTTTTTCACCATGGACTTTACTCACGGTAGCAGGAAAATCGGAATTTTTTCACCCACGTCTTTATTCACGGTATCAGGAAAATCCAATTTTTTTTCACCCAAGACTTTATTCATGGTATCATTAAAATCCAATTATTTTTTCACCCTGGAATTTATTCACGGTATCAGGAAAATCCGATTTCTTGTCACCCTGGACTTAACTCACGGTATCAGGAAAATCTGATTTTTTTCACCCAAGACTTTATTCACGGTATCTGGATCATCTGATTTTTTTTCCTGGACTTTACTCATGGTATCAGGAAAATCGGATTATTTTCACCCTGGACTTTACCCACGGGATTAGGAAAATCTGATTTTTTTTTCACCTCGACTATTACCCACGGTAATTTGAAGAATCTGATTTTTTTTTTCATGGACTATTACACACGGTATCAGGAAAAGGATTTTTTTCACCTGGACTATTACCCACAGTATCAGGAAAATCAGATTTTTTTCACCCAAGACTTTATTCACGGTATCAGAAAAATCCAATTTTTTTCACCCTGGACTTTACTCAGGCTATAAGGAAAATCGGATTTTTTTTTTCACCTGGACTTTACTCATTATATCAGGAAAATTGGACTTTTTTTCACCTGGACTATTACCCACGGTATCAGGAAAATCTGATTTTTTTCACCCTAGAATATTACACACGGTATCAGGAAAATCGGATTTTTTTTTTCACCCTGGACTTTACTCAGGCTATAAGGAAAATCTGATTTTTTTTTCTCCTGGACTTTACTCATGGTATCAGGAAAATCAAACTTTTTTCACCATGGACTTTACTCACGGTAGCAGGAAAATCGGAATTTTTTCACCCACGTCTTTATTCACGGTATCAGGAAAATCCAATTTTTTTTCACCCAAGACTTTATTCATGGTATCATTAAAATCCGATTATTTTTTCACCCTGGAATTTATTCACGGTATCAGGAAAATCTGATTTTTTTCACCCAAGACTTTATTCACGGTATCTGGAGAATCTGATTTTTTTTCCTGGACTTTACTCATGGTATCAGGAAAATCGGATTATTTTCACCCTGGACTTTACCCACGGGATTAGGAAAATCTGATTTTTTTCACCTCGACTATTACCCACGGTAATTTGAAGAATCTGATTTTTTTTTTCATGGACTATTACACACGGTATCAGGAAAAGGATTTTTTTCACCTGGACTATTACCCACAGTATCAGGAAAATCAGATTTTTTTCACCCAAGACTTTATTCACGGTATCAGAAAAATCCGATTTTTTTCACCTTGGACTTTACTCAGGCTATAAGGAAAATCGGATTTTTTTTTCACCTGGACTTTACTCATGGTATCAGGAAAATTGGACTTTTTTTCACCTGGACTATTACCCACGGTATCAGGAAAATCTTTTTTTTCCACCTAGAATATTACACACGGTTTCAGGAAAAAAATTTTTTTCACCTTGACTATTACACACGGTATCAGGAAAATCGGATTATTTTCACCCAAGACTTTATTGATGGGATCAGGAAAATTGGATTATTTTCTCGCTGGACTTTACCCACGGTATCAGGAAAATCGGATTTTTTTTTCACCCTGGACTTTACTCAGGCTATAAGGAAAATTTGATTTTTTTTCTCCTGGACTTTACTCATGGTATCAGGAAAATCTGATTTTTTTCACCTGGTCTATTACACACAGTTTCAGGAAAATCAGATTTTTTTCACCCAAGACATTATTCACGGTATCAGGAAAATCCGATTTTTTTCAAACTGGACTTTACTCACGGTATCAGGAAAATCTTATTTTTTTCACCCTGGACTTTACTCACGGTATCAGGAAAATCGGATTTTTTTCACCCTGGACTTTACTCAGGCTATAAGGAAAATCGGATTTTTTTTTCACCTGGACTTTACTCATGGTATCAGGAAAATTGGACTTTTTTTCACCTGGACTATTACCCACGGTATCAGGAAAATCTTTTTTTTTCCACCTAGAATATTACACACGGTTTCAGGAAAATCTTTTTTTTTCACCTTGACTATTACACACGGTATCAGGAAAATCGGATTATTTTCACCCAAGACTTTATTCATGGGATCAGGAAAATTGGATTATTTTCACGCTGGACTTTACCCACAGTATCAGGAAAATCGGATTTTTTTCCACCCTGGACTTTACTCAGGCTATAAGGAAAATTTGATTTTTTTTCTCCTGGACTTTACTCATGGTATCAGGAAAATCTGATTTTTTTCACCTGGTCTATTACACACAGTTTCAGGAAAATCAGATTTTTTTCACCCAAGACTTTATTCACGGTATCAGGAAAATCCGATTTTTTTTCACCCTGGACTTTACTCACTGTATCAGGAAAATCGGATTATTTTCACCCTGGACTTTACCCACGGTATCAGGAAAATCTGATTTTCTTCACCTGGAATATTACCCACAGTATCAGGAAAATCGGAATTTTTCACCCAAGACTTTATTCACGGTATCATGAAAATACTTTTTTTTTCACCCTGGACTTTACTCACGGTATCAGGAAAATCGGATTTTTTTCACCCTCGACTTTACTCAGGCTATAAGGAAAATTGGATTTTTTTTCACCTTGACTTTACTCATGGTATGAGAAAAATTGGAATTTTTTTCACCTGGACTATTACCCACGGTATCAGGAAAAAAAATTTTTTTTCACCTAGAATATTACACACAGTTTCAGGAAAATCTGATTTTTTTCACCCTGGACTTTACTCACAGTATCAGGAAAATCAAACTTTTTTCACCATGGACTTTACTCACGGTTGCAGGAAAATCGGAATTTTTTCACCCACGACTTTATTCACGCTATCAGGAAAATCCAATTTTTTTTTCAACCAAGACTTTATTCATGGTATCATTAAAATCCGATTTTTTTTTCACCCTGGAATTTATTCACGGTATCAGGAAAATCCGATTTCTTGTCACCCTGGACTTAACTCACGGTATCAGGAAAATCTGATTTTTTTCACCCAAGACTTTATTCACGGTATCTGGAGAATCTGATTTTTTTTCCTGGACTTTACTCATGGTATCAGGAAAATCGGATTATTTTCACCCTGGATTTTACCCATGGGATTAGGAAA
The DNA here is from genome assembly GCA_035047305.1 of Bradypodion pumilum. NCBI lineage: Eukaryota > Metazoa > Chordata > Lepidosauria > Squamata > Chamaeleonidae > Bradypodion > Bradypodion pumilum. The sequence continues at coordinate 248,899,354 of JAWDJD010000002.1, forward strand.
ATCTGATTTTTTTTCACCTCGACTATTACCCACGGTAATTTGAAGAATCTGATTTTTTTTCCTGGACTATTACCCACGGTATCAGGAAAATCGGATTATTTTCAACCTGGACTTTACCCACGGTATCTGGAGAATCTGATTTTTCCCCTGGACTATTACCCACAGTATCAGGAAAATCTGATTTTTTCACCTAGACTATTACCCACGGTTTCAGGAAAATCTTTTTTGTTTTCACCTGGACTATTACCCACAGTATCAGGAAAATCAGATATTTTCCACCCAAGACTTTATTCATGGTATCAGGAAAATTGGATTATTTTCACGCTGGACTTTACCCACGGTATCAGGAAAATCGGATTTTTTTTTCACCCTGGACTTTACTCAGGCTATAAGGAAAATCTGATTTTTTTTCTCCTGGACTTTACTCATGGTATTAGGAAAATCTGATTTTTTCACCTGGTCTATTACACACAGTATCAGGAAAATCAGATTTTTTTCACCCAAGACTTTATTCACGGTATCAGGAAAATCCGATTTTTTTTCACCCTGGACTTTACTCACTGTATCAGGAAAATCGGATTATTTTCACCATGGACTTTACCCACGGTATCAGGAAAATCTGATTTTCTTCACCTGGAATATTACCCACAGTATCAGGAAAATCGGATTTTTTCACACAAGACTTTATTCACGGTATCATGAAAATCCGATTTTTTTTCCACTGTGGACTTTACCCAAGGTATCTGGAAAATCTGATTTTTTTCCCCTGGATAATTACCCACGGTAACTGGAAAATCTGATTTTTTTCCCTGGACTATTACACACAGTATCAGGAAAATCTATTTTTTCACTTGGACTTTACTCACGGTATCAGGAAAATCTGATTTTTTCACCTAGACTATTACCCATGGTATCAGGAAAATCGGATTTCTTTCACCCTGGACTTTACTCATGGTATCAGGAAAATCGAATTTTTTTTCACCCAAGACTTTATTCCCGGTATCAGGAAAATTTGATTTTTTTCACCCTGGACTTTAGTCACGGTATCAGGAAAATTGGATTTTTTTCACCCAAGACTTTATTTACGGTATCAGGAAAATCTGATTTTTTTCATCCAAGACTTTACTCATGGTATCAGGAAAATCCAAATTTTTTTTCACCCTGGACTTTACTCATGGTATCAGGAAAATCTGATTTTTTTCACCTGGACTATTACCCACGGTATCAGGAAAATCTGATTTTTTCACCTGGTCTACTACACACAGTATCAGGAAAATCAGATTTTTTTCACCCAAGACTTTATTCACGGTATCAGGAAAATCCGATTTTTTTTCACCCTGGACTTTACTCACTGTATCAGGAAAATCGGATTATTTTCACCCTGGACTTTACCCACGGTATAAGGAAAATCTGATTTTCTTCACCTGGAATATTACCCACAGTATCAGGAAAATCGGATTTTTTCATCCAAGACTTTATTCATGGTATCAGGAAAATCCGATTTTTTTTTCACCCTGGATTTAACTCACGGTATCAGGAAAATCGGATTATTTTCACCCTGGACTATTACCCACGGATTCAGGAAAATCTTTTTTTGTCACCTGGACTATTACCCACAGTATCTGAAAAATCTGATTTCCCCCCCCTGGATAATTAATTACCCACGGTAACTGGAAAATCTGATTTTTTCTCACCAGGACTATTACCCACGGTATCGGGGAAATCTATTTATTTTCACCTGGACTTTACTCACGGTATCAAGAAAATCGATTTTTTTTTCACCCAAGACTTTATTCACGGTATCAGGAAAATCCAATTTTTTTCACCCTGGACTTTACTCACGGTATCAGGAAAATCGAATTTTTTTTCACCCAAGACTTTATTCACGGTATCAGGAAAATCTAATTTTTTTCACCCTGGACTTTACTCAGGCTATAAGGAAAATTGGATTTTTTTTCACCTGGACTTTACCCATGGTATCAGGAAAATCTGATTTTTTCACCTAGACTATTACCCACGGTTTCAGGAAAATCTTTTTTTTTCACCTGGACTATTACCCATGGTATCAGGAAAATCTGATTTTTTCACCTAGACTATTACCCACGGTTTCAGGAAAATCTTTTTTTCCACCTAGAATATTACACACGGTATCAGGAAAATCAGATTTATTTCACATGGACTATTACCCACAGTATTTGGAAAATCTGACTTTTTTCACCTGGACTATTACCCACGGTATCTGGAAAATCTGATTTTTTTCACCCTGGACTATTACCCACGGTATCAGGAAAATCTATTTTTTTTTCACTTGGACTTTGCTCACGTATCAGGAAAATTGGATTTTTTTCACCCAAGACATTATTCACGGTATCAGGAAAATTCAATTTTTTTCACCTAGACTATTACCCATGGTATCAGGAAAATTGGATTTCTTTCACCCTGGACTTTACTCATGGTATCAGGAAAATCGAATTTTTTTCACCCAAGACTTTATTCACAGTATCAGGAAAATCTGATTTTTTTCACCCTGGACTTTAGTCACGTTATCAGGAAAATTGGATTTTTTTCACCCAAGACTTTATTCACGGTATCAGGAAAATCTGATTTTTTTCATCCAAGACTTTACTCATGGTATCAGGAAAATCCGATTTTTTTTCACCCTGGACTTTACTCATGGTATCAGGAAAATCTGATTTTTTTCACCTGGACTATTACCCACGGTATCAGGAAAATCTGTCTTTTTTTTCACTTGGACTTTGCTCACGTATCAGGAAAATTGGATCTTTTTTCACCTGGACTATTACCCACAGTATCAGGAAAATCGGATTTTTTTCACCCTGGACTTTACTCATGGTATCGGGAAAATCAAATTTTTTTCACCCAAGACATTATTCACGGGTGCAGGAAAATCCGATTTTTTTCACCCTGGACTTTATTCACGGTATCAGGAAAATCCGGTTTATTTTCACTTTGGACTTAACTCACGGTATCAGGAAAATTGGATTATTTTCACCCAAGACTTTATTCACGGTATCATTAAAATCCGATTTTTTTCACCCTGGAATTTATTCACGGTATCAGGAAAATCCGATTTCTTGTCACCTGGACTTTACTCACGGTATCAGGAAAATCTGATTTTTTCACCCAAGACTTTATTCACGGAATCAGGAAAATTCGATTTTTTTCACCCTGGACTTTAGTCACGGTATCAGGAAAATTGGATTTTTTTCACCCAAAACTTTATTCACGGTATCAGGAAAATCTGATTTTTTTTTCACCCTGGACTTTACTCATGGTATCAGGAAAATCTGATTTTTTTCACCTGGACTATTACCCACGGTATCAGGAAAATCTGATTTTTTTCACCCAAGACTTTATTCACGGTATCAGGAAAATCCGATTTTTTTTCACCTGGACTTTACTCACTGTATCAGGAAAATCGGATTATTTTCACCGTGGACTTTACCCACGGTATCAGGAAAATCTGATTTTCTTCACCTGGAATATTACCCACAGTATCAGGAAAATCGGATTTTTTCATCCAAGACTTTATTCATGGTATCAGGAAAATCCGATTTTTTTTTCACCCTGGACTTAACTCACGGTATCAGGAAAATCGTATTATTTTCACCCTGGACTATTACCCACGGATTCAGGAAAATCTTTTTTTGTCACCTGGACTATTACCCACAGTATCTGAAAAATCTGATTCCCCCCCCCCCCTGGATAATTACCCACGGTAACTGGAAAATCTGATTTTTTCTCCCCAGGACTATTACCCACAATATCAGGGAAATCTATTTATTTTCACCTGGACTTTACTCACGGTATCAGGAAAATCCAATTTTTTCACCCTGGACTTTACTCATGGTATCAGGAAAATCGGATTTGTTTTTTCACCCTGGACTTTACTCAGGCTATAAGGAAAATTGGATTTTTTTTCACCTGGACTTTACCCATGGTATCAGGAAAATCTGATTTTTTCACCTAGACTATTACCCATGGTTTCAGGAAAATCTTTTTTTTTTCACCTGGACTATTACCCACGGTATCAGGAAAATCGGATTTTTTTCACCCAAGACTTTATTTACGGTATCATGAAAATCCAATTTTTTCACCCTGGACTCAACTCACGGTATCAGGAAAATCGGATTATTTTCACCTTCGACTTTACCCACGCTGTTAGGAAAATCGGATTTTTTTCCCATGGACTATTACCCACAGTATCAGGAAAATCGGACTTTTCTCACCCAAGAGTTTATTCACGGTTTCAGGAAAATCCAATTTTTTTCACCCTGGACTTTACTCATGGTATCAGGAAAATCTGATTTTTTTTCACCTCGACTATTATTATTTCAGGAAAATCTTTTTTTTCCGCCTAGAATATTACACACGGTATCAGGAAAATCGGATTTTTTTCACCCTGGACATTACTCAGGGTATAAGGAAAATTGGATTTTTTTTTCACCTGGACTTTACTCATGGTATCAGGAAAATCTGATTTTTTCACCTAGACTATTACCCACGGTTTCAGGAAAATCTTTTTTTTTTTCACCTAGAATATTACACACGGTTTCAGGAAAATCGGATTTTTTTCACCCTTAACATTACTCAGGCTATAAGGAAAATTGGATTTTTTTTTCACCTGGACTTTACTCATGGTATCAGGAAAATCGGATTTTTTTCACCTGGACTATTACCCACAGTATCAGGAAAATTGGATTTTTTTCACCCAAGACTTTATTCACGGTATCAGGAAAATCCGTTTCTTTTTTTTTCACCCTGGACTTTACTCACGGTATCAGGAAAATCCAATTTTTTTCACCCTGGACTTTACTCACGGTATCAGGAAAATCGGATTATTTTCAACCTGGACTTTACCCACGGTATCAGGAAAATCTGATTTTTTTCACCTCGACTATTACCCACGGTTTCATGAAAATCTTTTTTTTCCACCTAGAATATTACACACGGTATCAGGAAAATCGGATTTTTTTCACCCTGGACATTACTCAGGCTATAAGGAAAATTGGATTTTTTTTCACCTAGACTATTACCCATGGTATCAGGAAAATCTGATTTTTTCACCTAGACTATTACCCACGGTTTCAGGAAAATCTTTTTTTTCCACCTAGAATATTACACACGGTATCAGGAAAATCAGATTTATTTCACATGGACTATTACCCACAGTATTTGGAAAATATGACTTTTTTCACCTCGACTATTACCCACGGTTTCAGGAAAATCTTTTTGTTCCGCCTAGAATATTACACACGGTATCAGGAAAATCGGATTTTTTTCACCCTGGACATTACTCAGGGTATAAGGAAAATTGGTTTTTTTTTCACCTGGACTTTACTCATGGTATCAGGAAAATCTGATTTTTTCACCTAGACTATTACCCACGGTTTCAGGAAAATCTTTTTTTTTCCACCTAGAATATTACACACGGTTTCAGGAAAAAAAAATTTTCACCTAGAATATTACACACGGTTTCAGGAAAATCGGATTTTTTTCACCCTGAACATTACTCAGGCTATAAGGAAAATTGGATTTTTTTTTCACCTGGACTTTACTCATGGTATCTGGAAAATCTGATAAATTTTTTTCCCCTGGACTATTGCTGACGGTATCAGGAAAATCTGATTTTTTTCACCCAAGACTTTATTCACGGTATCAGGAAAATCCGTTTTTTTTTTTCACCCTGGACTTTACTCACGGTATCAGGAAAATCCAAATTTTTTCACCCTGGACTTTACTCACGGTATCAGGAAAATCGGATTATTTTCAACCTGGACTTTACCCACGGTATCAGGAAAATCTGATTTTTTTCACCTCGACTATTACCCACGGTTTCAGGAAAATCTTTTTTTTCCACCTAGAATATTACACACGGTATCAGGAAAATCAGATTTATTTCACATGGACTATTACTCACAGTATTTGGAAAATATGACTTTTTTCACTTGGACTATTACCCACGGTATCTGGAAAATCTGATTTTTTTCACCCGGGACTATTACCCACGGTATCAGGAAAATCTATTTTTTTTTTCACTTGGACTTTGCTCACGTATCAGGAAAATTGGATTTTTTTCACCAGGACTATTACCCACAGTATCAGGAAAATCGGATTTTTTTCACCCTGGACTTTACTCATGGTATCGGGAAAATCAAATTTTTTTCACCCAAGACATTAGTCACGGGTGCAGGAAAATCCGATTTTTTTCACCCTGGACTTTATTCACTGTATCAGGAAAATCCGGTTTATTTTCACTTTGGACTTAACTCACGGTATCAGGAAAATCGGATTATTTTCACCCAAGACTTTATTCACGGTATCATTAAAATCCGATTTTTTTCACCCTGGAATTTATTCACGGTATCAGGAAAATCCGATTTCTTGTCACCCTGGACTTAACTCACGGTATCAGGAAAATCGGATTATTTTCACCAGGATGATTACAAACGGTATCAGGAAAATCGGATTTTTTTCTCAAGGGCTATTACCCACGGTATCAGGAAAATCGAATTTTTTTCACCCAAAACTTTATTGATGGTATCAGGAAAATCCAATTTTTTTCACCCTGGACTTTACTCACGGTATCAGGAAAATCGGATTAGTTTCAACCTGGACTTTACCCACGGTATCAGGAAAATCTGATTTTTTTCACCTCGACTATTACTCACAATATCTGGAGAATCTGATTTTTCCCCTGGATTATTACCCACAGTATCAGGAAAATCTATTTATTTTCACCTGGACTATTAGGAAAATCGGATTATTTTCACCCTGGACTTTACTCAGGCTATAAGGAAAATCGGATCCCCCCCCCCTGGACTTTACTCATGGTAGCAGGAAAATCGGATTTTTTTCACCCACGACTTTATTCACAGTATCAGGAAAATCCAATCCACAGTATCAGGAAAATTGGATTTTTTTCACCGTAGACTTTATTTATGGTATCAGGAAAATCCAATTTTTTTCCACCCTGGACTTTACTCACGGTATCAGGAAAATAGAATTTTTTTCACCCTGGACGATTACCCACGGTATCAGGAAAATTGGATTTTTTTCACCCAAGACTTTATTCATGGTATCAGGAAAAATTTAATTTAATTTAATTTAATTATCACATTTATATACCGCTCACTCGGCCAAAGCCAACTCAGGGCGGTTCACAACAATGATTAAAAACACAAGTTAAAACAGTTAAAACAGTTAAAACTACCCACCCCCTAAAAACAAGGGCTGCAGGATCCAAAGGCACCATGGGGAAGAGTTCTTCTTCTACACCAACCACCCAATGGCGGTTACCCTTCCACCTGCACCCCACACTTGACCCGCCAGCCAGGTTTTAAGATCTTTTCTGAAAGGCAGCAATTCCGTCCGGAGACGTAGCTCTGTTGGCAGGAGGTTCCAGAGGGCCGGTGCAGACACGGAGAAGGCTCTCCTCCTTGTGCCAGAGAGGCGAGCCCCTCTGGCTGATGGAACAATTAGAGAGCCCCTCCGGTCCGCTCTGGTTGGACGGACAGACGTCCTCAATCCGATTTTTTTTTCACCCTGGACTTAACCCACGGATTCAGGAAAATCTTTTTTTTTCAACTGGACTATTACCCACAGTTTCAGGAAAATCTGATTTTTTTCACCTGGACTATTACCCACGGTATCAGGAAAATCGGATATTTTTCACCCAAGATTTTATTTACGGTATCATGAAAATCCAATTTTTTTCACCCTGGACTCAACTCACGGTATTAGGAAAATCGGATTATTTTCACCTTCGACTTTACCCACGCTGTTAGGAATATCGGATTTTTTTCCCCTGGACTATTACCCACAGTATCAGGAAAATCGGACTTTTTTCACCCAAGAGTTTATTCATGGTTTCAGGAAAATCGGATTATTTTCAACCTGGACTTTACCCACGGTATCAGGAAAATCTGATTTTTTTTCACCTCGACTATTACCCACGGTTTCAGGAAAATCTTTTTTTTTCACCTAGAATATTACGCACGGTATCAGGTAAATCGGATTTTTTTCACCCTGGACATTACTCAGGCTATAAGGAAAATTGGATTTCCCCCCCCCCCCTGGACTTTACTCACGGTAGCAGGAAAATCGGATTTTTTTCACCCACGACTTTATTCACAGTATCAGGAAAATCCAATCCACAGTATCAGGAAAATTGGATTTTTTTCACCGTAGACTTTATTTATGGTATCAGGAAAATCCAATTTTTTTTCCACCCTGGACTTTACTCACGGTATCAGGAAAATCGGATTATTTTCACCCTGGACTTTACCCACGGTATCAGGAAAATCTGATTTTCTTCACCTGGAATATTACCCACAGTATCAGGAAAATCGGATTTTTTCATCCAAGACTTTATTCATGGTATCAGGAAAATCCGATTTTTTTTTCACCCTGGACTTAACTCACGGTATCAGGAAAATCGGATTATTTTCACCCTGGACTATTACCCACGGCATCAGGAAAATCGGATATTTTTCACCCAAGATTTTATTTACGGTATCATGAAAATCCAATTTTTTTCACCCTGGACTCAACTCACGGTATTAGGAAAATCGGATTATTTTCACCTTCGACTTTACCCACGCTGTTAGGAATATCGGATTTTTTTCCCCTGGACTATTACCCACAGTATCAGGAAAATCGGACTTTTTTCACCCAAGAGTTTATTCATGGTTTCAGGAAAATCGGATTATTTTCAACCTGGACTTTACCCACGGTATCAGGAAAATCTGATTTTTTTTCACCTCGACTATTACCCACGGTTTCAGGAAAATCTTTTTTTTCCACCTAGAATATTACGCACGGTATCAGGTAAATCGGATTTTTTTCACCCTGGACATTACTCAGGCTATAAGGAAAATTGGATTTCCCCCCCCCCCCTGGACTTTACTCACGGTAGCAGGAAAATCGGATTTTTTTCACCCACGACTTTATTCACAGTATCAGGAAAATCCAATCCACAGTATCAGGAAAATTGGATTTTTTTCACCGTAGACTTTATTTATGGTATCAGGAAAATCCAATTTTTTTTCCACCCTGGACTTTACTCACGGTATCAGGAAAATCGGATTATTTTCACCCTGGACTTTACCCACGGTATCAGGAAAATCTGATTTTCTTCACCTGGAATATTACCCACAGTATCAGGAAAATCGGATTTTTTCATCCAAGACTTTATTCATGGTATCAGGAAAATCCGATTTTTTTTTCACCCTGGACTTAACTCACGGTATCAGGAAAATCGGATTATTTTCACCCTGGACTATTACCCACGGATTCAGGAAAAACTTTTTTTTGTCACCTGGACTATTACCCACAGTATCTGAAAAATCTGATTCCCCCCCCCCCTGGATAATTACCCATGGTAACTGGAAAATCTGATTTTTTCTCCCCAGGACTATTACCCACGGTATCAGGGAAATCTATTTATTTTCACCTGGACTTTACTCACGGTATCAGGAAAATCGAATTTTTTTTTCACCCAAGACTTTATTCACGGTATCAGGAAAATCCAATTTTTTTCACCCTGGACTTTACTCATGGTATCGGGAAAATCAAATTTTTTTCACCCAAGACATTAGTCACGGGTGCAGGAAAATCCGATTTTTTTCACCCTGGACTTTATTCATGGTATCAGGAAAATCCGGTTTATTTTCACTTTGGACTTAACTCACGGTATCAGGAAAATCGGATTATTTTCACCCAAGACTTTATTCACGGTATCAGGAAAATCCAATTTTTTTCACCCTGGACTTTACTCACGGTATAAGGAAAATCGAATTTTTTTTCACCCAAGACTTTATTCACGGTATCAGGAAAATCTATTTTTTTTTTCACCCTGGACTTTACTCATGGTATCAGGAAAATCGGATTTGATTTTTCACCCTGGACTTTACTCAGGCTATAAGGAAAATTGGATTTTTTTTCACCTGGACTTTACCCATGATATCAGGAAAATCTTTTTTTTTCACCTGGACTATTACCCACGGTATCACGAAAATCGGATTTTTTTCACCCAAGACTTTATTTACGGTATCATGAAAATCCAATTTTTTTCACCCTGGACTCAACTCACGGTATCAGGAAAATCGGATTATTTTCACCTTCGACTTTACCCACGCTGTTAGGAAAATCGGATTTTTTTCCCATGGACTATTACCTACAGTATCAGGAAAATCGGACTTTTTTCACCCAAGAGTTTATTCACGGTTTCAGGAAAATCTGTTTTTTTTTTCACCCTGGACTTTACTCACGGTATCAGGAAAATCGGATTATTTTCAACCTGGACTTTACCCACGGTATCAGGAAAATCTGTTTTTTTTTTTTCACCTCGACTATTACCCACGGTTTCAGGAAAATCTTTTTTTTCCACCTAGAATATTACACACGGTTTCAGGAAAATCGGATTTTTTTCACCCTGAACATTACTCAGGCTATAAGGAAAATTGGATTTTTTTTCACCTGGACTTTACTCATGGTATCAGGAAAATCGGATTTTTTTCACCCAAGACTTTATTCACGGTATCAGGAAAATCCAACTTTTTTCACCATGGACTTTACTCACGGTAGCAGGAAAATCGGAATTTTATCACCCTGGACTTTACTCACGGTATCAGGAAAATCGTATTATTTTCACCCTGGACTATTACCCATGGAATCTGGAAAATCTGATAAATTTTTTTCCCCTGGACTATTACCGACGGTATCAGGAAAATCTGATTTTTTTCACCCAAGACTTTATTCACGGTATCAGGAAAATCCGTTTTTTTTTTCACCCTGGACTTTACTCACGGTATCAGGAAAATCGGATTATTTTCAACCTGGACTTTACCCACGGTATCAGGAAAATCTGATTTTTTTTCACCTCGACTATTACCCACGGTTTCAGGAAAATCTTCTTTTTTCCCACCTAGAATATTACACACGGTATCAGGAAAATCGGATTTTTTTCACCCTGGACATTACTCAGGCTATAAGGAAAATTGGATTTTTTTTTCACCTGGACTTTACTCATGGTATCAGGAAAATCGGATTTTTTTCACCTGGACTATTACCCACAGTATCAGGAAAATCAGATTTTTTTCACCCTGGACGTTACTCACGGTATCGGGAAAATCGAATTCTTTTTCACCCAAGACATTATTCACGTGATCAGGAAAATCCGATTTTTTTCACCGTGGACTTTACTCACGGTAGCAGGAAAATCGGATTTTTTTCACCCAAGACTTTATTCACGGTATCAGGAAAATCGGATTTTTTTCACCCTGGACTTTACTCAGGCTATAAGGAAAATTGGATTTTTTTTTCACCTGGACTTTACTCATGGTATTAGGAAAATCGGATTTTTTTCCCCTGGACTATTACCCACGGTATCAGGAAAATCTATATTTTTTTCACTTGGACTATTACCCACAGTATCAGGAAAATCGAATTTTTTTCACCCAAGACTTTATTGATGGTATCAGGAAAATCCAATTTTTTTCACCCTGGACTTTACTCACGGTATTAGGAAAATCGAATTTTTTTTCACCCAAGAGTTTATTCACAGTATCAGGAAAATCCAAGTTTTTTTTTCACCCTGGACTTTTACCCACGGTATTTGGAAAATCTGAGTTTTTCACCTGGACTATCAACACGGTATCAGGAAAATCTGACTTTTTTCACCATGGGACTATTACCCACAGTATCAGGAAAATCGGATTTTTTTCACCCTGGACTTTACACACGCTTTCAGGAAAATCGGATTTTTTTCCCCTGGACTATTACCCACGGTATCAGGAAAATCTATTTTTTCACTTGGACTTTACTCACGTATCAGGAAAATCGGATTTTTTTCCCCTGGACTATTACCCACAGTATCAGGAAAATCGGATTTTTTGTCACCCAAGACTTAACTCAGAGTATCAGGAAAATCGGATTTTTTTCACATGGACTATTACCCACAGTATTTGGAAAATCTGACTTTTTTCACCTGGACTATTACCCACGGTATCAGGAAAATCTACTTTGTTTTCACTTGAACTTTGCTCACGTATCAGGAAAATCGGATTTTTTTCACCCTGGACTTTACTCATGGTATCAGGAAAATCGTGTTTTTTTTTTCACCCAAGACATTATTCACGGGATCAGGAAAATCCGATTTTTTTCACCCTGGACTTTATTCACGGTATCAGGAAAATCCGGTTTATTTTCACTTTGGACTTAACTCACGGTATCAGGAAAATCGGATTATTTTCACCCTGGACTATTACCCATGGTATCTGTTAAATCTGATTTTTTTTCACCCTGGACTTTACTCACGGTATCAGGAAAATCCGGGTTTTTTCACCTGGACTTTACTCATGGTATCAGGAAAATCTGATTTTTTTCACGTGGACTATTACCCACAGTATCAGGAAAATCTGATTTATTCACCTGGACTATTACCCATGGTTTCAGGAAAATCTTTTTTGTTTTCACCTGGACTATTACACACGGTATCAGGAAAATCTGATTTTTTTCACCCAAGACTTTATTCACGGTATCTGGAGAATCTGATTTTTTTTCCTGGACTCTACTCATGGTATCAGGAAAATCGGATTATTTTCACCCTGGATTTTACCCACGGGATTAGGAAAATCTGATTTTTTTTTTCACCTCGACTATTACCCACGGTAATTTGAAGAATCTGATTTTTTTTCCTGGACTATTACCCACGGTATCAGGAAAATCGGATTATTTTCAACCTGGACTTTACCCACGGTATCTGGAGAATCTGATTTTTTCCCCTGGACTATTACCCACAGTATCAGGAAAATCTGATTATTTCACCTAGACTATTACCCACGGTTTCAGGAAAATCTTTTTTGTTTTCACCTGGACTATTACACATGGTATGAGGAAAATCTTATTTTTTCACATCGACTATTACACATGGTATCAGGAAAAGGATTTTTTCACCTGGACTATTACCCACAGTATCAGGAAAATCAGATTTTTTTCACCCAAGACTTTATTCACGGTATCAGGAAAATCCGATTTTTTTCACCCTGGACTTTACTCACGGTATCAGGAAAATCTTATTTTTTTTTCACCCTGGACTTTACTCACGGTATCAGGAAAATCGGATTTTTTTCACCCTGGACTTTACTCAGGCTATAAGGAAAATCGGAATTTTTCTTTCACCTGGACTTTACTCATGGTATCAGGAAAATTGGACTTTTTTTCACCTGGACTATTACCCACGGTATCAGGAAAATCTTTTTTTTCCCACCTAGAATATTACACACGGTTTCAGGAAAATCTGATTTTTTCACCCAGACTATTACCCACGGTATCAGGAAAATCGGATTTTTTTCACCCAAGACTTTATTCATGGTATCAGGAAAATTGGATTATTTTCACGCTGGACTTTACCCACGGTATCAGGAAAATCGAATTTTTTTTTTCACCCTGGACTTTACTCAGGCTATAAGGAAAATCTGATTTTTTTTTCTCCTGGACTTTACTCATGGTATCAGGAAAATCAAACTTTTTTCACCATGGACTTTACTCACGGTAGCAGGAAAATCGGAATTTTTTCACCCACGTCTTTATTCACGGTATCAGGAAAATCCAATTTTTTTTCACCCAAGACTTTATTCATGGTATCATTAAAATCCGATTATTTTTTCACCCTGGAATTTATTCACGGTATCAGGAAAATCCGATTTCTTGACACCCTGGACTTAACTCACGGTATCAGGAAAATCTGATTTTTTTCACCCAAGACTTTATTCACGGTATCTGGAGAATCTGATTTTTTTTCCTGGACTTTACTCATGGTATCAGGAAAATCGGATTATTTTCACCCTGGACTTTACCCACGGGATTAGGAAAATCTGATTTTTTTTCACCTCAACTATTACCCACGGTAATTTGAAAAATCTGATTTTTTTTTTCATGGACTATTACACACGGTATCAGGAAAAGGATTTTTTTCACCTGGACTATTACCCACAGTATCAGGAAAATCAGATTTTTTTCACCCAAGACTTTATTCACGGTATCAGAAAAATCCAATTTTTTTCACCCTGGACTTTACTCAGGCTATAAAGAAAATCGGATTGTTTTTTCACCTGGACTTTACTCATGGTATCAGGAAAATTGGACTTTTTTTCAACTGGACTATTACCCACGGTATCAGGAAAATCTTTTTTTTTTCACCTAGAATATTACACACGGTTTCAGGAAAATCTTTTTTTTTTCACCTTGACTATTACACACGGTATCAGGAAAATCGGATTTTTTTTTTTCACCCTGGACTTTACTCAGGCTATAAGGAAAATCGGATTGTTTTTTCACCTGGACTTTACTCATGGTATCAGGAAAATTGGACTTTTTTTCAACTGGACTATTACCCACGTATCAGGAAAATCTTTTTTTTCCACCTAGAATATTACACACGGTTTCAGGAAAATCTTTTTTTTTCACCTTGACTATTACACACGGTATCAGGAAAATCTTTTTTTTTCACCTTGACTATTACACACGGTATCAGGAAAATCGGATTATTTTCACCCAAGACTTTATTCATGGGATCAGGAAAATTGGATTATTTTCACGCTGGACTTTACCCACGGTATCAGGAAAATCGGATTTTTTTTTCACTCTGGACTTTACTCAGGCTATAAGGAAAATTTGATTTTTTTTTCTCCTGGACTTTACTCATGGTATCAGGAAAATCTGATTTTTTTCACCTGGTCTATTACACACAGTTTCAGGAAAATCAGATTTTTTTCACCCAAGACTTTATTCACGGTATCAGAAAAATCCGATTTTTTTCACCCTGGACTTTACTCAGGCTATAAGGAAAATCGGATTTTTTTTTCACCTGGACTTTACTCATGGTATCAGGAAAATTTGACTTTTTTTCACCTGGACTATTACCCACGGTATCAGGAAAATCTTTTTTTTTCCACCTAGAATATTACACACGGTTTCAGGAAAATCTTTTTTTTTTCACCTTGACTATTACACACGGTATCAGGAAAATCGGATTTTTTTTTCACCCTGGACTTTACTCAGGCTATAAGGAAAATCTGATTTTTTTTCTCCTGGACTTTACTCATGGTATCAGGAAAATCAAACTTTTTTCACCATGGACTTTACTCACGGTAGCAGGAAAATCGGAATTTTTTCACCCACGTCTTTATTCACGGTATCAGGAAAATCCAATTATTTTTCACCCAAGACTTTATTCATGGTATCATTAAAATCCGATTATTTATTCACCCTGGAATTTATTCACGGTATCAGGAAAATCCGATTTCTTGTCACCCTGGACTTAACTCACGGTATCAGGAAAATCTGATTTTTTTCACCCAAGACTTTATTCACGGTATCTGGAGAATCTGATTTTTTTTCCTGGACTTTACTCATGGTATCAGGAAAATCGGATTATTTTCACCCTGGACTTTACCCACGGGATTAGGAAAATCTGATTTTTTTTCACCTCGACTATTACCCACGGTAATTTGAAGAATCTGATTTTTTTTTTCATGGACTATTACACACGGTATCAGGAAAAGGATTTTTTTCACCTGGACTATTACCCACAGTATCAGGAAAATCAGATTTTTTTCACCCAAGACTTTATTCACGGTATCAGAAAAATCCAATTTTTTTCACCCTGGACTTTACTCAGGCTATAAGGAAAATCGGATTTTTTTTTCACCTGGACTTTACTCATTATATCAGGAAAATTGGACTTTTTTTCACCTGGACTATTACCCACGGTATCAGGAAAATCTTTTTTTTCCACCTAGAATATTACACACGGTATCAGGAAAATCGGATTTTTTTTTTCACCCTGGACTTTACTCAGGCTATAAGGAAAATCTGATTTTTTTTTCTCCTGGACTTTACTCATGGTATCAGGAAAATCAAACTTTTTTCACCATGGACTTTACTCACGGTAGCAGGAAAATCGGAATTTTTTCACCCACGTCTTTATTCACGGTATCAGGAAAATCCAATTTTTTTTCACCCAAGACTTTATTCATGGTATCATTAAAATCCGATTATTTTTTCACCCTGGAATTTATTCACGGTATCAGGAAAATCTGATTTTTTTCACCCAAGACTTTATTCACGGTATCTGGAGAATCTGATTTTTTTTCCTGGACTTTACTCATGGTATCAGGAAAATCGGATTATTTTCACCCTGGACTTTACCCACGGGATTAGGAAAATCTGATTTTTTTTCACCTCGACTATTACCCACGGTAATTTGAAGAATCTGATTTTTTTTTTCATGGACTATTACACACGGTATCAGGAAAAGGATTTTTTTCACCTGGACTATTACCCACAGTATCAGGAAAATCAGATTTTTTTCACCCAAGACTTTATTCACGGTATCAGAAAAATCCAATTTTTTTCACCCTGGACTTTACTCAGGCTATAAGGGAAATCGGATTTTTTTTTCACCTGGACTTTACTCATTATATCAGGAAAATTGGACTTTTTTTCACCTGGACTATTACCCACGGTATCAGGAAAATCTTTTTTTTCCACCTAGAATATTACACACGGTATCAGGAAAATCGGATTTTTTTTTTCACCCTGGACTTTACTCAGGCTATAAGGAAAATCTGATTTTTTTTTCTCCTGGACTTTACTCATGGTATCAGGAAAATCAAACTTTTTTCACCATGGACTTTACTCACGGTAGCAGGAAAATCGGAATTTTTTCACCCACGTCTTTATTCACGGTATCAGGAAAATCCAATTTTTTTTCACCCAAGACTTTATTCATGGTATCATTAAAATCCGATTATTTTTTCACCCTGGAATTTATTCACGGTATCAGGAAAATCTGATTTTTTTCACCCAAGACTTTATTCACGGTATCTGGAGAATCTGATTTTTTTTCCTGGACTTTACTCATGGTATCAGGAAAATCGGATTATTTTCACCCTGGACTTTACCCACGGGATTAGGAAAATCTGATTTTTTTCACCTCGACTATTACCCACAGTAATTTGAAGAATCTGATTTTTTTTTCATGGACTATTACACACGGTATCAGGAAAAGGATTTTTTTCACCTGGACTATTACCCACAGTATCAGGAAAATCAGATATTTTTCACCCAAGACTTTATTCACGGTATCAGAAAAATCCGATTTTTTTCACCCTGGACTTTACTCAGGCTATAAGGAAAATCGGATTTTTTTTTCACCTGGACTTTACTCGTGGTATCAGGAAAATTGGACTTTTTTTCACCTGGACTATTACCCACGGTATCAGGAAAATCTTTTTTTTCCACCTAGAATATTACACACGGTTTCAGGAAAATCTTTTTTTTTTCACCTTGACTATTACACACGGTATCAGGAAAATCGGATTATTTTCACCCAAGACTTTATTCATGGGATCGGGAAAATTGGATTATTTTCTCGCTGGACTTTACCCACGGTATCAGGAAAATCGGATTTTTTTTTCACCCTGGACTTTACTCAGGCTATAAGGAAAATTTGATTTTTTTTCTCCTGGACTTTACTCATGGTATCAGGAAAATCTGATTTTTTTCACCTGGTCTATTACACACAGTTTCAGGAAAATCAGATTTTTTTCACCCAAGACATTATTCACGGTATCAGGAAAATCCGATTTTTTTCAAACTGGACTTTACTCACGGTATCAGGAAAATCTTATTTTTTTAACCCTGGACTTTACTCACGGTATCAGGAAAATTGGATTTTTTTCACCCTGGACTTTACTCAGGCTATAAGGAAAATCGGATTTTTTTTTCACCTGGACTTTACTCATGGTATCAGGAAAATTGGACTTTTTTTCACCTGGACTATTACCCACGGTATCAGGAAAATCTTTTTTTTTCCACCTAGAATATTACACACGGTTTCAGGAAAATCTTTTTTTTTCACCTTGACTATTACACACGGTATCAGGAAAATCGGATTATTTTCACCCAAGACTTTATTCATGGGATCAGGAAAATTGGATTATTTTCACGCTGGACTTTACCCACAGTATCAGGAAAATCGGATTTTTTTCCACCCTGGACTTTACTCAGGCTATAAGGAAAATTTGATTTTTTTTCTCCTGGACTTTACTCATGGTATCAGGAAAATCTGATTTTTTTCACCTGGTCTATTACACACAGTTTCAGGAAAATCAGATTTTTTTCACCCAAGACTTTATTCACGGTATCAGGAAAATCCGATTTTTTTTCACCCTGGACTTTACTCACTGTATCAGGAAAATCGGATTATTTTCACCCTGGACTTTACCCACGGTATCAGGAAAATCTGATTTTCTTCACCTGGAATATTACCCACAGTATCAGGAAAATCGGAATTTTTCACCCAAGACTTTATTCACGGTATCATGAAAATACTTTTTTTTTTCACCCTGGACTTTACTCACGGTATCAGGAAAATCAAACTTTTTTCACCATGGACTTTACTCACGGTTGCAGGAAAATCGGAATTTTTTCACCCACGACTTTATTCACGCTATCAGGAAAATCCAATTTTTTTTTCAACCAAGACTTTATTCATGGTATCATTAAAATCCGATTTTTTTTTCACCCTGGAATTTATTCACGGTATCAGGAAAATCCGATTTCTTGTCACCCTGGACTTAACTCACGGTATCAGGAAAATCTGATTTTTTTCACCCAAGACTTTATTCACGGAATCTGGAGAATCTGATTTTTTTTCCTGGACTTTACTCATGGTATCAGGAAAATCGGATTATTTTCACCCTGGATTTTACCCATGGGATTAGGAAAATCTGATTTTTTTTCACCTCGACTATTACCCACGGTAATTTGAAGAATCTGATTTTTTTTCCTGGACTATTACCCACGGTATCAGGAAAATCGGATTATTTTCAACCTGGACTTTACCCACGGTATCTGGAGAATCTGATTTTTCCCCTGGACTATTACCCACAGTATCAGGAAAATCTGATTTTTTCACCTAGACTATTACCCACGGTTTCAGGAAAATCTTTTTTGTTTTCACCTGGACTATTACCCACAGTATCAGGAAAATCAGATATTTTCCACCCAAGACTTTATTCATGGTATCAGGAAAATTGGATTATTTTCACGCTGGACTTTACCCACGGTATCAGGAAAATCGGATTTTTTTTTTCACCCTGGACTTTACTCAGGCTATAAGGAAAATCTGATTTTTTTTCTCCTGGACTTTACTCATGGTATCAGGAAAATCGGATTTTTTTCACCCTGGACTTTACTCAGGCTATAAGGAAAATCGGAATTTTTCTTTCACCTGGACTTTACTCATGGTATCAGGAAAATTGGACTTTTTTTCACCTGGACTATTACCCACGGTATCAGGAAAATCTTTTTTTTTCCACCTAGAATATTACACACGGTTTCAGGAAAATCTGATTTTTTCACCCAGACTATTACCCATGGTATCAGGAAAATCGGATTTTTTTCACCCAAGACTTTATTCATGGTATCAGGAAAATTGGATTATTTTCACGCTGGACTTTACCCACGGTATCAGGAAAATCGGATTTTTTTTTTCACCCTGGACTTTACTCAGGCTATAAGGAAAATCTGATTTTTTTTCTCCTGGACTTTACTCATGGTATCAGGAAAATCTGATTTTTTCACCTGGTCTATTACACACAGTATCAGGAAAATCAGATTTTTTTCACCCAAGACTTTATTCACGGTATCAGGAAAATCCGATTTTTTTCACCCTGGACTTTACTCACGGTATCAGGAAAATCTTATTTTTTTTTTCACCCTGGACTTTACTCACGGTATCAGGAAAATCGGATTTTTTTCACCCTGGACTTTACTCAGGCTATAAGGAAAATCGGAATTTTTCTTTCACCTGGACTTTACTCATGGTATCAGGAAAATTGGACTTTTTTTCACCTGGACTATTACCCACGGTATCAGGAAAATCTTTTTTTTTCCACCTAGAATATTACACACGGTTTCAGGAAAATCTGATTTTTTCACCCAGACTATTACCCATGGTATCAGGAAAATCGGATTTTTTTCACCCAAGACTTTATTCATGGTATCAGGAAAATTGGATTATTTTCACGCTGGACTTTACCCACGGTATCAGGAAAATCGAATTTTTTTTTTCACCCTGGACTTTACTCACGGTAGCAGGAAAATCGGAATTTTTTCACCCACGTCTTTATTCACGGTATCAGGAAAATCCAATTTTTTTTCACCCAAGACTTTATTCATGGTATCATTAAAATCCGATTATTTTTTCACCCTGGAATTTATTCACGGTATCAGGAAAATCCGATTTCTTGACACCCTGGACTTAACTCACGGTATCAGGAAAATCTGATTTTTTTCACCCAAGACTTTATTCACGGTATCTGGAGAATCTGATTTTTTTTCCTGGACTTTACTCATGGTATCAGGAAAATCGGATTATTTTCACCCTGGACTTTACCCACGGGATTAGGAATATCTGATTTTTTTCACCTCGACTATTACCCACGGTAATTTGAAGAATCTGATTTTTTTTTTCATGGACTATTACACACGGTATCAGGAAAAGGATTTTTTTCACCTGGACTATTACCCACAGTATCAGGAAAATCAGATTTTTTTCACCCAAGACTTTATTCACGGTATCAGAAAAATCCAATTTTTTTCACCCTGGACTTTACTCAGGCTATAAGGAAAATCGGATTTTTTTTTCACCTGGACTTTACTCATTATATCAGGAAAATTGGACTTTTTTTCACCTGGACTATTACCCACGGTATCAGGAAAATCTTTTTTTTCCACCTAGAATATTACACACGGTATCAGGAAAATCGGATTTTTTTTTCACCCTGGACTTTACTCAGGCTATAAGGAAAATCTGATTTTTTTTTCTCCTGGACTTTACTCATGGTATCAGGAAAATCAAACTTTTTTCACCATGGACTTTACTCACGGTAGCAGGAAAATCGGAATTTTTTCACCCACGTCTTTATTCACGGTATCAGGAAAATCCAATTTTTTTTCACCCAAGACTTTATTCATGGTATCATTAAAATCCGATTATTTTTTCACCCTGGAATTTATTCACGGTATCAGGAAAATCTGATTTTTTTCACCCAAGACTTTATTCACGGTATCTGGAGAATCTGATTTTTTTTCCTGGACTTTACTCATGGTATCAGGAAAATCGGATTATTTTCACCCTGGATTTTACCCACGGGATTAGGAAAATCTCATTTTTTTTTCACCTCGACTATTACCCACGGTAATTTGAAGAATCTGATTTTTTTTCCTGGACTATTACCCACGGTATCAGGAAAATCGGATTATTTTCAACCTGGACTTTACCCACGGGATTAGGAAAATCTGATTTTTTCCCCTGGACTATTACCCACAGTATCAGGAAAATCTGATTATTTCACCTAGACTATTACCCACGGTTTCAGGAAAATCTTTTTTGTTTTCACCTGGACTATTACACATGGTATGAGGAAAATCTTATTTTTTCACATCGACTATTACACATGGTATCAGGAAAAGGATTTTTTTCACCTGGACTATTACCCACAGTATCAGGAAAATCAGATTCTTTTCACCCAAGACTTTATTCACGGTATCAGGAAAATCCGATTTTTTTCACCCTGGACTTTATTCACGGTATCAGGAAAATCTTATTTTTTTTTTCACCCTGGACTTTACTCACGGTATCAGGAAAATCGGATTTTTTTCACCCTGGACTTTACTCAGGCTATAAGGAAAATCGGAATTTTTCTTTCACCTGGACTTTACTCATGGTATCAGGAAAATTGGACTTTTTTTCACCTGGACTATTACCCACGGTATCAGGAAAATCTTTTTTTTTCCACCTAGAATATTACACACGGTTTCAGGAAAATCTGATTTTTTCACCCAGACTATTACCCATGGTATCAGGAAAATCGGATTTTTTTCACCCAAGACTTTATTCATGGTATCAGGAAAATTGGATTATTTTCACGCTGGACTTTACCCACGGTATCAGGAAAATCGGATTTTTTTTTTCACCCTGGACTTTACTCAGGCTATAAGGAAAATCTGATTTTTTTTCTCCTGGACTTTACTCATGGTATCAGGAAAATCTGATTTTTTCACCTGGTCTATTACACACAGTATCAGGAAAATCAGATTTTTTTCACCCAAGACTTTATTCACGGTATCAGGAAAATCCGATTTTTTTTCACCCTGGACTTTACTCACTGTATCAGGAAAATCGGATTATTTTCACCATGGACTTTACCCACGGTATCAGGAAAATCTGATTTTCTTCACCTGGAATATTACCCACAGTATCAGGAAAATCGGATTTTTTCACACAAGACTTTATTCACGGTATCATGAAAATCCGATTTTTTTTCCACCGTGGACTTTACCCAAGGTATCTGGAAAATCTGATTTTTTTCCCCTGGATAATTACCCACGGTAACTGGAAAATCTGATTTTTTTCCCTGGACTATTACACACAGTATCAGGAAAATCTATTTTTTCACTTGGACTTTACTCACGGTATCAGGAAAATCTGATTTTTTCACCTAGACTATTACCCATGGTATCAGGAAAATCGGATTTCTTTCACCCTGGACTTTACTCATGGTATCAGGAAAATCGAATTTTTTTTCACCCAAGACTTTATTCCCGGTATCAGGAAAATTTGATTTTTTTCACCCTGGACTTTAGTCACGGTATCAGGAAAATTGGATTTTTTTCACCCAAGACTTTATTTACGGTATCAGGAAAATCTGATTTTTTTCATCCAAGACTTTACTCATGGTATCAGGAAAATCCAAATTTTTTTTCACCCTGGACTTTACTCATGGTATCAGGAAAATCTGATTTTTTTCACCTGGACTATTACCCACGGTATCAGGAAAATCTGATTTTTTCACCTGGTCTACTACACACAGTATCAGGAAAATCAGATTTTTTTCACCCAAGACTTTATTCACGGTATCAGGAAAATCCGATTTTTTTTTCACCCTGGACTTTACTCACTGTATCAGGAAAATCGGATTATTTTCACCCTGGACTTTACCCACGGTATAAGGAAAATCTGATTTTCTTCACCTGGAATATTACCCACAGTATCAGGAAAATCGGATTTTTTCATCCAAGACTTTATTCATGGTATCAGGAAAATCCGATTTTTTTTTCACCCTTGATTTAACTCACGGTATCAGGAAAATCGGATTATTTTCACCCTGGACTATTACCCACGGATTCAGGAAAATCTTTTTTTGTCACCTGGACTATTACCCACAGTATCTGAAAAATCTGATTCCCCCCCCCCCTGGATAATTACCCACGGTAACTGGAAAATCTGATTTTTTCTCACCAGGACTATTACCCACGGTATCGGGGAAATCTATTTATTTTCACCTGGACTTTACTCACGGTATCAAGAAAATCGATTTTTTTTTTCACCCAAGACTTTATTCACGGTATCAGGAAAATCCAATTTTTTTCACCCTGGACTTTACTCACGGTATCAGGAAAATCGAATTTTTTTTCACCCAAGACTTTATTCACGGTATCAGGAAAATCTAATTTTTTTCACCCTGGACTTTACTCAGGCTATAAGGAAAATTGGATTTTTTTTCACCTGGACTTTACCCATGGTATCAGGAAAATCTGATTTTTTCACCTAGACTATTACCCACGGTTTCAGGAAAATCTTTTTTTTTCACCTGGACTATTACCCATGGTATCAGGAAAATCTGATTTTTTCACCTAGACTATTACCCACGGTTTCAGGAAAATCTTTTTTTCCACCTAGAATATTACACACGGTATCAGGAAAATCAGATTTATTTCACATGGACTATTACCCACAGTATTTGGAAAATCTGACTTTTTTCACCTGGACTATTACCCACGGTATCTGGAAAATCTGATTTTTTTCACCCTGGACTATTACCCACGGTATCAGGAAAATCTATTTTTTTTCACTTGGACTTTGCTCACGTATCAGGAAAATTGGATTTTTTTCACCCAAGACATTATTCACGGTATCAGGAAAATTCAATTTTTTTCACCTAGACTATTACCCATGGTATCAGGAAAATTGGATTTCTTTCACCCTGGACTTTACTCATGGTATCAGGAAAATCGAATTTTTTTCACCCAAGACTTTATTCACGGTATCAGGAAAATCTGATTTTTTTCACCCTGGACTTTAGTCACGTTATCAGGAAAATTGGATTTTTTTCACCCAAGACTTTATTCACGGTATCAGGAAAATCTGATTTTTTTCATCCAAGACTTTACTCATGGTATCAGGAAAATCCGATTTTTTTTCACCCTGGACTTTACTCATGGTATCAGGAAAATCTGATTTTTTTCACCTGGACTATTACCCACGGTATCAGGAAAATCTGTCTTTTTTTTCACTTGGACTTTGCTCACGTATCAGGAAAATTGGATCTTTTTTCACCTGGACTATTACCCACAGTATCAGGAAAATCGGATTTTTTTCACCCTGGACTTTACTCATGGTATCGGGAAAATCAAATTTTTTTCACCCAAGACATTATTCACGGGTGCAGGAAAATCCGATTTTTTTCACCCTGGACTTTATTCACGGTATCAGGAAAATCCGGTTTATTTTCACTTTGGACTTAACTCACGGTATCAGGAAAATTGGATTATTTTCACCCAAGACTTTATTCACGGTATCATTAAAATCCGATTTTTTTCACCCTGGAATTTATTCACGGTATCAGGAAAATCCGATTTCTTGTCACCTGGACTTTACTCACGGTATCAGGAAAATCTGATTTTTTCACCCAAGACTTTATTCACGGAATCAGGAAAATTCGATTTTTTTCACCCTGGACTTTAGTCACGGTATCAGGAAAATTGGATTTTTTTCACCCAAAACTTTATTCACGGTATCAGGAAAATCTGATTTTTTTTTCACCCTGGACTTTACTCATGGTATCAGGAAAATCTGATTTTTTTCACCTGGACTATTACCCACGGTATCAGGAAAATCTGATTTTTTTCACCCAAGACTTTATTCACGGTATCAGGAAAATCCGATTTTTTTTCACCTGGACTTTACTCACTGTATCAGGAAAATCGGATTATTTTCACCGTGGACTTTACCCACGGTATCAGGAAAATCTGATTTTCTTCACCTGGAATATTACCCACAGTATCAGGAAAATCGGATTTTTTCATCCAAGACTTTATTCATGGTATCAGGAAAATCCGATTTTTTTTTCACCGTGGACTTAACTCACGGTATCAGGAAAATCGTATTATTTTCACCCTGGACTATTACCCACGGATTCAGGAAAATCTTTTTTTGTCACCTGGACTATTACCCACAGTATCTGAAAAATCTGATTCCCCCCCCCCTGGATAATTACCCACGGTAACTGGAAAATCTGATTTTTTCTCCCCAGGACTATTACCCACGATATCAGGGAAATCTATTTATTTTCACCTGGACTTTACTCACGGTATCAGGAAAATCCAATTTTTTTCACCCTGGACTTTACTCATGGTATCAGGAAAATCGGATTTGTTTTTTCACCCTGGACTTTACTCAGGCTATAAGGAAAATTGGATTTTTTTTCACCTGGACTTTACCCATGGTATCAGGAAAATCTGATTTTTTCACCTAGACTATTACCCATGGTTTCAGGAAAATCTTTTTTTTTTCACCTGGACTATTACCCACGGTATCAGGAAAATCGGATTTTTTTCACCCAAGACTTTATTTACGGTATCATGAAAATCCAATTTTTTCACCCTGGACTCAACTCACGGTATCAGGAAAATCGGATTATTTTCACCTTCGACTTTACCCACGCTGTTAGGAAAATCGGATTTTTATCCCATGGACTATTACCCACAGTATCAGGAAAATCGGACTTTTCTCACCCAAGAGTTTATTCACGGTTTCAGGAAAATCCAATTTTTTTCACCCTGGACTTTACTCATGATATCAGGAAAATCTGATTTTTTTTCACCTCGACTATTACCCACGGTTTCAGGAAAATCTTTTTTTTCCGCCTAGAATATTACACACGGTATCAGGAAAATCGGATTTTTTTCACCCTGGACATTACTCAGGGTATAAGGAAAATTGGATTTTTTTTTCACCTGGACTTTACTCATGGTATCAGGAAAATCTGATTTTTTCACCTAGACTATTACCCACGGTTTCAGGAAAATCTTTTTTTTTCCACCTAGAATATTACACACGGTTTCAGGAAAATCGGATTTTTTTCACCCTGAACATTACTCAGGCTATAAGGAAAATTGGATTTTTTTTTCACCTGGACTTTACTCATGGTATCAGGAAAATCGGATTTTTTTCACCTGGACTATTACCCACAGTATCAGGAAAATTGGATTTTTTTCACCCAAGACTTTATTCACGGTATCAGGAAAATCCAACTTTTTTCACCATGGACTTTACTCATGGTATCAGGAAAATCGGATTATTTTCACCCTGGACTATTACCCATGGTATCTGGAAAATCTGATAAATTTTTTTCCCCTGGACTATTGCCGACGGTATCAGGAAAATCTGATTTTTTTCACCCAAGACTTTATTCACGGTATCAGGAAAATCCGTTTTTTTTTTCACCCTGGACTTTACTCACGGTATCAGGAAAATCCAATTTTTTTCACCCTGGACTTTACTCACGGTATCAGGAAAATCGGATTATTTTCAACCTGGACTTTACCCACGGTATCAGGAAAATCTGATTTTTTTCACCTCGACTATTACCCACGGTTTCATGAAAATCTTTTTTTTCCACCTAGAATATTACACACGGTATCAGGAAAATAGGATTTTTTTCACCCTGGACATTACTCAGGCTATAAGGAAAATTGGATTTTTTTTCACCTAGACTATTACCCATGGTATCAGGAAAATCTGATTTTTTCACCTAGACTATTACCCACGGTTTCAGGAAAATCTTTTTTTTCCACCTAGAATATTACACACGGTATCAGGAAAATCAGATTTATTT
This sequence comes from Bradypodion pumilum, assembly GCA_035047305.1. NCBI lineage: Eukaryota > Metazoa > Chordata > Lepidosauria > Squamata > Chamaeleonidae > Bradypodion > Bradypodion pumilum. The sequence goes on from JAWDJD010000002.1 coordinate 248,926,407, forward strand.
CACATGGACTATTACCCACAGTATTTGGAAAATATGACTTTTTTCACCTAGACTATTACCCACGGTTTCAGGAAAATCTTTTTTTTTTTCACCTGGACTATTACCCACGGTATCAGGAAAATCGGATTTTTTTCACCCAAGACTTTATTTACGGTATCATGAAAATCCAATTTTTTTCACCCTGGACTCAACTCACGGTATCAGGAAAATCGGATTATTTTCACCTTCGACTTTACCCACGCTGTTAGGAAAATCGGATTTTTTTCCCATGGACTATTACCCACAATATCAGGAAAATCGGACATTTTTCACCCAAGAGTTTATTCACTGTTTCAGGAAAATCCAATTTTTTTCACCCTGGACTTTACTCATGGTATCAGGAAAATCTGATTTTTTTTTCACCTCGACTATTACCCACGGTTTCAGGAAAATCTTTTTTTTTCCACCTAGAATATTACACACGGTTTCAGGAAAAAAAATTTTTCACCTAGAATATTACACACGGTTTCAGGAAAATCGGATTTTTTTCACCCTGAACATTACTCAGGCTATAAGGAAAATTGGATTTTTTTTTCACCTGGACTTTACTCATGGTATCTGGAAAATCTGATAAATTTTTTTCCCCTGGACTATTGCTGACGGTATCAGGAAAATCTGATTTTTTTCACCCAAGACTTTATTCACGGTATCAGGAAAATCCGTTTTTTTTTTCACCCTGGACTTTACTCACGGTATCTGGAAAATCCAATTTTTTTCACCCTGGACTTTACTCACGGTATCAGGAAAATCGGATTATTTTCAACCTGGACTTTACCCACGGTATCAGGAAAATCTGATTTTTTTCACCTCGACTATTACCCACGGTTTCAGGAAAATCTTTTTTTTCCACCTAGAATATTACACACGGTATCAGGAAAATCAGATTTATTTCACATGGACTATTACTCACAGTATTTGGAAAATATGACTTTTTTCACCTGGACTATTACCCACAGTATCAGGAAAATCGGATTTTTTTCACCCTGGACTTTACTCATGGTATCGGGAAAATCAAATTTTTTTCACCCAAGACATTAGTCACGGGTGCAGGAAAATCCGATTTTTTTCACCCTGGACTTTATTCACGGTATCAGGAAAATCCGGTTTATTTTCACTTTGGACTTAACTCACGGTATCAGGAAAATCGGATTATTTTCACCCAAGACTTTATTCACGGTATCATTAAAATCCGATTTTTTTCACCCTGGAATTTATTCACGGTATCAGGAAAATCCGATTTCTTGTCACCGTGGACTTAACTCACGGTATCAGGAAAATCGGATTATTTTCACCAGGATGATTACAAACGGTATCAGGAAAATCGGATTTTTTTCTCAAGGGCTATTACCCACGGTATCAGGAAAATCGAATTTTTTTCACCCAAAACTTTATTGATGGTATCAGGAAAATCCAATTTTTTTCACCCTGGACTTTACTCACGGTATCAGGAAAATCGGATTAGTTTCAACCTGGACTTTACCCACGGTATCAGGAAAATCTGTTTTTTTTTCACCTCGACTATTACCCACGGTTTCAGGAAAATCTTTTTTTTCCACCTAGAATATTACACACGGTTTCAGGAAAATCGGATTTTTTTCACCCTGAACATTACTCAGGCTATAAGGAAAATTGGATTTTTTTTCACCTGGACTTTACTCATGGTATCAGGAAAATCGGATTTTTTTCACCCAAGACTTTATTCACGGTATCAGGAAAATCCAACTTTTTTCACCATGGACTTTACTCACGGTAGCAGGAAAATCGGAATTTTTTCACCCTGGACTTTACTCACGGTATCAGGAAAATCGTATTATTTTCACCCTGGACTATTACCCATGGAATCTGGAAAATCTGATAATTTTTTTTCCCCTGGACTATTACCGACGGTATCAGGAAAATCTGATTTTTTTCACCCAAGACTTTATTCACGGTATCAGGAAAATCCGTTTTTTTTTCCACCCTGGACTTTACTCACGGTATCAGGAAAATCGGATTATTTTCAACCTGGACTTTACCCACGGTATCAGGAAAATCTGATTTTTTTTCACCTCGACTATTACCCACGGTTTCAGGAAAATCTTCTTTTTTCCCACCTAGAATATTACACACGGTATCAGGAAAATCGGATTTTTTTCACCCTGGACATTACTCAGGCTATAAGGAAAATTGGATTTTTTTTTCACCTGGACTTTACTCATGGTATCAGGAAAATCGGATTTTTTTCACCTGGACTATTACCCACAGTATCAGGAAAATCAGATTTTTTTCACCCTGGACGTTACTCACGGTATCGGGAAAATCGAATTCTTTTTCACCCAAGACATTATTCACGTGATCAGGAAAATCCGATTTTTTTCACCGTGGACTTTACTCACGGTAGCAGGAAAATCGGATTTTTTTCACCCAAGACTTTATTCACGGTATCAGGAAAATCGGATTTTTTTCACCCTGGACTTTACTCAGGCTATAAGGAAAATTGGATTTTTTTTTCACCTGGACTTTACTCATGGTATTAGGAAAATCGGATTTTTTTCCCCTGGACTATTACCCACGGTATCAGGAAAATCTATATTTTTTTCACTTGGACTATTACCCACAGTATCAGGAAAATCGAATTTTTTTCACCCAAGACTTTATTGATGGTATCAGGAAAATCCAATTTTTTTCACCCTGGACTTTACTCACGGTATTAGGAAAATCGAATTTTTTTTCACCCAAGAGTTTATTCACAGTATCAGGAAAATCCAAGTTTTTTTTTCACCCTGGACTTTTACCCACGGTATTTGGAAAATCTGAGTTTTTCACCTGGACTATCAACACGGTATCAGGAAAATCTGACTTTTTTCACCATGGGACTATTACCCACAGTATCAGGAAAATCGGATTTTTTTCACCCTGGACTTTACACACGCTTTCAGGAAAATCGGATTTTTTTCCCCTGGACTATTACCCACGGTATCAGGAAAATCTATTTTTTTCACTTGGACTTTACTCACGTATCAGGAAAATCGGATTTTTTTCCCCTGGACTATTACCCACAGTATCAGGAAAATCGGATTTTTTGTCACCCAAGACTTAACTCAGAGTATCAGGAAAATCGGATTTTTTTCACATGGACTATTACCCACAGTATTTGGAAAATCTGACTTTTTTCACCTGGACTATTACCCACGGTATCAGGAAAATCTACTTTGTTTTCACTTGAACTTTGCTCACGTATCAGGAAAATCGGATTTTTTTCACCCTGGACTTTACTCATGGTATCAGGAAAATCGTTTTTTTTTTCCACCCAAGACATTATTCACGGGATCAGGAAAATCCGATTTTTTTCACCCTGGACTTTATTCACGGTATCAGGAAAATCCGGTTTATTTTCACTTTGGACTTAACTCACGGTATCAGGAAAATCGGATTATTTTCACCCTGGACTATTACCCATGGTATCTGTTAAATCTGATTTTTTTTCACCCTGGACTTTACTCACGGTATCAGGAAAATCCGGGTTTTTTCACCTGGACTTTACTCATGGTATCAGGAAAATCTGATTTTTTCACGTGGACTATTACCCACAGTATCAGGAAAATCTGATTTATTCACCTGGACTATTACCCATGGTTTCAGGAAAATCTTTTTTGTTTTCACCTGGACTATTACACACGGTATCAGGAAAATCTGATTTTTTTCACCCAAGACTTTATTCACGGTATCTGGAGAATCTGATTTTTTTTCCTGGACTTTACTCATGGTATCAGGAAAATCGGATTATTTTCACCCTGGATTTTACCCACGGGATTAGGAAAATCTGATTTTTTTTCACCTCGACTATTACCCACGGTAATTTGAAGAATCTGATTTTTTTTCCTGGACTATTACCCACGGTATCAGGAAAATCGGATTATTTTCAACCTGGACTTTACCCACGGTATCTGGAGAATCTGATTTTTTCCCCTGGACTATTACCCACAGTATCAGGAAAATCTGATTATTTCACCTAGACTATTACCCACGGTTTCAGGAAAATCTTTTTTGTTTTCACCTGGACTATTACACATGGTATGAGGAAAATCTTATTTTTTCACATCGACTATTACACATGGTATCAGGAAAAGGATTTTTTTCACCTGGACTATTACCCACAGTATCAGGAAAATCAGATTTTTTTCACCCAAGACTTTATTCACGGTATCAGGAAAATCCGATTTTTTTCACCCTGGACTTTACTCATGGTATCAGGAAAATCTTTTTTTTTTTCACCCTGGACTTTACTCACGGTATCAGGAAAATCGGAATTTTTTCACCCTGGACTTTACTCAGGCTATAAGGAAAATCGGAATTTTTCTTTCACCTGGACTTTACTCATGGTATCAGGAAAATTGGACTTTTTTTCACCTGGACTATTACCCACGGTATCAGGAAAATCTTTTTTTTTCCACCTAGAATATTACACACGGTTTCAGGAAAATCTGATTTTTTCACCCAGACTATTACCCACGGTATCAGGAAAATCGGATTTTTTTCACCCAAGACTTTATTCATGGTATCAGGAAAATTGGATTATTTTCACGCTGGACTTTACCCACGGTATCAGGAAAATCGAATTTTTTTTTCACCCTGGACTTTACTCAGGCTATAAGGAAAATCTGATTTTTTTTTCTCCTGGACTTTACTCATGGTATCAGGAAAATCAAACTTTTTTCACCATGGACTTTACTCACGGTAGCAGGAAAATCGGAATTTTTTCACCCACGTCTTTATTCACGGTATCAGGAAAATCCATTTTTTTTTCACCCAAGACTTTATTCATGGTATCATTAAAATCCGATTATTTTTTCACCCTGGAATTTATTCACGGTATCAGGAAAATCCGATTTCTTGACACCCTGGACTTAACTCACGGTATCAGGAAAATCTGATTTTTTTCACCCAAGACTTTATTCACGGTATCTGGAGAATCTGATTTTTTTTCCTGGACTTTACTCATGGTATCAGGAAAATCGGATTATTTTCACCCTGGACTTTACCCACGGGATTAGGAAAATCTGATTTATTTTCACCTCGACTATTACCCACGGTAATTTGAAAAATCTGATTTTTTTTTTCATGGACTATTACACACGGTATCAGGAAAAGGATTTTTTTCACCTGGACTATTACCCACAGTATCAGGAAAATCAGATTTTTTTCACCCAAGACTTTATTCACGGTATCAGAAAAATCCGATTTTTTTCACCCTGGACTTTACTCAGGCTATAAAGAAAATCGGATTGTTTTTTCACCTGGACTTTACTCATGGTATCAGGAAAATTGGACTTTTTTTCAACTGGACTATTACCCACGGTATCAGGAAAATCTTTTTTTTTCCACCTAGAATATTACACACGGTTTCAGGAAAATCTTTTTTTTTTCACCTTGACTATTACACACGGTATCAGGAAAATCGGATTTTTTTTTTCACCCTGGACTTTACTCAGGCTATAAGGAAAATCGGATTGTTTTTTCACCTGGACTTTACTCATGGTATCAGGAAAATTGGACTTTTTTTTACCTGGACTATTACCCACGGTTTCAGGAAAATCTTTTTTTTTCACCTTGACTATTACACACGGTATCAGGAAAATCTTTTTTTTTCACCTTGACTATTACACACGGTATCAGGAAAATCGGATTATTTTCACCCAAGACTTTATTCATGGGATCAGGAAAATTGGATTATTTTCACGCTGGACTTTACCCACGGTATCAGGAAAATCGGATTTTTTTTTCACTCTGGACTTTACTCAGGCTATAAGGAAAATTTGATTTTTTTTCTCCTGGACTTTACTCATGGTATCAGGAAAATCTGATTTTTTTCACCTGGTCTATTACACACAGTTTCAGGAAAATCAGATTTTTTTCACCCAAGACTTTATTCACAGTATCAGGAAAATCCAATTTTTTTTCACCCTGGACTTTATTCATGGTATCATTAAAATCCGATTATTTTTTCACCCTGGAATTTATTCACGGTATCAGGAAAATCCGATTTCTTGTCACCCTGGACTTAACTCACGGTATCAGGAAAATCTGATTTTTTTCACCCAAGACTTTATTCACGGTATCTGGAGAATCTGATTTTTTTTCCTGGACTTTACTCATGGTATCAGGAAAATCGGATTATTTTCACCCTGGACTTTACCCACGGGATTAGGAAAATCTGATTTTTTTTCACCTCGACTATTACCCACGGTAATTTGAAGAATCTGATTTTTTTTTTCATGGACTATTACACACGGTATCAGGAAAAGGATTTTTTTCACCTGGACTATTACCCACAGTATCAGGAAAATCCGATTTTTTTCACCCTGGACTTTATTCACGGTATCAGGAAAATCCGGTTTATTTTCACTTTGGACTTAACTCACGGTATCAGGAAAATCGGATTATTTTCACCCTGGACTATTACCCATGGTATCTGTTAAATCTGATTTTTTTTCACCCTGGACTTTACTCACGGTATCAGGAAAATCCGGGTTTTTTCACCTGGACTTTACTCATGGTATCAGGAAAATCTGATTTTTTCACGTGGACTATTACCCACAGTATCAGGAAAATCTGATTTATTCACCTGGACTATTACCCATGGTTTCAGGAAAATCTTTTTTGTTTTCACCTGGACTATTACACACGGTATCAGGAAAATCTGATTTTTTTCACCCAAGACTTTATTCACGGTATCTGGAGAATCTGATTTTTTTTCCTGGACTTTACTCATGGTATCAGGAAAATCGGATTATTTTCACCCTGGATTTTACCCACGGGATTAGGAAAATCTGATTTTTTTTCACCTCGACTATTACCCACGGTAATTTGAAGAATCTGATTTTTTTTCCTGGACTATTACCCACGGTATCAGGAAAATCGGATTATTTTCAACCTGGACTTTACCCACGGTATCTGGAGAATCTGATTTTTTCCCCTGGACTATTACCCACAGTATCAGGAAAATCTGATTATTTCACCTAGACTATTACCCACGGTTTCAGGAAAATCTTTTTTGTTTTCACCTGGACTATTACACATGGTATGAGGAAAATCTTATTTTTTCACATCGACTATTACACATGGTATCAGGAAAAGGATTTTTTTCACCTGGACTATTACCCACAGTATCAGGAAAATCAGATTTTTTTCACCCAAGACTTTATTCACGGTATCAGGAAAATCCGATTTTTTTCACCCTGGACTTTACTCATGGTATCAGGAAAATCTTTTTTTTTTTCACCCTGGACTTTACTCACGGTATCAGGAAAATCGGAATTTTTTCACCCTGGACTTTACTCAGGCTATAAGGAAAATCGGAATTTTTCTTTCACCTGGACTTTACTCATGGTATCAGGAAAATTGGACTTTTTTTCACCTGGACTATTACCCACGGTATCAGGAAAATCTTTTTTTTTCCACCTAGAATATTACACACGGTTTCAGGAAAATCTGATTTTTTCACCCAGACTATTACCCACGGTATCAGGAAAATCGGATTTTTTTCACCCAAGACTTTATTCATGGTATCAGGAAAATTGGATTATTTTCACGCTGGACTTTACCCACGGTATCAGGAAAATCGAATTTTTTTTTCACCCTGGACTTTACTCAGGCTATAAGGAAAATCTGATTTTTTTTTCTCCTGGACTTTACTCATGGTATCAGGAAAATCAAACTTTTTTCACCATGGACTTTACTCACGGTAGCAGGAAAATCGGAATTTTTTCACCCACGTCTTTATTCACGGTATCAGGAAAATCCATTTTTTTTTCACCCAAGACTTTATTCATGGTATCATTAAAATCCGATTATTTTTTCACCCTGGAATTTATTCACGGTATCAGGAAAATCCGATTTCTTGACACCCTGGACTTAACTCACGGTATCAGGAAAATCTGATTTTTTTCACCCAAGACTTTATTCACGGTATCTGGAGAATCTGATTTTTTTTCCTGGACTTTACTCATGGTATCAGGAAAATCGGATTATTTTCACCCTGGACTTTACCCACGGGATTAGGAAAATCTGATTTTTTTTCACCTCGACTATTACCCACGGTAATTTGAAAAATCTGATTTTTTTTTTCATGGACTATTACACACGGTATCAGGAAAAGGATTTTTTTCACCTGGACTATTACCCACAGTATCAGGAAAATCAGATTTTTTTCACCCAAGACTTTATTCACGGTATCAGAAAAATCCGATTTTTTTCACCCTGGACTTTACTCAGGCTATAAAGAAAATCGGATTGTTTTTTCACCTGGACTTTACTCATGGTATCAGGAAAATTGGACTTTTTTTCAACTGGACTATTACCCACGGTATCAGGAAAATCTTTTTTTTTCCACCTAGAATATTACACACGGTTTCAGGAAAATCTTTTTTTTTTCACCTTGACTATTACACACGGTATCAGGAAAATCGGATTTTTTTTTTCACCCTGGACTTTACTCAGGCTATAAGGAAAATCGGATTGTTTTTTCACCTGGACTTTACTCATGGTATCAGGAAAATTGGACTTTTTTTTACCTGGACTATTACCCACGGTTTCAGGAAAATCTTTTTTTTTCACCTTGACTATTACACACGGTATCAGGAAAATCTTTTTTTTTCACCTTGACTATTACACACGGTATCAGGAAAATCGGATTATTTTCACCCAAGACTTTATTCATGGGATCAGGAAAATTGGATTATTTTCACGCTGGACTTTACCCACGGTATCAGGAAAATCGGATTTTTTTTTCACTCTGGACTTTACTCAGGCTATAAGGAAAATTTGATTTTTTTTCTCCTGGACTTTACTCATGGTATCAGGAAAATCTGATTTTTTTCACCTGGTCTATTACACACAGTTTCAGGAAAATCAGATTTTTTTCACCCAAGACTTTATTCACAGTATCAGGAAAATCCAATTTTTTTTCACCCTGGACTTTATTCATGGTATCATTAAAATCCGATTATTTTTTCACCCTGGAATTTATTCACGGTATCAGGAAAATCCGATTTCTTGTCACCCTGGACTTAACTCACGGTATCAGGAAAATCTGATTTTTTTCACCCAAGACTTTATTCACGGTATCTGGAGAATCTGATTTATTTTCCTGGACTTTACTCATGGTATCAGGAAAATCGGATTATTTTCACCCTGGACTTTACCCACGGGATTAGGAAAATCTGATTTTTTTTCACCTCGACTATTACCCACGGTAATTTGAAGAATCTGATTTTTTTTTTCATGGACTATTACACACGGTATCAGGAAAAGGATTTTTTTCACCTGGACTATTACCCACAGTATCAGGAAAATCAGATTTTTTTCACCCAAGACTTTATTCACGGTATCAGAAAAATCCGATTTTTTTCACCCTGGTCTTTACTCAGGCTATAAGGAAAATCGGATTTTTTTTCACCTGGACTTTACTCATGGTATCAGGAAAATTGGACTTTTTTTCACCTGGACTATTACCCACGGTATCAGGAAAATCTTTTTTTTTTCCACCTAGAATATTACACACGGTTTCAGGAAAATCTTTTTTTTTCACCTTGACTATTACACACGGTATCAGGAAAATCGGATTTTTTTTTCACCCTGGACTTTACTCAGGCTATAAGGAAAATCTGATTTTTTTTCTCCTGGACTTTACTCATGGTATCAGGAAAATCAAACTTTTTTCACCATGGACTTTACTCACGGTAGCAGGAAAATCGGAATTTTTTCACCCACGTCTTTATTCACGGTATCAGGAAAATCCAATTTTTTTTCACCCAAGACTTTATTCATGGTATCATTAAAATCCGATTATTTATTCACCCTGGAATTTATTCACGGTATCAGGAAAATCCGATTTCTTGTCACCCTGGACTTAACTCACGGTATCAGGAAAATCTGATTTTTTTCACCCAAGACTTTATTCACGGTATCTGGAGAATCTGATTTTTTTTCCTGGACTTTACTCATGGTATCAGGAAAATCGGATTATTTTCACCCTGGACTTTACCCACGGGATTAGGAAAATCTGATTTTTTTTCACCTCGACTATTACCCACGGTAATTTGAAGAATCTGATTTTTTTTTTCATGGACTATTACACACGGTATCAGGAAAAGGATTTTTTTCACCTGGACTATTACCCACAGTATCAGGAAAATCAGATTTTTTTCACCCAAGACTTTATTCACGGTATCAGAAAAATCCAATTTTTTTCACCCTGGACTTTACTCAGGCTATAAGGAAAATCGGATTTTTTTTTCACCTGGACTTTACTCATTATATCAGGAAAATTGGACTTTTTTTCACCTGGACTATTACCCACGGTATCAGGAAAATCTTTTTTTTTCCACCTAGAATATTACACACGGTATCAGGAAAATCGGATTTTTTTTTCACCCTGGACTTTACTCAGGCTATAAGGAAAATCTGATTTTTTTTTCTCCTGGACTTTACTCATGGTATCAGGAAAATCAAACTTTTTTCACCATGGACTTTACTCACGGTAGCAGGAAAATCGGAATTTTTTCACCCACGTCTTTATTCACGGTATCAGGAAAATCCAATTTTTTTTCACCCAAGACTTTATTCATGGTATCATTAAAATCCGATTATTTTTTCACCCTGGAATTGATTCACGGTATCAGGAAAATCTGATTTTTTTCACCCAAGACTTTATTCACGGTATCTGGAGAATCTGATTTTTTTTCCTGGACTTTACTCATGGTATCAGGAAAATCGGATTATTTTCACCCTGGACTTTACCCACGGGATTAGGAAAATCTGATTTTTTTCACCTCGACTATTACCCACGGTAATTTGAAGAATCTGATTTTTTTTTTCATGGACTATTACACACGGTATCAGGAAAAGGATTTTTTTCACCTGGACTATTACCCACAGTATCAGGAAAATCAGATTTTTTTCACCCAAGACTTTATTCACGGTATCAGAAAAATCCGATTTTTTTCACCCTGGACTTTACTCAGGCTATAAGGAAAATCGGATTTTTTTTTCACCTGGACTTTACTCATGGTATCAGGAAAATTGGACTTTTTTTCACCTGGACTATTACCCACGGTATCAGGAAAATCTTTTTTTTTCCACCTAGAATATTACACACGGTTTCAGGAAAATCTTTTTTTTTTCACCTTGACTATTACACACGGTATCAGGAAAATCGGATTATTTTCACCCAAGACTTTATTCATGGGATCAGGAAAATTGGATTATTTTCTCGCTGGACTTTACCCACGGTATCAGGAAAATCGGATTTTTTTTTCACCCTGGACTTTACTCAGGCTATAAGGAAAATTTGATTTTTTTTCTCCTGGACTTTACTCATGGTATCAGGAAAATCTGATTTTTTTTCACCTGGTCTATTACACACAGTTTCAGGAAAATCAGATTTTTTTCACCCAAGACATTATTCACGGTATCAGGAAAATCCGATTTTTTTCAAACTGGACTTTACTCACGGTATCAGGAAAATCTTATTTTTTTCACCCTGGACTTTACTCACGGTATCAGGAAAATCGGATTTTTTTCACCCTGGACTTTACTCAGGCTGTAAGGAAAATCGGATTTTTTTTCACCTGGTCTTTACTCATGGTATCAGGAAAATTGGACTTTTTTTCACCTGGACTATTACCCACGGTATCAGGAAAATCTTTTTTTTTCCACCTAGAATATTACACACGGTTTCAGGAAAATCTTTTTTTTTCACCTTGACTATTACACACGGTATCAGGAAAATCGGATTATTTTCACCCAAGACTTTATTCATGGGATCAGGAAAATTGGATTATTTTCACGCTGGACTTTACCCACAGTATCAGGAAAATCGGATTTTTTTCCACCCTGGACTTTACTCAGGCTATAAGGAAAATTTGATTTTTTTTCTCCTGGACTTTACTCATGGTATCAGGAAAATCTGATTTTTTTCACCTGGTCTATTACACACAGTTTCAGGAAAATCAGATTTTTTTCACCCAAGACTTTATTCACGGTATCAGGAAAATCCGATTTTTTTTCACCCTGGACTTTACTCACTGTATCAGGAAAATCGGATTATTTTCACCCTGGACTTTACCCACGGTATCAGGAAAATCTGATTTTCTTCACCTGGAATATTACCCACAGTATCAGGAAAATCGGAATTTTTCACCCAAGACTTTATTCACGGTATCATGAAAATACTTTTTTTTTTCACCCTGGACTTTACTCACGGTATCAGGAAAATCGGATTTTTTTCACCCTGGACTTTACTCAGGCTATAAGGAAAATTGGATTTTTTTTCACCTTGACTTTACTCATGGTATGAGAAAAATTGGAATTTTTTTCACCTGGACTATTACCCACGGTATCAGGAAAAAATTTTTTTTTTCACCTAGAATATTACACACAGTTTCAGGAAAATCTGATTTTTTTCACCCTGGACTTTACTCACAGTATCAGGAAATTAAACTTTTTTCACCATGGACTTTACTCACGGTTGCAGGAAAATCGGAATTTTTTCACCCACGACTTTATTCACGCTATCAGGAAAATCCAATTTTTTTTTCAACCAAGACTTTATTCATGGTATCATTAAAATCCGATTTTTTTTCACCCTGGAATTTATTCACGGTATCAGGAAAATCCGATTTCTTGTCACCCTGGACTTAACTCACGGTATCAGGAAAATCTGATTTTTTTCACCCAAGACTTTATTCACGGTATCTGGAGAATCTGATTTTTTTTCCTGGACTTTACTCATGGTATCAGGAAAATCGGATTATTTTCACCCTGGATTTTACCCACGGGATTAGGAAAATCTGATTTTTTTTCACCTCGACTATTACCCACGGTAATTTGAAAAATCTGATTTTTTTTCCTGGACTATTACCCACGGTATCAGGAAAATCGGATTATTTTCAACCTGGACTTTACCCACGGTATCTGGAGAATCTGATTTTTCCCCTGGACTATTACCCACAGTATCAGGAAAATCTGATTTTTTCACCTAGACTATTACCCACGGTTTCAGGAAAATCTTTTTTGTTTTCACCTGGACTATTACCCACAGTATCAGGAAAATCAGATATTTTCCACCCAAGACTTTATTCATGGTATCAGGAAAATTGGATTATTTTCACGCTGGACTTTACCCACGGTATCAGGAAAATCGGATTTTTTTTTTCACCCTGGACTTTACTCAGGCTATAAGGAAAATCTGATTTTTTTTCTCCTGGACTTTACTCATGGTATCAGGAAAATCTGATTTTTTCACCTGGTCTATTACACACAGTATCAGGAAAATCAGATTTTTTTCACCCAAGACTTTATTCACGGTATCAGGAAAATCCGATTTTTTTTCACCCTGGACTTTACTCACTGTATCAGGAAAATCGGATTATTTTCACCATGGACTTTACCCACGGTATCAGGAAAATCTGATTTTTTTCCCCTGGATAATTACCCACGGTAACTGGAAAATCTGATTTTTTTCCCTGGACTATTACACACAGTATCAGGAAAATCTATTTTTTCACTTGGACTTTACTCACGGTATCAGGAAAATCTGATTTTTTCACCTAGACTATTACCCATGGTATCAGGAAAATCGGATTTCTTTCACCCTGGACTTTACTCATGGTATCAGGAAAATCGAATTTTTTTTCACCCAAGACTTTATTCCCGGTATCAGGAAAATTTGATTTTTTTCACCCTGGACTTTAGTCACGGTATCAGGAAAATTAGATTTTTTTCACCCAAGACTTTATTTACGGTATCAGGAAAATCTGATTTTTTTCATCCAAGACTTTACTCATGGTATCAGGAAAATCCAATTTTTTTTTCACCCTGGACTTTACTCATGGTATCAGGAAAATCTGATTTTTTTCACCTGGACTATTACCCACGGTATCAGGAAAATCTGATTTTTTCACCTGGTCTACTACACACAGTATCAGGAAAATCAGATTTTTTTCACCCAAGACTTTATTCACGGTATCAGGAAAATCCGATTTTTTTTTCACCCTGGACTTTACTCACTGTATCAGGAAAATCGGATTATTTTCACCCTGGACTTTACCCACGGTATAAGGAAAATCTGATTTTCTTCACCTGGAATATTACCCACAGTATCAGGAAAATCGGATTTTTTCATCCAAGACTTTATTCATGGTATCAGGAAAATCCGATTTTTTTTTCACCCTGGATTTAACTCACGGTACCAGGAAAATCGGATTATTTTCACCCTGGACTATTACCCACGGATTCAGGAAAATCTTTTTTTGTCACCTGGACTATTACCCACAGTATCTGAAAAATCTGATTTCCCCCCCCTGGATAATTACCCACGGTAACTGGAAAATCTGATTTTTTCTCACCAGGACTATTACCCACGGTATCGGGGAAATCTATTTATTTTACCTGGACTTTACTCACGGTATCAAGAAAATCGATTTTTTTTTTCACCCAAGACTTTATTCACGGTATCAGGAAAATCCAATTTTTTTCACCCTGGACTTTACTCACGGTATCAGGAAAATCGAATTTTTTTTCACCCAAGACTTTATTCACGGTATCAGGAAAATCTAATTTTTTTCACCCTGGACTTTACTCAGGCTATAAGGAAAATTGGATTTTTTTTCACCTGGACTTTACCCATGGTATCAGGAAAATCTGATTTTTTCACCTAGACTATTACCCACGGTTTCAGGAAAATCTTTTTTTTTCACCTGGACTATTACCCATGGTATCAGGAAAATCTGATTTTTTCACCTAGACTATTACCCACGGTTTCAGGAAAATATTTTTTTCCACCTAGAATATTACACACGGTATCAGGAAAATCAGATTTATTTCACATGGACTATTACCCACAGTATTTGGAAAATCTGACTTTTTTCACATGGACTATTACCCACGGTATCTGGAAAATCTGATTTTTTTCACCCTGGACTATTACCCACGGTATCAGGAAAATCTATTTTTTTTTCACTTGGACTTTGCTCACGTATCAGGAAAATTGGATTTTTTTCACCCAAGACTTTACTCACGGTATCAGGAAAATTCAATTTTTTTCACCTAGACTATTACCCATGGTATCAGGAAAATTGGATTTCGTTCACCCTGGACTTTACTCATGGTATCAGGAAAATCGAATTTTTTTCACCCAAGACTTTATTCACGGTATCAGGAAAATCTGATTTTTTTCACCCTGGACTTTAGTCATGTTATCAGGAAAATTGGATTTTTTTCACCCAAGACTTTATTCACGGTATCAGGAAAATCTGATTTTTTTCATCCAAGACTTTACTCATGGTATCAGGAAAATCCGATTTTTTTTCACCCTGGACTTTACTCATGGTATCAGGAAAATCTGTCTTTTTTTTCACTTGGACTTTGCTCACATATCAGGAAAATTGGATCTTTTTTCACCTGGACTATTACCCACAGTATCAGGAAAATCGGATTTTTTTCACCCTGGACTTTACTCATGGTATCGGGAAAATCAAATTTTTTTCACCCAAGACATTATTCACGGGTGCAGGAAAATCCGATTTTTTTCACCCTGGACTTTATTCACGGTATCAGGAAAATCCGGTTTATTTTCACTTTGGACTTAACTCACGGTATCAGGAAAATTGGATTATTTTCACCCAAGACTTTATTCACGGTATCATTAAAATCCGATTTTTTTCACCCTGGAATTTATTCACGGTATCAGGAAAATCCGATTTCTTGTCACCTGGACTTTACTCACGGTATCAGGAAAATCTGATTTTTTCACCCAAGACTTTATTCACGGAGTCAGGAAAATTCGATTTTTTTCACCCTGGACTTTAGTCACGGTATCAGGAAAATTGGATTTTTTTCACCCAAAACTTTATTCACGGTATCAGGAAAATCTGATTTTTTTTTCACCCTGGACTTTACTCATGGTATCAGGAAAATCTGATTTTTTTCACCTGGACTATTACCCACGGTATCAGGAAAATCTGATTTTTTTCACCCAAGACTTTATTCACGGTATCAGGAAAATCCGATTTTTTTTCACCTGGACTTTACTCACTGTATCAGGAAAATCGGATTATTTTCACCGTGGACTTTACCCACGGTATCAGGAAAATCTGATTTTCTTCACCTGGAATATTACCCACAGTATCAGGAAAATCGGATTTTTTCATCCAAGACTTTATTCATGGTATCAGGAAAATCCGATTTTTTTTTCACCCTGGACTTAACTCACGGTATCAGGAAAATCGTATTATTTTCACCCTGGACTATTACCCACGGATTCAGGAAAATCTTTTTTTGTCACCTGGACTATTACCCACAGTATCTGAAAAATCTGATTTCCCCCCCCCCCATGGATAATTACCCACGGTAACTGGAAAATCTGATTTTTTCTCCCCAGGACTATTACCCACGATATCAGGGAAATCTATTTATTTTCACCTGGACTTTACCCACGGTATCAGGAAAATCGGATTTTTTTCACCCAAGACTTTATTTACGGTATCATGAAAATCCAATTTTTTCACCCTGGACTCAACTCACGGTATCAGGAAAATCGGATTATTTTCACCTTCGACTTTACCCACGCTGTTAGGAAAATCGGATTTTTTTCCCATGGACTATTACCCACAGTATCAGGAAAATCGGACTTTTCTCACCCAAGAGTTTATTCACGGTTTCAGGAAAATCCAATTTTTTTCACCCTGGACTTTACTCATGATATCAGGAAAATCTGATTTTTTTTCACCTCGACTATTACCCACGGTTTCAGGAAAATCTTTTTTTTCCGCCTAGAATATTACACACGGTATCAGGAAAATCGGATTTTTTTCACCCTGGACATTACTCAGGGTATAAGGAAAATTGGATTTTTTTTTCACCTGGACTTTACTCATGGTATCAGGAAAATCTGATTTTTTCACCTAGACTATTACCCACGGTTTCAGGAAAATCTTTTTTTTTCCACCTAGAATATTACACACGGTTTCAGGAAAATCGGATTTTTTTCACCCTGAACATTACTCAGGCTATAAGGAAAATTGGATTTTTTTTCACCTGGACTTTACTCATGGTATCAGGAAAATCGGATTTTTTTCACCTGGACTATTACCTGCAGTGGCTCAAGTCGCTAAGACGCTGACTGGGAAGCGGAAGGTCAGCAGTTCGATTCCCGAGTACTGCAGGACGGAAATGAGCTCCCGTCTTCATCCTAGCTCCTGCCAACCTAGCAGTTCGAAAGCAAGAAATTGCAAGTAGATAAATAGGGACCACTTCGGTGGGAAGGTAACAGCGTTCCGTGCGCTCCGGTGTCTAGTCATGCCTGCCACATGACCACGGAAACGTCTGCAGAAGCAGACAGCGCTGGCTCTTCGGCTTAGAAACAGAGATGAGCACTGCACCCTAGAGTCGGATACGACTGGCTTTCGAGCAAGGGAAACCTTTACCTTTACTTTATTACCCACAGTATCAGGAAAATTGGATTTTTTTCACCCAAGACTTTATTCACGGTATCAGGAAAATCCAACTTTTTTCACCATGGACTTTACTCACGGTAGCAGGAAAATCGGAATTTTTTCACCCTGGACTTAACTCATGGTATCAGGAAAATCGGATTATTTTCACCCTGGACTATTACCCATGGTATCTGGAAAATCTGATAAATTTTTTTCCCCTGGACTATTGCCGACGGTATCAGGAAAATCTGATTTTTTTCACCCAAGACTTTATTCACGGTATCAGGAAAATCCGTTTTTTTTTTCACCCTGGACTTTACTCACGGTATCAGGAAAATCCAATTTTTTTCACCCTGGACTTTACTCACGGTATCAGGAAAATCGGATTATTTTCAACCTGGACTTTACCCACGGTATCAGGAAAATCTGATTTTTTTCACCTCGACTATTACCCACGGTTTCATGAAAATCTTTTTTTTCCACCTAGAATATTACACACGGTATCAGGAAAATCGGATTTTTTTCACCCTGGACATTACTCAGGCTATAAGGAAAATTGGATTTTTTTTCACCTAGACTATTACCCATGGTATCAGGAAAATCTGATTTTTTCACCTAGACTATTACCCACGGTTTCAGGAAAATCTTTTTTTTCCACCTAGAATATTACACACGGTATCAGGAAAATCAGATTTATTTCACATGGACTATTACCCACAGTATTTGGAAAATATGACTTTTTTCACCTAGACTATTACCCACGGTTTCAGGAAAATCTTTTTTTTTTCACCTGGACTATTACCCACGGTATCAGGAAAATCGGATTTTTTTCACCCAAGACTTTATTTACGGTATCATGAAAATCCAATTTTTTTCACCCTGGACTCAACTCACGGTATCAGGAAAATCGGATTATTTTCACCTTCGACTTTACCCACGCTGTTAGGAAAATCGGATTTTTTTCCCATGGACTATTACCCACAATATCAGGAAAATCGGACATTTTTCACCCAAGAGTTTATTCACTGTTTCAGGAAAATCCAATTTTTTTCACCCTGGACTTTACTCATGGTATCAGGAAAATCTGATTTTTTTTTCACCTCGACTATTACCCACGGTTTCAGGAAAATCTTTTTTTTCCACCTAGAATATTACACACGGTTTCAGGAAAAAAAATTTTTCACCTAGAATATTACACACGGTTTCAGGAAAATCGGATTTTTTTCACCCTGAACATTACTCAGGCTATAAGGAAAATTGGATTTTTTTTTCACCTGGACTTTACTCATGGTATCTGGAAAATCTGATAAATTTTTTTCCCCTGGACTATTGCTGACGGTATCAGGAAAATCTGATTTTTTTCACCCAAGACTTTATTCACGGTATCAGGAAAATCCGTTTTTTTTTTCACCCTGGACTTTACTCACGGTATCAGGAAAATCCAATTTTTTTCACCCTGGACTTTACTCACGGTATCAGGAAAATCGGATTATTTTCAACCTGGACTTTACCCACGGTATCAGGAAAATCTGATTTTTTTCACCTCGACTATTACCCACGGTTTCAGGAAAATCTTTTTTTTCCACCTAGAATATTACACACGGTATCAGGAAAATCAGATTTATTTCACATGGACTATTACTCACAGTATTTGGAAAATATGACTTTTTTCACCTGGACTATTACCCACAGTATCAGGAAAATCGGATTTTTTTCACCCTGGACTTTACTCATGGTATCGGGAAAATCAAATTTTTTTCACCCAAGACATTAGTCAAGGGGGAAAGGAAAATCCGATTTTTTTCACCCTGGACTTTATTCACGGTATCAGGAAAATCCGGTTTATTTTCACTTTGGACTTAACTCACGGTATCAGGAAAATCGGATTATTTTCACCCAAGACTTTATTCACAGTATCATTAAAATCCGATTTTTTTCACCCTGGAATTTATTCACGGTATCAGGAAAATCCGATTTCTTGTCACCTGGACTTTACTCACGGTATCAGGAAAATCTGATTTTTTCACCCAAGACTTTATTCACGGAGTCAGGAAAATTCGATTTTTTTCACCCTGGACTTTAGTCACGGTATCAGGAAAATTGGATTTTTTTCACCCAAAACTTTATTCACGGTATCAGGAAAATCTGATTTTTTTTTCACCCTGGACTTTACTCATGGTATCAGGAAAATCCGATTTTTTTTCACCTGGACTTTACTCACTGTATCAGGAAAATCGGATTATTTTCACCGTGGACTTTACCCACGGTATCAGGAAAATCTGATTTTCTTCACCTGGAATATTACCCACAGTATCAGGAAAATCGGATTTTTTCATCCAAGACTTTATTCATGGTATCAGGAAAATCCGATTTTTTTTTCACCCTGGACTTAACTCACGGTATCAGGAAAATCGTATTATTTTCACCCTGGACTATTACCCACGGATTCAGGAAAATCTTTTTTTGTCACCTGGACTATTACCCACAGTATCTGAAAAATCTGATTCCCCCCAACCCTGGATAATTACCCACGGTAACTGGAATATCTGATTTTTTCTCCCCAGGACTATTACCCACGATATCAGGGAAATCTATTTATTTTCACCTGGACTTTACTCACGGTATCAGGAAAATCCAATTTTTTTCACCTGGACTTTACCCATGGTATCAGGAAAATCTGATTTTTTCACCTAGACTATTACCCATGGTTTCAGGAACATCTTTTTTTTTTCACCTGGACTATTACCCACGGTATCAGGAAAATCGGATTTTTTTCACCCAAGACTTTATTTACGGTATCATGAAAATCCAATTTTTTCACCCTGGACTCAACTCACGGTATCAGGAAAATCGGATTATTTTCACCTTCGACTTTACCCACGCTGTTAGGAAAATCGGATTTTTTTCCCATGGACTATTACCCACAGTATCAGGAAAATCGGACTTTTCTCACCCAAGAGTTTATTCACGGTTTCAGGAAAATCCAATTTTTTTCACCCTGGACTTTACTCATGATATCAGGAAAATCTGATTTTTTTTCACCTCGACTATTACCCACGGTTTCAGGAAAATCTTTTTTTTCCGCCTAGAATATTACACACGGTATCAGGAAAATCGGATTTTTTTCACCCTGGACATTACTCAGGGTATAAGGAAAATTGGATTTTTTTTTCACCTGGACTTTACTCATGGTATCAGGAAAATCTGATTTTTTCACCTAGACTATTACCCACGGTTTCAGGAAAATCTTTTTTTTTCCACCTAGAATATTACACACGGTTTCAGGAAAATCGGATTTTTTTCACCCTGAACATTACTCAGGCTATAAGGAAAATTGGATTTTTTTTTCACCTGGACTTTACTCATGGTATCAGGAAAATCGGATTTTTTTCACCTGGACTATTACCCACAGTATCAGGAAAATTGGATTTTTTTCACCCAAGACTTTATTCACGGTATCAGGAAAATCCAACTTTTTTCACCATGGACTTTACTCACGGTAGCAGGAAAATCGGAATTTTTTCACCCTGGACTTTACTCACGGTATCAGGAAAATCGTATTATTTTCACCCTGGACTATTACCCATGGAATCTGGAAAATCTGATAAATTTTTTTCCCCTGGACTATTACCGACGGTATCAGGAAAATCTGATTTTTTTCACCCAAGACTTTATTCACGGTATCAGGAAAATCCGTTTTTTTTTTCACCCTGGACTTTACTCACGGTATCAGGAAAATCGGATTATTTTCAACCTGGACTTTACCCACGGTATCAGGAAAATCTGATTTTTTTTTCTCCTGGACTTTACTCATGGTATCAGGAAAATCAAACTTTTTTCACCATGGACTTTACTCACGGTAGCAGGAAAATCGGAATTTTTTCACCCACGTCTTTATTCACGGTATCAGGAAAATCCATTTTTTTTTCACCCAAGACTTTATTCATGGTATCATTAAAATCCGATTATTTTTTCACCCTGGAATTTATTCACGGTATCAGGAAAATCCGATTTCTTGACACCCTGGACTTAACTCACGGTATCAGGAAAATCTGATTTTTTTCACCCAAGACTTTATTCACGGTATCTGGAGAATCTGATTTTTTTTCCTGGACTTTACTCATGGTATCAGGAAAATCGGATTATTTTCACCCTGGACTTTACCCACGGGATTAGGAAAATCTGATTTTTTCTCACCTCGACTATTACCCACGGTAATTTGAAAAATCTGATTTTTTTTTTCATGGACTATTACACACGGTATCAGGAAAAGGATTTTTTTCACCTGGACTATTACCCACAGTATCAGGAAAATCAGATTTTTTTCACCCAAGACTTTATTCACGGTATCAGAAAAATCCGATTTTTTTCACCCTGGACTTTACTCAGGCTATAAAGAAAATCGGATTGTTTTTTCACCTGGACTTTACTCATGGTATCAGGAAAATTGGACTTTTTTTCAACTGGACTATTACCCACGGTATCAGGAAAATCTTTTTTTTTCCACCTAGAATATTACACACGGTTTCAGGAAAATCTTTTTTTTTTCACCTTGACTATTACACACGGTATCAGGAAAATCGGATTTTTTTTTTCACCCTGGACTTTACTCAGGCTATAAGGAAAATCGGATTGTTTTTTCACCTGGACTTTACTCATGGTATCAGGAAAATTGGACTTTTTTTCAACTGGACTATTACCCACGGTATCAGGAAAATCTTTTTTTCCCACCTAGAATATTACACACGGTTTCAGGAAAATCTTTTTTTTTCACCTTGACTATTACACACGGTATCAGGAAAATCTTTTTTTTTCCCCTTGACTATTACACACGGTATCAGGAAAATCGGATTATTTTCACCCAAGACTTTATTCATGGGATCAGGAAAATTGGATTATTTTCACGCTGGACTTTACCCACGGTATCAGGAAAATCGGATTTTTTTTTCACTCTGGACTTTACTCAGGCTATAAGGAAAATTTGATTTTTTTTCTCCTGGACTTTACTCATGGTATCAGGAAAATCTGATTTTTTTCACCTGGTCTATTACACACAGTTTCAGGAAAATCAGATTTTTTTCACCCAAGACTTTATTCACAGTATCAGGAAAATCCAATTTTTTTTCACCCTGGACTTTATTCATGGTATCATTAAAATCCGATTATTTTTTCACCCTGGAATTTATTCACGGTATCAGGAAAATCCGATTTCTTGTCACCCTGGACTTAACTCACGGTATCAGGAAAATCTGATTTTTTTCACCCAAGACTTTATTCACGGTATCTGGAGAATCTGATTTTTTTTCCTGGACTTTACTCATGGTATCAGGAAAATCGGATTATTTTCACCCTGGACTTTACCCACGGGATTAGGAAAATCTGATTTTTTTCACCTCGACTATTACCCACGGTAATTTGAAGAATCTGATTTTTTTTTCATGGACTATTACACACAGTATCAGGAAAAGGATTTTTTTCACCTGGACTATTACCCACAGTATCAGGAAAATCAGATTTTTTTCACCCAAGACTTTATTCACGGTATCAGAAAAATCCGATTTTTTTCACCCTGGACTTTACTCAGGCTATAAGGAAAATCGGATTTTTTTTTCACCTGGACTTTACTCATGGTATCAGGAAAATTGGACTTTTTTTCACCTGGACTATTACCCATGGTATCAGGAAAATCTTTTTTTTTCCACCTTGAATATTACACACGGTTTCAGGAAAATCTTTTTTTTTCACCTTGACTATTACACACGGTATCAGGAAAATCGGATTTTTTTTTCACCCTGGACTTTACTCAGGCTATAAGGAAAATCTGATTTTTTTTCTCCTGGACTTTACTCATGGTATCAGGAAAATCAAACTTTTTTCACCATGGACTTTACTCACGGTAGCAGGAAAATCGGAATTTTTTCACCCACGTCTTTATTCACGGTATCAGGAAAATCCAATTTTTTTTCACCCAAGACTTTATTCATGGTATCATTAAAATCCGATTATTTTTTCACCCTGGAATTTATTCACGGTATCAGGAAAATCCAATTTTTTTTCACCCAAGACTTTATTCATGGTATCATTAAAATCCGATTATTTTTTCACCCTGGAATTTATTCACGGTATCAGGAAAATCCGATTTCTTGACACCCTGGACTTAACTCACGGTATCAGGAAAATCTGATTTTTTTCACCCAAGACTTTATTCACGGTATCTGGAGAATCTGATTTTTTTCCCTTGACTTTACTCATGGTATCAGGAAAATCGGATTATTTTCACCCTGGACTTTACCCACGGGATTAGGAATATCTGATTTTTTTCACCTCGACTATTACCCACGGTAATTTGAAGAATCTGATTTTTTTTTTCATGGACTATTACACACGGTATCAGGAAAAGGATTTTTTTCACCTGGACTATTACCCACAGTATCAGGAAAATCAGATTTTTTTCACCCAAGACTTTATTCACGGTATCAGAAAAATCCAATTTTTTTCACCCTGGACTTTACTCAGGCTATAAGGAAAATCGGATTTTTTTTTCACCTGGACTTTACTCATTATATCAGGAAAATTGGACTTTTTTTCACCTGGACTATTACCCACGGTATCAGGAAAATCTTTTTTTTCCACCTAGAATATTACACACGGTATCAGGAAAATCGGATTTTTTTTTCACCCTGGACTTTACTCAGGCTATAAGGAAAATCTGATTTTTTTTTCTCCTGGACTTTACTCATGGTATCAGGAAAATCAAACTTTTTTCACCATGGACTTTACTCACGGTAGCAGGAAAATCGGAATTTTTTCACCCACGTCTTTATTCACGGTATCAGGAAAATCCAATTTTTTTTCACCCAAGACTTTATTCATGGTATCATTAAAATCCGATTATTTTTTCACCCTGGAATTTATTCACGGTATCAGGAAAATCTGATTTTTTTCACCCAAGACTTTATTCACGGTATCTGGAGAATCTGATTTTTTTTCCTGGACTTTACTCATGGTATCAGGAAAATCGGATTATTTTCACCCTGGATTTTACCCACGGGATTAGGAAAATCTGATTTTTTTTTCACCTCGACTATTACCCACGGTAATTTGAAGAATCTGATTTTTTTTCCTGGACTATTACCCACGGTATCAGGAAAATCGGATTATTTTCAACCTGGACTTTACCCACGGTATCTGGAGAATCTGATTTTTTCCCCTGGACTATTACCCACAGTATCAGGAAAATCTGATTATTTCACCTAGACTATTACCCACGGTTTCAGGAAAATCTTTTTTGTTTTCACCTGGACTATTACACATGGTATGAGGAAAATCAGATTTTTTTCACCCAAGACTTTATTCACGGTATCAGGAAAATCCGATTTTTTTCACCCTGGACTTTACTCAGGCTATAAAGAAAATCGGATTGTTTTTTCACCTGGACTTTACTCATGGTATCAGGAAAATTGGACTTTTTTTCAACTGGACTATTACCCACGGTATCAGGAAAATCTTTTTTTTTCCACCTAGAATATTACACACGGTTTCAGGAAAATCTTTTTTTTTTTCACCTTGACTATTACACACGGTATCAGGAAAATCGGATTTTTTTTTTCACCCTGGACTTTACTCAGGCTATAAGGAAAATCGGATTGTTTTTTCACCTGGACTTTACTCATGGTATCAGGAAAATTGGACTTTTTTTCAACTGGACTATTACCCACGGTATCAGGAAAATCTTTTTTTTCCACCTAGAATATTACACACGGTTTCAGGAAAATCTTTTTTTTTCACCTTGACTATTACACACGGTATCAGGAAAATCTTTTTTTTTCACCTTGACTATTACACACGGTATCAGGAAAATCGGATTATTTTCACCCAAGACTTTATTCATGGGATCAGGAAAATCGGATTTTTTTCACCCAAGACTTTATTCATGGTATCAGGAAAATTGGATTATTTTCACGCTGGACTTTACCCACGGTATCAGGAAAATCGAATTTTTTTTTTCACCCTGGACTTTACTCATGGTATCAGGAAAATCGGATTATTTTCACCCTGGATTTTACCCACGGGATTAGGAAAATCTGATTTTTTTTTCACCTCGACTATTACCCACGGTAATTTGAAGAATCTGATTTTTTTTCCTGGACTATTACCCACGGTATCAGGAAAATCGGATTATTTTCAACCTGGACTTTACCCACGGTATCTGGAGAATCTGATTTTTTCCCCTGGACTATTACCCACAGTATCAGGAAAATCTGATTATTTCACCTAGACTATTACCCACGGTTTCAGGAAAATCTTTTTTGTTTTCACCTGGACTATTACACATGGTATGAGGAAAATCTTATTTTTTCACATCGACTATTACACATGGTATCAGGAAAAGGATTTTTTTCACCTGGACTATTACCCACAGTATCAGGAAAATCAGATTCTTTTCACCCAAGACTTTATTCACGGTATCAGGAAAATCCGATTTTTTTCACCCTGGACTTTACTCACGGTATCAGGAAAATCTTATTTTTTTTTTCACCCTGGACTTTACTCACGGTATCAGGAAAATCGGATTTTTTTCACCCTGGACTTTACTCAGGCTATAAGGAAAATCGGAATTTTTCTTTCACCTGGACTTTACTCATGGTATCAGGAAAATTGGACTTTTTTTCACCTGGACTATTACCCACGGTATCAGGAAAATCTTTTTTTTTCCACCTAGAATATTACACACGGTTTCAGGAAAATCTGATTTTTTCACCCAGACTATTACCCATGGTATCAGGAAAATCGGATTTTTTTCACCCAAGACTTTATTCATGGTATCAGGAAAATTGGATTATTTTCACGCTGGACTTTACCCACGGTATCAGGAAAATCGAATTTTTTTTTTCACCCTGGACTTTACTCACGGTAGCAGGAAAATCGGAATTTTTTCACCCACGTCTTTATTCACGGTATCAGGAAAATCCAATTTTTTTTCACCCAAGACTTTATTCATGGTATCATTAAAATCCGATTATTTTTTCACCCTGGAATTTATTCACGGTATCAGGAAAATCCGATTTCTTGACACCCTGGACTTAACTCACGGTATCAGGAAAATCTGATTTTTTTCACCCAAGACTTTATTCACGGTATCTGGAGAATCTGATTTTTTTTCCTGGACTTTACTCATGGTATCAGGAAAATCGGATTATTTTCACCCTGGACTTTACCCACGGGATTAGGAAAATCTGATTTTTTTTCACCTCGACTATTACCCACGGTAATTTGAAAAATCTGATTTTTTTTTTCATGGACTATTACACACGGTATCAGGAAAAGGATTTTTTTCACCTGGACTATTACCCACAGTATCAGGAAAATCAGATTTTTTTCACCCAAGACTTTATTCACGGTATCAGAAAAATCCGATTTTTTTCACCCTGGACTTTACTCAGGCTATAAAGAAAATCGGATTGTTTTTTCACCTGGACTTTACTCATGGTATCAGGAAAATTGGACTTTTTTTCAACTGGACTATTACCCACGGTATCAGGAAAATCTTTTTTTTTCCACCTAGAATATTACACACGGTTTCAGGAAAATCTTTTTTTTTCACCTTGACTATTACACACGGTATCAGGAAAATCGGATTTTTTTTTTCACCCTGGACTTTACTCAGGCTATAAGGAAAATCGGATTGTTTTTTCACCTGGACTTTACTCATGGTATCAGGAAAATTGGACTTTTTTTTACCTGGACTATTACCCACGGTTTCAGGAAAATCTTTTTTTTTCACCTTGACTATTACACACGGTATCAGGAAAATCTTTTTTTTTCACCTTGACTATTACACACGGTATCAGGAAAATCGGATTATTTTCACCCAAGACTTTATTCATGGGATCAGGAAAATTGGATTTTTTTCACCTGGACTATTACCCACAGTATCAGGAAAATCAGATTTTTTTCACCCAAGACTTTATTCACGGTATCAGGAAAATCCGATTTTTTTCACCCTGGACTTTACTCAGGCTATAAAGAAAATCGGATTGTTTTTTCACCTGGACTTTACTCATGGTATCAGGAAAATTGGACTTTTTTTCAACTGGACTATTACCCACGGTATCAGGAAAATCTTTTTTTTTCCACCTAGAATATTACACACGGTTTCAGGAAAATCTTTTTTTTTTTCACCTTGACTATTACACACGGTATCAGGAAAATCGGATTTTTTTTTTCACCCTGGACTTTACTCAGGCTATAAGGAAAATCGGATTGTTTTTTCACCTGGACTTTACTCATGGTATCAGGAAAATTGGACTTTTTTTCAACTGGACTATTACCCACGGTATCAGGAAAATCTTTTTTTTCCACCTAGAATATTACACACGGTTTCAGGAAAATCTTTTTTTTTCACCTTGACTATTACACACGGTATCAGGAAAATCTTTTTTTTTCACCTTGACTATTACACACGGTATCAGGAAAATCGGATTATTTTCACCCAAGACTTTATTCATGGGATCAGGAAAATCGGATTTTTTTCACCCAAGACTTTATTCATGGTATCAGGAAAATTGGATTATTTTCACGCTGGACTTTACCCACGGTATCAGGAAAATCGAATTTTTTTTTTCACCCTGGACTTTACTCATGGTATCAGGAAAATCGGATTATTTTCACCCTGGATTTTACCCACGGGATTAGGAAAATCTGATTTTTTTTTCACCTCGACTATTACCCACGGTAATTTGAAGAATCTGATTTTTTTTCCTGGACTATTACCCACGGTATCAGGAAAATCGGATTATTTTCAACCTGGACTTTACCCACGGTATCTGGAGAATCTGATTTTTTCCCCTGGACTATTACCCACAGTATCAGGAAAATCTGATTATTTCACCTAGACTATTACCCACGGTTTCAGGAAAATCTTTTTTGTTTTCACCTGGACTATTACACATGGTATGAGGAAAATCTTATTTTTTCACATCGACTATTACACATGGTATCAGGAAAAGGATTTTTTTCACCTGGACTATTACCCACAGTATCAGGAAAATCAGATTCTTTTCACCCAAGACTTTATTCACGGTATCAGGAAAATCCGATTTTTTTCACCCTGGACTTTACTCACGGTATCAGGAAAATCTTATTTTTTTTTTCACCCTGGACTTTACTCACGGTATCAGGAAAATCGGATTTTTTTCACCCTGGACTTTACTCAGGCTATAAGGAAAATCGGAATTTTTCTTTCACCTGGACTTTACTCATGGTATCAGGAAAATTGGACTTTTTTTCACCTGGACTATTACCCACGGTATCAGGAAAATCTTTTTTTTTCCACCTAGAATATTACACACGGTTTCAGGAAAATCTGATTTTTTCACCCAGACTATTACCCATGGTATCAGGAAAATCGGATTTTTTTCACCCAAGACTTTATTCATGGTATCAGGAAAATTGGATTATTTTCACGCTGGACTTTACCCACGGTATCAGGAAAATCGAATTTTTTTTTTCACCCTGGACTTTACTCACGGTAGCAGGAAAATCGGAATTTTTTCACCCACGTCTTTATTCACGGTATCAGGAAAATCCAATTTTTTTTCACCCAAGACTTTATTCATGGTATCATTAAAATCCGATTATTTTTTCACCCTGGAATTTATTCACGGTATCAGGAAAATCCGATTTCTTGACACCCTGGACTTAACTCACGGTATCAGGAAAATCTGATTTTTTTCACCCAAGACTTTATTCACGGTATCTGGAGAATCTGATTTTTTTTCCTGGACTTTACTCATGGTATCAGGAAAATCGGATTATTTTCACCCTGGACTTTACCCACGGGATTAGGAAAATCTGATTTTTTTTCACCTCGACTATTACCCACGGTAATTTGAAAAATCTGATTTTTTTTTTCATGGACTATTACACACGGTATCAGGAAAAGGATTTTTTTCACCTGGACTATTACCCACAGTATCAGGAAAATCAGATTTTTTTCACCCAAGACTTTATTCACGGTATCAGAAAAATCCGATTTTTTTCACCCTGGACTTTACTCAGGCTATAAAGAAAATCGGATTGTTTTTTCACCTGGACTTTACTCATGGTATCAGGAAAATTGGACTTTTTTTCAACTGGACTATTACCCACGGTATCAGGAAAATCTTTTTTTTTCCACCTAGAATATTACACACGGTTTCAGGAAAATCTTTTTTTTTCACCTTGACTATTACACACGGTATCAGGAAAATCGGATTTTTTTTTTCACCCTGGACTTTACTCAGGCTATAAGGAAAATCGGATTGTTTTTTCACCTGGACTTTACTCATGGTATCAGGAAAATTGGACTTTTTTTTACCTGGACTATTACCCACGGTTTCAGGAAAATCTTTTTTTTTCACCTTGACTATTACACACGGTATCAGGAAAATCTTTTTTTTTCACCTTGACTATTACACACGGTATCAGGAAAATCGGATTATTTTCACCCAAGACTTTATTCATGGGATCAGGAAAATTGGATTATTTTCACGCTGGACTTTACCCACGGTATCAGGAAAATCGGATTTTTTTTTCACTCTGGACTTTACTCAGGCTATAAGGAAAATTTGATTTTTTTTCTCCTGGACTTTACTCATGGTATCAGGAAAATCTGATTTTTTTCACCTGGTCTATTACACACAGTTTCAGGAAAATCAGATTTTTTTCACCCAAGACTTTATTCACAGTATCAGGAAAATCCAATTTTTTTTCACCCTGGACTTTATTCATGGTATCATTAAAATCCGATTATTTTTTCACCCTGGAATTTATTCACGGTATCAGGAAAATCCGATTTCTTGTCACCCTGGACTTAACTCACGGTATCAGGAAAATCTGATTTTTTTCACCCAAGACTTTATTCACGGTATCTGGAGAATCTGATTTTTTTTCCTGGACTTTACTCATGGTATCAGGAAAATCGGATTATTTTCACCCTGGACTTTACCCACGGGATTAGGAAAATCTGATTTTTTTTCACCTCGACTATTACCCACGGTAATTTGAAGAATCTGATTTTTTTTTTCATGGACTATTACACACGGTATCAGGAAAAGGATTTTTTTCACCTGGACTATTACCCACAGTATCAGGAAAATCAGATTTTTTTCACCCAAGACTTTATTCACGGTATCAGAAAAATCCAATTTTTTTCACCCTGGACTTTACTCAGGCTATAAGGAAAATCGGATTTTTTTTTCACCTGGACTTTACTCATTATATCAGGAAAATTGGACTTTTTTTCACCTGGACTATTACCCACGGTATCAGGAAAATCTTTTTTTTTCCACCTAGAATATTACACACGGTATCAGGAAAATCGGATTTTTTTTTCACCCTGGAATTTACTCAGGCTATAAGGAAAATCTGATTTTTTTTTCTCCTGGACTTTACTCATGGTATCAGGAAAATCAAACTTTTTTCACCATGGACTTTACTCACGGTAGCAGGAAAATCGGAATTTTTTCACCCACGTCTTTATTCACGGTATCAGGAAAATCCAATTTTTTTTCACCCAAGACTTTATTCATGGTATCATTAAAATCCGATTATTTTTTCACCCTGGAATTGATTCACGGTATCAGGAAAATCTGATTTTTTTCACCCAAGACTTTATTCACGGTATCTGGAGAATCTGATTTTTTTTCCTGGACTTTACTCATGGTATCAGGAAAATCGGATTATTTTCACCCTGGACTTTACCCACGGGATTAGGAAAATCTGATTTTTTTCACCTCGACTATTACCCACGGTAATTTGAAGAATCTGATTTTTTTTTTCATGGACTATTACACACGGTATCAGGAAAAGGATTTTTTTCACCTGGACTATTACCCACAGTATCAGGAAAATCAGATTTTTTTCACCCAAGACTTTATTCACGGTATCAGAAAAATCCGATTTTTTTCACCCTGGACTTTACTCAGGCTATAAGGAAAATCGGATTTTTTTTTCACCTGGACTTTACTCATGGTATCAGGAAAATTGGACTTTTTTCACCTGGACTATTACCCACGGTATCAGGAAAATCTTTTTTTTTCCACCTAGAATATTACACACGGTTTCAGGAAAATCTTTTTTTTTTCACCTTGACTATTACACACGGTATCAGGAAAATCGGATTATTTTCACCCAAGACTTTATTCATGGGATCAGGAAAATTGGATTATTTTCTCGCTGGACTTTACCCACGGTATCAGGAAAATCGGATTTTTTTTTCACCCTGGACTTTACTCAGGCTATAAGGAAAATTTGATTTTTTTTCTCCTGGACTTTACTCATGGTATCAGGAAAATCTGATTTTTTTTCACCTGGTCTATTACACACAGTTTCAGGAAAATCAGATTTTTTTCACCCAAGACATTATTCACGGTATCAGGAAAATCCGATTTTTTTCAAACTGGACTTTACTCACGGTATCAGGAAAATCTTATTTTTTTCACCCTGGACTTTACTCACGGTATCAGGAAAATCGGATTTTTTTCACCCTGGACTTTACTCAGGCTGTAAGGAAAATCGGATTTTTTTTCACCTGGTCTTTACTCATGGTATCAGGAAAATTGGACTTTTTTTCACCTGGACTATTACCCACGGTATCAGGAAAATCTTTTTTTTTCCACCTAGAATATTACACACGGTTTCAGGAAAATCTTTGTTTTTCACCTTGACTATTACACACGGTATCAGGAAAATCGGATTATTTTCACCCAAGACTTTATTCATGGGATCAGGAAAATTGGATTATTTTCACGCTGGACTTTACCCACAGTATCAGGAAAATCGGATTTTTTTCCACCCTGGACTTTACTCAGGCTATAAGGAAAATTTGATTTTTTTTCTCCTGGACTTTACTCATGGTATCAGGAAAATCTGATTTTTTTCACCTGGTCTATTACACACAGTTTCAGGAAAATCAGATTTTTTTCACCCAAGACTTTATTCACGGTATCAGGAAAATCCGATTTTTTTTCACCCTGGACTTTACTCACTGTATCAGGAAAATCGGATTATTTTCACCCTGGACTTTACCCACGGTATCAGGAAAATCTGATTTTCTTCACCTGGAATATTACCCACAGTATCAGGAAAATCGGAATTTTTCACCCAAGACTTTATTCACGGTATCATGAAAATACTTTTTTTTTCACCCTGGACTTTACTCACGGTATCAGGAAAATCGGATTTTTTTCACCCTGGACTTTACTCAGGCTATAAGGAAAATTGGATTTTTTTTCACCTTGACTTTACTCATGGTATGAGAAAAATTGGAATTTTTTTCACCTGGACTATTACCCACGGTATCAGGAAAAAAATTTTTTTTTCACCTAGAATATTACACACAGTTTCAGGAAAATCTGATTTTTTTCACCCTGGACTTTACTCACAGTATCAGGAAAATCAAACTTTTTTCACCATGGACTTTACTCACGGTTGCAGGAAAATCGGAATTTTTTCACCCACGACTTTATTCACGCTATCAGGAAAATCCAATTTTTTTTTCAACCAAGACTTTATTCATGGTATCATTAAAATCCGATTTTTTTTTCACCCTGGAATTTATTCACGGTATCAGGAAAATCCGATTTCTTGTCACCCTGGACTTAACTCACGGTATCAGGAAAATCTGATTTTTTTCACCCTGGACTTTACTCACGGTATCAGGAAAATCGGATTTTTTTCACCCTGGACTTTACTCAGGCTATAAGGAAAATCGGATTTTTTTTT
This sequence comes from Bradypodion pumilum, assembly GCA_035047305.1. Classification (NCBI taxonomy): domain Eukaryota; kingdom Metazoa; phylum Chordata; class Lepidosauria; order Squamata; family Chamaeleonidae; genus Bradypodion; species Bradypodion pumilum. The sequence goes on from JAWDJD010000002.1 coordinate 248,959,685, forward strand.
CACCTGGACTTTACTCATGGTATCAGGAAAATTGGACTTTTTTTCACCTGGACTATTACCCACGGTATCAGGAAAATCTTTTTTTTTCCACCTAGAATATTACACACGGTTTCAGGAAAATCTTTTTTTTTCACCTTGACTATTACACACGGTATCAGGAAAATCGGATTATTTTCACCCAAGACTTTATTCATGGGATCAGGAAAATTGGATTATTTTCACGCTGGACTTTACCCACAGTATCAGGAAAATCGGATTTTTTTCCACCCTGGACTTTACTCAGGCTATAAGGAAAATTTGATTTTTTTTCTCCTGGACTTTACTCATGGTATCAGGAAAATCTGATTTTTTTCACCTGGTCTATTACACACAGTTTCATGAAAATCAGATTTTTTTCACCCAAGACTTTATTCACGGTATCAGGAAAATCCGATTTTTTTTCACCCTGGACTTTACTCACTGTATCAGGAAAATCGGATTATTTTCACCCTGGACTTTACCCACGGTATCAGGAAAATCTGATTTTCTTCACCTGGAATATTACCCACAGTATCAGGAAAATCGGAATTTTTCACCCAAGACTTTATTCACGGTATCATGAAAATACTTTTTTTTTTCACCCTGGACTTTACTCACGGTATCAGGAAAATCGGATTTTTTTCACCCTGGACTTTACTCAGGCTATAAGGAAAATTGGATTTTTTTTCACCTTGACTTTACTCATGGTATGAGAAAAATTGGAATTTTTTTCACCTGGACTATTACCCACGGTATCAGGGAAAAAATTTTTTTTTCACCTAGAATATTACACACAGTTTCAGGAAAATCTGATTTTTTTCACCCTGGACTTTACTCACAGTATCAGGAAAATCAAACTTTTTTCACCATGGACTTTACTCACGGTTGCAGGAAAATCGGAATTTTTTCACCCACGACTTTATTCACGCTATCAGGAAAATCCAATTTTTTTTTCAACCAAGACTTTATTCATGGTATCATTAAAATCCGATTTTTTTTCACCCTGGAATTTATTCACGGTATCAGGAAAATCCGATTTCTTGTCACCCTGGACTTAACTCACGGTATCAGGAAAATCTGATTTTTTTCACCCAAGACTTTATTCACGGTATCTGGAGAATCTGATTTTTTTTCCTGGACTTTACTCATGGTATCAGGAAAATCGGATTATTTTCACCCTGGATTTTACCCACGGGATTAGGAAAATCTGATTTTTTTTCACCTCGACTATTACCCACGGTAATTTGAAAAATCTGATTTTTTTTCCTGGACTATTACCCACGGTATCAGGAAAATCGGATTATTTTCAACCTGGACTTTACCCACGGTATCTGGAGAATCTGATTTTTCCCCTGGACTATTACCCACAGTATCAGGAAAATCTGATTTTTTCACCTAGACTATTACCCACGGTTTCAGGAAAATCTTTTTTGTTTTCACCTGGACTATTACCCACAGTATCAGGAAAATCAGATATTTTCCACCCAAGACTTTATTCATGGTATCAGGAAAATTGGATTATTTTCACGCTGGACTTTACCCACGGTATCAGGAAAATCGGATTTTTTTTTTCACCCTGGACTTTACTCAGGCTATAAGGAAAATCTGATTTTTTTTCTCCTGGACTTTACTCATGGTATCAGGAAAATCTGATTTTTTCACCTGGTCTATTACACACAGTATCAGGAAAATCAGATTTTTTTCACCCAAGACTTTATTCACGGTATCAGGAAAATCCGATTTTTTTTCACCCTGGACTTTACTCACTGTATCAGGAAAATCGGATTATTTTCACCATGGACTTTACCCACGGTATCAGGAAAATCTGATTTTTTTCCCCTGGATAATTACCCACGGTAACTGGAAAATCTGATTTTTTTCCCTGGACTATTACACACAGTATCAGGAAAATCTATTTTTTCACTTGGACTTTACTCACGGTATCAGGAAAATCTGATTTTTTCACCTAGACTATTACCCATGGTATCAGGAAAATCGGATTTCTTTCACCCTGGACTTTACTCATGGTATCAGGAAAATCGAATTTTTTTTCACCCAAGACTTTATTCCCGGTATCAGGAAAATTTGATTTTTTTCACCCTGGACTTTAGTCACGGTATCAGGAAAATTAGATTTTTTTCACCCAAGACTTTATTTACGGTATCAGGAAAATCTGATTTTTTTCATCCAAGACTTTACTCATGGTATCAGGAAAATCCAATTTTTTTTTCACCCTGGACTTTACTCATGGTATCAGGAAAATCTGATTTTTTTCACCTGGACTATTACCCACGGTATCAGGAAAATCTGATTTTTTCACCTGGTCTACTACACACAGTATCAGGAAAATCAGATTTTTTTCACCCAAGACTTTATTCACGGTATCAGGAAAATCCGATTTTTTTTTTCACCCTGGACTTTACTCACTGTATCAGGAAAATCGGATTATTTTCACCCTGGACTTTACCCACGGTATAAGGAAAATCTGATTTTCTTCACCTGGAATATTACCCACAGTATCAGGAAAATCGGATTTTTTCATCCAAGACTTTATTCATGGTATCAGGAAAATCCGATTTTTTTTTCACCCTGGATTTAACTCACGGTACCAGGAAAATCGGATTATTTTCACCCTGGACTATTACCCACGGATTCAGGAAAATCTTTTTTTGTCACCTGGACTATTACCCACAGTATCTGAAAAATCTGATTTCCCCCCCCTGGATAATTACCCACGGTAACTGGAAAATCTGATTTTTTCTCACCAGGACTATTACCCACGGTATCGGGGAAATCTATTTATTTTACCTGGACTTTACTCACGGTATCAAGAAAATCGATTTTTTTTTCACCCAAGACTTTATTCACGGTATCAGGAAAATCCAATTTTTTTCACCCTGGACTTTACTCACGGTATCAGGAAAATCGAATTTTTTTTCACCCAAGACTTTATTCACGGTATCAGGAAAATCTAATTTTTTTCACCCTGGACTTTACTCAGGCTATAAGGAAAATTGGATTTTTTTTCACCTGGACTTTACCCATGGTATCAGGAAAATCTGATTTTTTCACCTAGACTATTACCCACGGTTTCAGGAAAATCTTTTTTTTTCACCTGGACTATTACCCATGGTATCAGGAAAATCTGATTTTTTCACCTAGACTATTACCCACGGTTTCAGGAAAATCTTTTTTTCCACCTAGAATATTACACACGGTATCAGGAAAATCAGATTTATTTCACATGGACTATTACCCACAGTATTTGGAAAATCTGACTTTTTTCACCTGGACTATTACCCACGGTATCTGGAAAATCTGATTTTTTTCACCCAAGACTTTACTCACGGTATCAGGAAAATTCAATTTTTTTCACCTAGACTATTACCCATGGTATCAGGAAAATTGGATTTCGTTCACCCTGGACTTTACTCATGGTATCAGGAAAATCGAATTTTTTTCACCCAAGACTTTATTCACGGTATCAGGAAAATCTGATTTTTTTCACCCTGGACTTTAGTCATGTTATCAGGAAAATTGGATTTTTTTCACCCAAGACTTTATTCACGGTATCAGGAAAATCTGATTTTTTTCATCCAAGACTTTACTCATGGTATCAGGAAAATCCGATTTTTTTTCACCCTGGACTTTACTCATGGTATCATGAAAATCTGATTTTTTTCCCCTGGACTATTACCCACGGTATCAGGAAAATCTGTCTTTTTTTTCACTTGGACTTTGCTCACATATCAGGAAAATTGGATCTTTTTTCACCTGGACTATTACCCACAGTATCAGGAAAATCGGATTTTTTTCACCCTGGACTTTACTCATGGTATCGGGAAAATCAAATTTTTTTCACCCAAGACATTATTCACGGGTGCAGGAAAATCCGATTTTTTTCACCCTGGACTTTATTCACGGTATCAGGAAAATCCGGTTTATTTTCACTTTGGACTTAACTCACGGTATCAGGAAAATTGGATTATTTTCACCCAAGACTTTATTCACGGTATCATTAAAATCCGATTTTTTTCACCCTGGAATTTATTCACGGTATCAGGAAAATCCGATTTCTTGTCACCTGGACTTTACTCACGGTATCAGGAAAATCTGATTTTTTCACCCAAGACTTTATTCACGGAGTCAGGAAAATTCGATTTTTTTCACCCTGGACTTTAGTCACGGTATCAGGAAAATTGGATTTTTTTCACCCAAAACTTTATTCACGGTATCAGGAAAATCTGATTTTTTTTTCACCCTGGACTTTACTCATGGTATCAGGAAAATCTGATTTTTTTCACCTGGACTATTACCCACGGTATCAGGAAAATCTGATTTTTTTCACCCAAGACTTTATTCACGGTATCAGGAAAATCCGATTTTTTTTCACCTGGACTTTACTCACTGTATCAGGAAAATCGGATTATTTTCACCGTGGACTTTACCCACGGTATCAGGAAAATCTGATTTTCTTCACCTGGAATATTACCCACAGTATCAGGAAAATCGGATTTTTTCATCCAAGACTTTATTCATGGTATCAGGAAAATCCGATTTTTTTTTCACCCTGGACTTAACTCACGGTATCAGGAAAATCGTATTATTTTCACCCTGGACTATTACCCACGGATTCAGGAAAATCTTTTTTTGTCACCTGGACTATTACCCACAGTATCTGAAAAATCTGATTTCCCCCCCCCCCATGGATAATTACCCACGGTAACTGGAAAATCTGATTTTTTCTCCCCAGGACTATTACCCACGATATCAGGGAAATCTATTTATTTTCACCTGGACTTTACCCACGGTATCAGGAAAATCGGATTTTTTTCACCCAAGACTTTATTTACGGTATCATGAAAATCCAATTTTTTCACCCTGGACTCAACTCACGGTATCAGGAAAATCGGATTATTTTCACCTTCGACTTTACCCACGCTGTTAGGAAAATCGGATTTTTTTCCCATGGACTATTACCCACAGTATCAGGAAAATCGGACTTTTCTCACCCAAGAGTTTATTCACGGTTTCAGGAAAATCCAATTTTTTTCACCCTGGACTTTACTCATGATATCAGGAAAATCTGATTTTTTTTCACCTCGACTATTACCCACGGTTTCAGGAAAATCTTTTTTTTCCGCCTAGAATATTACACACGGTATCAGGAAAATCGGATTTTTTTCACCCTGGACATTACTCAGGGTATAAGGAAAATTGGATTTTTTTTTCACCTGGACTTTACTCATGGTATCAGGAAAATCTGATTTTTTCACCTAGACTATTACCCACGGTTTCAGGAAAATCTTTTTTTTTCCACCTAGAATATTACACACGGTTTCAGGAAAATCGGATTTTTTTCACCCTGAACATTACTCAGGCTATAAGGAAAATTGGATTTTTTTTTCACCTGGACTTTACTCATGGTATCAGGAAAATCGGATTTTTTTCACCTGGACTATTACCTGCAGTGGCTCAAGTCGCTAAGACGCTGACTGGGAAGCGGAAGGTCAGCAGTTCGATTCCCGAGTACTGCAGGACGGAAATGAGCTCCCGTCTTCATCCTAGCTCCTGCCAACCTAGCAGTTCGAAAGCAAGAAATTGCAAGTAGATAAATAGGGACCACTTCGGTGGGAAGGTAACAGCGTTCCGTGCGCTCCGGTGTCTAGTCATGCCTGCCACATGACCACGGAAACGTCTGCAGAAGCAGACAGCGCTGGCTCTTCGGCTTAGAAACAGAGATGAGCACTGCACCCTAGAGTCGGATACGACTGGCTTTCGAGCAAGGGAAACCTTTACCTTTACTTTATTACCCACAGTATCAGGAAAATTGGATTTTTTTCACCCAAGACTTTATTCACGGTATCAGGAAAATCCAACTTTTTTCACCATGGACTTTACTCACGGTAGCAGGAAAATTGGAATTTTTTCACCCTGGACTTAACTCATGGTATCAGGAAAATCGGATTATTTTCACCCTGGACTATTACCCATGGTATCTGGAAAATCTGATAAATTTTTTTCCCCTGGACTATTGCCGACGGTATCAGGAAAATCTGATTTTTTTCACCCAAGACTTTATTCACGGTATCAGGAAAATCCGTTTTTTTTTTCACCCTGGACTTTACTCACGGTATCAGGAAAATCCAATTTTTTTCACCCTGGACTTTACTCACGGTATCAGGAAAATCGGATTATTTTCAACCTGGACTTTACCCACGGTATCAGGAAAATCTGATTTTTTTCACCTCGACTATTACCCACGGTTTCATGAAAATCTTTTTTTTCCACCTAGAATATTACACACGGTATCAGGAAAATCGGATTTTTTTCACCCTGGACATTACTCAGGCTATAAGGAAAATTGGATTTTTTTTTCACCTAGACTATTACCCATGGTATCAGGAAAATCTGATTTTTTCACCTAGACTATTACCCACAGTTTCAGGAAAATCTTTTTTTTCCACCTAGAATATTACACACGGTATCAGGAAAATCAGATTTATTTCACATGGACTATTACCCACAGTATTTGGAAAATATGACTTTTTTCACCTAGACTATTACCCACGGTTTCAGGAAAATCTTTTTTTTTTCACCTGGACTATTACCCACGGTATCAGGAAAATCGGATTTTTTTTCACCCAAGACTTTATTTACGGTATCATGAAAATCCAATTTTTTTCACCCTGGACTCAACTCACGGTATCAGGAAAATCGGATTATTTTCACCTTCGACTTTACCCACGCTGTTAGGAAAATCGGATTTTTTTCCCATGGACTATTACCCACAATATCAGGAAAATCGGACATTTTTCACCCAAGAGTTTATTCACTGTTTCAGGAAAATCCAATTTTTTTCACCCTGGACTTTACTCATGGTATCAGGAAAATCTGATTTTTTTTTCACCTCGACTATTACCCACGGTTTCAGGAAAATCTTTTTTTTTCCACCTAGAATATTACACACGGTTTCAGGAAAAAAAAATTTTCACCTAGAATATTACACACGGTTTCAGGAAAATCGGATTTTTTTCACCCTGAACATTACTCAGGCTATAAGGAAAATTGGATTTTTTTTTCACCTGGACTTTACTCATGGTATCTGGAAAATCTGATAAATTTTTTTCCCCTGGACTATTGCTGACGGTATCAGGAAAATCTGATTTTTTTCACCCAAGACTTTATTCACGGTATCAGGAAAATCCGTTTTTTTTTTCACCCTGGACTTTATTCACGGTATCAGGAAAATCCAATTTTTTTCACCCTGGACTTTACTCACGGTATCAGGAAAATCGGATTATTTTCAACCTGGACTTTACCCACGGTATCAGGAAAATCTGATTTTTTTCACCTCGACTATTACCCACGGTTTCAGGAAAATCTTTTTTTTCCACCTAGAATATTACACACGGTATCAGGAAAATCAGATTTATTTCACATGGACTATTACTCACAGTATTTGGAAAATATGACTTTTTTCACCTGGACTATTACCCACAGTATCAGGAAAATCGGATTTTTTTCACCCTGGACTTTACTCATGGTATCGGGAAAATCAAATTTTTTTCACCCAAGACATTAGTCACGGGTGCAGGAAAATCCGATTTTTTTCACCCTGGACTTTATTCACGGTATCAGGAAAATCCGGTTTATTTTCACTTTGGACTTAACTCACGGTATCAGGAAAATCGGATTATTTTCACCCAAGACTTTATTCACAGTATCATTAAAATCCGATTTTTTTCACCCTGGAATTTATTCACGGTATCAGGAAAATCCGATTTCTTGTCACCTGGACTTTACTCACGGTATCAGGAAAATCTGATTTTTTCACCCAAGACTTTATTCACGGAGTCAGGAAAATTCGATTTTTTTCACCCTGGACTTTAGTCACGGTATCAGGAAAATTGGATTTTTTTCACCCAAAACTTTATTCACGGTATCAGGAAAATCTGATTTTTTTTTCACCCTGGACTTTACTCATGGTATCAGGAAAATCCGATTTTTTTTCACCTGGACTTTACTCACTGTATCAGGAAAATCGGATTATTTTCACCGTGGACTTTACCCACGGTATCAGGAAAATCTGATTTTCTTCACCTGGAATATTACCCACAGTATCAGGAAAATCGGATTTTTTCATCCAAGACTTTATTCATGGTATCAGGAAAATCCGATTTTTTTTTCACCCTGGACTTAACTCACGGTATCAGGAAAATCGTATTATTTTCACCCTGGACTATTACCCACGGATTCAGGAAAATCTTTTTTTGTCACCTGGACTATTACCCACAGTATCTGAAAAATCTGATTCCCCCCAACCCTGGATAATTACCCACGGTAACTGGAATATCTGATTTTTTCTCCCCAGGACTATTACCCACGATATCAGGGAAATCTATTTATTTTCACCTGGACTTTACTCACGGTATCAGGAAAATCCAATTTTTTTCACCTGGACTTTACCCATGGTATCAGGAAAATCTGATTTTTTCACCTAGACTATTACCCATGGTTTCAGGAACATCTTTTTTTTTTCACCTGGACTATTACCCACGGTATCAGGAAAATCGGATTTTTTTCACCCAAGACTTTATTTACGGTATCATGAAAATCCAATTTTTTCACCCTGGACTCAACTCACGGTATCAGGAAAATCGGATTATTTTCACCTTCGACTTTACCCACGCTGTTAGGAAAATCGGATTTTTTTCCCATGGACTATTACCCACAGTATCAGGAAAATCGGACTTTTCTCACCCAAGAGTTTATTCACGGTTTCAGGAAAATCCAATTTTTTTCACCCTGGACTTTACTCATGATATCAGGAAAATCTGATTTTTTTTCACCTCGACTATTACCCACGGTTTCAGGAAAATCTTTTTTTTCCGCCTAGAATATTACACACGGTATCAGGAAAATCGGATTTTTTTCACCCTGGACATTACTCAGGGTATAAGGAAAATTGGATTTTTTTTTCACCTGGACTTTACTCATGGTATCAGGAAAATCTGATTTTTTCACCTAGACTATTACCCACGGTTTCAGGAAAATCTTTTTTTTTTCCACCTAGAATATTACACACGGTTTCAGGAAAATCGGATTTTTTTCACCCTGAACATTACTCAGGCTATAAGGAAAATTGGATTTTTTTTTCACCTGGACTTTACTCATGGTATCAGGAAAATCGGATTTTTTTCACCTGGACTATTACCCACAGTATCAGGAAAATTGGATTTTTTTCACCCAAGACTTTATTCACGGTATCAGGAAAATCCAACTTTTTTCACCATGGACTTTACTCACGGTAGCAGGAAAATCGGAATTTTTTCACCCTGGACTTTACTCACGGTATCAGGAAAATCGTATTATTTTCACCCTGGACTATTACCCATGGAATCTGGAAAATCTGATAAATTTTTTTCCCCTGGACTATTACCGACGGTATCAGGAAAATCTGATTTTTTTCACCCAAGACTTTATTCACGGTATCAGGAAAATCCGTTTTTTTTTTCACCCTGGACTTTACTCACGGTATCAGGAAAATCGGATTATTTTCAACCTGGACTTTACCCACGGTATCAGGAAAATCTGATTTTTTTTCACCTCGACTATTACCCACGGTTTCAGGAAAATCTTCTTTTTTCCCACCTAGAATATTACACACGGTATCAGGAAAATCGGATTTTTTTCACCCTGGACATTACTCAGGCTATAAGGAAAATTGGATTTTTTTTTCACCTGGACTTTACTCATGGTATCAGGAAAATCGGATTTTTTTCACCTGGACTATTACCCACAGTATCAGGAAAATCAGATTTTTTTCACCCTGGACGTTACTCACGGTATCGGGAAAATCGAATTCTTTTTCACCCAAGACATTATTCACGTGATCAGGAAAATCCGATTTTTTTCACCGTGGACTTTACTCACGGTAGCAGGAAAATCGGATTTTTTTCACCCAAGACTTTATTCACGGTATCAGGAAAATCGGATTTTTTTCACCCTGGACTTTACTCAGGCTATAAGGAAAATTGGATTTTTTTTTCACCTGGACTTTACTCATGGTATTAGGAAAATCGGATTTTTTTCCCCTGGACTATTACCCACGGTATCAGGAAAATCTATATTTTTTTCACTTGGACTATTACCCACAGTATCAGGAAAATCGAATTTTTTTCACCCAAGACTTTATTGATGGTATCAGGAAAATCCAATTTTTTTCACCCTGGACTTTACTCACGGTATTAGGAAAATCGAATTTTTTTTCACCCAAGAGTTTATTCACAGTATCAGGAAAATCCAAGTTTTTTTTTCACCCTGGACTTTTACCCACGGTATTTGGAAAATCTGAGTTTTTCACCTGGACTATCAACACGGTATCAGGAAAATCTGACTTTTTTCACCATGGGACTATTACCCACAGTATCAGGAAAATCGGATTTTTTTCACCCTGGACTTTACACACGCTTTCAGGAAAATCGGATTTTTTTCCCCTGGACTATTACCCACGGTATCAGGAAAATCTATTTTTTTCACTTGGACTTTACTCACGTATCAGGAAAATCGGATTTTTTTCCCCTGGACTATTACCCACAGTATCAGGAAAATCGGATTTTTTGTCACCCAAGACTTAACTCAGAGTATCAGGAAAATCGGATTTTTTTCACATGGACTATTACCCACAGTATTTGGAAAATCTGACTTTTTTCACCTGGACTATTACCCACGGTATCAGGAAAATCTACTTTGTTTTCACTTGAACTTTGCTCACGTATCAGGAAAATCGGATTTTTTTCACCCTGGACTTTACTCATGGTATCAGGAAAATCGTTTTTTTTTTTCACCCAAGACATTATTCACGGGATCAGGAAAATCCGATTTTTTTCACCCTGGACTTTATTCACGGTATCAGGAAAATCCGGTTTATTTTCACTTTGGACTTAACTCACGGTATCAGGAAAATCGGATTATTTTCACCCTGGACTATTACCCATGGTATCTGTTAAATCTGATTTTTTTTTCACCCTGGACTTTACTCACGGTATCAGGAAAATCCGGGTTTTTTCACCTGGACTTTACTCATGGTATCAGGAAAATCTGATTTTTTCACGTGGACTATTACCCACAGTATCAGGAAAATCTGATTTATTCACCTGGACTATTACCCATGGTTTCAGGAAAATCTTTTTTGTTTTCACCTGGACTATTACACACGGTATCAGGAAAATCTGATTTTTTTCACCCAAGACTTTATTCACGGTATCTGGAGAATCTGATTTTTTTTCCTGGACTTTACTCATGGTGTCAGGAAAATCGGATTATTTTCACCCTGGATTTTACCCACGGGATTAGGAAAATCTGATTTTTTTTTCACCTCGACTATTACCCACGGTAATTTGAAGAATCTGATTTTTTTTCCTGGACTATTACCCACGGTATCAGGAAAATCGGATTATTTTCAACCTGGACTTTACCCACGGTATCTGGAGAATCTGATTTTTTCCCCTGGACTATTACCCACAGTATCAGGAAAATCTGATTATTTCACCTAGACTATTACCCACGGTTTCAGGAAAATCTTTTTTGTTTTCACCTGGACTATTACACATGGTATGAGGAAAATCTTATTTTTTCACATCGACTATTACACATGGTATCAGGAAAAGGATTTTTTTCACCTGGACTATTACCCACAGTATCAGGAAAATCAGATTTTTTTCACCCAAGACTTTATTCACGGTATCAGGAAAATCCGATTTTTTTCACCCTGGACTTTACTCACGGTATCAGGAAAATCTTTTTTTTTTTCACCCTGGACTTTACTCACGGTATCAGGAAAATCGGAATTTTTTCACCCTGGACTTTACTCAGGCTATAAGGAAAATCGGAATTTTTCTTTCACCTGGACTTTACTCATGGTATCAGGAAAATTGGACTTTTTTTCACCTGGACTATTACCCACAGTATCAGGAAAATCAGATTTTTTTCACCCAAGACTTTATTCACGGTATCAGAAAAATCCGATTTTTTTCACCCTGGACTTTACTCAGCCTATAAAGAAAATCGGATTGTTTTTTCACCTGGACTTTACTCATGGTATCAGGAAAATTGGACTTTTTTTCAACTGGACTATTACCCACGGTATCAGGAAAATCTTTTTTTTTTCCACCTAGAATATTACACACGGTTTCAGGAAAATCTTTTTTTTTTCACCTTGACTATTACACACGGTATCAGGAAAATCGGATTTTTTTTTTCACCCTGGACTTTACTCAGGCTATAAGGAAAATCGGATTGTTTTTTCACCTGGACTTTACTCATGGTATCAGGAAAATTGGACTTTTTTTCAACTGGACTATTACCCACGGTATCAGGAAAATCTTTTTTTCCCACCTAGAATATTACACACGGTTTCAGGAAAATCTTTTTTTTTCACCTTGACTATTACACACGGTATCAGGAAAATCTTTTTTTTTCCCCTTGACTATTACACACGGTATCAGGAAAATCGGATTATTTTCACCCAAGACTTTATTCATGGGATCAGGAAAATTGGATTATTTTCACGCTGGACTTTACCCACGGTATCAGGAAAATCGGATTTTTTTTTCACTCTGGACTTTACTCAGGCTATAAGGAAAATTTGATTTTTTTTCTCCTGGACTTTACTCATGGTATCAGGAAAATCTGATTTTTTTCACCTGGTCTATTACACACAGTTTCAGGAAAATCAGATTTTTTTCACCCAAGACTTTATTCACAGTATCAGGAAAATCCAATTTTTTTTCACCCTGGACTTTATTCATGGTATCATTAAAATCCGATTATTTTTTCACCCTGGAATTTATTCACGGTATCAGGAAAATCCGATTTCTTGTCACCCTGGACTTAACTCACGGTATCAGGAAAATCTGATTTTTTTCACCCAAGACTTTATTCACGGTATCTGGAGAATCTGATTTTTTTTCCTGGACTTTACTCATGGTATCAGGAAAATCGGATTATTTTCACCCTGGACTTTACCCACGGGATTAGGAAAATCTGATTTTTTTTCACCTCGACTATTACCCACGGTAATTTGAAGAATCTGATTTTTTTTTTCATGGACTATTACACACGGTATCAGGAAAAGGATTTTTTTCACCTGGACTATTACCCACAGTATCAGGAAAATCAGATTTTTTTCACCCAAGACTTTATTCACGGTATCAGAAAAATCCGATTTTTTTCACCCTGGACTTTACTCAGGCTATAAGGAAAATCGGATTTTTTTTTCACCTGGACTTTACTCATGGTATCAGGAAAATTGGACTTTTTTTCACCTGGACTATTACCCATGGTATCAGGAAAATCTTTTTTTTTCCACCTTGAATATTACACACGGTTTCAGGAAAATCTTTTTTTTTCACCTTGACTATTACACACGGTATCAGGAAAATCGGATTTTTTTTTCACCCTGGACTTTACTCAGGCTATAAGGAAAATCTGATTTTTTTTCTCCTGGACTTTACTCATGGTATCAGGAAAATCAAACTTTTTTCACCATGGACTTTACTCACGGTAGCAGGAAAATCGGAATTTTTTCACCCACGTCTTTATTCACGGTATCAGGAAAATCCAATTTTTTTTCACCCAAGACTTTATTCATGGTATCATTAAAATCCGATTATTTTTTCACCCTGGAATTTATTCACGGTATCAGGAAAATCCGATTTCTTGACACCCTGGACTTAACTCACGGTATCAGGAAAATCTGATTTTTTTCACCCAAGACTTTATTCACGGTATCTGGAGAATCTGATTTTTTTTCCTGGACTTTACTCATGGTATCAGGAAAATCGGATTATTTTCACCCTGGACTTTACCCACGGGATTAGGAAAATCTGATTTTTTTTCACCTCGACTATTACCCACGGTAATTTGAAGAATCTGATTTTTTTTTTCATGGACTATTACTCACGGTATCAGGAAAAGGATTTTTTTCACCTGGACTATTACCCACAGTATCAGGAAAATCAGATTTTTTTTCACCCAAGACTTTATTCACGGTATCAGAAAAATTCAATTTTTTTCACCCTGGACTTTACTCAGGCTATAAGGAAAATCGGATTTTTTTTTCACCTGGACTTTACTCATTATATCAGGAAAATTGGACTTTTTTTCACCTGGACTATTACCCACGGTATCAGGAAAATCTTTTTTTCCACCTAGAATATTACACACGGTATCAGGAAAATCGGATTTTTTTTTCACCCTGGACTTTACTCAGGCTATAAGGAAAATCTGATTTTTTTTCTCCTGGACTTTACTCATGGTATCAGGAAAATCAAACTTTTTTCACCATGGACTTTACTCACGGTAGCAGGAAAATCGGAATTTTTTCACCCACGTCTTTATTCACGGTATCAGGAAATTCCAATTTTTTTTCACCCAAGACTTTATTCATGGTATCATTAAAATCCGATTATTTTTTCACCCTGGAATTTATTCACGGTATCAGGAAAATCTGATTTTTTTCACCCAAGACTTTATTCACGGTATCTGGAGAATCTGATTTTTTTTCCTGGACTTTACTCATGGTATCAGGAAAATCGGATTATTTTCACCCTGGACTTTACCCACGGGATTAGGAATATCTGATTTTTTTCACCTCGACTATTACCCACGGTAATTTGAAGAATCTGATTTTTTTTTTTCATGGACTATTACACACGGTATCAGGAAAAGGATTTTTTTCACCTGGACTATTACCCACAGTATCAGGAAAATCAGATTTTTTTCACCCAAGACTTTATTCACGGTATCAGAAAAATCCAATTTTTTTCACCCTGGACTTTACTCAGGCTATAAGGAAAATCGGATTTTTTTTTCACCTGGACTTTACTCATTATATCAGGAAAATTGGACTTTTTTTCACCTGGACTATTACCCACGGTATCAGGAAAATCTTTTTTTTCCACCTAGAATATTACACACGGTATCAGGAAAATCGGATTTTTTTTTCACCCTGGACTTTACTCAGGCTATAAGGAAAATCTGATTTTTTTTTCTCCTGGACTTTACTCATGGTATCAGGAAAATCAAACTTTTTTCACCATGGACTTTACTCACGGTAGCAGGAAAATCGGAATTTTTTCACCCACGTCTTTATTCACGGTATCAGGAAAATCCAATTTTTTTTCACCCAAGACTTTATTCATGGTATCATTAAAATCCGATTATTTTTTCACCCTGGAATTTATTCACGGTATCAGGAAAATCTGATTTTTTTCACCCAAGACTTTATTCACGGTATCTGGAGAATCTGATTTTTTTTCCTGGATTTTACTCATGGTATCAGGAAAATCGGATTATTTTCACCCTGGACTTTACCCACGGGATTAGGAATATCTGATTTTTTTCACCTCGACTATTACCCACGGTAATTTGAAGAATCTGATTTTTTTTTTCATGGACTATTACACACGGTATCAGGAAAAGGATTTTTTTCACCTGGACTATTACCCACAGTATCAGGAAAATCAGATTTTTTTCACCCAAGACTTTATTCACGGTATCAGAAAAATCCGATTTTTTTCACCCTGGACTTTACTCAGGCTATAAGGAAAATCGGATTTTTTTTTCACCTGGACTTTACTCATGGTATCAGGAAAATTGGACTTTTTTTCACCTGGACTATTACCCACGGTATCAGGAAAATCTTTTTTTTTTTCACCTAGAATATTACACACGGTTTCAGGAAAATCTTTTTTTTTTCACCTTGACTATTACACACGGTATCAGGAAAATCGGATTATTTTCACCCAAGACTTTATTCATGGGATCAGGAAAATTGGATTATTTTCTCGCTGGACTTTACCCACGGTATCAGGAAAATCGGATTTTTTTTTCACCCTGGACTTTACTCAGGCTATAAGGAAAATTTGATTTTTTTTCTCCTGGACTTTACTCATGGTATCAGGAAAATCTGATTTTTTTCACCTGGTCTATTACACACAGTTTCAGGAAAATCAGATTTTTTTCACCCAAGACATTATTCACGGTATCAGGAAAATCCGATTTTTTTCAAACTGGACTTTACTCACGGTATCAGGAAAATCTTATTTTTTTCACCCTGGACTTTACTCACGGTATCAGGAAAATCGGATTTTTTTCACCCTGGACTTTACTCAGGCTATAAGGAAAATCGGATTTTTTTTTCACCTGGACTTTACTCATGGTATCAGGAAAATTGGACTTTTTTTCACCTGGACTATTACCCACGGTATCAGGAAAATCCGATTTCTTGTCACCCTGGACTTAACTCACGGTATCAGGAAAATATGATTTTTTTCACCCAAGACTTTATTCACGGAATCTGGAGAATCTGATTTTTTTTCCTGGACTTTACTCATGGTATCAGGAAAATCGGATTATTTTCACCCTGGATTTTACCCATGGGATTAGGAAAATCTGATTTTTTTTCACCTCGACTATTACCCACGGTAATTTGAAGAATCTGATTTTTTTTCCTGGACTATTACCCACGGTATCAGGAAAATCGGATTATTTTCAACCTGGACTTTACCCACGGTATCTGGAGAATCTGATTTTTCCCCTGGACTATTACCCACAGTATCAGGAAAATCTGATTTTTTCACCTAGACTATTACCCACGGTTTCAGGAAAATCTTTTTTGTTTTCACCTGGACTATTACCCACAGTATCAGGAAAATCAGATATTTTCCACCCAAGACTTTATTCATGGTATCAGGAAAATTGGATTATTTTCACGCTGGACTTTACCCACGGTATCAGGAAAATCGGATTTTTCTTTTCACCCTGGACTTTACTCAGGCTATAAGGAAAATCTGATTTTTTTTCTCCTGGACTTTACTCATGGTATCAGGAAAATCTGATTTTTTCACCTGGTCTATTACACACAGTATCAGGAAAATCAGATTTTTTTCACCCAAGACTTTATTCACGGTATCAGGAAAATCCGATTTTTTTTTCACCCTGGACTTTACTCACTGTATCAGGAAAATCGGATTATTTTCACCATGGACTTTACCCACGGTATCAGGAAAATCTGATTTTCTTCACCTGGAATATTACCCACAGTATCAGGAAAATCGGATTTTTTCACACATGACTTTATTCACGGTATCATGAAAATCCGATTTTTTTTCCACCGTGGACTTTACCCAAGGTATCTGGAAAATCTGATTTTTTTCCCCTGGATAATTACCCACGGTAACTGGAAAATCTGATTTTTTTCCCTGGACTATTACACACAGTATCAGGAAAATCTATTTTTTCACTTGGACTTTACTCACGGTATCAGGAAAATCTGATTTTTTCACCTAGACTATTACCCATGGTATCAGGAAAATCGGATTTCTTTCACCCTGGACTTTACTCATGGTATCAGGAAAATCGATTTTTTTTTCACCCAAGACTTTATTCCCGGTATCAGGAAAATTTGATTTTTTTCACCCTGGACTTTAGTCACGGTATCAGGAAAATTGGATTTTTTTCACCCAAGACTTTATTTACGGTATCAGGAAAATCTGATTTTTTTCATCCAAGACTTTACTCATGGTATCAGGAAAATCCAAATTTTTTTTCACCCTGGACTTTACTCATGGTATCAGGAAAATCTGATTTTTTTCACCTGGACTATTACCCACGGTATCAGGAAAATCTGATTTTTTCACCTGGTCTACTACACACAGTATCAGGAAAATCAGATTTTTTTCACCCAAGACTTTATTCACGGTATCAGGAAAATCCGATTTTTTTTTCACCCTGGACTTTACTCACTGTATCAGGAAAATCGGATTATTTTCACCCTGGACTTTACCCACGGTATAAGGAAAATCTGATTTTCTTCACCTGGAATATTACCCACAGTATCAGGAAAATCGGATTTTTTCATCCAAGACTTTATTCATGGTATCAGGAAAATCCGATTTTTTTTTCACCCTGGATTTAACTCACGGTATCAGGAAAATCGGATTATTTTCACCCTGGACTATTACCCACGGATTCAGGAAAATCTTTTTTTGTCACCTGGACTATTACCCACAGTATCTGAAAAATCTGATTTTCCCCCCCTGGATAATTACCCACGGTAACTGGAAAATCTGATTTTTTCTCACCAGGACTATTACCCACGGTATCGGGGAAATCTATGTATTTTCACCTGGACTTTACTCACGGTATCAAGAAAATCGATTTTTTTTTCACCCAAGACTTTATTCACGGTATCAGGAAAATCCAATTTTTTTCACCCTGGACTTTACTCACGGTATCAGGAAAATCGAATTTTTTTTCACCCAAGACTTTATTCACGGTATCAGGAAAATCTAATTTTTTTCACCCTGGACTTTACTCAGGCTATAAGGAAAATTGGATTTTTTTTCACCTGGACTTTACCCATGGTATCAGGAAAATCTGATTTTTTCACCTAGACTATTACCCACGGTTTCAGGAAAATCTTTTTTTTTCACCTGGACTATTACCCATGGTATCAGGAAAATCTGATTTTTTCACCTAGACTATTACCCACGGTTTCAGGAAAATCTTTTTTTCCACCTAGAATATTACACACGGTATCAGGAAAATCAGATTTATTTCACATGGACTATTACCCACAGTATTTGGAAAATCTGACTTTTTTCACCTGGACTATTACCCACGGTATCTGGAAAATCTGATTTTTTTCACCCTGGACTATTACCCACGGTATCAGGAAAATCTATTTTTTTTCACTTGGACTTTGCTCACGTATCAGGAAAATTGGATTTTTTTCACCCAAGACATTATTCACGGTATCAGGAAAATTCAATTTTTTTCACCTAGACTATTACCCATGGTATCAGGAAAATTGGATTTCTTTCACCCTGGACTTTACTCATGGTATCAGGAAAATCGAATTTTTTTCACCCAAGACTTTATTCACGGTATCAGGAAAATCTGATTTTTTTCACCCTGGACTTTAGTCACGTTATCAGGAAAATTGGATTTTTTTCACCCAAGACTTTATTCACGGTATCAGGAAAATCTGATTTTTTTCATCCAAGACTTTACTCATGGTATCAGGAAAATCCGATTTTTTTTCACCCTGGACTTTACTCATGGTATCAGGAAAATCTGATTTTTTTCACCTGGACTATTACCCACGGTATCAGGAAAATCTGTTTTTTTTTCACTTGGACTTTGCTCACGTATCAGGAAAATTGGATCTTTTTTCACCTGGACTATTACCCACAGTATCAGGAAAATCGGATTTTTTTCACCCTGGACTTTACTCATGGTATCGGGAAAATCAAATTTTTTTCACCCAAGACATTATTCACGGGTGCAGGAAAATCCGATTTTTTTCACCCTGGACTTTATTCACGGTATCAGGAAAATCCGGTTTATTTTCACTTTGGACTTAACTCACGGTATCAGGAAAATTGGATTATTTTCACCCAAGACTTTATTCACGGTATCATTAAAATCCGATTTTTTTCACCCTGGAATTTATTCACGGTATCAGGAAAATCCGATTTCTTGTCACCTGGACTTTACTCACGGTATCAGGAAAATCTGATTTTTTCACCCAAGACTTTATTCACGGAATCAGGAAAATTCGATTTTTTTCACCCTGGACTTTAGTCACGGTATCAGGAAAATTGGATTTTTTTCACCCAAAACTTTATTCACGGTATCAGGAAAATCTGATTTTTTTTTCACCCTGGACTTTACTCATGGTATCAGGAAAATCTGATTTTTTTCACCTGGACTATTACCCACGGTATCAGGAAAATCTGATTTTTTTCACCCAAGACTTTATTCACGGTATCAGGAAAATCCGATTTTTTTTCACCTGGACTTTACTCACTGTATCAGGAAAATCGGATTATTTTCACCCTGGACTTTACCCACGGTATCAGGAAAATCTGATTTTCTTCACCTGGAATATTACCCACAGTATCAGGAAAATCGGATTTTTTCATCCAAGACTTTATTCATGGTATCAGGAAAATCCGATTTTTTTTTTCACCCTGGACTTAACTCACGGTATCAGGAAAATCGTATTATTTTCACCCTGGACTATTACCCACGGATTCAGGAAAATCTTTTTTTGTCACCTGGACTATTACCCACAGTATCTGAAAAATCTGATTCCCCCCCCTGGATAATTACCCACGGTAACTGGAAAATCTGATTTTTTCTCCCCAGGACTATTACCCACGATATCAGGGAAATCTATTTATTTTCACCTGGACTTTACTCACGGTATCAGGAAAATCCAATTTTTTTCACCCTGGACTTTACTCATGGTATCAGGAAAATCGGATTTGTTTTTTCACCCTGGACTTTACTCAGGCTATAAGGAAAATTGGATTTTTTTTCACCTGGACTTTACTCATGGTATCAGGAAAATCTGATTTTTTCACCTAGACTATTACCCATGGTTTCAGGAAAATCTTTTTTTTTCACCTGGACTATTACCCACGGTATCAGGAAAATCGGATTTTTTTCACCCAAGAGTTTATTCACGGTTTCAGGAAAATCCAATTTTTTTCACCCTGGACTTTACTCATGGTATCAGGAAAATCTGATTTTTTTTCACCTCGACTATTACCCACGGTTTCAGGAAAATCTTTTTTTTCCGCCTAGAATATTACACACGGTATCAGGAAAATCGGATTTTTTTCACCCTGGACATTACTCAGGGTATAAGGAAAATTGGATTTTTTTTTCACCTGGACTTTACTCATGGTATCAGGAAAATCTGATTTTTTCACCTAGACTATTACCCACGGTTTCAGGAAAATCTTTTTTTTCCACCTAGAATATTACACACGGTTTCAGGAAAATCGGATTTTTTTCACCCTGAACATTACTCAGGCTATAAGGAAAATTGGATTTTTTTTTCACCTGGACTTTACTCATGGTATCAGGAAAATCGGATTTTTTTCACCTGGACTATTACCCACAGTATCAGGAAAATTGGATTTTTTTCACCCAAGACTTTATTCACGGTATCAGGAAAATCCAACTTTTTTCACCATGGACTTTACTCACGGTAGCAGGAAAATCGGATTATTTTCACCCTGGACTATTACCCATGGTATCTGGAAAATCTGATAAATTTTTTTCCCCTGGACTATTGCCGACGGTATCAGGAAAATCTGATTTTTTTCACCCAAGACTTTATTCACGGTATCAGGAAAATCCGTTTTTTTTTTCACCCTGGACTTTACTCACGGTATCAGGAAAATCCAATTTTTTTCACCCTGGACTTTACTCACGGTATCAGGAAAATCGGATTATTTTCAACCTGGACTTTACCCACGGTATCAGGAAAATCTGATTTTTTTCACCTCGACTATTACCCACGGTTTCATGAAAATCTTTTTTTTCCACCTAGAATATTACACACGGTATCAGGAAAATCGGATTTTTTTCACCCTGGACATTACTCAGGCTATAAGGAAAATTGGATTTTTTTCACCTAGACTATTACCCATGGTATCAGGAAAATCTGATTTTTTCACCTAGACTATTACCCACGGTTTCAGGAAAATCTTTTTTTTCCACCTAGAATATTACACACGGTATCAGGAAAATCAGATTTATTTCACATGGACTATTACCCACAGTATTTGGAAAATATGACTTTTTTCACCTAGACTATTACCCACGGTTTCAGGAAAATCTTTTTTTTTTCACCTGGACTATTACCCACGGTATCAGGAAAATCGGATTTTTTTCACCCAAGACTTTATTTACGGTATCATGAAAATCCAATTTTTTTCACCCTGGACTCAACTCACGGTATCAGGAAAATCGGATTATTTTCACCTTCGACTTTACCCACGCTGTTAGGAAAATCGGATTTTTTTCCCATGGACTATTACCCACGATATCAGGGAAATCTATTTATTTTCACCTGGACTTTACTCACGGTATCAGGAAAATCCAATTTTTTTCACCCTGGACTTTACTCATGGTATCAGGAAAATCGGATTTGTTTTTTCACCCTGGACTTTACTCAGGCTATAAGGAAAATTGGATTTTTTTTCACCTGGACTTTACCCATGGTATCAGGAAAATCTGATTTTTTCACCTAGACTATTACCCATGGTTTCAGGAAAATCTTTTTTTTTTCACCTGGACTATTACCCACGGTATCAGGAAAATCGGATTTTTTTCACCCAAGACTTTATTTACGGTATCATGAAAATCCAATTTTTTCACCCTGGACTCAACTCACGGTATCAGGAAAATCGGATTATTTTCACCTTCGACTTTACCCACGCTGTTAGGAAAATCGGATTTTTTTCCCATGGACTATTACCCACAGTATCAGGAAAATCGGACTTTTCTCACCCAAGAGTTTATTCACGGTTTCAGGAAAATCCAATTTTTTTCACCCTGGACTTTACTCATGGTATCAGGAAAATCTGATTTTTTTTCACCTCGACTATTACCCACGGTTTCAGGAAAATCTTTTTTTTCCGCCTAGAATATTACACACGGTATCAGGAAAATCGGATTTTTTTCACCCTGGACATTACTCAGGGTATAAGGAAAATTGGATTTTTTTTTCACCTGGACTTTACTCATGGTATCAGGAAAATCTGATTTTTTCACCTAGACTATTACCCACGGTTTCAGGAAAATCTTTTTTTTTCCACCTAGAATATTACACACGGTTTCAGGAAAATCGGATTTTTTTCACCCTGAACATTACTCAGGCTATAAGGAAAATTGGATTTTTTTTTCACCTGGACTTTACTCATGGTATCAGGAAAATCGGATTTTTTTCACCTGGACTATTACCCACAGTATCAGGAAAATTGGATTTTTTTCACCCAAGACTTTATTCACGGTATCAGGAAAATCCAACTTTTTTCACCATGGACTTTACTCACGGTAGCAGGAAAATCGGAATTTTTTCACCCTGGACTTAACTCATGGTATCAGGAAAATCGGATTATTTTCACCCTGGACTATTACCCATGGTATCTGGAAAATCTGATAAATTTTTTTCCCCTGGACTATTGCCGACGGTATCAGGAAAATCTGATTTTTTTCACCCAAGACTTTATTCATGGTATCAGGAAAATCCGTTTTTTTTTTCACCCTGGACTTTACTCACGGTATCAGGAAAATCCAATTTTTTTCACCCTGGACTTTACTCACGGTATCAGGAAAATCGGATTATTTTCAACCTGGACTTTACCCACGGTATCAGGAAAATCTGATTTTTTTCACCTCGACTATTACCCACGGTTTCATGAAAATCTTTTTTTTCCACCTAGAATATTACACACGGTATCAGGAAAATCGGATTTTTTTCACCCTGGACATTACTCAGGCTATAAGGAAAATTGGATTTTTTTTCACCTAGACTATTACCCATGGTATCAGGAAAATCTGATTTTTTCACCTAGACTATTACCCACGGTTTCAGGAAAATCTTTTTTTTTCACCTAGAATATTACACACGGTATCAGGAAAATCAGATTTATTTCACATGGACTATTACCCACAGTATTTGGAAAATATGACTTTTTTCACCTAGACTATTACCCACGGTTTCAGGAAAATCTTTTTTTTTTCACCTGGACTATTACCCACGGTATCAGGAAAATCGAATTTTTTTCACCCAAGACTTTATTTACGGTATCATGAAAATCCAATTTTTTTCACCCTGGACTCAACTCACGGTATCAGGAAAATCGGATTATTTTCACCTTCGACTTTACCCACGCTGTTAGGAAAATCGGATTTTTTTCCCATGGACTATTACCCACAATATCAGGAAAATCGGACATTTTTCACCCAAGAGTTTATTCACGGTTTCAGGAAAATCCAATTTTTTTCACCCTGGACTTTACTCATGGTATCAGGAAAATCTGATTTTTTTTTCACCTCGACTATTACCCACGGTTTCAGGAAAATCTTTTTGTTCCGCCTAGAATATTACACACGGTATCAGGAAAATCGGATTTTTTTCACCCTGGACATTACTCAGGGTATAAGGAAAATTGGTTTTTTTTCCACCTGGACTTTACTCATGGTATCAGGAAAATCTGATTTTTTCACCTAGACTATTACCCACGGTTTCAGGAAAATCTTTTTTTTTCCACCTAGAATATTACACACGGTTTCAGGAAAAAAAAATTTTCACCTAGAATATTACACACGGTTTCAGGAAAATCGGATTTTTTTCACCCTGAACATTACTCAGGCTATAAGGAAAATTGGATTTTTTTTTCACCTGGACTTTACTCATGGTATCTGGAAAATCTGATAATTTTTTTTCCCCTGGACTATTGCTGACGGTATCAGGAAAATCTGATTTTTTTCACCCAAGACTTTATTCACGGTATCAGGAAAATCCGTTTTTTTTTCACCCTGGACTTTACTCACGGTATCAGGAAAATCCAATTTTTTTCACCCTGGACTTTACTCACGGTATCAGGAAAATCGGATTATTTTCAACCTGGACTTTACCCACGGTATCAGGAAAATCTGATTTTTTTCACCTCGACTATTACCCACGGTTTCAGGAAAATCTATTTTTTTTTTCACTTGGACTTTGCTCACGTATCAGGAAAATTGGATTTTTTTCACCTGGACTATTACCCACAGTATCAGGAAAATCGGATTTTTTTCACCCTGGACTTTACTCATGGTATCGGGAAAATCAAATTTTTTTCACCCAAGACATTAGTCACGGGTGCAGGAAAATCCATTTTTTTTCACCCTGGACTTTATTCACGGTATCAGGAAAATCCGGTTTATTTTCACTTTGGACTTAACTCACGGTATCAGGAAAATCGGATTATTTTCACCCAAGACTTTATTCACGGTATCATTAAAATCCGATTTTTTTCACCCTGGAATTTATTCACGGTATCAGGAAAATCCGATTTCTTGTCACCCTGGACTTAACTCACGGTATCAGGAAAATCGGATTATTTTCACCAGGATGATTACAAACGGTATCAGGAAAATCGGATTTTTTTCTCAAGGGCTATTACCCACGGTATCAGGAAAATCGAATTTTTTTCACCCAAAACTTTATTGATGGTATCAGGAAAATCCAATTTTTTTCACCCTGGACTTTACTCACGGTATCAGGAAAATCGGATTAGTTTCAACCTGGACTTTACCCACGGTATCAGGAAAATCTGATTTTTTTCACCTCAACTATTACTCACAATATCTGGAGAATCTGATTTTTCCCCTGGATTATTACCCACAGTATCAGGAAAATCTATTTATTTTCACCTGGACTATTACGCACGGTATCAGGTAAATCGGATTTTTTTCACCCTGGACTTTACTCAGGCTATAAGGAAAATCGGATTCCCCCCCCCCCTGGACTTTACTCATGGTAGCAGGAAAATCGGATTTTTTTCACCCACGACTTTATTCACAGTATCAGGAAAATCCAATCCACAGTATCAGGAAAATTGGATTTTTTTCACCGTAGACTTTATTTATGGTATCAGGAAAATCCAATTTTTTTCCACCCTGGACTTTACTCACGGTATCAGGAAAATAGAATTTTTTTCACCCTGGACGATTACCCACGGTATCAGGAAAATTGGATTTTTTTCACCCAAGACTTTATTCATGGTATCAGGAAAAATTTAATTTAATTTAATTTAATTATCACATTTATATACCGCTCACTCGGCCAAAGCCAACTCAGGGCGGTTCACAACAATGATTAAAAACACAAGTTAAAACAGTTAAAACAGTTAAAACTACCCACCCCCTAAAAACAAGGGCTGCAGGATCCAAAGGCACCATGGGGAAGAGTTCTTCTTCTACACCAACCACCCAATGGCGGTTACCCTTCCACCTGCACCCCACACTTGACCCGCCAGCCAGGTTTTAAGATCTTTTCTGAAAGGCAGCAATTCCGTCCGGAGACGTAGCTCTGTTGGCAGGAGGTTCCAGAGGGCCGGTGCAGACACGGAGAAGGCTCTCCTCCTTGTGCCAGAGAGGCGAGCCCCTCTGGCTGATGGAACAATTAGAGAGCCCCTCCGGTCCGCTCTGGTTGGACGGACAGACGTCCTCAATCCGATTTTTTTTTCACCCTGGACTTAACCCACGGATTCAGGAAAATCTTTTTTTTTCAACTGGACTATTACCCACAGTTTCAGGAAAATCTGATTTTTTTCACCTGGACTATTACCCACGGTATCAGGAAAATCGGATATTTTTCACCCAAGATTTTATTTACGGTATCATGAAAATCCAATTTTTTTCACCCTGGACTCAACTCACGGTATTAGGAAAATCGGATTATTTTCACCTTCGACTTTACCCACGCTGTTAGGAATATCGGATTTTTTTCCCCTGGACTATTACCCACAGTATCAGGAAAATCGGACTTTTTTCACCCAAGAGTTTATTCATGGTTTCAGGAAAATCGGATTATTTTCAACCTGGACTTTACCCACGGTATCAGGAAAATCTGATTTTTTTTCACCTCGACTATTACCCACGGTTTCAGGAAAATCTTTTTTTTTTCACCTAGAATATTACACACGGTTTCAGGAAAAAAAAATTTTCACCTAGAATATTACACACGGTTTCAGGAAAATCGGATTTTTTTCACCCTGAACATTACTCAGGCTATAAGGAAAATTGGATTTTTTTTTCACCTGGACTTTACTCATGGTATCTGGAAAATCTGATAATTTTTTTTCCCCTGGACTATTGCTGACGGTATCAGGAAAATCTGATTTTTTTCACCCAAGACTTTATTCACGGTATCAGGAAAATCCGTTTTTTTTTTCACCCTGGACTTTACTCACGGTATCAGGAAAATCCAATTTTTTTCACCCTGGACTTTACTCACGGTATCAGGAAAATCGGATTATTTTCAACCTGGACTTTACCCACGGTATCAGGAAAATCTGATTTTTTTCACCTCGACTATTACCCACGGTTTCAGGAAAATCTTTTTTTTCCACCTAGAATATTACACACGGTATCAGGAAAATCAGATTTATTTCACATGGACTATTACTCACAGTATTTGGAAAATATGACTTTTTTCACCTGGACTATTACCCACGGTATCTGGAAAATCTGATTTTTTTCACCCGGGACTATTACCCACGGTATCAGGAAAATCTATTTTTTTTTCACTTGGACTTTGCTCACGTATCAGGAAAATTGGATTTTTTTCACCTGGACTATTACCCACAGTATCAGGAAAATCGGATTTTTTTCACCCTGGACTTTACTCATGGTATCGGGAAAATCAAAATTTTTTCACCCAAGACATTAGTCACGGGTGCAGGAAAATCCGATTTTTTTCACCCTGGACTTTATTCACGGTATCAGGAAAATCCGGTTTATTTTCACTTTGGACTTAACTCACGGTATCAGGAAAATCGGATTATTTTCACCCAAGACTTTATTCACGGTATCATTAAAATCCGATTTTTTTCACCCAAGAATTTATTCACGGTATCAGGAAAATCCGATTTCTTGTCACCCTGGACTTAACTCACGGTATCAGGAAAATCGGATTATTTTCACCAGGATGATTACAAACGGTATCAGGAAAATCGGATTTTTTTCTCAAGGGCTATTACCCACGGTATCAGGAAAATCGAATTTTTTTCACCCAAAACTTTATTGATGGTATCAGGAAAATCCAATTTTTTTCACCCTGGACTTTACTCACGGTATCAGGAAAATCGGATTAGTTTCAACCTGGACTTTACCCACGGTATCAGGAAAATCTGATTTTTTTCACCTCGACTATTACTCACAATATATGGAGAATCTGATTTTTCCCCTGGATTATTACCCACAGTATCAGGAAAATCTATTTATTTTCACCTGGACTATTACGCACGGTATCAGGTAAATCGGATTTTTTTCACCCTGGACTTTACTCAGGCTATAAGGAAAATCGGATTTCCCCCCCCTGGACTTTACTCATGGTAGCAGGAAAATCGGATTTTTTTCACCCACGACTTTATTCACAGTATCAGGAAAATCCAATCCACAGTATCAGGAAAATTGGATTTTTTTCACCGTAGACTTTATTTATGGTATCAGGAAAATCCAATTTTTTTCCACCCTGGACTTTACTCACGGTATCAGGAAAATAGAATTTTTTTCACCCTGGACGATTACCCACGGTATCAGGAAAATTGGATTTTTTTCACCCAAGACTTTATTCATGGTATCAGGAAAAATTTAATTTAATTTAATTTAATTATCACATTTATATACCGCTCACTCGGCCAAAGCCAACTCAGGGCGGTTCACAACAATGATTAAAAACACAAGTTAAAACAGTTAAAACAGTTAAAACTACCCACCCCCTAAAAACAAGGGCTGCAGGATCCAAAGGCACCATGGGGAAGAGTTCTTCTTCTACACCAACCACCCAATGGCGGTTACCCTTCCACCTGCACCCCACACTTGACCCGCCAGCCAGGTTTTAAGATCTTTTCTGAAAGGCAGCAATTCCGTCCGGAGACGTAGCTCTGTTGGCAGGAGGTTCCAGAGGGCCGGTGCAGACACGGAGAAGGCTCTCCTCCTTGTGCCAGAGAGGTGAGCCCCTCTGGCTGATGGAACAATTAGAGAGCCCCTCCGGTCCGCTCTGGTTGGACGGACAGACGTCCTCAATCCGATTTTTTTTTCACCCTGGACTTAACCCACGGATTCAGGAAAATCTTTTTTTTTTCAACTGGACTATTACCCACAGTTTCAGGAAAATCTGATTTTTTTCACCTGGACTATTACCCACGGTATCAGGAAAATCGGATATTTTTCACCCAAGATTTTATTTACGGTATCATGAAAATCCAATTTTTTTCACCCTGGACTCAACTCACGGTATTAGGAAAATCGGATTATTTTCACCTTCGACTTTACCCACGCTGTTAGGAATATCGGATTTTTTTCCCCTGGACTATTACCCACAGTATCAGGAAAATCGGACTTTTTTCACCCAAGAGTTTATTCATGGTTTCAGGAAAATCGGATTATTTTCAACCTGGACTTTACCCACGGTATCAGGAAAATCTGATTTTTTTTC
The DNA here is from genome assembly GCA_035047305.1 of Bradypodion pumilum. Taxonomy (NCBI): domain Eukaryota; kingdom Metazoa; phylum Chordata; class Lepidosauria; order Squamata; family Chamaeleonidae; genus Bradypodion; species Bradypodion pumilum. Next base: position 248,988,783 of record JAWDJD010000002.1, read on the forward strand.
ACCTCGACTATTACCCACGGTTTCAGGAAAATCTTTTTTTTTTCACCTAGAATATTACGCACGGTATCAGGTAAATCAGATTTTTTTCACCCTGGACATTACTCAGGCTATAAGGAAAATTGGATTTCCCCCCCCCCCCCTGGACTTTACTCACGGTAGCAGGAAAATCGGATTTTTTTCACCCACGACTTTATTCACAGTATCAGGAAAATCCAATCCACAGTATCAGGAAAATTGGATTTTTTTCACCGTAGACTATATTTATGGTATCAGGAAAATCCAATTTTTTTTCCACCCTGGACTTTACTCACGGTATCAGGAAAATCGGATTATTTTCACCCTGGACTTTACCCACGGTATCAGGAAAATCTGATTTTCTTCACCTGGAATATTACCCACAGTATCAGGAAAATCGGATTTTTTCATCCAAGACTTTATTCATGGTATCAGGAAAATCCGATTTTTTTTTCACCCTGGACTTAACTCACGGTATCAGGAAAATCGGATTATTTTCACCCTGGACTATTACCCACGGATTCAGGAAAAACTTTTTTTTGTCACCTGGACTATTACCCACAGTATCTGAAAAATCTGATTCCCCCCCCCTGGATAATTACCCATGGTAACTGGAAAATCTGATTTTTTCTCCCCAGGACTATTACCCACGGTATCAGGGAAATCTATTTATTTTCACCTGGACTTTACTCACGGTATCAGGAAAATCGAATTTTTTTTTCACCCAAGACTTTATTCACGGTATCAGGAAAATCCAATCCACAGTATCAGGAAAATTGGATTTTTTTCACCGTAGACTATATTTATGGTATCAGGAAAATCCAATTTTTTTTCCACCCTGGACTTTACTCATGGTATCGGGAAAATCAAATTTTTTTCACCCAAGACATTAGTCATGGGTGCAGGAAAATCCGATTTTTTTCACCCTGGACTTTATTCATGGTATCAGGAAAATCCAATTTTTTTCACCCTGGACTCAACTCATGGTATCAGGAAAATCGGATTATTTTCACCTTCGACTTTACCCACGCTGTTAGGAAAATCGGATTTTTTTCCCATGGACTATTACCTACAGTATCAGGAAAATCGGACTTTTTTCACCCAAGAGTTTATTCACGGTTTCAGGAAAATCCGTTTTTTTTTTCACCCTGGACTTTACTCACGGTATCAGGAAAATCGGATTATTTTCAACCTGGACTTTACCCACGGTATCAGGAAAATCTGATTTTTTTTTCACCTCGACTATTACCCACGGTTTCAGGAAAATCTTTTTTTTCCACCTAGAATATTACACACGGTTTCAGGAAAATCGGATTTTTTTCACCCTGAACATTACTCAGGCTATAAGGAAAATTGGATTTTTTTTCACCTGGACTTTACTCATGGTATCAGGAAAATCGGATTTTTTTCACCCAAGACTTTATTCACGGTATCAGGAAAATACAACTTTTTTCACCATGGACTTTACTCACGGTAGCAGGAAAATCGGAATTTTTTCACCCTGGACTTTACTCACGGTATCAGGAAAATCGTATTATTTTCACCCTGGACTATTACCCATGGAATCTGGAAAATCTGATAAATTTTTTTCCCCTGGACTATTACCGACGGTATCAGGAAAATCTGATTTTTTTCACCCAAGACTTTATTCACGGTATCAGGAAAATCCGTTTTTTTTCCACCCTGGACTTTACTCACGGTATCAGGAAAATCGGATTATTTTCAACCTGGACTTTACCCACGGTATCAGGAAAATCTGATTTTTTTTCACCTCGACTATTACCCACGGTTTCAGGAAAATCTTCTTTTTTCCCACCTAGAATATTACACACGGTATCAGGAAAATCGGATTTTTTTCACCCTGGACATTACTCAGGCTATAAGGAAAATTGGATTTTTTTTTCACCTGGACTTTACTCATGGTATCAGGAAAATCGGATTTTTTTCACCTGGACTATTACCCACAGTATCAGGAAAATCAGATTTTTTTCACCCTGGACGTTACTCACGGTATCGGGAAAATCGAATTCTTTTTCACCCAAGACATTATTCACGTGATCAGGAAAATCCGATTTTTTTCACCGTGGACTTTACTCACGGTAGCAGGAAAATCGGATTTTTTTCACCCAAGACTTTATTCACGGTATCAGGAAAATCGGATTTTTTTCACCCTGGACTTTACTCAGGCTATAAGGAAAATTGGATTTTTTTTTCACCTGGACTTTACTCATGGTATTAGGAAAATCAGATTTTTTTTCCCCTGGACAATTACCCACGGTATCAGGAAAATCTATATTTTTTTCACTTGGACTATTACCCACAGTATCAGGAAAATCGAATTTTTTTCACCCAAGACTTTATTGATGGTATCAGGAAAATCCAATTTTTTTCACCCTGGACTTTACTCACGGTATTAGGAAAATCGAATTTTTTTTCACCCAAGAGTTTATTCACAGTATCAGGAAAATCCAAGTTTTTTTTTCACCCTGGACTTTTACCCACGGTATTTGGAAAATCTGAGTTTTTCACCTGGACTATCAACACGGTATCAGGAAAATCTGACTTTTTTCACCATGGGACTATTACCCACAGTATCAGGAAAATCGGATTTTTTTCACCCTGGACTTTACACACGCTTTCAGGAAAATCGGATTTTTTTCCCCTGGACTATTACCCACGGTATCAGGAAAATCTATTTTTTTCACTTGGACTTTACTCACGTATCAGGAAAATCGGATTTTTTTCCCCTGGACTATTACCCACAGTATCAGGAAAATCGGATTTTTTGTCACCCAAGACTTAACTCAGAGTATCAGGAAAATCGGATTTTTTTCACATGGACTATTACCCACAGTATTTGGAAAATCTGACTTTTTTCACCTGGACTATTACCCACGGTATCAGGAAAATCTACTTTTTTTTCACTTGAACTTTGCTCACGTATCAGGAAAATCGGATTTTTTTCACCCTGGACTTTACTCATGGTATCAGGAAAATCGTTTTTTTTTTTTCACCCAAGACATTATTCACGGGATCAGGAAAATCGGATTTTTTTCACCCTGGACTTTACTCACGGTATCAGGAAAATCCGGGTTTTTTCACCTGGACTTTACTCATGGTATCAGGAAAATCTGATTTTTTCACGTGGACTATTACCCACAGTATCAGGAAAATCTGATTTATTCACCTGGACTATTACCCATGGTTTCAGGAAAATCTTTTTTGTTTTCACCTGGACTATTACACACGGTATCAGGAAAATCGGATTTTTTTCACCCAAGACTTTATTTACGGTATCACGAAAATCCAATTTTTTTCACCCTGGACTCAACTCACGGTATCAGGAAAATCGGATTATTTTCACCCTCGACTTTACCCACGCTGTTAGGAAAATCGGATTTTTTTCCCCTGGACTATTACCCACAGTATCAGGAAAATCGGACTTTTTTCACCCAAGAGTTTATTCACGGTTTCAGGAAAATCCAATTTATTTCACCCTGGACTTTACTCATTGTATCAGGAAAATCTGATTTTTTTTTCACCTGGACTATTACCAATGGTATCAGGAAAATCTGATTTTTTCACCCAAGACTTTATTCACGGTATCAGGAAAATCTGATTATTTTTTTTACCCTGGTCTTTACTCATGGTAGCAGGAAAATCTGATTTTTTTTCACCCTGGACTTTACTCACGGTATCAGGAAAATCAAACTTTTTTCACCATGGACTTTACTCACGGTAGCAGGAAAATCGGAATTTTTCACCCACGACTTTATTCATGGTATCAGGAAAATCCAATTTTTTTTCACCCAAGACTTTATTCACGGTATCATTAAAATCCGATTTTTTTTCACCCTGGAATTTATTCACGGTATCAGGAAAATCCGATTTCTTGTCACCCTGGACTTAACTCACGGTATCAGGAAAATCTGATTTTTTTCACCCAAGACTTTATTCACGGTATCTGGAGAATCTGATTTTTTTTCCTGGACTTTACTCATGGTATCAGGAAAATCGGATTATTTTCACCCTGGATTTAACCCACGGGATTAGGAAAATCTGATTTTTTTTCACCTCGACTATTACCCACGGTAATTTGAAGAATCTGATTTTTTTTCCTGGACTTTTACACATGGTATCAGGAAACGGATTTTTTTCACCTGGACTATTACCCACAGTATCAGGAAAATCAGATTTTTTTTCACCCAAGACTTTATTCACGGTATCAGGAAAATCCGATTTTTTTCACCCTGGACTTTGCTCACGGTATCAGGAAAATCAAACTTTTTTCACCATGGACTTTACTCATGGTAGCAGGAAAATCGGATTTTTTTTCACCTGGACTATTACCCACGGTATCAGGAAAATCTTTTTTTTTTCCACCTAGAATATTACACACAGTTTCAGGAAAATCTGATTTTTTTCACCCTGGACTTTACTCACGGTATCAGGAAAATCAAACTTTTTTCACCATGGACTTTACTCACGGTAGCAGGAAAATCGGATTTTTTTCACCCACGACTTTATTCACGGTATCAGGAAAATCCAATTTTTTTTCAACCAAGACTTTATTCACGGTATCATTAAAATCCGATTTTTTTTTTACCCTGGAATTTATTCACGGTATCAGGAAAATCCGATTTCTTGTCACCCTGGACTTAACTCACGGTATCAGGAAAATCTGATTTTTTTCACCCAAGACTTTATTCACGGTATCTGGAGAACCTGATTTTTTTACCTGGACTTTACTCATGGTATCAGGAAAATCGGATTATTTTCACCCTGGACTTTACCCACGGGATTAGATAAATCTGATTTTTTTTCACCTCGACTATTACCCACGGTAATTTGAAGAATCTGATTTTTTTTCCTGGACTTTTACACATGGTATCAGGAAACGGATTTTTTTCACCTGGACTATTACCCACAGTATCAGGAAAATCAGATTTTTTTTTCACCCAAGACTTTATTCACGGTATCAGGAAAATCAGATTTTTTTCACCCTGGACTTTACTCACGGTATCAGGAAAATCTTATTTTTTTTCACCCTGGACTTTACTCACGGTATCAGGAAAATCGGATTTTTTTCACCCTGGACTTTACTCAGGCTATAAGGAAAATCGGATTTTTTTTTCACCTGGACTTTACTCATGGTATCAGGAAAATTGGACTTTTTTTCACCTGGACTATTACCCACGGTATCAGGAAAATCTTTTTTTTTCCACCTAGAATATTACACACAGTTTCAGGAAAATCTGATTTTTTTCACCCTGGACTTTACTCACGGTATCAGGAAAATCAAACTTTTTTCACCATGGACTTTACTCACGGTAGCAGGAAAATCAGATTTTTTTCACCCACGACTTTATTCACGGTATCAGGAAAATCCAATTTTTTTTCAACCAAGACTTTATTCACGGTATCATTAAAATCCGATTTTTTTTTTACCCTGGAATTTATTCACGGTATCAGGAAAATCCGATTTCTTGTCACCCTGGACTTAACTCACGGTATCAGGAAAATCTGATTTTTTTCACCCAAGACTTTATTCACGGTATCTGAAGAATCTGATTTTTTTTCCTGGACTTTACTCATGGTATCAGGAAAATCGGATTATTTTCACCCTGGATTTTACCCACGGGATTAGGAAAATCTGATTTTTTTTTCACCTCGACTATTACCCACGGTAATTTGAAGAATCTGATTTTTTTTTTCCTGGACTATTACCCACGGTATCAGGAAAATCGGATTATTTTCAACCTGGACTTTACCCACGGTATCTGGAGAATCTGATTTTTTTCCCCTGGACTATTACCCACAGTATCAGGAAAATCTGATTATTTCACCAAGACTATTACCCACGGTTTCAGGAAAATCTTTTTTGTTTTCACCTGGACTATTACACATGGTATGAGGAAAATCTTATTTTTTCACATCGACTATTACACATGGTATCAATAAAAGGATTTTTTTCACCTGGACTATTACCCACAGTATCAGGAAAATCAGATTTTTTTCACCCAAGACTTTATTCACGGTATCAGGAAAATCCGATTTTTTTCACCCTGGACTTTACTCAGGCTATAAGGAAAATCGGAATTTTTCTTTCACCTGGACTTTACTCATGGTATCAGGAAAATTGGACTTTTTTTCACCTGGACTATTACCCACGGTATCAGGAAAATCTTTTTTTTCCACCTAGAATATTACACACGGTTTCAGGAAAATCTGATTTTTTCACCCAGACTATTACCCACGGTTTCAGGAAAATCTTTTTTTTTTCACCTAGACTATTACACACGGTATCAGGAAAATCGGATTTTTTTCACCCAAGACTTTATTCATGGTATCAGGAAAATTGGATTATTTTCACGCTGGACTTTACCCACGGTATCAGGAAAATCGGATTTTTTTTTTCACCCTGGACTTTACTCAGGCTATAAGGAAAATCTGATTTTTTTTTCTCCTGGACTTTACTCATGGTATCAGGAAAATCAAACTTTTTTCACCATGGACTTTACTCACGGTAGCAGGAAAATCGGAATTTTTTCACCCACGTCTTTATTCACGGTATCAGGAAAATCCAAATTTTTTTCACCCAAGACTTTATTCATGGTATCATTAAAATCCGATTATTTTTTCACCCTGGAATTTATTCACGGTATCAGGAAAATCCGATTTCTTGACACCCTGGACTTAACTCACGGTATCAGGAAAATCTGATTTTTTTCACCCAAGACTTTATTCACGGTATCTGGAGAATCTGATTTTTTTTCCTGGACTTTACTCATGGTATCAGGAAAATCAGATTATTTTCACCCTGGACTTTACCCACGGGATTAGGAAAATCTGATTTTTTTTCACCTCGACTATTACCCACGGTAATTTGAAAAATCTGATTTTTTTTTCATGGACTATTACACACGGAATCAGGAAAAGGATTTTTTTCACCTGGACTATTACCCACAGTATCAGGAAAATCAGATTTTTTTCACCCAAGACTTTATTCACGGTATCAGAAAAATCCGATTTTTTTCACCCTGGACTTTACTCAGGCTATAAGGAAAATCGGATTGTTTTTTCACCTGGACTTTACTCATGGTATCAGGAAAATTGGACTTTTTTTCAACTGGACTATTACCCACGGTATCAGGAAAATCTTTTTTTTTCCACCTAGAATATTACACACGGTTTCAGGAAAATCTTTTTTTTTCACCTTGACTATTACACACGGTATCAGGAAAATCGGATTTTTTTTTTCACCCTGGACTTTACTCAGGCTATAAGGAAAATCGGATTGTTTTTTCACCTGGACTTTACTCATGGTATCAGGAAAATTGGACTTTTTTTCAACTGGACTATTACCCACGGTATCAGGAAAATCTTTTTTTTTCCACCTAGAATATTACACACGGTTTCAGGAAAATCTTTTTTTTTCACCTTGACTATTACACACGGTATCAGGAAAATCGGATTTTTTTTTCACCCTGGACTTTACTCAGGCTATAAGGAAAATCTGATTTTTTTTCTCCTGGACTTTACTCATGGTATCAGGAAAATCAAACTTTTTTCACCATGGACTTTACTCACGGTAGCAGGAAAATCGGAATTTTTTCACCCACGTCTTTATTCACGGTATCAGGAAAATCCAATTTTTGTTCACCCAAGACTTTATTCATGGTATCATTAAAATCGGATTATTTTCACCCTGGACTTTACCCACGGGATTAGGAAAATCTGATTTTTTTTCACCTCGACTATTACCCACGGTAATTTGAAGAATCTGATTTTTTTTTTCATGGACTATTACACACGGTATCAGGAAAATCGGATTATTTTCAACCTGGACTTTACCCACGGTATCTGGAGAATCTGATTTTTTTCCCCTGGACTATTACCCACAGTATCAGGAAAATCTGATTATTTCACCTAGACTATTACCCACGGTTTCAGGAAAATCTATTTTGTTTTCACCTGGACTATTACACATGGTATGAGGAAAATCTTATTTTTTCACATCGACTATTACACATGGTATCAATAAAAGGATTTTTTTTCACCTGGACTATTACCCACAGTATCAGGAAAATCAGATTTTTTTCACCCAAGACTTTATTCACGGTATCAGGAAAATCCGATTTTTTCACCCTGGACTTTACTCACGGTATCAGGAAAATCTTATTGTTTTTTTTTCACCCTGGACTTTACTCACGGTATCAGGAAAATTGGACTTTTTTTCACCTGGACTATTACCCACGGTATCAGGAAAATCTTTTTTTTTCCACCTAGAATATTACACACGGTTTCAGGAAAATCTGATTTTTTCACCCAGACTATTACCCACGGTTTCAGGAAAATCTTTTTTTTTTCACCTAGACTATTACACACGGTATCAGGAAAATCGGATTTTTTTCACCCAAGACTTTATTCATGGTATCAGGAAAATTGGATTATTTTCACGCTGGACTTTACCCACGGTATCAGGAAAATCGGATTTTTTTTTTCACCCTGGACTTTACTCAGGCTATAAGGAAAATCTGATTTTTTTTCTCCTGGACTTTACTCATGGTATCAGGAAAATCAAACTTTTTTCACCATGGACTTTACTCACGGTAGCAGGAAAATCGGAATTTTTTCACCCACGTCTTTATTCACGGTATCAGGAAAATCCAATTTTTTTTCACCCAAGACTTTATTCATGGTATCATTAAAATCCGATTATTTTTTCACCCTGGATTTTATTCACGGTATCAGGAAAATCCGATTTCTTGACACCCTGGACTTAACTCACGGTATCAGGAAAATCTGATTTTTTTCACCCAAGACTTTATTCACGGTATCTGGAGAATCTGATTTTTTTTCCTGGACTTTACTCATGGTATCAGGAAAATCGGATTATTTTCACCCTGGACTTTACCCACGGGATTAGGAAAATCTGATTTTTTTTCACCTCGACTATTACCCACGGTAATTTGAAAAATCTGATTTTTTTTTCATGGACTATTACACACGGAATCAGGAAAAGGATTTTTTTCACCTGGACTATTACCCACGGTATCAGAAAAATCCGATTTTTTTTCACCCTGGACTTTACTCAGGCTATAAGGAAAATCGGATTGTTTTTTCACCTGGACTTTACTCATGGTATCAGGAAAATTGGACTTTTTTTCAACTGGACTATTACCCACGGTATCAGGAAAATCTTTTTTTTTCCACCTAGAATATTACACACGGTTTCAGGAAAATCTTTATTTTTCACCTTGACTATTACACACAGTATCAGGAAAATCGGATTTTTTTTTTCACCCTGGACTTTACTCAGGCTATAAGGAAAATCGGATTGTTTTTTCACCTGGACTTTACTCATGGTATCAGGAAAATTGGACTTTTTTTCAACTGGACTATTACCCACGGTATCAGGAAAATCTTTTTTTTCCACCTAGAATATTACACACGGTTTCAGGAAAATCTTTTTTTTTCACCTTGACTATTACACACGGTATCAGGAAAATCGGATTTTTTTTTTCACCCTGGACTTTACTCAGGCTATAAGGAAAATCTGATTTTTTTTTCTCCTGGACTTTACTCATGGAATCAGGAAAATCAAACTTTTTTCACCATGGACTTTACTCACGGTAGCAGGAAAATCGGAATTTTTTCACCCACGTCTTTATTCATGGTATCAGGAAAATCCAATTTTTTTTCACCCAAGACTTTATTCATGGTATCATTAAAATCGGATTATTTTCACCCTGGACTTTACCCACGGGATTAGGAAAATCTGATTTTTTTTCACCTCGACTATTACCCACGGTAATTTGAAGAATCTGATTTTTTTTTTTCATGGACTATTACACACGGTATCAGGAAAAGGATTTTTTTCACCTGGACTATTACCCACAGTATCAGGAAAATCAGATTTTTTTCACCCAAGACTTTATTCACGGTATCAGAAAAATCCGATTTTTTTCACCCTGGACTTTACTCAGGCTATAAGGAAAATCGGATTTTTTTTCACCTGGACTTTACTCATGGTATCAGGAAAATTGGACTTTTTTTCACCTGGACTATTACCCACGGTATCAGGAAAATCTTTTTTTTCCACCTAGAATATTACACACGGTTTCAGGAAAATCTTTTTTTTTCACCTTGACTATTACACACGGTATCAGGAAAATCGGATTATTTTCACCCAAGACTTTATTCATGGGATCAGGAAAATTGGATTATTTTCTCGCTGGACTTTACCCACGGTATCAGGAAAATCGGATTTTTTTTTCACCCTGGACTTTACTCAGGCTATAAGGAAAATTTGATTTTTTTTCTCCTGGACTTTACTCATGGTATCAGGAAAATCTGATTTTTTTCACCTGGTCTATTACACACAGTTTCAGGAAAATCAGATTTTTTTCACCCAAGACTTTATTCACGGTATCAGGAAAATCCGATTTTTTTCACCCTGGACTTTACTCACGGTATCAGGAAAATCTTATTTTTTTCACCCTGGACTTTACTCACGGTATCAGGAAAATCGGATTTTTTTCACCCTGGACTTTACTCAGGCTATAAGGAAAATCGGATTTTTTTTTCACCTAGACTTTACTCATGGTATCAGGAAAATTGGACTTTTTTTCACCTGGACTATTACCCACGGTATCAGGAAAATCTTTTTTTTTTCCACCTAGAATATTACACACGGTTTCAGGAAAATCTTTTTTTTTCACCTTGACTATTACACACGGTATCAGGAAAATTGGATTATTTTCACCCAAGACTTTATTCATGGGATCAGGAAAATTGGATTATTTTCACGCTGGACTTTACCCACGGTATCAGGAAAATCGGATTTTTTTTTTCACCCTGGACTTTACTCAGGCTATAAGGAAAATTTGATTTTTTTCCTCCTGGACTTTACTCATGGTATCAGGAAAATCTGATTTTTTTCACCTGGTCTATTACACACAGTTTCAGGAAAATCAGATTTTTTTCACCCAAGACTTTATTCACGGTATCAGGAAAATCCGATTTTTTTTCACCCTGGACTTTATTCATGGTATCATTAAAATCCGATTATTTTTTCACCCTGGAATTTATTCCCGGTATCAGGAAAATCCGATTTCTTGTCACCCTGGACTTAACTCACGGTATCAGGAAAATATGATTTTTTTCACCCAAGACTTTATTCACTGTATCTGGAGAATCTGATTTTTTTTCCTGGACTTTACTCATGGTATCAGGAAAATCGGATTATTTTCACCCTGGACTTTACCCACGGGATTAGGAAAATCTGATTTTTTTTCACCTCTACTATTACCCACGGTAATTTGAAGAATCTGATTTTTTTTCATGGACTATTACACACGGTATCAGGAAAAGGATTTTTTTCACCTGGACTATTACCCACAGTATCAGGAAAATCAGATTCTTTTCACCCAAGACTTTATTCACGGTATCAGAAAAATCCAATTTTTTTCACCCTGGACTTTACTCAGGCTATAAGGAAAATCGGATTTTTTTTTCACCTGGACTTTACTCATGGTATCAGGAAAATTGGACTTTTTTTCACCTGGACTATTACCCACGGAATCAGGAAAATCTTTTTTTTCCACCTAGAATATTACACACGGTATCAGGAAAATCGGATTTTTTTTTTCACCCTGGACTTTACTCAGGCTATAAGGAAAATCTGATTTTTTTTCTCCTGGACTTTACTCATGGTATCAGGAAAATCAAACTTTTTTCACCATGGACTTTACTCACGGTAGCAGGAAAATCGGAATTTTTTCACCCACGTCTTTATTCACGGTATCAGGAAAATCCAATTTTTTTTCACCCAAGACTTTATTCATGGTATCATTAAAATCCAATTATTTTTTCACCCTGGAATTTATTCACGGTATCAGGAAAATCCGATTTCTTGTCACCCTGGACTTAACTCACGGTATCAGGAAAATCTGATTTTTTTCACCCAAGACTTTATTCACGGTATCTGGAGAATCTGATTTTTTTTCCTGGACTTTACTCATGGTATCAGGAAAATCGGATTATTTTCACCCTGGACTTTACCCACGGGATTAGGAAAATCTGATTTTTTTTCACCTCGACTATTACCCACGGTAATTTGAAGAATCTGATTTTTTTTTCATGGACTATTACACACGGTATCAGGAAAAGGATTTTTTTCACCTGGACTATTACCCACAGTATCAGGAAAATCAGATTTTTTTCACCCAAGACTTTATTCACGGTATCAGAAAAATCCGATTTTTTTCACCCTGTACTTTACTCAGGCTATAAGGAAAATCGGATTTTTTTTTCACCTGGACTTTGCTCATGGTATCAGGAAAATTGGACTTTTTTTCACCTGGACTATTACCCACGGTATCAGGAAAATCTTTTTTTTTCCACCTAGAATATTACACACGGTTTCAGGAAAATCTGATTTTTTCACCTGGTCTATTACACACAGTATCAGGAAAATCAGATTTTTTTCACCCAAGACTTTATTCACGGTATCAGGAAAATCCGATTTTTTTTCACCCTGGACTTTACTCACTGTATCAGGAAAATCGGATTATTTTCACCCTGGACTTTACCCACGGTATCAGGAAAATCTGATTTTTTTCACCTGGTCTATTACACACAGTTTCAGGAAAATCAGATTTTTTTCACCCAAGACTTTATTCACGGTATCAGGAAAATCTGATTTTTTTCACCCTGGACTTTACTCACGGTATCAGGAAAATCTTATTTTTTTCACCCTGGACTTTACTCACGGTATCAGGAAAATCGGATTTTTTTCACCCTGGACTTTACTCAGGCTATAAGGAAAATCGGATTTTTTTTTCACCTGGACTTTACTCATGGTATCAGGAAAATTGGACTTTTTTTCACCTGGACTATTACCCACGGTATCAGGAAAATCGGATTTTTTTTTTCACCCTGGACTTTACTCAGGCTATAAGGAAAATCTGATTTTTTTTCTCCTGGACTTTACTCATGGTATCAGGAAAATCAAACTTTTTTCACCATGGACTTTACTCACGGTAGCAGGAAAATCGGAATTTTTTCACCCACGTCTTTATTCACGGTATCAGGAAAATCCAATTTTTTTTCACCCAAGACTTTATTCATGGTATCATTAAAATCCGATTATTTTTTCACCCTGGAATTTATTCACGGTATCAGGAAAATCCGATTTCTTGACACCCTGGACTTAACTCACGGTATCAGGAAAATCTGATTTTTTTCACCCAAGACTTTATTCACGGTATCTGGAGAATCTGATTTTTTTTCCTGGACTTTACTCATGGTATCAGGAAAATCGGATTATTTTCACCCTGGACTTTACCCACGGGATTAGGAAAATCTGATTTTTTTTCACCTCGACTATTACCCACGGTAATTTGAAAAATCTGATTTTTTTTTCATGGACTATTACACACGGAATCAGGAAAAGGATTTTTTTCACCTGGACTATTACCCACGGTATCAGAAAAATCCGATTTTTTTTCACCCTGGACTTTACTCAGGCTATAAGGAAAATCGGATTGTTTTTTCACCTGGACTTTACTCATGGTATCAGGAAAATTGGACTTTTTTTCAACTGGACTATTACCCACGGTATCAGGAAAATCTTTTTTTTTCCACCTAGAATATTACACACGGTTTCAGGAAAATCTTTTTTTTTCACCTTGACTATTACACACGGTATCAGGAAAATCGGATTTTTTTTTTCACCCTGGACTTTACTCAGGCTATAAGGAAAATCGGATTGTTTTTTCACCTGGACTTTACTCATGGTATCAGGAAAATTGGACTTTTTTTCAACTGGACTATTACCCACGGTATCAGGAAAATCTTTTTTTTCCACCTAGAATATTACACACGGTTTCAGGAAAATCTTTTTTTTTCACCTTGACTATTACACACGGTATCAGGAAAATCGGATTTTTTTTTTTCACCCTGGACTTTACTCAGGCTATAAGGAAAATCTGATTTTTTTTCTCCTGGACTTTACTCATGGTATCAGGAAAATCAAACTTTTTTCACCATGGACTTTACTCACGGTAGCAGGAAAATCGGAATTTTTTCACCCACGTCTTTATTCATGGTATCAGGAAAATCCAATTTTTTTTCACCCAAGACTTTATTCATGGTATCATTAAAATCGGATTATTTTCACCCTGGACTTTACCCACGGGATTAGGAAAATCTGATTTTTTTTCACCTCGACTATTACCCACGGTAATTTGAAGAATCTGATTTTTTTTTTTTCATGGACTATTACACACGGTATCAGGAAAAGGATTTTTTTCACCTGGACTATTACCCACAGTATCAGGAAAATCAGATTTTTTTCACCCAAGACTTTATTCACGGTATCAGAAAAATCCGATTTTTTTCACCCTGGACTTTACTCAGGCTATAAGGAAAATCGGATTTTTTTTCACCTGGACTTTACTCATGGTATCAGGAAAATTGGACTTTTTTTCACCTGGACTATTACCCACGGTATCAGGAAAATCTTTTTTTTCCACCTAGAATATTACACACGGTTTCAGGAAAATCTTTTTTTTTCACCTTGACTATTACACACGGTATCAGGAAAATCGGATTATTTTCACCCAAGACTTTATTCATGGGATCAGGAAAATTGGATTATTTTCTCGCTGGACTTTACCCACGGTATCAGGAAAATCGGATTTTTTTTTCACCCTGGACTTTACTCAGGCTATAAGGAAAATTTGATTTTTTTTCTCCTGGACTTTACTCATGGTATTAGGAAAATCTGATTTTTTTCACCTGGTCTATTACACACAGTTTCAGGAAAATCAGATTTTTTTCACCCAAGACTTTATTCACGGTATCAGGAAAATCCGATTTTTTTCACCCTGGACTTTACTCACGGTATCAGGAAAATCTTATTTTTTTCACCCTGGACTTTACTCACGGTATCAGGAAAATCGGATTTTTTTCACCCTGGACTTTACTCAGGCTATAAGGAAAATCGGATTTTTTTTTCACCTAGACTTTACTCATGGTATCAGGAAAATTGGACTTTTTTTCACCTGGACTATTACCCACAGTATCAGGAAAATCTTTTTTTTTTCCACCTAGAATATTACACACGGTTTCAGGAAAATCTTTTTTTTTTCACCTTGACTATTACACACGGTATCAGGAAAATTGGATTATTTTCACCCAAGACTTTATTCATGGGATCAGGAAAATTGGATTATTTTCACGCTGGACTTTACCCACGGTATCAGGAAAATCGGATTTTTTTTTTCACCCTGGACTTTACTCAGGCTATAAGGAAAATTTGATTTTTTTTCTCCTGGACTTTACTCATGGTATCAGGAAAATCTGATTTTTTTCACCTGGTCTATTACACACAGTTTCAGGAAAATCAGATTTTTTTCACCCAAGACTTTATTCACGGTATCAGGAAAATCCGATTTTTTTTCACCCTGGACTTTATTCATGGTATCATTAAAATCCGATTATTTTTTCACCCTGGAATTTATTCACGGTATCAGGAAAATCCGATTTCTTGTCACCCTGGACTTAACTCACGGTATCAGGAAAATATGATTTTTTTCACCCAAGACTTTATTCACGGTATCTGGAGAATCTGATTTTTTTTCCTGGACTTTACTCATGGTATCAGGAAAATCGGATTATTTTCACCCTGGACTTTACCCACGGGATTAGGAAAATCTGATTTTTTTTCACCTCTACTATTACCCACGGTAATTTGAAGAATCTGATTTTTTTTCATGGACTATTACACACGGTATCAGGAAAAGGATTTTTTTCACCTGGACTATTACCCACAGTATCAGGAAAATCAGATTTTTTTCACCCAAGACTTTATTCACGGTATCAGAAAAATCCAATTTTTTTCACCCTGGACTTTACTCAGGCTATAAGGAAAATCGGATTTTTTTTTCACCTGGACTTTACTCATGGTATCAGGAAAATTGGACTTTTTTTCACCTGGACTATTACCCACGGAATCAGGAAAATCTTTTTTTTCCACCTAGAATATTACACACGGTATCAGGAAAATCGGATTTTTTTTTTCACCCTGGACTTTACTCAGGCTATAAGGAAAATCTGATTTTTTTTCTCCTGGACTTTACTCATGGTATCAGGAAAATCAAACTTTTTTCACCATGGACTTTACTCACGGTAGCAGGAAAATCGGAATTTTTTCACCCACGTCTTTATTCACGGTATCAGGAAAATCCAATTTTTTTTCACCCAAGACTTTATTCATGGTATCATTAAAATCCAATTATTTTTTCACCCTGGAATTTATTCACGGTATCAGGAAAATCCGATTTCTTGTCACCCTGGACTTAACTCACGGTATCAGGAAAATCTGATTTTTTTCACCCAAGACTTTATTCACGGTATCTGGAGAATCTGATTTTTTTTCCTGGACTTTACTCATGGTATCAGGAAAATCGGATTATTTTCACCCTGGACTTTACCCACGGGATTAGGAAAATCTGATTTTTTTTCACCTCGACTATTACCCACGGTAATTTGAAGAATCTGATTTTTTTTTCATGGACTATTACACACGGTATCAGGAAAAGGATTTTTTTCACCTGGACTATTACCCACAGTATCAGGAAAATCAGATTTTTTTCACCCAAGACTTTATTCACGGTATCAGAAAAATCCGATTTTTTTCACCCTGTACTTTACTCAGGCTATAAGGAAAATCGGATTTTTTTTTCACCTGGACTTTGCTCATGGTATCAGGAAAATTGGACTTTTTTTCACCTGGACTATTACCCACGGTATCAGGAAAATCTTTTTTTTTCCACCTAGAATATTACACACGGTTTCAGGAAAATCTGATTTTTTCACCTGGTCTATTACACACAGTATCAGGAAAATCAGATTTTTTTCACCCAAGACTTTATTCACGGTATCAGGAAAATCCGATTTTTTTTCACCCTGGACTTTACTCACTGTATCAGGAAAATCGGATTATTTTCACCCTGGACTTTACCCACGGTATCAGGAAAATCTGATTTTTTTCACCTGGTCTATTACACACAGTTTCAGGAAAATCAGATTTTTTTCACCCAAGACTTTATTCACGGTATCAGGAAAATCCGATTTTTTTCACCCTGGACTTTACTCACGGTATCAGGAAAATCTTATTTTTTTCACCCTGGACTTTACTCACGGTATCAGGAAAATCGGATTTTTTTCACCCTGGACTTTACTCAGGCTATAAGGAAAATCGGATTTTTTTTTCACCTGGACTTTACTCATGGTATCAGGAAAATTGGACTTTTTTTCACCTGGACTATTACCCACGGTATCAGGAAAATCTTTTTTTTTTCCACCTAGAATATTACACACGGTTTCAGGAAAATCTTTTTTTTTCACCTTGACTATTACACACGGTATCAGGAAAATCGGATTATTTTCACCCAAGACTTTATTCATGGGATCAGGAAAATTGGATTATTTTCACGCTGGACTTTACCCACGGTATCAGGAAAATCGGATTTTTTTTTCACCCTGGACTTTACTCAGGCTATAAGGAAAATTTGATTTTTTTTCTCCTGGACTTTACTCATGGTATCAGGAAAATCTGATTTTTTTCACCTGGTCTATTACACACAGTTTCAGGAAAATCAGATTTTTTTCACCCAAGACTTTATTCACGGTATCAGGAAAATCCGATTTTTTTTCACCCTGGACTTTATTCATGGTATCATTAAAATCCGATTATTTTTTCACCCTGGAATTTATTCACGGTATCAGGAAAATCCGATTTCTTGTCACCCTGGACTTAACTCACGGTATCAGGAAAATCTGATTTTTTTCACCCAAGACTTTATTCACGGTATCTGGAGAATCTGATTTTTTTTCCTGGACTTTACTCATGGTATCAGGAAAATCGGATTATTTTCACCCTGGACTTTACTCAGGCTATAAGGAAAATCGGATTTTTTTTTCACCAGGACTTTACTCATGGTATCAGGAAAATTGGACTTTTTTTCACCTGGACTATTACCCACGGAATCAGGAAAATCTTTTTTTTTCCACCTAGAATATTACACACGGTATCAGGAAAATCGGATTTTTTTTTTTCACCCTGGACTTTACTCAGGCTATAAGGAAAATCTGATTTTTTTCACCCAAGACTTTATTCACGGTATCTGGAGAATCTGATTTTTTTTCCTGGACTTTACTCATGGTAGCAGGAAAATCGGAATTTTTTCACCCACGTCTTTATTCACGGTATCAGGAAAATCCAATTTTTTTTCACCCAAGACTTTATTCATGGTATCATTAAAATCCAATTATTTTTTCACCCTGGAATTTATTCACGGTATCAGGAAAATCCGATTTCTTGTCACCCTGGACTTAACTCACGGTATCAGGAAAATCTGATTTTTTTCACCCAAGACTTTATTCACGGTATCTGGAGAATCTGATTTTTTTTCCTGGACTTTACTCATGGTATCAGGAAAATCGGATTATTTTCACCCTGGACTTTACCCACGGGATTAGGAAAATCTGATTTTTTTTCACCTCGACTATTACCCACGGTAATTTGAAGAATCTGATTTTTTTTTCATGGACTATTACACACGGTATCAGGAAAAGGATTTTTTTCACCTGGACTATTACCCACAGTATCAGGAAAATCAGATTTTTTTCACCCAAGACTTTATTCACGGTATCAGAAAAATCCGATTTTTTTCACCCTGTACTTTACTCAGGCTATAAGGAAAATCGGATTTTTTTTTCACCTGGACTTTGCTCATGGTATCAGGAAAATTGGACTTTTTTTCACCTGGACTATTACCCACGGTATCAGGAAAATCTTTTTTTTTCCACCTAGAATATTACACACGGTTTCAGGAAAATCTGATTTTTTCACCTGGTCTATTACACACAGTATCAGGAAAATCAGATTTTTTTCACCCAAGACTTTATTCACGGTATCAGGAAAATCCGATTTTTTTCACCCTGGACTTTACTCACTGTATCAGGAAAATCGGATTATTTTCACCCTGGACTTTACCCACGGTATCAGGAAAATCTGATTTTTTTCACCTGGTCTATTACACACAGTTTCAGGAAAATCAGATTTTTTTCACCCAAGACTTTATTCACGGTATCAGGAAAATCCGATTTTTTTCACCCTGGACTTTACTCACGGTATCAGGAAAATCTTATTTTTTTCACCCTGGACTTTACTCACGGTATCAGGAAAATCGGATTTTTTTCACCCTGGACTTTACTCAGGCTATAAGGAAAATCGGATTTTTTTTTCACCTGGACTTTACTCATGGTATCAGGAAAATTGGACTTTTTTTCACCTGGACTATTACCCACGGTATCAGGAAAATCTTTTTTTTTTCCACCTAGAATATTACACACGGTTTCAGGAAAATCTTTTTTTTTTCACCTTGACTATTACACACGGTATCAGGAAAATCGGATTATTTTCACCCAAGACTTTATTCATGGGATCAGGAAAATTGGATTATTTTCACGCTGGACTTTACCCACGGTATCAGGAAAATCGGATTTTTTTTTCACCCTGGATTTTACTCAGGCTATAAGGAAAATTTGATTTTTTTTCTCCTGGACTTTACTCATGGTATCAGGAAAATCTGATTTTTTTCACCTGGTCTATTACACACAGTTTCAGGAAAATCAGATTTTTTTCACCCAAGACTTTATTCACGGTATCAGGAAAATCCGATTTTTTTTCACCCTGGACTTTATTCATGGTATCATTAAAATCCGATTATTTTTTCACCCTGGAATTTATTCACGGTATCAGGAAAATCCGATTTCTTGTCACCCTGGACTTAACTCACGGTATCAGGAAAATCTGATTTTTTTCACCCAAGACTTTATTCACGGTGTCTGGAGAATCTGATTTTTTTTCCTGGACTTTACTCATGGTATCAGGAAAATCGGATTATTTTCACCCTGGACTTTACTCAGGCTATAAGGAAAATCTGATTTTTTTTTCACCTGGACTTTACTCATGGTATCAGGAAAATTGGACTTTTTTTCACCTGGACTATTACCCACGGAATCAGGAAAATCTTTTTTTTTCCACCTAGAATATTACACACGGTATCAGGAAAATCGGATTTTTTTTTTTCACCCTGGACTTTACTCAGGCTATAAGGAAAATCTGATTTTTTTCACCCAAGACTTTATTCACGGTATCTGGAGAATCTGATTTTTTTTCCTGGACTTTACTCATGGTATCAGGAAAATCGGATTATTTTCACCCTGGACTTTACCCACGGGATTAGGAAAATCTGATTTTTTTTCACCTCGACTATTACCCACGGTAATTTGAAGAATCTGATTTTTTTTCATGGACTATTACACACGGTATCAGGAAAAGGATTTTTTTCACCTGGACTATTACCCACAGTATCAGGAAAATCAGATTTTTTTCACCCAAGACTTTATTCACGGTATCAGGAAAATCCAATTTTTTTTCACCCAAGACTTTATTCATGGTATCATTAAAATCCAATTATTTTTTCACCCTGGAATTTATTCACGGTATCAGGAAAATCCGATTTCTTGTCACCCTGGACTTAACTCACGGTATCAGGAAAATCTGATTTTTTTCACCCAAGACTTTATTCACGGTATCTGGAGAATCTGATTTTTTTTCCTGGACTTTACTCATGGTATCAGGAAAATCGGATTATTTTCACCCTGGACTTTACCCACGGGATTAGGAAAATCTGATTTTTTTTCACCTCGACTATTACCCACGGTAATTTGAAGAATCTGATTTTTTTTTCATGGACTATTACACACGGTATCAGGAAAAGGATTTTTTTCACCTGGACTATTACCCACAGTATCAGGAAAATCAGATTTTTTTCACCCAAGACTTTATTCACGGTATCAGAAAAATCCGATTTTTTTCACCCTGTACTTTACTCAGGCTATAAGGAAAATCGGATTTTTTTTTCACCTGGACTTTGCTCATGGTATCAGGAAAATTGGACTTTTTTTCACCTGGACTATTACCCACGGTATCAGGAAAATCTTTTTTTTTCCACCTAGAATATTACACACGGTTTCAGGAAAATCTGATTTTTTCACCTGGTCTATTACACACAGTATCAGGAAAATCAGATTTTTTTCACCCAAGACTTTATTCACGGTATCAGGAAAATCCGATTTTTTTTCACCCTGGACTTTACTCACTGTATCAGGAAAATCGGATTATTTTCACCCTGGACTTTACCCACGGTATCAGGAAAATCTGATTTTTTTCACCTGGTCTATTACACACAGTTTCAGGAAAATCAGATTTTTTTCACCCAAGACTTTATTCACGGTATCAGGAAAATCCGATTTTTTTCACCCTGGACTTTACTCACGGTATCAGGAAAATCTTATTTTTTTCACCCTGGACTTTACTCACGGTATCAGGAAAATCGGATTTTTTTCACCCTGGACTTTACTCAGGCTATAAGGAAAATCGGATTTTTTTTTCACCTGGACTTTACTCATGGTATCAGGAAAATTGGACTTTTTTTCACCTGGACTATTACCCACGGTATCAGGAAAATCTTTTTTTTTTCCACCTAGAATATTACACACGGTTTCAGGAAAATCTTTTTTTTTTCACCTTGACTATTACACACGGTATCAGGAAAATCGGATTATTTTCACCCAAGACTTTATTCATGGGATCAGGAAAATTGGATTATTTTCACGCTGGACTTTACCCACGGTATCTGGAAAATCGGATTTTTTTTTCACCCTGGATTTTACTCAGGCTATAAGGAAAATTTGATTTTTTTTCTCCTGGACTTTACTCATGGTATCAGGAAAATCTGATTTTTTTCACCTGGTCTATTACACACAGTTTCAGGAAAATCAGATTTTTTTCACCCAAGACTTTATTCACGGTATCAGGAAAATCCGATTTTTTTTCACCCTGGACTTTATTCATGGTATCATTAAAATCCGATTATTTTTTCACCCTGGAATTTATTCACGGTATCAGGAAAATCCGATTTCTTGTCACCCTGGACTTAACTCACGGTATCAGGAAAATCTGATTTTTTTCACCCAAGACTTTATTCACGGTATCTGGAGAATCTGATTTTTTTTCCTGGACTTTACTCATGGTATCAGGAAAATCGGATTATTTTCACCCTGGACTTTACTCAGGCTATAAGGAAAATCTGATTTTTTTTTCACCTGGACTTTACTCATGGTATCAGGAAAATTGGACTTTTTTTCACCTGGACTATTACCCACGGAATCAGGAAAATCTTTTTTTTTCCACCTAGAATATTACACACGGTATCAGGAAAATCGGATTTTTTTTTTTCACCCTGGACTTTACTCAGGCTATAAGGAAAATCTGATTTTTTTTCTCCTGGACTTTACTCATGGTATCAGGAAAATCAAACTTTTTTCACCATGGACTTTACTCACGGTAGCAGGAAAATCGGAATTTTTTCACCCACGTCTTTATTCACGGTATCAGGAAAATCCAATTTTTTTTCACCCAAGACTTTATTCATGGTATCATTAAAATCCAATTATTTTTTCACCCTGGAATTTATTCACGGTATCAGGAAAATCCGATTTCTTGTCACCCTGGACTTAACTCACGGTATCAGGAAAATCTGATTTTTTTCACCCAAGACTTTATTCACGGTATCTGGAGAATCTGATTTTTTTTCCTGGACTTTACTCATGGTATCAGGAAAATCGGATTATTTTCACCCTGGACTTTACCCACGGGATTAGGAAAAGCTGATTTTTTTTCACCTCGACTATTACCCACGGTAATTTGAAGAATCTGATTTTTTTTTCATGGACTATTACACACGGTATCAGGAAAAGGATTTTTTTCACCTGGACTATTACCCACAGTATCAGGAAAATCAGATTTTTTTCACCCAAGACTTTATTCACGGTATCAGAAAAATCCGATTTTTTTCACCCTGTACTTTACTCAGGCTATAAGGAAAATCGGATTTTTTTTTCACCTGGACTTTGCTCATGGTATCAGGAAAATTGGACTTTTTTTCACCTGGACTATTACCCACGGTATCAGGAAAATCTTTTTTTTCCACCTAGAATATTACACACGGTTTCAGGAAAATCTGATTTTTTCACCTGGTCTATTACACACAGTATCAGGAAAATCAGATTTTTTTCACCCAAGACTTTATTCACGGTATCAGGAAAATCCGATTTTTTTTCACCCTGGACTTTACTCACTGTATCAGGACAATCGGATTATTTTCACCCTGGACTTTACCCACGGTATCAGGAAAATCTGATTTTTTTCACCTGGTCTATTACACACAGTTTCAGGAAAATCAGATTTTTTTCACCCAAGACTTTATTCACGGTATCAGGAAAATCCGATTTTTTTCACCCTGGACTTTACTCACGGTATCAGGAAAATCTTATTTTTTTCACCCTGGACTTTACTCACGGTATCAGGAAAATCGGATTTTTTTCACCCTGGACTTTACTCAGGCTATAAGGAAAATCGGATTTTTTTTTCACCTGGACTTTACTCATGGTATCAGGAAAATTGGACTTTTTTTCACCTGGACTATTACCCACGGTATCAGGAAAATCTTTTTTTTTCCACCTAGAATATTACACACGGTTTCAGGAAAATCTTTTTTTTTCACCTTGACTATTACACACGGTATCAGGAAAATCGGATTATTTTCACCCAAGACTTTATTCATGGGATCAGGAAAATTGGATTATTTTCACGCTGGACTTTACCCACGGTATCAGGAAAATCGGATTTTTTTCCACCCTGGACTTTACTCAGGCTATAAGGAAAATTTGATTTTTTTTCTCCTGGACTTTACTCATGGTATCAGGAAAATCTGATTTTTTTCACCTGGTCTATTACACACAGTTTCAGGAAAATCAGATTTTTTTCACCCAAGACTTTATTCACGGTATCAGGAAAATCCGATTTTTTTTCACCCTGGACTTTACTCACTGTATCAGGAAAATCGGATTATTTTCACCCTGGACTTTACCCACGGTATCAGGAAAATCTGATTTTCTTCACCTGGAATATTACCCACAGTATCAGGAAAATCGGAATTTTTCACCCAAGACTTTATTCACGGTATCATGAAAATACTTTTTTTTTTCACCCTGGACTTTACTCACGGTATCAGGAAAATCGGATTTTTTTCACCCTGGACTTTACTCAGGCTATAAGGAAAATTGGATTTTTTTTCACCTGGACTTTACTCATGGTATCAGAAACATTGGAATTTTTTTCACCTGGACTATTACCCACGGTATCAGGAAAATCTTTTTTTTTTCACCTAGAATATTACACACAGTTTCAGGAAAATCTGATTTTTTTCACCCTGGACTTTACTCACAGTATCAGGAAAATCAAACTTTTTTCACCATGGACTTTACTCACGGTTGCAGGAAAATCGGAATTTTTTCACCCACGACTTTATTCACGCTATTAGGAAAATCCAATTTTTTTTTTCAACCAAGACTTTATTCATG
The DNA here is from genome assembly GCA_035047305.1 of Bradypodion pumilum. Taxonomy (NCBI): domain Eukaryota; kingdom Metazoa; phylum Chordata; class Lepidosauria; order Squamata; family Chamaeleonidae; genus Bradypodion; species Bradypodion pumilum. Next base: position 249,013,365 of record JAWDJD010000002.1, read on the forward strand.
GTATCATTAAAATCCGATTTTTTTTCACCCTGCAATTTATTCACGGTATCAGGAAAATCCGATTTCTTGTCACCCTGGACTTAACTCACGGTATCAGGAAAATCTGATTTTTTTCACCCAAGACTTTATTCACGGTATCTGGAGAATCTGATTTTTTTTCCTGGACTTTACTCATGGTATCAGGAAAATCGGATTATTTTCACCCTGGATTTTACCCATGGGATTAGGAAAATCTGATTTTTTTTCACCTCGACTATTACCCACGGTAATTTGAAGAATCTGATTTTTTTTCCTGGACTATTACCCACGGTATCAGGAAAATCGGATTATTTTCAACCTGGACTTTACCCACGGTATATGGAGAATCTGATTTTTCCCCTGGACTATTACCCACAGTATCAGGAAAATCTGATTTTTTCACCTAGACTATTACCCACGGTTTCAGGAAAATCTTTTTTGTTTTCACCTGGACTATTACCCACAGTATCAGGAAAATCAGTTATTTTCCACCCAAGACTTTATTCATGGTATCAGGAAAATTGGATTATTTTCACGCTGGACTTTACCCACGGTATCAGGAAAATCAGATTTTTTTTTTCACCCTGGACTTTACTCAGGCTATAAGGAAAATCTGATTTTTTTTCTCCTGGACTTTACTCATGGTATCAGGAAAATCTGATTTTTTCACCTGGTCTATTACACACAGTATCAGGAAAATCAGATTTTTTTCACCCAAGACTTTATTCACGGTATCAGGAAAATCCGATTTTTTTTCACCCTGGACTTTACTCACTGTATCAGGAAAATCGGATTATTTTCACCCTGGACTTTACCCACGGTATCAGGAAAATCTGATTTTCTTCACCTGGAATATTACCCACAGTATCAGGAAAATCGGATTTTTTCACACAAGACTTTATTCACGGTATCATGAAAATCTGATTTTTTTTCCACCGTGGACTTTACCCAAGGTATCTGGAAAATCTGATTTTTTTCACCCTGGATAATTACCCACGGTAACTGGAAAATCTGCTTTTTTCCCTGGACTATTACCCACAGTATCAGGAAAATCTATTTTTTCACTTGGACTTTACTCACGGTATCAGGAAAATCTGATTTCTTTCACCCTGGACTTTCCTCATGGTATCAGGAAAATCGATCTTTTTTTCACCCAAGACTTTATTCCCGGTATCAGGAAAATTTGATTTTTTTCACCCTGGACTTTAGTCACGGTATCAGGAAAATCGGATTTTTTTTTTCACCCTGGACTTTACTCAGGCTATAAGGAAAATCTGATTTTTTTTTCTCCTGGACTTTACTCATGGTATCAGGAAAATCAAACTTTTTTCACCATGGACTTTACTCACGGTAGCAGGAAAATCGGAATTTTTTCACCCACGTCTTTATTCACGGTATCAGGAAAATCCAATTTTTTTTCACCCAAGACTTTATTCATGGTATCATTAAAATCCGATTATTTTTTCACCCTGGAATTTATTCACGGTATCAGGAAAATCCGATTTCTTGACACCCTGGACTTAACTCACGGTATCAGGAAAATCTGATTTTTTTCACCCAAGACTTTATTCATGGTATCTGGAGAATCTGATTTTTTTTCCTGGACTTTACTCATGGTATCAGGAAAATCGGATTATTTTCACCCTGGACTTTACCCACGGGATTAGGAAAATCTGATTTTTTTTCACCTCGACTATTACCCACGGTAATTTGAAAAATCTGATTTTTTTTTTCATGGACTATTACACACGGAATCAGGAAAAGGATTTTTTTCAACTGGACTATTACCCACGGTATCAGAAAAATCCGATTTTTTTCACCCTGGACTTTACTCAGGCTATAAGGAAAATCGGATTGTTTTTTCACCTGGACTTTACTCATGGTATCAGGAAAATTGGACTTTTTTTCAACTGGACTATTACCCACGGTATCAGGAAAATCTTTTTTTTTCACCTTGACTATTACACACGGTATCAGGAAAATCGGATTTTTTTTTTCACCCTGGAGTTTACTCAGGCTATAAGGAAAATCGGATTGTTTTTTCACCTGGACTTTACTCATGGTATCAGGAAAATTGGACTTTTTTTCAACTGGACTATTACCCACGGTATCAGGAAAATCTTTTTTTTCCACCTAGAATATTACACACGGTTTCAGGAAAATCTTTTTTTTTCACCTTGACTATTACACACGGTATCAGGAAAATCGGATTTTTTTTTTCACCCTGGACTTTACTCAGGCTATAAGGAAAATCTGATTTTTTTTCTCCTGGACTTTACTCATGGTATCAGGAAAATCAAACTTTTTTCACCATGGACTTTACTCACGGTAGCAGGAAAATCGGAATTTTTTCACCCACGTCTTTATTCATGGTATCAGGAAAATCCAATTTTTTTTCACCCAAGACTTTATTCATGGTATCATTAAAATCGGATTATTTTCACCCTGGACTTTACCCACGGGATTAGGAAAATCTGATTTTTTTTCACCTCGACTATTACCCACGGTAATTTGAAGAATCTGATTTTTTTTTTCATGGACTATTACACACGGTATCAGGAAAAGGATTTTTTTCACCTGGACTATTACCCACAGTATTAGGAAAATCAGATTTTTTTCACCCAAGACTTTATTCACGGTATCAGAAAAATCCGATTTTTTTCACCCTGGACTTTACTCAGGCTATAAGGAAAATCGGATTTTTTTTCACCTGGACTTTACTCATGGTATCAGGAAAATTGGACTTTTTTTCACCTGGACTATTACCCACGGTATCAGGAAAATCTTTTTTTTCCACCTACAATATTACACACGGTTTCAGGAAAATCTTTTTTTTTCACCTTGACTGTTACACACGGTATCAGGAAAATCGGATTATTTTCACCCAAGACTTTATTCATGGGATCAGGAAAATTGGATTATTTTCTCGCTGGACTTTACCCACGGTATCAGGAAAATCGGATTTTTTTTTCACCCTGGACTTTACTCAGGCTATAAGGAAAATTTGATTTTTTTTCTCCTGGACTTTACTCAGGCTATAAGGAAAATCTGATTTTTTTCACCCAAGACTTTATTCACGGTATCTGGAGAATCTGATTTTTTTTCCTGGACTTTACTCATGGTATCAGGAAAATCGGATTATTTTCACCCTGGACTTTACCCACGGGATTAGGAAAATCTGATTGTCCATAGGGTCGCAAAGGGTCGGAATCGACTGTGCGACTGAACAACAAAAAACAAAATTACCCACGGTAATTTGAAAAATCTGATTTTTTTTTTCATGGACTATTACACACGGAATCAGGAAAAGGATTTTTTTCAACTGGACTATTACCCACGGTATCAGAAAAATCCGATTTTTTTCACCCTGGACTTTACTCAGGCTATAAGGAAAATCGGATTGTTTTTTCACCTGGACTTTACTCATGGTATCAGGAAAACTGGACTTTTTTTCAACTGGACTATTACCCACGGTATCAGGAAAATCTTTTTTTTTCACCTTGACTATTACACACGGTATCAGGAAAATCGGATTTTTTTTTTCACCCTGGACTTTACTCAGGCTATAAGGAAAATCGGATTGTTTTTTCACCTGGACTTTACTCATGGTATCAGGAAAATTGGACTTTTTTTCAACTGGACTATTACCCACGGTATCAGGAAAATCTTTTTTTTCCACCTAGAATATTACACACGGTTTCAGGAAAATCTTTTTTTTTTCACCTTGACTATTACACACGGTATCAGGAAAATCGGATTTTTTTTTTCACCCTGGACTTTACTCAGGCTATAAGGAAAATCTGATTTTTTTTCTCCTGGACTTTACTCATGGTATCAGGAAAATCAAACTTTTTTCACCATGGACTTTACTCACGGTAGCAGGAAAATCGGAATTTTTTCACCCACGTCTTTATTCATGGTATCAGGAAAATCCAATTTTTTTTCACCCAAGACTTTATTCATGGTATCATTAAAATCGGATTATTTTCACCCTGGACTTTACCCACGGGATTAGGAAAATCTGATTTTTTTTCACCTCGACTATTACCCACGGTAATTTGAAGAATCTGATTTTTTTTTTCATGGACTATTACACACGGTATCAGGAAAAGGATTTTTTTCACCTGGACTATTACCCACAGTATCAGGAAAATCAGATTTTTTTCACCCAAGACTTTATTCACGGTATCAGAAAAATCCGATTTTTTTCACCCTGGACTTTACTCAGGCTATAAGGAAAATCGGATTTTTTTTCACCTGGACTTTACTCATGGTATCAGGAAAATTGGACTTTTTTTCACCTGGACTATTACCCACGGTATCAGGAAAATCTTTTTTTTCCACCTAGAATATTACACACGGTTTCAGGAAAATCTTTTTTTTTCACCTTGACTATTACACACGGTATCAGGAAAATCGGATTATTTTCACCCAAGACTTTATTCATGGGATTAGGAAAATTGGATTATTTTCTCGCTGGACTTTACCCACGGTATCAGGAAAATCGGATTTTTTTTTCACCCTGGACTTTACTCAGGCTATAAGGAAAATTTGATTTTTTTTCTCCTGGACTTTACTCATGGTATCAGGAAAATCTGATTTTTTTCACCTGGTCTATTACACACAGTTTCAGGAAAATCAGATTTTTTTCACCCAAGACTTTATTCACGGTATCAGGAAAATCCGATTTTTTTCACCCTGGACTTTACTCACGGTATCAGGAAAATCTTATTTTTTTCACCCTGGACTTTACTCACGGTATCAGGAAAATCGGATTTTTTTCACCCTGGACTTTACTCAGGCTATAAGGAAAATCGGATTTTTTTTTCACCTAGACTTTACTCATGGTATCAGGAAAATTGGACTTTTTTTCACCTGGACTATTACCCACGGTATCAGGAAAATCTTTTTTTTTTCCACCTAGAATATTACACACGGTTTCAGGAAAATCTTTTTTTTTCACCTTGACTATTACACACGGTATCAGGAAAATTGGATTATTTTCACCCAAGACTTTATTCATGGGATCAGGAAAATTGGATTATTTTCACGCTGGACTTTACCCACGGTATCAGGAAAATCGGATTTTTTTTTCACCCTGGACTTTACTCAGGCTATAAGGAAAATTTGATTTTTTTTCTCCTGGACTTTCCTCATGGTATCAGGAAAATCTGATTTTTTTCACCTGGTCTATTACACACAGTTTCAGGAAAATCAGATTTTTTTCACCCAAGACTTTATTCACGGTATCAGGAAAATCCGATTTTTTTTCACCCTGGACTTTATTCATGGTATCATTAAAATCCGATTATTTTTTCACCCTGGAATTTATTCACGGTATCAGGAAAATCCGATTTCTTGTCACCCTGGACTTAACTCACGGTATCAGGAAAATATGATTTTTTTCACCCAAGACTTTATTCACGGTATCTGGAGAATCTGATTTTTTTTCCTGGACTTTACTCATGGTATCAGGAAAATCGGATTATTTTCACCCTGGACTTTACCCACGGGATTAGGAAAATCTGATTTTTTTCACCTCTACTATTACCCACGGTAATTTGAAGAATCTGATTTTTTTTCATGGACTATTACACACGGTATCAGGAAAGGGATTTTTTTCACCTGGACTATTACCCACAGTATCAGGAAAATCAGATTTTTTTCACCCAAGACTTTATTCACGGTATCAGAAAAATCCAATTTTTTTCACCCTGGACTTTACTCAGGCTATAAGGAAAATCGGATTTTTTTTTCACCTGGACTTTACTCATGGTATCAGGAAAATTGGACTTTTTTTCACCTGGACTATTACCCACGGAATCAGGAAAATCTTTTTTTTTCACCTAGAATATTACACACGGTATCAGGAAAATCGGATTTTTTTTTCACCCTGGACTTTACTCAGGCTATAAGGAAAATCTGATTTTTTTTCTCCTGGACTTTACTCATGGTATCAGGAAAATCAAACTTTTTTCACCATGGACTTTACTCACGGTAGCAGGAAAATCGGAATTTTTTCACCCACGTCTTTATTCACGGAATCAGGAAAATCCAATTTTTTTTCACCCAAGACTTTATTCATGGTATCATTAAAATCCAATTATTTTTTCACCCTGGAATTTATTCACGGTATCAGGAAAATCCGATTTCTTGTCACCCTGGACTTAACTCACGGTATCAGGAAAATCTGATTTTTTTCACCCAAGACTTTATTCACGGTATCTGGAGAATCTGATTTTTTTTCCTGGACTTTACTCATGGTATCAGGAAAATCGGATTATTTTCACCCTGGACTTTACCCACGGGATTAGGAAAATCTGATTTTTTTTCACCTCGACTATTACCCACGGTAATTTGAAGAATCTGATTTTTTTTTCATGGACTATTACACCCGGTATCAGGAAAAGGATTTTTTTCACCTGGACTATTACCCACAGTATCAGGAAAATCAGATTTTTTTCACCCAAGACTTTATTCACGGTATCAGAAAAATCCGATTTTTTTCACCCTGTACTTTACTCAGGCTATAAGGAAAATCGGATTTTTTTTTCACCTGGACTTTGCTCATGGTATCAGGAAAATTGGACTTTTTTTCACCTGGACTATTACCCACGGTATCAGGAAAATCTTTTTTTTTCCACCTAGAATATTACACACGGTTTCAGGAAAATCTGATTTTTTCACCTGGTCTATTACACACAGTATCAGGAAAATCAGATTATTTTCACCCAAGACTTTATTCACGGTATCAGGAAAATCCGATTTTTTTTCACCCTGGACTTTACTCACTGTATCAGGAAAATCGGATTATTTTCACCCTGGACTTTACCCACGGTATCAGGAAAATCTGATTTTTTTCACCTGGTCTATTACACACAGTTTCAGGAAAATCAGATTTTTTTCACCCAAGACTTTATTCACGGTATCAGGAAAATCCGATTTTTTTCACCCTGGACTTTACTTACGGTATCAGGAAAATCTTATTTTTTTCACCCTGGACTTTACTCACGGTATCAGGAAAATCGGATTTTTTTCACCCTGGACTTTACTCAGGCTATAAGGAAAATCGGATTTTTTTTTCACCTGGACTTTACTCATGGTATCAGGAAAATTGGACTTTTTTTCACCTGGACTATTACCCACGGTATCAGGAAAATCTTTTTTTTTCCACCTAGAATATTACACACGGTTTCAGGAAAATCTTTTTTTTTCACCTTGACTATTACACACGGTATCAGGAAAATCGGATTATTTTCACCCAAGACTTTATTCATGGGATCAGGAAAATTGGATTATTTTCACGCTGGACTTTACCCACGGTATCAGGAAAATCGGATTTTTTTCCACCCTGGACTTTACTCAGGCTATAAGGAAAATTTGATTTTTTTTCTCCTGGACTTTACTCATGGTATCAGGAAAATCTGATTTTTTTCACCTGGTCTATTACACACAGTTTCAGGAAAATCAGATTTTTTTCACCCAAGACTTTATTCACGGTATCAGGAAAATCCGATTTTTTTTCACCCTGGACTTTACTCACTGTATCAGGAAAATCGGATTATTTTCACCCTGGACTTTACCCACGGTATCAGGAAAATCTGATTTTCTTCACCTGGAATATTACCCACAGTATCAGGAAAATCGGAATTTTTCACCCAAGACTTTATTCACGGTATCATGAAAATACTTTTTTTTTCACCCTGGACTTTACTCACGGTATCAGGAAAATCGGATTTTTTTCACCCTGGACTTTACTCAGGCTATAAGGAAAATTGGATTTTTTTCACCTGGACTTTACCCATGGTATCAGGAAAATCTGATTTTTTCACCTAGACTATTACCCACGGTTTCAGGAAAATCTTTTTTTTTCACCTGGACTATTACCCATGGTATCAGGAAAATCTGATTTTTTCACCTAGACTATTACCCACGGTTTCAGGAAAATCTTTTTTTCCACCTAGAATATTACACACGGTATCAGGAAAATCAGATTTATTTCACATGGACTATTACCCACAGTATTTGGAAAATCTGACTTTTTTCACCTGGACTATTACCCACGGTATCTGGAAAATCTGATTTTTTTCACCCTGGACTATTACCCACGGTATCAGGAAAATCTATTTTTTTTCACTTGGACTTTGCTCACGTATCAGGAAAATTGGATTTTTTTCACCCAAGACTTTATTCACGGTATCAGGAAAATTCAATTTTTTTCACCTAGACTATTACCCATGGTATCAGGAAAATCGGATTTCTTTCACCCTGGACTTTACTCATGGTATCAGGAAAATCGAATTTTTTTCACCCAAGACTTTATTCACGGTATCAGGAAAATCTGATTTTTTTCACCCTGGACTTTAGTCACGGTATCAGGAAAATTGGATTTTTTTCACCCAAGACTTTATTCACGGTATCAGGAAAATCTGATTTTTTTCATCCAAGACTTTACTCATGGTATCAGGAAAATCCGATTTTTTTTTCACCCTGGACTTTACTCATGGTATCAGGAAAATCTGATTTTTTTCACCTGGACTATTACCCACGGTATCAGGAAAATCTGTTTTTTTTTTCACTTGGACTTTGCTCACGTATCAGGAAAATTGGATCTTTTTTCACCTGGACTATTACCCACAGTATCAGGAAAATCGGATTTTTTTCACCCTGGACTTTACTCATGGTATCGGGAAAATCAAATTTTTTTCACCCAAGACATTATTCACGGGTGCAGGAAAATCCAATTTTTTTCACCCTGGACTTTATTCACGGTATCAGGAAAATCCGGTTTATTTTCACTTTGGACTTAACTCACGGTATCAGAAAAATTGGATTATTTTCACCCAAGACTTTATTCACGGTATCATTAAAATCCGATTTTTTTCACCCTGGAATTTATTCACGGTATCAGGAAAATCCGATTTCTTGTCACCTGGACTTTACTCACGGTATCAGGAAAATCTGATTTTTTCACCCAAGACTTTATTCACGGAATCAGGAAAATTCGATTTTTTTTCACCCTGGACTTTAGTCACGGTATCAGGAAAATTGGATTTTTTTCACCCTGGACTTTACTCACGGTATCAGGAAAATCGGATTTTTTTCACCCTGGACTTTACTCAGGCTATAAGGAAAATCGGATTTTTTTTTCACCTGGACTTTACTCATGGTATCAGGAAAATTGGACTTTTTTTCACCTGGACTATTACCCACGGTATCAGGAAAATCTTTTTTTTTTCCACCTAGAATATTACACACGGTTTCAGGAAAATCTTTTTTTTTCACCTTGACTATTACACACGGTATCAGGAAAATCGGATTATTTTCACCCAAGACTTTATTCATGGGATCAGGAAAATTGGATTATTTTCACGCTGGACTTTACCCACGGTATCAGGAAAATCGGATTTTTTTTTCACCCTGGACTTTACTCAGGCTATAAGGAAAATTTGATTTTTTTTCTCCTGGACTTTACTCATGGTATCAGGAAAATCTGATTTTTTTCACCTGGTCTATTACACACAGTTTCAGGAAAATCAGATTTTTTTCACCCAAGACTTTATTCACGGTATCAGGAAAATCCGATTTTTTTTCACCCTGGACTTTATTCATGGTATCATTAAAATCCGATTATTTTTTCACCCTGGAATTTATTCACGGTATCAGGAAAATCCGATTTCTTGTCACCCTGGACTTAACTCACGGTATCAGGAAAATCTGATTTTTTTCACCCAAGACTTTATTCACGGTATCTGGAGAATCTGATTTTTTTTCCTGGACTTTACTCATGGTATCAGGAAAATCGGATTATTTTCACCCTGGACTTTACTCAGGCTATAAGGAAAATCGGATTTTTTTTTCACCTGGACTTTACTCATGGTATCAGGAAAATTGGACTTTTTTTCACCTGGACTATTACCCACGGAATCAGGAAAATCTTTTTTTTCCACCTAGAATATTACACACGGTATCAGGAAAATCGGATTTTTTTTTTCACCCTGGACTTTACTCAGGCTATAAGGAAAATCTGATTTTTTTTCTCCTGGACTTTACTCATGGTATCAGGAAAATCAAACTTTTTTCACCATGGACTTTACTCACGGTAGCAGGAAAATCGGAATTTTTTCACCCACGTCTTTATTCACGGAATCAGGAAAATCCAATTTTTTTTCACCCAAGACTTTATTCATGGTATCATTAAAATCCAATTATTTTTTCACCCTGGAATTTATTCACGGTATCAGGAAAATCCGATTTCTTGTCACCCTGGACTTAACTCACGGTATCAGGAAAATCTGATTTTTTTCACCCAAGACTTTATTCACGGTATCTGGAGAATCTGATTTTTTTTCCTGGACTTTACTCATGGTATCAGGAAAATCGGATTATTTTCACCCTGGACTTTACCCACGGGATTAGGAAAATCTGATTTTTTTTCACCTCGACTATTACCCACGGTAATTTGAAGAATCTGATTTTTTTTTCATGGACTATTACACACGGTATCAGGAAAAGGATTTTTTTCACCTGGACTATTACCCACAGTATCAGGAAAATCAGATTTTTTTCACCCAAGACTTTATTCACGGTATCAGAAAAATCCGATTTTTTTCACCCTGTACTTTACTCAGGCTATAAGGAAAATCGGATTTTTTTTTCACCTGGACTTTGCTCATGGTATCAGGAAAATTGGACTTTTTTTCACCTGGACTATTACCCACGGTATCAGGAAAATCTTTTTTTTTCCACCTAGAATATTACACACGGTTTCAGGAAAATCTGATTTTTTCACCTGGTCTATTACACACAGTATCAGGAAAATCAGATTTTTTTCACCCAAGACTTTATTCACGGCATCAGGAAAATCCGATTTTTTTTCACCCTGGACTTTACTCACTGTATCAGGAAAATCGGATTATTTTCACCCTGGACTTTACCCACGGTATCAGGAAAATCTGATTTTTTTCACCTGGTCTATTACACACAGTTTCAGGAAAATCAGATTTTTTTCACCCAAGACTTTATTCACGGTATCAGGAAAATCCGATTTTTTTCACCCTGGACTTTACTCACGGTATCAGGAAAATCTTATTTTTTTCACCCTGGACTTTACTCACGGTATCAGGAAAATCGGATTTTTTTCACCCTGGACTTTACTCAGGCTATAAGGAAAATCGGATTTTTTTTTCACCTGGACTTTACTCATGGTATCAGGAAAATTGGACTTTTTTTCACCTGGACTATTACCCACGGTATCAGGAAAATCTTTTTTTTTCCACCTAGAATATTACACACGGTTTCAGGAAAATCTTTTTTGTTTTCACCTGGACTATTACCCACAGTATCAGGAAAATCAGATATTTTCCACCCAAGACTTTATTCATGGTATCAGGAAAATTGGATTATTTTCACGCTGGACTTTACCCACGGTATCAGGAAAATCGGATTTTTTTTTTCACCCTGGACTTTACTCAGGCTATAAGGAAAATCTGATTTTTTTTCTCCTGGACTTTACTCATGGTATCAGGAAAATCTGATTTTTTTCACCTGGTCTATTACACACAGTTTCAGGAAAATCAGATTTTTTTCACCCAAGACTTTATTCACGGTATCAGGAAAATCCGATTTTTTTTCACCCTGGACTTTACTCACTGTATCAGGAAAATCGGATTATTTTCACCCTGGACTTTACCCACGGTATCAGGAAAATCTGATTTTCTTCACCTGGAATATTACCCACAGTATCAGGAAAATCGGAATTTTTCACCCAAGACTTTATTCACGGTATCATGAAAATACTTTTTTTTTTCACCCTGGACTTTACTCACGGTATCAGGAAAATCGGATTTTTTTCACCCTGGACTTTACTCAGGCTATAAGGAAAATTGGATTTTTTTTCACCTGGACTTTACCCATGGTATCAGGAAAATCTGATTTTTTCACCTAGACTATTACCCACGGTTTCAGGAAAATCTTTTTTTTTCACCTGGACTATTACCCATGGTATCAGGAAAATCTGATTTTTTCACCTAGACTATTACCCACGGTTTCAGGAAAATCTTTTTTTCCACCTAGAATATTACACACGGTATCAGGAAAATCAGATTTATTTCACATGGACTATTACCCACAGTATTTGGAAAATCTGACTTTTTTCACCTGGACTATTACCCACGGTATCTGGAAAATCTGATTTTTTTCACCCTGGACTATTACCCACGGTATCAGGAAAATCTATTTTTTTTCACTTGGACTTTGCTCACGTATCAGGAAAATTGGATTTTTTTCACCCAAGACTTTATTCACGGTATCAGGAAAATTCAATTTTTTTCACCTAGACTATTACCCATGGTATCAGGAAAATCGGATTTCTTTCACCCTGGACTTTACTCATGGTATCAGGAAAATCGAATTTTTTTCACCCAAGACTTTATTCACGGTATCAGGAAAATCTGATTTTTTTCACCCTGGACTTTAGTCACGGTATCAGGAAAATTGGATTTTTTTCACCCAAGACTTTATTCACGGTATCAGGAAAATCTGATTTTTTTCATCCAAGACTTTACTCATGGTATCAGGAAAATCCGATTTTTTTTTCACCCTGGACTTTACTCATGGTATCAGGAAAATCTGATTTTTTTCACCTGGACTATTACCCACGGTATCAGGAAAATCTGTGTTTTTTTTTCACTTGGACTTTGCTCACGTATCAGGAAAATTGGATCTTTTTTCACCTGGACTATTACCCACAGTATCAGGAAAATCGGATTTTTTTCACCCTGGACTTTACTCATGGTATCGGGAAAATCAAATTTTTTTCACCCAAGACATTATTCACGGGTGCAGGAAAATCCGATTTTTTTCACCCTGGACTTTATTCACGGTATCAGGAAAATCCGGTTTATTTTCACTTTGGACTTAACTCACGGTATCAGGAAAATTGGATTATTTTCACCCAAGACTTTATTCACGGTATCAGGAAAATCCGATTTCTTGTCACCTGGACTTTACTCACGGTATCAGGAAAATCTGATTTTTTCACCCAAGACTTTATTCACGGAATCAGGAAAATTCGATTTTTTTCACCCTGGACTTTAGTCACGGTATCAGGAAAATTGGATTTTTTCACCCAAAACTTTATTCACGGTATCAGGAAAATCTGATTTTTTTTTCACCCTGGACTTTACTCATGGTATCAGGAAAATCTGATTTTTTTCACCTGGACTATTACCCATGGTATCAGGAAAATCTGATTTTTTTCACCCAAGACTTTATTCACGGTATCAGGAAAATCCGATTTTTTTTCACCTGGACTTTACTCACTGTATCAGGAAAATCGGATTATTTTCACCCTGGACTTTACCCACGGTATCAGGAAAATCTGATTTTCTTCACCTGGAATATTACCCACAGTATCAGGAAAATCGGATTTTTTCATCCAAGACTTTATTCATGGTATCAGGAAAATCCGATTTTTTTTTCACCCTGGACTTAACTCACGGTATCAGTAAAATCGTATTATTTTCACCCTGGACTATTACCCACGGATTCAGGAAAATCTTTTTTTGTCACCTGGACTATTACCCACAGTATCTGAAAAATCTGATTCCCCCCCCCTGGATAATTACCCACGGTAACTGGAAAATCTGATTTTTTCTCCCCAGGACTATTACCCACGATATCAGGGAAATCTATTTATTTTCACCTGGACTTTACTCACGGTATCAGGAAAATCCAATTTTTTTCACCCTGGACTTTACTCATGGTATCAGGAAAATCGGATTTGTTTTTTCACCCTGGACTTTACTCAGGCTATAAGGAAAATTGGATTTTTTTTCACCTGGACTTTACCCATGGTTTCAGGAAAATCTTTTTTTTTTCAACCTGGACTATTACCCACGGTATCAGGAAAATTGGATTTTTTTCACCTAAGACTTTATTTACGGTATCATGAAAATCCAATTTTTTTCACCCTGGACTCAACTCACGGTATCAGGAAAATCGGATTATTTTCACCTTCGACTTTACCCACGCTGTTAGGAAACTCGGATTTTTTTCCCATGGACTATTACCCACAGTATCAGGAAAATCGGACTTTTTTCACCCAAGAGTTTATTCACGGTTTCAGGAAAATCCAATTTTTTTCACCCTGGACTTTACTCATGGTATCAGGAAAATCTGATTTTTTTTCACCTCGACTATTACCCACGGTTTCAGGAAAATCTTTTTTTTCCGCCTAGAATATTACACACGGTATCAGGAAAATCGGATTTTTTTCACCCTGGACATTACTCAGGGTATAAGGAAAATTGGATTTCCCCCCCCCCCTGGACTTTACTCACGGTAGCAGGAAAATCGGATTTTTTTCACCTGGACTATTACCCACAGTATCAGGAAAATTGGATTTTTTTCACCCAAGACTTTATTCACGGTATCAGGAAAATCCAACTTTTTTCACCATGGACTTTACTCACGGTAGCAGGAAAATCGGAATTTTTTCACCCTGGACTTAACTCATGGTATCAGGAAAATCGGATTATTTTCACCCTGGACTATTACCCATGGTATCTGGAAAATCTGATAAATTTTTTTCCCCTGGACTATTGCCGACGGTATCAGGAAAATCTGATTTTTTTCACCCAAGACTTTATTCACGGTATCAGGAAAATCCGTTTTTTTTTTCACCCTGGACTTTACTCACGGTATCAGGAAAATCCAATTTTTTTCACCCTGGACTTTACTCACGGTATCAGGAAAATCAGATTATTTTCAACCTGGACTTTACCCACGGTATCAGGAAAATCTGATTTTTTTCACCTCGACTATTACCCACGGTTTCATGAAAATCTTTTTTTTCCACCTAAATATTACACACGGTATCAGGAAAATCGGATTTTTTTCACCCTGGACATTACTCAGGCTATAAGGAAAATTGGATTTTTTTTCACCTAGACTATTACCCATGGTATCAGGAAAATCTGATTTTTTCACCTAGACTATTACCCACGGTTTCAGGAAAATCTTTTTTTTCCACCTAGAATATTACACACGGTATCAGGAAAATCAGATTTATTTCACATGGACTATTACCCACAGTATTTGGAAAATATGACTTTTTTCACCTAGACTATTACCCACGGTTTCATGAAAATCTTTTTTTTCCACCTAAATATTACACACGGTATCAGGAAAATCGGATTTTTTTCACCCTGGACATTACTCAGGCTATAAGGAAAATTGGATTTTTTTTCACCTAGACTATTACCCATGGTATCAGGAAAATCTGATTTTTTCACCTAGACTATTACCCACGGTTTCAGGAAAATCTTTTTTTTCCACCTAGAATATTACACACGGTATCAGGAAAATCAGATTTATTTCACCTGGACTATTACCCACGGTATCAGGAAAATCGGATTTTTTTCACCCAAGACTTTATTTACGGTATCATGAAAATCCAATTTTTTTCACCCTGGACTCAACTCACGGTATCAGGAAAATCGGATTATTTTCACCTTCGACTTTACCCACGCTGTTAGGAAAATCGGATTTTTTTCCCATGGACTATTACCCACAGTATCAGGAAAATCGGACATTTTTCACCCAAGAGTTTATTCACGGTTTCAGGAAAATCCAATTTTTTTCACCCTGGACTTTACTCATGGTATCAGGAAAATCTGTTTTTTTTTTCACCTCGACTATTACCCACGGTTTCAGGAAAATCTTTTTGTTCCGCCTAGAATATTACACACGGTATGAGGAAAATCGGATTTTTTTCACCCTGGACATTACTCAGGGTATAAGGAAAATTGGTTTTTTTTTTTCACCTGGACTTTACTCATGGTATCAGGAAAATCTGATTTTTTCACCTAGACTATTACCCACGGTTTCAGGAAAATCTTTTTTTTTCCACCTAGAATATTACACACGGTTTCAGGAAAATCTTTTTTTTTCCACCTAGAATATTACACACGGTTTCAGGAAAATCGGATTTTTTTCACCCTGAACATTACTCAGGCTATAAGGAAAATTGGATTTTTTTTTCGCCTGGACTTTACTCATGGTATCAGGAAAATCGGATTTTTTTCACCTGGACTATTACCCACAGTATCAGGAAAATTGGATTTTTTTCACCCAAGACTTTATTCACGGTATCAGGAAAATCCAACTTTTTTCACCATGGACTTTACTCACGGTAGCAGGAAAATCGGAATTTTTTCACCCTGGACTTAACTCATGGTATCAGGAAAATCGGATTATTTTCACCCTGGACTATTACCCATGGTATCTGGAAAATCTGATAAATTTTTTTCCCCTGGACTATTGCCGACGGTATCAGGAAAATCTGATTTTTTTCACCCAAGACTTTATTCACGGTATCAGGAAAATCCGTTTTTTTTTTCACCCTGGACTTTACTCACGGTATCAGGAAAATCCAATTTTTTTCACCCTGGACTTTACTCATGGTATCAGGAAAATCGGATTATTTTCAACCTGGACTTTACCCACGGTATCAGGAAAATCTGATTTTTTTCACCTCGACTATTACCCACGGTTTCATGAAAATCTTTTTTTTCCACCTAGAATATTACACACGGTATCAGGAAAATCGGATTTTTTTCACCCTGGACATTACTCAGGCTATAAGGAAAATTGGATTTTTTTTCACCTAGACTATTACCCATGGTATCAGGAAAATCTGATTTTTTCACCTAGACTATTACCCACGGTTTCAGGAAAATCTTTTTTTCCCACCTAGAATATTACACACGGTATCAGGAAAATCAGATTTATTTCACATGGACTATTACCCACAGTATTTGGAAAATATGACTTTTTTCACCTGGACTATTACCCACGGTATCTGGAAAATCTGATTTTTTTCACCCGGGACTATTACCCACGGTATCAGGAAAATCTATTTTTTTTTTCACTTGGACTTTGCTCACGTATCAGGAAAATTGGATTTTTTTCACCTGGACTATTACCCACAGTATCAGGAAAATCGGATTTTTTTCACCCTGGACTTTACTCATGGTATCGGGAAAACAAATTTTTTTCACCCAAGACATTAGTCACGGGTGCAGGAAAATCCGATTTTTTTCACCCTGGACTTTATTCACGGTATCAGGAAAATCCGGTTTATTTTCACTTTGGACTTAACTCACGGTATCAGGAAAATCGGATTATTTTCACCCAAGACTTTATTCACGGTATCATTAAAATCCGATTTTTTTCACCCTGGAATTTATTCACGGTATCAGGAAAATCCGATTTCTTGTCACCCTGGACTTAACTCACGGTATCAGGAAAATCGGATTATTTTCACCTGGATGATTACAAACGGTATCAGGAAAATCGGATTTTTTCCTCAAGGACTATTACCCACGGTATCAGGAAAATCGAATTTTTTTCACCCAAAACTTTATTGATGGTATCAGGAAAATCCAATTTTTTTCACCCTGGACTTTACTCACGGTATCAGGAAAATCGGATTAGTTTCAACCTGGACTTTACCCACGGTATCAGGAAAATCTGATTTTTTTCACCTCGACTATTACCCACAGTATCTGGAGAATCTGATTTTTCCCCTGGATTATTACCCACAGTATCAGGAAAATCTATTTATTTTCACCTGGACTATTACGCACGGTATCAGGTAAACCGGATTTTTTTCACCCTGGACTTTACTCAGGCTATAAGGAAAATCGGATTTCCCCCCCCCTGGACTTTACTCATGGTAGCAGGAAAATCGGATTTTTTTCACCCACGACTTTATTCACAGTATCAGGAAAATCCAATCCACAGTATCAGGAAAATTGGATTTTTTTTCACCGTTGATTTTATTTATGGTATCAGGAAAATCCAATTTTTTTCCACCCTGGACTTTACTCACGGTATCAGGAAAATAGAATTTTTTTCACCCTGGACGATTACCCACGGTATCAGGAAAATTGGATTTTTTTCACCCAAGACTTTATTCATGGTATCAGGAAAATCCGATTTTTTTTTCACCCTGGACTTAACCCACGGATTCAGGAAAATCTTTTTTTTTCAACTGGACTATTACCCACAGTTTCAGGAAAATCTGATTTTTTTCACCTGGACTATTACCCACGGTATCAGGAAAATCGGATATTTTTCACCCAAGATTTTATTTACGGTATCATGAAAATCCAATTTTTTTCACCGTGGACTCAACTCACGGTATTAGGAAAATCGGATTATTTTCACCTTCGACTTTACCCACGCTGTTAGGAATATCGGATTTTTTCCCCCTGGACTATTACCCACAGTATCAGGAAAATCGGACTTTTTTCACCCAAGAGTTTATTCACGGTTTCAGGAAAATCGGATTATTTTCAACCTGGACTTTACCCACGGTATCAGGAAAATCTGATTTTTTTTCACCTCGACTATTACCCACAGTTTCAGGAAAATCTTTTCTTTTCACCTAGAATATTACGCACGGTATCAGGTAAATCGGATTTTTTTCACCCTGGACATTACTCAGGCTATAAGGAAAATTGGATTCCCCCCCCCCTGGACTTTACTCACGGTAGCAGGAAAATCAGATTTTTTTCACCCACGACTTTATTCACAGTATCAGGAAAATCCAATCCACAGTATCAGGAAAATTGGATTTTTTTCACCGTAGACTTTATTTATGGTATCAGGAAAATCCAATTTTTTTTCCACCCTGGACTTTACTCACGGTATCAGGAAAATCGGATTATTTTCACCCTGGACTTTACCCACGGTATCAGGAAAATCTGATTTTCTTCACCTGGAATATTACCCACAGTATCAGGAAAATCGGATTTTTTCAACCAAGACTTTATTCATGGTATCAGGAAAATCCGATTTTTTTTTCACCCTGGACTTAACTCACGGTATCAGGAAAATCGGATTATTTTCACCCTGGACTATTACCCACGGATTCAGGAAAAACTTTTTTTTGTCACCTGGACTATTACCCACAGTATCTGAAAAATCTGATTTCCCCCCCCCCTGGATAATTACCCATGGTAACTGGAAAATCTGATTTTTTCTCCCCAGGACTATTACCCACGGTATCAGGGAAATCTATTTATTTTCACCTGGACTTTACTCACGGTATCAGGAAAATCGAATTTTTTTTCACCCAAGACTTTATTCACGGTATCAGGAAAATCCAATTTTTTTCACCCTGGACTTTACTCATGGTATCGGGAAAATCAAATTTTTTTCACCCAAGACATTAGTCACGGGTGCAGGAAAATCCGATTTTTTTCACCCTGGACTTTATTCATGGTATCAGGAAAATCCGGTTTATTTTCACTTTGGACTTAACTCACGGTATCAGGAAAATCGGATTATTTTCACCCAAGACTTTATTCACAGTATCAGGAAAATCCAATTTTTTCACCCTGGACTTTACTCACGGTATCAGGAAAATCGAATTTTTTTTCACCCAAGACTTTATTCACGGTATCAGGAAAATCTATTTTTTTTTTCACCCTGGACTTTACTCATGGTATCAGGAAAATCGGATTTGTTTTTTCACCCTGGACTTTACTCAGGCTATAAGGAAAATTGGATTTTTTTTCACCTGGACTTTACCCATGATATCAGGAAAATCTTTTTTTTTTCACCTGGACTATTACCCACGGTATCAGGAAAATCGGATTTTTTTCACCCAAGACTTTATTTACGGTATCATGAAAATCCAATTTTTTTCACCCTGGACTCAACTCACGGTATCAGGAAAATCGGATTATTTTCACCTTCGACTTTACCCACGCTGTTAGGAAAATCGGATTTTTTTCCCATGGACTATTACCCACAGTATCAGGAAAATCGGACTTTTTTCACCCAAGAGTTTATTCACGGTTTCAGGAAAATCCAATTTTTTTCACCCTGGACTTTACTCATGGTATCAGGAAAATCTGATTTTTTTTTCACCTCGACTATTACCCACGGTTTCAGGAAAATCTTTTTTTTCCGCCTAGAATATTACACACGGTATCAGGAAAATCGGATTTTTTTCACCCTGGACATTACTCAGGGTATAAGGAAAATTGGATTTTTTTTCACCTGGACTTTACTCATGGTATCAGGAAAATCTGATTTTTTCACCTAGACTATTACCCACGGTTTCAGGAAAATCTTTTTTTTTCCACCTAGAATATTACACACGGTTTCAGGAAAATCTTTTTTTTCCACCTAGAATATTACACACGGTTTCAGGAAAATCGGATTATTTTCACCCTGGACTATTACCCATGGTATCTGGAAAATCTGATAAATTTTTTTCCCCTGGACTATTACCGACGGTATCAGGAAATTCTGATTTTTTTCACCCAAGACTTTATTCACGGTATCAGGAAAATCCGTTTTTTTTTTCACCCTGGACTTTACTCACGGTATCAGGAAAATCGGATTATTTTCAACCTGGACTTTACCCACGGTATCAGGAAAATCTGATTTTTTTTTCACCTCGACTATTACCCACGGTTTCAGGAAAATCTTTTTTTTCCACCTAGAATATTACACACGGTTTCAGGAAAATCGGATTTTTTTCACCCTGAACATTACTCAGGCTATAAGGAAAATTGGATTTTTTTCAACCTGGACTTTACCCACGGTATCAGGAAAATCTGATTTTTTTCACCCTGGACTTTACTCATGGTATCGGGAAAATCAATTTTTTTTCACCCAAGACATTATTCACGGGTGCAGGAAAATCCAATTTTTTTCACCCTGGACTTTATTCACGGTATCAGGAAAATCCGGTTTATTTTCACTTTGGACTTAACTCACGGTATCAGGAAAATCGGATTATTTTCACCCAAGACTTTATTCACGGTATCATTAAAATCCGATTTTTTTCACCCTGGACTTTACTCAGGCTATAAGGAAAATCGGATTCCCCACCCCCCCTGGACTTTACGCACGGTAGCAGGAAAATCGAATTTTTTTCACCCACGACTTTATTCACAGTATCAGGAAAATCCAATCTACAGTATCAGGAAAATTGGATTTTTTTCACCGTAGACTTTATTTATGGTATCAGGAAAATCCAATTTTTTTCCCACCCTGGACTTTACTCACGGTATCAGGAAAATCGGATTATTTTCACCCTGGACTTTACCCACGGTATCAGGAAAATCTGATTTTCTTCACCTGGAATATTACCCACAGTATCAGGAAAATCGGATTTTTTCATCCAAGACTTTATTCATGGTATCAGGAAAATCCGATTTTTTTTTCACCCTGGACTTAACTCACGGTATCAGGAAAATCGGATTATTTTCACTCTGGACTATTACCCACGGATTCAGGAAAATCTTTTTTTGTCACCTGGACTATTACCCACAGTATCTGAAAAATCTGATTCCCCCCCCCCCGGATAATTATTTATTTTCACCTGGACTTTACTCACGGTATCAGGAAAATCGAATTTGTTTTTCACCCAAGACTTTATTCACGGTGTCAGGAAAATCCAATTTTTTACACCCTGGACTTTACTCACGGTATCAGGAAAATCGAATTTTTTTTCACCCAAGACTTTATTCACGGTATCAGGAAAATCTAATTTTTTTCACCCTGGACTTTACTCATGGTATCAGGAAAATCGGATTTGTTTTTTCACCCTGGACTTTACTCAGGCTATAAGGAAAATTGGATTTTTTTTCACCTGGACTTTACCCATGGTATCAGGAAAATCTGATTTTTTCACCTAGACTATTACCCACGGTTTCAGGAAAATCTTTTTTTTTCACCTGGACTATTACCCACGGTATCAGGAAAATCGGATTTTTTTCACCCAAGACTTTATTCACGATATCACGAAAATCCAATTTTTTCACCCTGGACTTTACTCACGGTATCAGGAAAATCGGATTTTTTTCACCCTGGACTTTACACACGCTTTCAGGAAAATCGGATTTTTTTCCCCTGGACTATTACCCACGGTAGCAGGAAAATCTATTTTTTTCACTTGGACTTTACTCACGTATCAGGAAAATCGGATTTTTTCCCCTGGACTATTACCCACAGTATCAGGAAAATCGGATTTTTTTCACCCTGGACGTTACTCACGGTATCGGGAAAATCGAATTCTTTTTCACCCAAGACATTATTCACGTGATCAGGAAAATCCGATTTTTTTCACCGTGGACTTTACTCACGGTAGCAGGAAAATCGGATTTTTTTCACCCAAGACTTTATTCACGGTATCAGGAAAATCGGATTTTTTTTTCACCTGGACTTTACTCATGGTATTAGGAAAATCGGATTTTTTTCCCCTGGACTATTACCCACGGTATCAGGAAAATCTATATTTTTTTCACTTGGACTATTACCCACAGTATCAGGAAAATCGAATTTTTTTCACCCAAGACTTTATTGATGGTATCAGGAAAGTCCAATTTTTTTCACCCTGGACTTTACTCACGGTATCAGGAAAATCGAATTTTTTTTCACCCAAGAGTTTATTCACAGTATCAGGAAAATCCAAGTTTTTTTTTCACCCTGGACTTTTACCCACGGTATTTGGAAAATCTGAGTTTTTCACCTGGACTATCAACACGGTATCAGGAAAATCTGACTTTTTTCACCATGGGACTATTACCCACAGTATCAGGAAAATCGGATTTTTTTCACCCTGGACTTTACACACGCTTTCAGGAAAATCGGATTTTTTTCCCCTGGACTATTACCCACGGTATCAGGAAAATCTATTTCTTTCACCTGGACTTTACTCATGGTATTAGGAAAATCGGATTTTTTTCCTCTGGACTATTACCCACGGTATCAGGAAAATCTATATTTTTTTCACTTGGACTATTACCCACAGTATCAGGAAAATCGAATTTTTTTCACCCAAGACTTTATTGATGGTATCAGGAAAATCCAATTTTTTTCACCCTGGACTTTACTCACGGTATCAGGAAAATTGAATTTTTTTTCACCCACGACTTTATTCACAGTATCAGGAAAATCCAATCCACAGTATCAGGAAAATTGGATTTTTTTCACCGTAGACTTTATTTATGGTATCAGGAAAATCCAATTTTTTTCCACCCTGGACTTTACTCACGGTATCAGGAAAATTGAATTTTTTTTCACCCACGACTTTATTCACAGTATCAGGAAAATCCAATCCACAGTATCAGGAAAATTGGATTTTTTTCACCGTAGACTTTATTTATGGTATCAGGAAAATCCAATTTTTTTTCACCCTGGACGATTACCCACGGTATCAGGAAAATCTGATTTTTTTCACCCAAGACTTTATTCACGGTATCTGGAGAATCTGATTTTTTTTCCTGGACTTTACTCATGGTATCAGGAAAACCGGATTATTTTCACCCTGGATTTTACCCATGGGATTAGGAAAATCTGATTTTTTTTCACCTCGACTATTACCCACGGTAATTTGAAGAATCTGATTTTTTTTCCTGGACTATTACCCACGGTTTCAGGAAAATCTTTTTTTCCACCTAGAATATTACACACGGTATCAGGAAAATCAGATTTATTTCACATGGACTATTACCCACGGTATCTGGAAAATCTGATTTTTTTCACCCTGGACTATTACCCACGGTATCAGGAAAATCTATTTTTTTTTTCACTTGGACTTTGCTCACGTATCAGGAAAATTGGATTTTTTTCACCCAAGACTTTATTCACGGTATCAGGAAAATTCAATTTTTTTCACCTAGACTATTACCCATGGTATCAGGAAAATCGGATTTCTTTCACCCTGGACTTTACTCATGGTATCAGGAAAATCGAATTTTTTTCACCCAAGACTTTATTCACGGTATCAGGAAAATCTGATTTTTTTCACCCTGGACTTTAGTCACGGTATCAGGAAAATTGGATTTTTTTCACCCAAGACTTTATTCACGGTATCAGGAAAATCTGATTTTTTTCATCCAAGACTTTACTCATGGTATCAGGAAAATCCGATTTTTTTTCACCCTGGACTTTACTCACTGTATCAGGAAAATCGGATTATTTTCACCCTGGACTTTACCCACGGTATCAGGAAAATCTGATTTTCTTCACCTGGAATATTACCCACAGTATCAGGAAAATCGGATTTTTTCACACAAGACTTTATTCACGGTATCATGAAAATCCGATTTTTTTTCCACCGTGGACTTTACCCAAGGTATCTGGAAAATCTGATTTTTTTCCCCTGGATAATTACCCACGGTAACTGGAAAATCTGATTTTTTTTCCCTGGACTATTACCCACAGTATCAGGAAAATCTATTTTTTCACTTGGACTTTACTCACGGTATCAGGAAAATCTGATTTTTTCACCTAGACTATTACCCATGGTATCAGGAAAATCGGCTTTCTTTCACCCTGGACTTTACTCATGGTATCAGGAAAATCGATCTTTTTTTCACCCAAGACTTTATTCCCGGTATCAGGAAAATTTGATTTTTTTCACCCTGGACTTTAGTCACCGTATCAGGAAAATTGGATTTTTTTCACCCAAGACTTTATTTACGGTATCAGGAAAATCTGATTTTTTTCATCCAAGACTTTACTCATGGTATCAGGAAAATCCAATTTTTTTTTTCACCCTGGACTTTACTCATGGTATCAGGAAAATCTGATTTTTTTCACCTGGACTATTACCCACGGTATCAGGAAAATCTGATTTTTTCACCTGGTCTACTACACACAGTATCAGGAAAATCAGATTTTTTTCACCCAAGACTTTATTCACGGTATCAGGAAAATCCGATTTTTTTTCACCCTGGACTTTACTCACTGTATCAGGAAAATCGGATTATTTTCACCCTGGACTTTACCCACGGTATAAGGAAAATCTGATTTTCTTCACCTGGAATATTACCCACAGTATCAGGAAAATCGGATTTTTTCATCCAAGACTTTATTCATGGTATCAGGAAAATCCGATTTTTTTTCACCCTGGATTTAACTCACGGTATCAGGAAAATCGGATTATTTTCTCCCTGGACTATTACCCACGGATTCAGGAAAATCTTTTTTTGTCACCTGGACTATTACCCACAGTATCTGAAAAATCTGATTCCCCCCCCCCCCGGATAATTATTTATTTTCACCTGGACTTTACTCACGGTATCAGGAAAATCGAATTTTTTTTTCACCCAAGACTTTATTCACGGTGTCAGGAAAATCCAATTTTTTACACCCTGGACTTTACTCACGGTATCAGGAAAATCGATTTTTTTTTCACCCAAGACTTTATTCACGGTATCAGGAAAATCTAATTTTTTTCACCCTGGACTTTACTCATGGTATCAGGAAAATCGGATTTGTTTTTTCACCCTGGACTTTACTCAGGCTATAAGGAAAATTGGATTTTTTTTCACCTGGACTTTACCCATGGTATCAGGAAAATCTGATTTTTTCACCTAGACTATTACCCACGGTTTCAGGAAAATCTTTTTTTTTCACCTGGACTATTACCCACGGTATCAGGAAAATCGGATTTTTTTCACCCAAGACTTTATTCACGATATCACGAAAATCCAATTTTTTTCACCCTGGACTTTACTCACGGTATCAGGAAAATCGGATTTTTTTCACCCTGGACTTTACACACGCTTTCAGGAAAATCGGATTTTTTTCCCCTGGACTATTACCCACGGTATCAGGAAAATCTATTTTTTTCACTTGGACTTTACTCACGTATCAGGAAAATCGGATTTTTTTCCCCTGGACTATTACCCACAGTATCAGGAAAATCGGATTTTTTTCACCCTGGACGTTACTCACGGTATCGGGAAAATCGAATTCTTTTTCACCCAAGACATTATTCACGTGATCAGGAAAATCCGATTTTTTTCACCGTGGACTTTACTCACGGTAGCAGGAAAATCGGATTTTTTTCACCCAAGACTTTATTCACGGTATCAGGAAAATCGGATTTTTTTTTCACCTGGACTTTACTCATGGTATTAGGAAAATCGGATTTTTTTCCCCTGGACTATTACCCACGGTATCAGGAAAATCTATATTTTTTTCACTTGGACTATTACCCACAGTATCAGGAAAATCGAATTTTTTTCACCCAAGACTTTATTGATGGTATCAGGAAAGTCCAATTTTTTTCACCCTGGACTTTACTCACGGTATCAGGAAAATCGAATTTTTTTTCACCCAAGAGTTTATTCACAGTATCAGGAAAATCCAAGTTTTTTTTTCACCCTGGACTTTTACCCACGGTATTTGGAAAATCTGAGTTTTTCACCTGGACTATCAACACGGTATCAGGAAAATCTGACTTTTTTCACCATGGGACTATTACCCACAGTATCAGGAAAATCGGATTTTTTTCACCCTGGACTTTACACACGCTTTCAGGAAAATCGGATTTTTTTCCCCTGGACTATTACCCACGGTATCAGGAAAATCTATTTCTTTCACCTGGACTTTACTCATGGTATTAGGAAAATCGGATTTTTTTCCCCTGGACTATTACCCACGGTATCAGGAAAATCTATATTTTTTTCACTTGGACTATTACCCACAGTATCAGGAAAATCGAATTTTTTTCACCCAAGACTTTATTGATGGTATCAGGAAAATCCAATTTTTTTCACCCTGGACTTTACTCACGGTATCAGGAAAATTGAATTTTTTTTCACCCACGACTTTATTCACAGTATCAGGAAAATCCAATCCACAGTATCAGGAAAATTGGATTTTTTTCACCGTAGACTTTATTTATGGTATCAGGAAAATCCAATTTTTTTCCACCCTGGACTTTACTCACGGTATCAGGAAAATCGAATTTTTTTCACCCTGGACGATTACCCACGGTATCAGGAAAATCTGATTTTTTTCACCCAAGACTTTATTCACTGTATCTGGAGAATCTGATTTTTTTTTCCTGGACTTTACTCATGGTATCAGGAAAACCGGATTATTTTCACCCTGGATTTTACCCATGGGATTAGGAAAATCTGATTTTTTTTCACCTCGACTATTACCCACGGTAATTTGAAGAATCTGATTTTTTTTCCTGGACTATTACCCACGGTTTCAGGAAAATCTTTTTTTCCACCTAGAATATTACACACGGTATCAGGAAAATCAGATTTATTTCACATGGACTATTACCCACAGTATTTGGAAAATCAGACTTTTTTCACCTGGACTATTACCCACGGTATCTGGAAAATCTGATTTTTTTTCACCCTGGACTATTACCCACGGTATCAGGAAAATCTATTTTTTTTTTCACTTGGACTTTGCTCACGTATCAGGAAAATTGGATTTTTTTCACCCAAGACTTTATTCACGGTATCAGGAAAATTCAATTTTTTTCACCTAGACTATTACCCATGGTATCAGGAAAATCGGATTTCTTTCACCCTGGACTTTACTCATGGTATCAGGAAAATCGAATTTTTTTCACCCAAGACTTTATTCACGGTATCAGGAAAATCTGATTTTTTTCACCCTGGACTTTAGTCACGGTATCAGGAAAATTGGATTTTTTTCACCCAAGACTTTATTCACGGTATCAGGAAAATCTGATTTTTTTCATCCAAGACTTTACTCATGGTATCAGGAAAATCCGATTTTTTTTCACCCTGGACTTTACTCACTGTATCAGGAAAATCGGATTATTTTCACCCTGGACTTTACCCACGGTATCAGGAAAATCTGATTTTCTTCACCTGGAATATTACCCACAGTATCAGGAAAATCGGATTTTTTCACACAAGACTTTATTCACGGTATCATGAAAATCCGATTTTTTTTCCACCGTGGACTTTACCCAAGGTATCTGGAAAATCTGATTTTTTTCCCCTGGATAATTACCCACGGTAACTGGAAAATCTGATTTTTTTTCCCTGGACTATTACCCACAGTATCAGGAAAATCTATTTTTTCACTTGGACTTTACTCACGGTATCAGGAAAATCTGATTTTTTCACCTAGACTATTACCCATGGTATCAGGAAAATCGGATTTCTTTCACCCTGGACTTTACTCATGGTATCAGGAAAATCGATCTTTTTTTCACCCAAGACTTTATTCCCGGTATCAGGAAAATTTGATTTTTTTCACCCTGGACTTTAGTCACCGTATCAGGAAAATTGGATTTTTTTCACCCAAGACTTTATTTACGGTATCAGGAAAATCTGATTTTTTTCATCCAAGACTTTACTCATGGGATCAGGAAAATCCAAAAATTTTTTTCACCCTGGACTTTACTCATGGTATCAGGAAAATCTGATTTTTTTTCACCTGGACTATTACCCACGGTGTCAGGAAAATCTGATTTTTTCACCTGGTCTACTACACACAGTATCAGGAAAATCAGATTTTTTTTCACCCAAGACTTTATTCACGGTATCAGGAAAATCCGATTTTTTTTCACCCTGGACTTTACTCACTGTATCAGGAAAATCGGATTATTTTCACCCTGGACTTTACCCACGGTATAAGGAAAATCTGATTTTCTTCACCTGGAATATTACCCACAGTATCAGGAAAATCGGATTTTTTCATCCAAGACTTTATTCATGGTATCAGGAAAATCCGATTTTTTTTCACCCTGGATTTAACTCACGGTATCAGGAAAATCGGATTATTTTCTCCCTGGACTATTACCCACAGATTCAGGAAAATCTTTTTTTGTCACCTGGACTATTACCCACAGTATCTGAAAAATCTGATTCCCCCCCCCCCTGGATAATTACCCATGGTAACTGGAAAATCTGATTTTTTCTCACCAGGACTATTACCCACGGTATCGGGGAAATCTATTTATTTTCACCTGGACTTTACTCACGGTATCAAGAAAATCGATTTTTTTTTCACCCAAGACTTTATTCACGGTATCAGGAAAATCCAATTTTTTTCACCCTGGACTTTACTCACGGTATCAGGAAAATCGAATTTTTTTTCACCCTGGACTTTACTCAGGCTATAAGGAAAATTGGATTTTTTTTTCACCTGGACTTTACCCATGGTATCAGGAAAATCTGATTTTTTCACCTAGACTATTACGCACGGTTTCAGGAAAATCTTTTTTTTTCACCTGGACTATTACCCATGGTATCAGGAAAATCAGATTTATTTCACATGGACTATTACCCACAGTATTTGGAAAATCTGACTTTTTTCACCTGGACTATTACCCACGGTATCTGGAAAATCTGATTTTTTTCACCCTGGACTATTACCCACGGTATCAGGAAAATCTATTTTTTTTTCACTTGGACTTTGCTCACGTATCAGGAAAATTGGATATTATAGGGTTCAAAGGACTGGCAAACTCTAAAGGAGTTACTAACTCCAAAGATGAAGGAGCAGGAAGATGAGGTGGAAGACGAAGAAATGCTGGGGGCGGAGGGAGGTAATTAAATGGTTTGGTCATTCATTTTATTAAATGGTCTATTGAAAATATATTAATTTTTAAGTTTGTAAAAATAGATATTGAACATGCAACGGTTGTATGTCAGAATGTCATTTTTTTTGCTTAACGTCCCCCCTCCCCCGACTTTGGATGTCAAAGGTTGCTTTCCGACTAGGAAAGTGGGGGGGTTGAGAATTTTTTTCTCATTTTTGTTATTGTTAAGTTTTTTTCTTTGCACATGGAATTCAAAGGTTGATAGAAGTAAATTAAAATGGATGAAAGAGAACTTTTTCTGTAGTTTTTTAAAGTTTTTCCACAATTTTTCTTTTTTCTTTCAATGTCGGGGAACTGTCGGTGAGGGTAATAAGACCAATACTCCCTCATGTCAAGGAGATTAAAAATTATATCATACAATGTTAAGGGCCTGGGGAATCAAATTAAGAGAAAAAGACTAGAGGTAATTTTGAACAGAGAGAAAGCAGATGTTATATTCCTTCAAGAGACTCACCAAAAAAATGTAAACAAAAATAATCTTTATGTAAAGGGAACCGATATATATGAAAAATGTTTGGGAACCTCAAATTCTAGAGGTATAGCTACCATAATAGCGAATAAACTGGGGTTTATAATGTCCAAGAATATATGTGATAAAGAGGGAAGGTTTCAGCTAATTAAGGGTAAGATCGAAGATGATGAATATACCTTGGTAAACATTTATGCTCCAAACAAAAATCAAGGTTTCTTTTTAGATAAGATTTTACCAATTATAAAAAAAGAAAGATCACCAAATTTGATAGTAGGTGGAGACTTTAATTTAACAAGAGCTGTGACTGATGTTTCCAATTATTCCAACTATCGGAAAGGTCAATTCAATATACTTGACAGGTGGATGAAGAAGCTAAATCTTACAGATACTTGGAGATATATGAAAGGAAAGGAAAAGGGATTTACCTTCTTCTCCTCAATGTCAAGAACATATTCCAGATTGGATTATTTTATGGTATCAGAGAACCTTTCACATAATTTGGAAGAATTTAAAATAGGCACGTTTAAGTTGTCAGATCATACCCCAATCACTTTGGAAATTAATTTAGGAAAGGATGTTTCAAAAAGTAATATATGGAGGTTTGACACAAAACTCCTAAATAATGAAGTGATAAAGAAAAGATTGATGGACAAATGGGTAGAAAAATGGGAGATCAATGATACGGGTGAAGTGGCACCACATATTTTATGGGATGCCATGAAAGCGGTATTAAGGGGAGACTGCATTCAGGAAAAAATTATTATTGATAGAGAATTAAATAGGAAAATAGTTAAAAGAGATCAAGAATTAAAAGAATTAGAAAGAAGACATGCAGAGGATGGTAATGAGAGGAATTGGAATAAACTTCAGTCTTTAAGAAAAGAGGTAATAGGTTTAGAAATTGACAAAGCAAGAAAGGATTTGGTATATCTAAAGAGAAATGACTTTGAATTCAATAGTAAGGATATGAAAACTTTAGCAAAAAGAGCAAAAAATAAGAAGATCAAGAGACAAATAGAAGCTCTGTCAGATGAGGATGGTCTCATAGTACATAAACTAGAGGGGAAACTCCATATTGCAGAAAAGTTCTTTGCGGATTTATACAAAGAAAAGTCGGTTAATATGACAAATTTAGGAACTTTTTTAGATCAAAATTTAAATATAAAATTAAAAAAAGAACATTCAGATTATATGGAGCAAGAAATTCAAGATAAAGAAATTGAAATAGTGATTAAAAACTTAAAAAATGACAAAGCACCAGGTGAAGATGGTTTTCCATCGGAAATATATAAACAATGTCAGGATGTAATGATTCCCAAATTAAAGAAATTGTATAATTATATATTAGAGGGGGGAAATATGCCAAAATCCTGGAGTCGTTCAATTATGGTATTGATCCCAAAACCAGGTAAAGATAGGGAAAAAATTGATGCCTACCGCCCTATCTCCTTATTAAATCAGGACGCTAAGATATTCACCTCTTTATTGAATAATAGACTTAACAGCTTTTTAAGCTTTTATATAGGAGAGGATCAAGCTGGTTTTTTGAAGGGCAGACAGATGGAGGGATTGATAAGTAGGTTAGTTAATATTATAGATTTGGTTAAAAAGAGTAAGGAAAAGTTTGTATTTTGGCACTAGATATCTACAAAGCATTTGACTCTATTCAGTGGTCTACTATTAAAGAAATATGTTGCAGATTAGAGTTTGGTTCTAAATTTAAACATGCAATTGATCAATTATATAATGATTCAGTGACAAGAATAAAAATGAATAATAGGTTAAGTGGAGAAATCGAGATTAAGGCTGGTACCCGACAAGGCTGCCCGCTCTCCCCATCACTTTTCATTCTAGCAATGGAGTTGTTAGCAAGAAGTATTCGACAAGATGAAGGTTTGACAGGTGTTAAAAACAAAAAAAATAGTCTATTTGCAGATGACACCTTGCTAGTGGTCAAGGACCCTCTTCTAAATATTAATAAAATTCAACATCATTTGAAGTTATTCGAGCAAGTTACAGGATTAAAAATAAATTGGAATAAAACAGAAAGCTATTACTTGTAATCTATCGGAGGGGGAAAAGAAGAAAGTAATGGAGAAATATAAATTTAAAATAAGAGATAGAATGAGATATTTGGGAATAATGGTGTCAGATGAAGTTAAGGATTTGTATAAGATCAACTTTAATAAGTTAAAAGAGGAAATAAAAAAAATTAAGGATCAATGGAAATCATTGAAAATATCATGGTTTGGGATGATAAATTTGTGCAGGATGAAAATTATGCCAAAACTAAACTTTTTATTTGAAAATTTACCAATACAAATAAAAGAAACAGAGCTTAAAATCTGGCAGAAATTGATAAATGAAATCTGTAACAACGGAAAAAAGCCAAGAATTAATAAAAGTTTATGGTATTTTAAAAACAAGCTGGGAGGGCTAAATATCCCGAATGTTAAACTCTATTACAGAGCTTTCAATTTAAAGAGAATTATTAAATTATTAAGTCAAAATTATGCGCAAAAGTATGAATTAGATTATATAGAGTTTAGAAATTGGAAGGGCGAATTATTTTTAGGTGAGATAAGAACTAATCCCCAATTTTGTAATTTTTCTTTAAAGAATATATTCAGAATATGGAAAGGATTAAAACCAATATTATCTCCAAATTCTTCGCCCATAATGGAAATTTTAGATCAACAAAATTGCCCTTTAGAGGTAACAATAAGTACAAGAGAAATTTTAACACGCAAAAAAGCTCTGTTAATCACGGATTGGATTGATAATTGTAATACCATCTTCCAAAGAAAAAGTATTTATGCGGAGTTAGGCTTAAACTGGTTGCAAGAACTACAGATGGAGGCGTGGAATAGAAAGATGAGGGAAAACAATACAATAAATCGGGCATCAACCCCCTTTGAAAATCTGACTCTTGAAGTAAGGAATGGTAAAAAGAATTTAAAAGGTTTAGTGGGTAAGATTTATCAGTTGCTAAATTCTAGTGAAGATACTCAGCACTGTCTTAAAAAAACTTGGGAGGAGGATTTGGGAATCGTAATAAAAGATGAGAACTGGAAAAAGAAATGGACTCATAGAAGTATGAAATCACTCTCAATAAAGGAAAAAGAACATAATTGTAAAGTACTTTGGAGGTGGTATCTCACTCCAGCCAAATTACATTTAAGAAATAATAAAAACTCTGATTTATGCTGGAGATGTAATAAAGGAAAAGGGACTTACATTCATATGTGGTGGCTGTGTGATAAAATGAGGAATTTCTGGGATGTTATAGAAGAAGAATTGAATAAAATATTAAACATAACAATAGTGCTAAGTCCAAAGATAGTATTACTAGGTGAAGTGGATGATTTACATCTGGAAAATAATAAAAAAGAATTATTGTTATCTTTATTGATGGTTGCCAGACAGCTAATTGCCAAGGAATGGAAGAGTGGAAATAATATTAATAAAGTTAGATGGTACGCAGATGTTTGGCAATTGGCTCTCAATGAGAAATTAACTATCCAAGTTCACCAGAAAAAGGGGTTACCAATAAAGACACCATTTTGGGAGATTTGGGGTCCCTTTGTCAACTTTGCTTTATTAGGTGATAACAAGTTTAACCCAAGCCCTGACATGATCCAATTTTGGAAACAGAATTGAAGGTAAATGGTCAAGAAACCCCTGCCGACATTCCCCGACAGAGCACAGGTGGTCGGGTTATATTGTTTTATTGCTTTAGATATTTTTTATAATGTATAGATTTGTTACTGTATTATTTTTTGTATTATTTTCATTATTTGTTTTTGTATTATTTCAGTTCTTAATAAAAGCTAAAAAAAAAATAAAAAAAAAAAGGAAAATTGGATTTTTTTCACCCAAGACTTTATTCACGGTATCAGGAAAATTCGATTTTTTTCACCTAGACTATTACCCATGGTATCAGGAAAATCGGATTTCTTTCACCCTGGACTTTACTCATGGTATCAGGAAAACTGAATTTTTTTCACCCAAGACTTTATTCACGGTATCAGGAAAATCTGATTTTTTTCACCCTGGACTTTAGTCACGGTATCAGGAAAATTGGATTTTTTTCACCCAAGACTTTATTCACGGTATCAGGAAAATCTGATTTTTTTCATCCAAGACTTTACTCATGGTATCAGGAAAATCTGATTTTTTTTTCACCCTGGACTTTACTCATGGTATCAGGAAAATCTGATTTTTTTCACCTGGACTATTACCCACGGTATCAGGAAAATCTGTTTTTTTTTTTTCACTTGGACTTTGCTCACGTATCAGGAAAATTGGATCTTTTTTCACCTGGACTATTACCCACAGTATCAGGAAAATCGGATTTTTTTCACCCTGGACTTTACTCATGGTATCGGGAAAATCAATTTTTTTTCACCCAAGACATTATTCACGGGTGCAGGAAAATCCGATTTTTTTCACCCTGGACTTTATTCACGGTATCAGGAAAATCCGGTTTATTTTCAC
Source organism: Bradypodion pumilum (assembly GCA_035047305.1). Taxonomy (NCBI): domain Eukaryota; kingdom Metazoa; phylum Chordata; class Lepidosauria; order Squamata; family Chamaeleonidae; genus Bradypodion; species Bradypodion pumilum. Next base: position 249,047,777 of record JAWDJD010000002.1, read on the forward strand.
TTTGGACTTAACTCACGGTATCAGGAAAATCGGATTATTTTCACCCAAGACTTTATTCACGGTATCATTAAAATCTGATTTTTTTCACCCTGGAATTTATTCACGGTATCAGGAAAATCCGATTTCTTGTCACCTGGACTTTACTCACGGTATCAGGAAAATCTGATTTTTTCACCCAAGACTTTATTCACGGAATCAGGAAAATTCGATTTTTTTCACCCTGGACTTTAGTCACGGTATCAGGAAAATTGGATTTTTTTCACCCAAAACTTTATTCACGGTATCAGGAAAATCTGATTTTTTTTTCACCCTGGACTTTACTCATGGTATCAGGAAAATCTGATTTTTTTCACCTGGACTATTACCCACGGTATCAGGAAAATCTGATTTTTTTCACCCAAGACTTTATTCACGGTATCAGGAAAATCCGATTTTTTTTCACCTGGACTTTACTCACTGTATCAGGAAAATCGGATTATTTTCACCCTGGACTTTACCCACGGTATCAGGAAAATCTGATTTTCTTCACCTGGAATATTACCCACAGTATCAGGAAAATCGGATTTTTTCATCCAAGACTTTATTCATGGTATCAGGAAAATCCGATTTTTTTTTCACCCTGGACTTAACTCACGGTATCAGGAAAATCGTATTATTTTCACCCTGGACTATTACCCAAGGATTCAGGAAAATCTTTTTTTGTCACCTGGACTATTACCCACAGTATCTGAAAAATCTGATTCCCCCCCCCTGGATAATTACCCACGGTAACTGGAAAATCTGATTTTTTCTCCCCAGGACTATTACCCACGATATCAGGGAAATCTATTTATTTTCACCTGGACTTTACTCACGGTATCAGGAAAATCCAATTTTTTTCACCCTGGACTTTACTCACAGTATCAGGAAAATCAAATTTTTTTTCACCCAAGACTTTATTCACGGTATCAGGAAAATCTAATTTTTTTCACCCTGGACTTTACTCATGGTATCAGGAAAATCGGAATTGTTTTTTCACCCTGGACTTTACTCAGGCTATAAGGAAAATTGGATTTTTTTTCACCTGGACTTTACCCATGGTATCAGGAAAATCTGATTTTTTCACCTAGACTATTACCCATGGTTTCAGGAAAATCTTTTTTTTTTCACCTGGACTATTACCCACGGTATCAGGAAAATCGGATTTTTTTCACCCAAGACTTTATTTACGGTATCATGAAAATCCAATTTTTTTCACCCTGGACTCAACTCACGGTATCAGGAAAATCGGATTATTTTCACCTTCGACTTTACCCACGCTGTTAGGAAAATCGGATTTTTTCCCATGGACTATTACCCACAGTATCAGGAAAATCGGACTTTTTTCACCCAAGAGTTTATTCACGGTTTCAGGAAAATCCAATTTTTTTCACCCTGGACTTTACTCATGGTATCAGGAAAATCTGATTTTTTTTTCACCTCGACTATTACCCACGGTTTCAGGAAAATCTTTTTTTTCCGCCTAGAATATTACACACGGTATCAGGAAAATCGGATTTTTTTCACCCTGGACATTACTCAGGGTATAAGGAAAATTGGATTTTTTTTTCACCTGGACTTTACTCATGGTATCAGGAAAATCTGATTTTTTCACCTAGACTATTACCCACGGTTTCAGGAAAATCTTTTTTTTCCACCTAGAATATTACACACGGTTTAAGGAAAATCTTTTTTTTTTCACCTAGAATATTACACACGGTTTCAGGAAAATCGGATTTTTTTCACCCTGAACATTACTCAGGCTATAAGGAAAATTGGAATTTTTTTTCACCTGGACTTTACTCATGGTATCAGGAAAATCGGATTTTTTTCACCTGGACTATTACCCACAGTATCAGGAAAATTGGATTTTTTTCACCCAAGACTTTATTCACGGTATCAGGAAAATCCAACTTTTTTCACCATGGACTTTACTCACGGTAGCAGGAAAATCGGAATTTTTTCACCCTGGACTTAACTCACGGTATCAGGAAAATCGGATTATTTTCACCCTGGACTATTCCATGGTATCTGGAAAATCTGATAAATTTTTTCCCCTCGACTATTGCCGACGGTATCAGGAAAATCTGATTTTATTCACCCAAGACTTTATTCACGGTATCAGGAAAATCCGTTTTTTTTTTCACCCTGGACTTTACTCACGGTATCAGGAAAATCCAATTTTTTTCACCCTGGACTTTACTCACGGTATCAGGAAAATCGGATTATTTTCAACCTGGACTTTACCCACGGTATCCGGAAAATCTGATTTTTTTCACCTCGACTATTACCCACGGTTTCAGGAAAATCTTTTTTTTCCACCTAGAATATTACACACGGTATCAGGAAAATCGGATTTTTTTCACCCTGGACATTACTCAGGCTATAAGGAAAATTGGATTTTTTTTCACCTAGACTATTACCCATGGTATCAGGAAAATCTGATTTTTTCACCTAGACTATTACCCACGGTTTCAGGAAAATCTTTTTTTCCCACCTAGAATATTACACACGGTATCAGGAAAATCAGATTTATTTCACATGGACTATTACCCACAGTATTTGGAAAATATGACTTTTTTCACCTGGACTATTACCCACGGTATCTGGAAAATCTGATTTTTTTCACCCGGGAATATTACCCACGGTAGCAGGAAAATCTATTTTTTTTTTCACTTGGACTTTGCTCACGTATCAGGAAAATTGGATTTTTTTCACCTGGACTATTACCCACAGTATCAGGAAAATCGGATTTTTTTCACCCTGGACTTTACTCATGGTATCGGGAAAATCAAATTTTTTTCACCCAAGACATTAGTCACGGGTGCAGGAAAATCCGATTTTTTTTCACCCTGGACTTTATTCACGGTATCAGGAAAATCCGGTTTATTTTCACTTTGGACTTAACTCACGGTATCAGGAAAATCGGATTATTTTCACCCAAGACTTTATTCACGGTATCATTAAAATCCGATTTTTTTCACCCTGGAATTTAGTCACGGTATCAGGAAAATCCGATTTCTTGTCACCCTGGACTTAACTCACGGTATCAGGAAAATCGGATTATTTTCACCTGGATGATTACAAACGGTATCAGGAAAATCGGATTTTTTTCTCAAGGACTATTACCCACGGTATCAGGAAAATCGAAATTTTTTCACCCAAAACTTTATTGATGGTATCAGGAAAATCCAATTCTTTTCACCCTGGACTTTACTCACGGTATCAGGAAAATCGGATTAGTTTCAACCTGGACTTTACCCACGGTATCAGGAAAATCTGATTTTTTTCACCTCGACTGTTACCCACAGTATCTGGAGAATCTGATTTTTCCCCTGGATTATTACCCACAGTATCAGGAAAATCTATTTATTTTCACCTGGACTATTACGCACGGTATCAGGTAAATCGGATTTTTTTCACCCTGGACTTTACTCAGGCTATAAGGAAAATCGGATTCCCCCCCCCCTGGACTTTACTCATGGTAGCAGGAAAATCGGATTTTTTTCACCCACAACTTTATTCACAGTATCAGGAAAATCCAATCCACAGTATCAGGAAAATTGGATTTTTTTCACCGTAGACTTTATTTATGGTATCAGGAAAATCCAATTTTTTTTCCACCCTGGACTTTACTCACGGTATCAGGAAAATTGGATTTTTTTCACCCAAGACTTTATTCATGGTATCAGGAAAATCCGATTTTTTTTTCACCCTGGACTTAACCCACGGATTCAGGAAAATATTTTTTTTTTCAACTGGACTATTACCCACAGTTTCAGGAAAATCTGATTTTTTTCACCTGGACTATTACCCACGGTATCAGGAAAATCGGATTTTTTTCACCCAAGATTTTATTTACGGTATCATGAAAATCCAATTTTTTTCACCCTGGACTCAACTCACGGTATTAGGAAAATCGGATTATTTTCACCTTCGACTTTACCCACGCTGTTAGGAAAATCGGATTTTTTTCCCCTGGACTATTACCCACAGTATCAGGAAAATCGGACTTTTTTCACCCAAGAGTTTATTCACGGTTTCAGGAAAATCGGATTATTTTCAACCTGGACTTTACCCACGGTATCAGGAAAATCTGATTTTTTTTCACCTCGACTATTACCCACGGTTTCAGGAAAATCTTTTTTTTTTCACCTAGAATATTACGCACGGTATCAGGTAAATCGGATTTTTTTCACCCTGGACATTACTCAGGCTATAAGGAAAATTGGATTCCCCCCCCCCCTGGACTTTACTCACGGTAGCAGGAAAATCGGATTTTTTTCACCCACGACTTTATTCACAGTATCAGGAAAATCCAATCCACAGTATCAGGAAAATTGGATTTTTTTCACCGTAGACTTTATTTATGGTATCAGGAAAATCCAATTTTTTTCCACCCTGGACTTTACTCACGGTATCAGGAAAATCGTATTATTTTCACCCTGGACTATTACCCATGGTATCTGGAAAATCTGATAAATTTTTTTCCCCTGGACTATTACCGACGGTATCAGGAAAATCTGATTTTTTTCACCCAAGACTTTATTCACGGTATCAGGAAAATCCGTTGTTTTTTTTTCACCCTGGACTTTACTCACGGTATCAGGAAAATCGGATTATTTTCAACCTGGACTTTACCCACGGTATCAGGAAAATCTGATTTTTTTTCACCTCGACTATTACCCACGGTTTCAGGAAAATCTTTTTTTTTCCACCTAGAATATTACACACGGTATCAGGAAAATCGGATTTTTTTCACCCTGGACATTACTCAGGCTATAAGGAAAATTGGATTTTTTTTCACCTGGACTTTACTCATGGTATCAGGAAAATCGGATTTTTTTCACCTGGACTATTACCCACAGTATCAGGAAAATTGGATTTTTTTCACCCAAGACTTTATTCACGGTATCAGGAAAAGCCAACTTTTTTCACCATGGACTTTACTCACGGTAGCAGGAAAATCGGAATTTTTTCACCCTGGACTTCACTCACAGTATCGGGAAAATCGAATTCTTTTTCACCCAAGACATTATTCACGTGATCAGGAAAATCCGATTTTTTTCACCGTGGACTTTACTCACGGTAGCAGGAAAATCGGATTTTTTTCACCCAAGACTTTACTCATGGTAGCAGGAAAATTGGAATTTTTTCACCCAAGACTTTATTCATGGTATCAGGAAAATCTGATTTTTTTTCACCCTGGACTTTACTCACGGTAGCAGGAAAATCGATTTTTTTTCCACCCAAGACTTTATTCACGGTATCAGGAAAATCCGAATTTTTTCACTGTGGACTTTACTCACGGTATCAGGAAAATCCAATTTTTTTCACCCTGGACTTTACTCACGGTATCAGGAAAATCGGATTATTTTCAACCTGGACTTTACCCACGGTATCAGAAAAATCTGATTTTTTTACCTCGACTATTACCCACGGTTTCAGGAAAATCTTTTTTTTCCACCTAGAATATTACACACGGTATCAGGAAAATCGGATTTTTTTCACCCTGGACATTACTCAGGCTATAAGGAAAATTGGATTTTTTTCCACCTAGACTATTACCCATGGTATCAGAAAAATCTGATTTTTTCACCTAGAATATTACACACGGTATCAGGAAAATCAGATTTATTTCACATGGACTATTACCCACAGTATTTGGAAAATATGACTTTTTTCACCTGGACTATTACCCACGGTATCTGGAAAATCTGATTTTTTTCACCCCGGACTATTACAGTGGCTCAAGTCGCTAAGACGCTGACTGGGAAGCGGAAGGTCAGCAGTTCGATTCCCGAGTACTGCAGGACGGAAATGAGCTCCCGTCTTCATCCTAGCTCCTGCCAACCTAGCAGTTCGAAAGCAAGAAATTGCAAGTAGATAAATAGGGACCACTTCGGTGGGAAGGTAACAGCGTTCCGTGCGCTCCGGTGTCTAGTCATGCCTGCCACATGACCACGGAAACGTCTGCAGAAGCAGACAGCGCTGGCTCTTCGGCTTAGAAACAGAGATGAGCACTGCACCCTAGAGTCGGATACGACTGGCTTTCGAGCAAGGGAAACCTTTACCTTTACCTTTACTATTACCCACAGTATCAGGAAAATCTATTTTTTTTCACTTGGACTTTGCTGACGTATCAGGAAAATCGGATTTTTTTCCCCTGGACTATTACCCACAGTATCAGGAAAATCGGATTTTTTTTCACCCTGGACGTTACTCACGGTATCGGGAAAATCGAATTCTTTTTCACCCAAGACATTATTCACGTGATCAGGAAAATCCGATTTTTTTCACCGTGGACTTTACTCACGGTAGCAGGAAAATCGAATTTTTTTCACCCAAGGCTTTATTCACGGTATCAGTAAAATCTGATTTTTTTCACCCTGGACTTAACTCACGGTATCAGGAAAATCGGATTTTTTTCACCCTGGACTATTACCCACAGTATCAGGAAAATCTATTTTTTTTCACTTGGACTTTGCTGACGTATCAGGAAAATCGGATTTTTTTTCCCCTGGACTATTACCCACAGTATCAGGAAAATCGGACTTTTTTCACCCAAGAGTTTATTCACGATATCACGAAAATCCAATGTTTTTCACCCTGGACTTTACTCATGGTATCAGGAAAATCGGATTTTTTCACCTAGACTATTACCCACGGTTTCAGGAAAATCTTTTTTTTTCCACCTAGAATATTACACACGGTTTCAGGAAAATCTTTTTTTTTTCACCTAGAATATTACACACGGTTTCAGGAAAATCGGATTTTTTTCACCCTGAACATTACTCAGGCTATAAGGAAAATTGGATTTTTTTTCACCTGGACTTTACTCATGGTATCAGGAAAATCGGATTTTTTTCACCTGGACTATTACCCACAGTATCAGGAAAATTGGATTTTTTTCACCCAAGACTTTATTCATGGTATCAGGAAAATCTGATTTTTTTCACCCTGGACTTTACTCACGGTAGCAGGAAAATCGGATTTTTTTCACCCTGGACTATTACCCACAGTATCAGGAAAATCTATTTTTTTTTCACTTGGACTTTGCTGACGTATCAGGAAAATCGGATTTTTTTCCCCTGGACTATTACCCACAGTATCAGGATAATCGGACTTTTTTCACCCAAGAGTTTATTCACGATATCACGAAAATCCAATTTTTTTCACCCTGGACTTTACTCATGGTATCAGGAAAATCGTATTTCTTTACCTAGACTATTACCCACGGTTTCAGGAAAATCTTTTTTTTTCCCACCTAGAGTATTACACACGGTTTCAGGAAAATCTTTTTTTTTCCACCTAGAATATTACACACGGTTTCAGGAAAATCGGATTTTTTTCACACTGAACATTACTCAGGCTATAAGGAAAATTGGATTTTTTTTCACCTGGACTTTACTCATGGTATCAGGAAAATCGGATTTTTTTCACCTGGACTATTACCGACGGTATCAGGAAAATCTGATTTTTTTCACCCAAGACTTTATTCACGGTATCAGGAAAATCCGTTTTTTTTTTCACCCTGGACTTTACTCACGGTATCAGGAAAATCGGATTATTTTCAACCTGGACTTTACCCACGGTATCAGGAAAATCTGATTTTTTTTCACCTCGACTATTACCCACGGTTTCAGGAAAATCTTTTTTTTTCACCGAGAATATTACACACGGTTTCAGGAAAATCGGATTTTTTTCACCCTGAACATTACTCAGGCTATAAGGAAAATTGGATTTTTTTTCACCTGGACTTTACTCATGGTATCAGGAAAATTGGATTTTTTTCACCCAAGACTTTATTCACGGTATCAGGAAAATCCAACTTTTTTCACCATGGACTTTACTCACGGTAGCAGGAAAATCGGAATTTTTTCACCCAAGACTTTACTCATGGTAGCAGGAAAATCGGAATTTTTTCACCCAAGACTTTATTCATGGTATCAGGAAAATCTGATTTTTTTCACCCTGGACTTTACACACGGTAGCAGGAAAATCGATTTTTTTTTCACCCAAGACTTTATTCACGGTATCAGGAAAATCCGAATTTTTTCACCCTGGACTTTACTCACGGTATCAGGAAAATTGGATTATTTTCAACCTGGACTTTACCCACGGTATCAGGAAAATCTGATTTTTTTTCACCTCGACTATTACCCACGGTTTCAGGAAAATCTTTTTTTTCCACCTAGAATATTACACACGGTATCAGGACGGTTTCAGGAAAATCTTTTTTTTCCACCTAGAATATTACACACGGTATCAGGAAAATCAGATTTTTTTCACCCTGGACATTACTCAGGCTATAAGGAAAATTGGATTTTTTTTCCACCTAGACTATTACCCATGGTATCAGGAAAATCTGATTTTTTTCACCCGGGACTATTACCCACGGTATCAGGAAAATCTATTTTTTTTTTCACTTGGACTTTGCTCACGTATCAGGAAAATTGGATTTTTTTCACCTGGACTATTACCCACAGTATCAGGAAAATCGGATTTTTTTCACCCTGGACTTTACTCATGGTATCGGGAAAATCAATTTTTTTTTCACCCAAGACATTATTCACGGGTGCAGGAAAATCCGATTTTTTTCACCCTGGACTTTATTCACGGTATCAGGAAAATCCGGTTTATTTTCACTTTGGACTTAACTCACGGTATCAGGAAAATCGGATTATTTTCACCCAAGACTTTATTCACGGTATCATTAAAATCCGATTCAGGAAAATCTTTTTTTTCCCACCTAGAATATTACACACGGTTTCAGGAAAATCTTTTTTTTCCACCTAGAATATTACACACGGTATCAGGAAAATCAGATTTATTTCACATGGACTATTACCCACAGTATTTGGAAAATATGACTTTTTTCACCTGGACTATTACCCACGGTATCTGGAAAATCTGATTTTTTTCACCCTGGACTTTACACACGCTTTCAGGAAAATCGGATTTTTTCCCCTGGACTATTACCCACGGTATCAGGAAAATCTATTTTTTTCACTTGGACTTTACTCACGTATCAGGAAAATCGGATTTTTTTTCCCCTGGACTATTACCCACAGTATCAGGAAAATCGGATTTTTTTCACCCTGGACGTTACTCACGGTATCGGGAAAATCGAATTCTTTTTCACCCAAGACATTATTCACGTGATCAGGAAAATCCGATTTTTTTCACCGTGGACTTTACTCACGGTAGCAGGAAAATCGGATTTTTTTCACCCAAGACTTTATTCACGGTATCAGGAAAATCTGATTTTTTTTCACCCTGGACTTAACTCACGGTATCAGGAAAATCGGATTTTTTTCACCCTGGACTTTACTCAGGCTATAAGGAAAATTGGATTTTTTTTTCACCTGGACTTTACTCATGGTATTAGGAAAATCGGATTTTTTTCCCCTGGACTATTACCCACGGTATCAGGAAAATCTATATTTTTTTCACTTGGACTATTACCCACAGTATCAGGAAAATCGAATTTTTTTCACCCAAGACTTTATTGATGGTATCAGGAAAATCCAATTTTTTTCACCCTGGACTTTACTCATGGTATCAGGAAAATCGAATTTTTTTTCACCCAAGACTTTATTCACAGTATCAGGAAAATCCAAGTTTTTTTTTCACCCTGGACTTTTACCCACGGTATTTGGAAAATCTGAGTTTTTCACCTGGACTATCACCACGGTATCAGGAAAATCTGACTTTTTTCACCATGGGACTATTACCCACAGTATCAGGAAAATTGGATTTTTTTCACTGTAGACTTTAGTTACGGTATCAGGAAAATCCAATGTTTTTTCACCCTGGACTTTACTCACGGTAGCAGGAAAATCGGAATTTTTTCACCCTGGACTTAACTCACGGTATCAGGAAAATCGTATTATTTTCACCCTGGACTATTACCCATGGTATCTGGAAAATCTGATAAATTTTTTTCCCCTGGACTATTACCGACGGTATCAGGAAAATCTGATTTTTTTTTTCACCCTGGACTTTACTCATGGTATCAGGAAAATCGGATTTTTTTCTCCTGGACTATTACCCACAGTATCAGGAAAATTGGATTTTTTTCACCCAAGACTTTATTCACGGTATCAGGAAAAGCCAACTTTTTTCACCATGGACTTTACTCACGGTAGCAGGAAAATCGGAATTTTTTCACCCAAGACTTTACTCATGGTAGCAGGAAAATCGGAATTTTTTCACCCTGGACTTTACTCATGGTATCGGGGAAATCAATTTTTTTTCACCCAAGACATTATTCACGGGTGCAGGAAAATCCAATTTTTTTCACCCTGGACTTTATTCACGGTATCAGGAAAATCTGGTTTATTTTCACTTTGGACTTAACTCACGGTATCAGGAAAATCGGATTATTTTCACTCAAGACTTTATTCACGGTATCATTAAAATCCGATTTTTTTCACCCTGGACTTTACTCAGGCTATAAGGAAAATCGGATTTTTTTCACCTGGACTATTACCCACAGTATCAGGAAAATTGGATTTTTTTCACCCACGACTTAATTCACAGTATCAGGAAAATCCAATCCACAGTATCAGGAAAATTGGATTTTTTTCACCGTAGACTTTATTTATGGTATCAGGAAAATCCAATTTTTTTCCCACCCTGGACTTTACTCACGGTATCAGGAAAATCGGATTATTTTCACCCTGGACTTTACCCACGGTATCAGGAAAATCTGATTTTCTTCACCTGGAATATTACCCACAGTATCAGGAAAATCGGATTTTTTCATCCAAGACTTTATTCATGGTATCAGGAAAATCCGATTTTTTTTCCACCCTGGACTTAACTCACGGTATCAGGAAAATCGGATTATTTTCACTCTGGACTATTACCCACGGATTCAGGAAAATCTTTTTTTGTCACCTGGACTATTGCCCACAGTATCTGAAAAATCTGATTCCCCCCCCCTGGATAATTACCCACGGTAACTGGAAAATCTGATTTTTTCTCCCCAGGACTATTACCCACGGTATCAGGGAAATCTATTTATTTTCACCTGGACTTTACTCACGGTATCAGGAAAATCGAATTTTTTTTCACCCAAGACTTTATTCACGGTATCAGGAAAATCTAATTTTTTTCACCCTGGACTTTACTCATGGTATCAGGAAAATCGGATTTGTTTTTTCACCCTGGACTTTACTCAGGCTATAAGGAAAATTGGATTTTTTTTCACCTGGACTTTACCCATGGTATCAGGAAAATCTGATTTTTTCACCTAGACTATTACCCACGGTTTCAGGAAAATCTTTTTTTTTCACCTGGACTATTACCCACGGTATCAGGAAAATCGGATGTTTTTCACCCAAGACTTTATTCACGATATCATGAAAATCCAATTTTTTTCACCCTGGACTTTACTCACGGTATCAGGAAAATCGGATTTTTTTCACCCGGGACTTTACACACGCTTTCAGGAAAATCGGATTTTTTTCCCCTGGACTATTACCCACGGTATCAGGAAAATCTATTTTTTTCACTTGGACTTTACTCATGTATCAGGAAAATCGGATTTTTTTCCCCTGGACTATTACCCACAGTATCAGGAAAATCGGATTTTTTTCACCCTGGACTTTACTCATGGTATCGGGAAAATCAAATTTTTTCACCCAAGACATTAGTCACGGGTGCAGGAAAATCCAATTTTTTTCACCCTGGACTTTATTCACGGTATCAGGAAAATCCGGTTTATTTTCACTTTGGACTTAACTCACGGTATCAGGAAAATCGGATTATTTTCACCCAAGACTTTATTCACGGTATCATTAAAATCCGATTTTTTTCACCCTGGAATTTATTCACGGTATCAGGAAAATCCGATTTCTTGTCACCCTGGACTTAACTCACGGTATCAGGAAAATCGGATTATTTTCACCTGGATGATTACAAACGGTATCAGGAAAATCGGATTTTTTTCTCAAGGACTATTACCCACGGTATCAGGAAAATCGAATTTTTTTCACCCAAAACTTTATTGATGGTATCAGGAAAATCCAATTTTTTTCACCCTGGACTTTACTCACGGTATCAGGAAAATTGGATTAATTTCAACCTGGACTTTACCCACGGTATCAGGAAAATCTGATTTTTTTCACCCATGACTTTATTCACAGTATCAGGAAAATCCAATCCACAGTATCAGGAAAATTGGATTTTTTTTCACCGTAGTCTTTATTTATGGTATCAGGAAAATCCAATTTTTTTTCCACCCTGGACTTTACTCACGGTATCAGGAAAATCGAATTTTTTTCACCCTGGACAATTACCCACGGTATCAGGAAAATTGGATTTTTTTCACCCAAGACTTTATTCATGGTATCAGGAAAATCCGATTTTTTTTCCACCCTGGACATAACCCACGGATTCAGGAAAATCTTTTTTTTTCAACTGGACTATTACCCACAGTTTCAGGAAAATCTGATTTTTTCTCCCCAGGACTTTTACCCACGGTATCAGGGAAATCTATTTATTTTCACCTGGACAATTACAAACGGTATCAGGAAATTCAGATTTTTTTCCCCTGGACTATTACCCACGGTATCAGGAAAATCTTTTTTTTTTCACCTGGACTATTACCCACAGTATCAGGAAAATCCAATTTTTTTCCCCCTGGACTTTTACCCACGGTATTTGGAAAATCTGAGTTTTTCACCTGTACTATCACCACAGTATCAGGAAAATCTGACTTTTTTCACCATTGGTCTATTACCCATGGTATCTGGAAAATTGGATTTTTTTCCCCTGGACTATTACCCACAGTATCAGGAAAATCCGATTTTTTTTTCACCCTGGACTTTACTCACGGTATCAGGAAAATCGGATTTTTTTCACCCAAGAGTTTATTCACGGTATCAGGAAAATCTGATTTTTTTCACCTGGACTATTACCCACAGTATCAGGAAAATTGGATTATTTTCACCCAAGACTTTATTTACGGTATCACAAAAATCCAATTTTTTTCACCCTGGACTTAACTCAGGGCATCAGGAAAATTGGATTATTTTCACCCGGGACTTTACCAATGCTATTAGGAGAATCCGATTTTTTTCCCTTGGACGTTACTGACGGTATCAGGAAAATCGAATTTTTTTCACACTGGACTTTACCCACGCTATTAGGAAAATCTGATTTTTTTCCCCTGGACTATTACCCACAGTATCAGGAAAATCAGACTTTTTTCACCCAAAAGTTTATTTACGATATCAGGAAAATCCAATTTTTTTCACCCTGGACTTTACTCAGGCTATAAGGAAAATTGGATTTTTTTTCACCTGGACTTTACTCATGGTATCAGGAAAATCGGGTTTTTTTCAAATTGACTATTACACACGGTATCAGGAAATTCTTTTTTTCACCTGGACTATTACACACGGTTTCAGGAAAATCTTTTTTTTTCACCTGGACTATTACACACGGTATCTGGAAAATTGATTTTTTTCCCCTGGACTTTACTCACGGTAGCAGGAAAATTGGAATTTTTTCACCCACAACTTTATTCACGGTATCAGGAAAATCCAATCCACAGTATCAGGAAAATTGGATTTTTTTCACCGTAGACTTTATTTATGGTATCAGGAAAATTGGATTTTTTTTCCACCAAAGACTTTATTCATGGTATCAGGAAAATCTGATTTTTTTTTCACCCAAGACTTTATTCATGGTATCAGGAAAATCCAAATTTTTTTTCACCCTGGACTTAACCCACGGATTCAGGAAAATCTTCTTTTTTTTCAACTAGACTATTACCCACAGTTTCAGGAAAATCTGATTTTTTTCACCTGGACTATTACCCACAGTATCTTGAAAATCTGATTTTTTCCCCCAGGACTTTTACCCACGGTATCAGGGAAATCTATTTATTTTCACCTGGACGATTACAAACGGTATCAGGAAAATCTTTTTTTTTCACCTGGACTTTACTCATGGTATTAGGAAAATCGGATTTTTTTCCCCTGACTTTTTTACCCACGGTATATGGAAAATCTGATTTTTTTCACCCAAGACTTTATTTACGGTATCACGAAAATCCAATTTTTTTCACCCTGGACTTAACACACGGTATCAGAAAAATCGGATTATTTTCACCCTGGACTTTACCCACGCTATTAGGAAAATGTGATTTTTTTCCCCTGGACTATTACCCACAGTATCAGGAAAATCGGACTTTTTTCACCCAAGAGTTTATTCACGATATCACGAAAATCCAATTTTTTTCACCCTGGACTTTTCTCACGGTATCAGGAAAATCGGATTTTTTTCACCCTGGACTTTACACACGCTTTCAGGAAAATCGGATTTTTTCCCCTGGACTATTACCCACGGTATGAGGAAAATCTATTTTTTTCACTTGGACTTTACTCACGTATCAGGAAAATCGGATTTTTTTTCCCCTGGACTATTACCCACAGTATCAGGAAAATCGGATTTTTTTCACCCTGGACGTTACTCACGGTATCGGGAAAATCGAATTCTTTTTCACCCAAGACATTATTCACGTGATCAGGAAAATCCGATTTTTTTCACCGTGGACTTTACTCACGGTAGCAGGAAAATCGGATTTTTTTCACCCAAGACTTTATTCACGGTATCAGGAAAATCTGATTTTTTTTCACCCTGGACTTAACTCACGGTATCAGGAAAATCGGATTTTTTTCACCCTGGACTTTACTCAGGCTATAAGGAAAATTGGATTTTTTTTTCACCTGGACTTTACTCATGGTATTAGGAAAATCGGATTTTTTTCCCCTGGACTATTACCCACGGTATCAGGAAAATCTATATTTTTTTCACTTGGACTATTACCCACAGTATCAGGAAAATCGAATTTTTTTCACCCAAGACTTTATTGATGGTATCAGGAAAATCCAATTTTTTTCACCCTGGACTTTACTCATGGTATCAGGAAAATCGAATTTTTTTTCACCCAAGACTTTATTCACAGTATCAGGAAAATCCAAGTTTTTTTTTCACCCTGGACTTTTACCCACGGTATTTGGAAAATCTGAGTTTTTCACCTGGACTATCACCACGGTATCAGGAAAATCTGACTTTTTTCACCATGGGACTATTACCCACAGTATCAGGAAAATTGGATTTTTTTCACTGTAGACTTTAGTTACGGTATCAGGAAAATCCAATTTTTTTCACCCTGGACTTTACTCACGGTAGCAGGAAAATCGGAATTTTTTCACCCTGGACTTAACTCACGGTATCAGGAAAATCGTATTATTTTCACCCTGGACTATTACCCATGGTATCTGGAAAATCTGATAAATTTTTTTCCCCTGGACTATTACCGACGGTATCAGGAAAATCTGATTTTTTTTTTCACCCTGGACTTTACTCATGGTATCAGGAAAATCGGATTTTTTTCTCCTGGACTATTACCCACAGTATCAGGAAAATTGGATTTTTTTCACCCAAGACTTTATTCACGGTATCAGGAAAAGCCAACTTTTTTCACCATGGACTTTACTCACGGTAGCAGGAAAATCGGAATTTTTTCACCCAAGACTTTACTCATGGTAGCAGGAAAATCGGAATTTTTTCACCCTGGACTTTACTCATGGTATCGGGGAAATCAATTTTTTTTCACCCAAGACATTATTCACGGGTGCAGGAAAATCCAATTTTTTTCACCCTGGACTTTATTCACGGTATCAGGAAAATCTGGTTTATTTTCACTTTGGACTTAACTCACGGTATCAGGAAAATCGGATTATTTTCACTCAAGACTTTATTCACGGTATCATTAAAATCCGAT
Source organism: Bradypodion pumilum (assembly GCA_035047305.1). Taxonomy (NCBI): domain Eukaryota; kingdom Metazoa; phylum Chordata; class Lepidosauria; order Squamata; family Chamaeleonidae; genus Bradypodion; species Bradypodion pumilum. The sequence goes on from JAWDJD010000002.1 coordinate 249,063,600, forward strand.
TTTTTTCACCCTGGACTTTACTCAGGCTATAAGGAAAATCGGATTTTTTTCACCTGGACTATTACCCACAGTATCAGGAAAATTGGATTTTTTTCACCCACGACTTAATTCACAGTATCAGGAAAATCCAATCCACAGTATCAGGAAAATTGGATTTTTTTCACCGTAGACTTTATTTATGGTATCAGGAAAATCCAATTTTTTTCCCACCCTGGACTTTACTCACGGTATCAGGAAAATCGGATTATTTTCACCCTGGACTTTACCCACGGTATCAGGAAAATCTGATTTTCTTCACCTGGAATATTACCCACAGTATCAGGAAAATCGGATTTTTTCATCCAAGACTTTATTCATGGTATCAGGAAAATCCGATTTTTTTTCCACCCTGGACTTAACTCACGGTATCAGGAAAATCGGATTATTTTCACTCTGGACTATTACCCACGGATTCAGGAAAATCTTTTTTTGTCACCTGGACTATTGCCCACAGTATCTGAAAAATCTGATTCCCCCCCCCCCTGGATAATTACCCACGGTAACTGGAAAATCTGATTTTTTCTCCCCAGGACTATTACCCACGGTATCAGGGAAATCTATTTATTTTCACCTGGACTTTACTCACGGTATCAGGAAAATCGAATTTTTTTTCACCCAAGACTTTATTCACGGTATCAGGAAAATCTAATTTTTTTCACCCTGGACTTTACTCATGGTATCAGGAAAATCGGATTTGTTTTTTCACCCTGGACTTTACTCAGGCTATAAGGAAAATTGGATTTTTTTTCACCTGGACTTTACCCATGGTATCAGGAAAATCTGATTTTTTCACCTAGACTATTACCCACGGTTTCAGGAAAATCTTTTTTTTTTCACCTGGACTATTACCCACGGTATCAGGAAAATCGGATGTTTTTCACCCAAGACTTTATTCACGATATCATGAAAATCCAATTTTTTTCACCCTGGACTTTACTCACGGTATCAGGAAAATCGGATTTTTTTCACCCGGGACTTTACACACGCTTTCAGGAAAATCGGATTTTTTTCCCCTGGACTATTACCCACGGTATCAGGAAAATCTATTTTTTTCACTTGGACTTTACTCATGTATCAGGAAAATCGGATTTTTTTCCCCTGGACTATTACCCACAGTATCAGGAAAATCGGATTTTTTTCACCCTGGACTTTACTCATGGTATCGGGAAAATCAAATTTTTTCACCCAAGACATTAGTCACGGGTGCAGGAAAATCCAATTTTTTTCACCCTGGACTTTATTCACGGTATCAGGAAAATCCGGTTTATTTTCACTTTGGACTTAACTCACGGTATCAGGAAAATCGGATTATTTTCACCCAAGACTTTATTCACGGTATCATTAAAATCCGATTTTTTTCACCCTGGAATTTATTCACGGTATCAGGAAAATCCGATTTCTTGTCACCCTGGACTTAACTCACGGTATCAGGAAAATCGGATTATTTTCACCTGGATGATTACAAACGGTATCAGGAAAATCGGATTTTTTTCTCAAGGACTATTACCCACGGTATCAGGAAAATCGAATTTTTTTCACCCAAAACTTTATTGATGGTATCAGGAAAATCCAATTTTTTTCACCCTGGACTTTACTCACGGTATCAGGAAAATTGGATTAATTTCAACCTGGACTTTACCCACGGTATCAGGAAAATCTGATTTTTTTCACCCATGACTTTATTCACAGTATCAGGAAAATCCAATCCACAGTATCAGGAAAATTGGATTTTTTTTCACCGTAGTCTTTATTTATGGTATCAGGAAAATCCAATTTTTTTTCCACCCTGGACTTTACTCACGGTATCAGGAAAATCGAATTTTTTTCACCCTGGACAATTACCCACGGTATCAGGAAAATTGGATTTTTTTCACCCAAGACTTTATTCATGGTATCAGGAAAATCCGATTTTTTTTCCACCCTGGACATAACCCACGGATTCAGGAAAATCTTTTTTTTTCAACTGGACTATTACCCACAGTTTCAGGAAAATCTGATTTTTTCTCCCCAGGACTTTTACCCACGGTATCAGGGAAATCTATTTATTTTCACCTGGACAATTACAAACGGTATCAGGAAATTCAGATTTTTTTCCCCTGGACTATTACCCACGGTATCAGGAAAATCTTTTTTTTTTCACCTGGACTATTACCCACAGTATCAGGAAAATCCAATTTTTTTCCCCCTGGACTTTTACCCACGGTATTTGGAAAATCTGAGTTTTTCACCTGTACTATCACCACAGTATCAGGAAAATCTGACTTTTTTCACCATTGGTCTATTACCCATGGTATCTGGAAAATTGGATTTTTTTCCCCTGGACTATTACCCACAGTATCAGGAAAATCCGATTTTTTTTTCACCCTGGACTTTTACTCACGGTATCAGGAAAATCGGATTTTTTTCACCCAAGAGTTTATTCACGGTATCAGGAAAATCTGATTTTTTTCACCTGGACTATTACCCACAGTATCAGGAAAATTGGATTTTTTTCACCCAAGACTTTATTTACGGTATCACAAAAATCCAATTTTTTTCACCCTGGACTTAACTCAGGGCATCAGGAAAATTGGATTATTTTCACCCGGGACTTTACCCATGCTATTAGGAGAATCCGATTTTTTTCCCTTGGACGTTACTGACGGTATCAGGAAAATCGAATTTTTTTCACACTGGACTTTACCCACGCTATTAGGAAAATCTGATTTTTTTCCCCTGGACTATTACCCACAGTATCAGGAAAATCAGACTTTTTTCACCCAAAAGTTTATTTACGATATCAGGAAAATCCAATTTTTTTCACCCTGGACTTTACTCAGGCTATAAGGAAAATTGGATTTTTTTCACCTGGACTTTACTCATGGTATCAGGAAAATCGGGTTTTTTTCAAATTGACTATTACACACGGTATCAGGAAAATCTTTTTTTCACCTGGACTATTACACACGGTTTCAGGAAAATCTTTTTTTTTCACCTGGACTATTACACACGGTATCTGGAAAATTGATTTTTTTCCCCTGGACTTTACTCACGGTAGCAGGAAAATCGGAATTTTTTCACCCACAACTTTATTCACGGTATCAGGAAAATCCAATCCACAGTATCAGGAAAATTGGATTTTTTTCACCGTAGACTTTATTTATGGTATCAGGAAAATTGGATTTTTTTTCCACCCAAGACTTTATTCATGGTATCAGGAAAATCTGATTTTTTTTCACCCAAGACTTTATTCATGGTATCAGGAAAATCCAAATTTTTTTTCACCCTGGACTTAACCCACGGATTCAGGAAAATCTTCTTTTTTTTTCAACTAGACTATTACCCACAGTTTCAGGAAAATCTGATTTTTTTCACCTGGACTATTACCCACAGTATCTTGAAAATCTGATTTTTTCCCCCACGACTTTTACCCACGGTATCAGGGAAATCTATTTATTTTCACCTGGATGATTACAAACGGTATCAGGAAAATCTTTTTTTTTCACCTGGACTTTACTCATGGTATTAGGAAAATCGGATTTTTTTCCCCTGGACTATTACCCACAGTATCAGGAAAATCTATATTTTTTTCACTTGGACTATTACCCACAGTATCAGGAAAATCGAATTTTTTTCACCCAAGACTTTATTGATGGTATCAGGAAAATCCAATTTTTTTCACCCTGGACTTTACTCACGGTATCAGGAAAATCGAAATTTTTTTACCCAAGACTTTATTCACAGTATCAGGAAAATCCAAGGTTTTTTTTCACCCTGGACTTTTACCCACGGTATTTGGAAAATCTGAGTTTTTCACCTGGACTATCACCACGGTATCAGGAAAATCTGACTTTTTTCACCATGGGACTATTACCCACAGTATCAGGAAAATTGGATTTTTTTCATCGTAGACTTTAGTTACGGTATCAGGAAAATCCAATTTTTTTTCACCCTGGACTTTACTCAGGCTATAAGGAAAATTGGATTTTTTTTTCACCTGGACTTTACTCATGGTATTAGGAAAATCGGATTTTTTCCCCTGGACTATTACCCACGGTATCAGGAAAATCTATATTTTTTTCACTTGGACTATTACCCACAGTATCAGGAAAATCGAATTTTTTTCACCCAAGACTTTATTGATGGTATCAGGAAAATCCAATTTTTTTCACCCTGGACTTTACTCATGGTATCAGGAAAATCTGATTTTTTTCATCTGGACTATTACACATGGTATCAGGAAAATCTGATTTTTTTCACCCAAGACTTTATTTACGGTATCACGAAAATCCAATTTTTTTCACCCTGGACTTAACTCACGGTATCAGAAAAATCGGATTATTTTCACCCTGGACTTTACCCACTCTATTAGGAAAATGTGATTTTTTTCCCCTGGACTATTACCCACAGTATCAGGAAAATTGGACTTTTTTCACCCAAGACTTTATTCACGATATCACGAAAATCCAATTTTTTTCACCCTGGACTTTTCTCACGGTATCAGGAAAATCGGATTTTTTTCACCCTGGACTTTACACACGCTTTCAGGAAAATCGGATTTTTTCCCCTGGACTATTACCCACGGTATCAGGAAAATCTATTTTTTTCACTTGGACTTTACTCACGTATCAGGAAAATCGGATTTTTTTCCCCTGGACTATTACCCACAGTATCAGGAAAATCGGATTTTTTTCACCCTGGACGTTACTCACGGTATCGGGAAAATCGAATTCTTTTTCACCCAAGACATTATTCACGTGATCAGGAAAATCCGATTTTTTTCACCGTGGACTTTACTCACGGTAGCAGGAAAATCGGATTTTTTTCACCCAAGACTTTATTCACGGTATCATCAAAATCTGATTTTTTCACCTCGACTATTACACACGGTATCAGGAAAATCGGATTTTTTTCACCCAAGACTTTATTCACGGTATCAGGAAAATCCAAGTTTTTTCACCCTGGACTCAACTCACGGTATCAGGAAAATCGGATTATTTTCACCTTCGACTTTACCCACGCTGTTAGGAAAATCGGATTTTTTTCCCCTGGACTATTACCCACAGTATCAGGAAAATCGGACTTTTTTCACCCAAGAGTTTATTCACGGTTTCAGGAAAATCCAATTTTTTTCACCCTGGACTTTACTCATGGTATCAGGAAAATCTGATTTTTTCACCTAGACTATAACCCACGGTTTCAGGAAAATCTTTTTTTTTCCACCTAGAATATTACACACGGTTTCAGGAAAATCTTTTTTTTTTCACCTCGAATATTACACACGATTTCAGGAAAATCGGATTTTTTTCACCCTGAACATTACTCAGGCTATAAGGAAAATTGGATTTTTTTTCACCTGGACTTTACTCATGGTATCAGGAAAATCGGATTTTTTTCACCTGGACTATTACCCACAGTATCAGGAAAATTGGATTTTTTTCACCCAAGTCTTTATTCACGGTATCAGGACAATCCAACTTTTTTCACCATGGACTTTACTCACGGTAGCAGGAAAATCGGAATTTTTTCACCCTGGACTTAACTCACCGTATCAGGAAAATCGGATTATTTTCACCCTGGACTATTACCCATGGTATCTGGAAAATCTGATAAATTTTTTTCCCCTGGACTATTACCGACGGTATCAGGAAAATCTGATTTTTTTCACCCAAGACTTTATTCACGGTATCAGGAAAATCCGTTTTTTTTTTTCACCCTGGACTTTACTCACGGTATCAGGAAAATCGGATTATTTTCAACCTGGACTTTACCCACGGTATCAGGAAAATCTGATTTTTTTTCACCTCGACTATTACCCACGGTTTCAGGAAAATCTTTTTTTCTTCACCTAGAATATTACACACGGTTTCAGGAAAATCGGATTTTTTTCACCCTGAACATTACTCAGGCTATAAGGAAAATTGGATTTTTTTTCACCTGGACTTTACTCATGGTATCAGGAAAATCGGATTTTTTTCACCTGGACTATTACCCACAGTATCAGGAACATTGGATTTTTTTCACCCAAGACGTTATTCACGGTATCAGGAAAATCCAACTTTTTTCACCATGGACTTTACTCACGGTAGCAGGAAAATCGGAATTTTTTCACCCAAGACTTTACTCATGGTATCAGGAAAATCTGATTTTTTTCACCCTGGACTTTACTCATGGTAGCAGGAAAATCGATTTTTTTTTCACCCAAGACTTTATTCACGGTATCAGGAAAATCCGAATTTTTTCACCCTGGACTTTACTCACGGTATCAGGAAAATCCAATTTTTTTCACCCTGGACTTTACTCACGGTATCAGGAAAATCGGATTATTTTCAACCTGGACTTTACCCACGGTATCAGGAAAATCTGATTTTTTTCACCTCGACTATTACCCACGGTTTCAGGAAAATCTTTTTTTTCCACCTAGAATATTACACACGGTATCAGGAAAATCGGATTTTTTTCACCCTGGACATTACTCAGGCTATAAGGAAAATTTGATTTTTTTTCACCTAGACTATTACCCATGGTATCAGGAAAATCTGATTTTTTCACCTAGACTATTACCCACGGTTTCAGGAAAATCTTTTTTTTCCACCTAGAATATTACACACGGTATCAGGAAAATCAGATTTATTTCACATGGACTATTACCCACAGTATTTGGAAAATATGACTTTTTTCACCTGGACTATTACCCACGGTATCTGGAAAATCTGATTTTTTTCACCCTGGACTATTACCCGCAGTATCAGGAAAATTGGATTTTTTTCACCCAAAACTTTATTCACGGTATCAGGAAAATCCAACTTTTTTCACCATGGACTTTACTCACGGTAGCAGGAAAATCGGAATTTTTTCACCCTGGACTTAACTCACGGTATCAGGAAAATCGGATTATTTTTACCCTGGACTATTACCCATGGTATCTGGAAAATCTGATAAATTTTTTTCCCCTGGACTATTACCGACGGTATCAGGAAAATCTGATTTTTTTCACCCAAGACTTTATTCACGGTATCAGGAAAATCCGTTTTTTTTTCACCCTGGACTTTACTCACGGTATCAGGAAAATCGGATTATTTTCAACCTGGACTTTACCCACGGTATCAGGAAAATCTGATTTTTTTTCACCTCGACTATTACCCATGGTTTCAGGAAAATCTTTTTTTTTCCACCTAGAATATTACACACGGTTTCAGGAAAATCGGATTTTTTTCACCCTGAACATTACTCAGGCTATAAGGAAAATTGGATTTTTTTTCACCTGGACTTTACTCATGGTATCAGGAAAATCGGATTTTTTTCACCTGGACTATTACCCACAGTATCAGGAAAATTGGATTTTTTTCACCCAAGACTTTATTCACGGTATCAGGAAAATCCAACTTTTTTCACCATGGACTTTACTCACGGTAGCAGGAAAATCGGAATTTTTTCACCCAAGACTTTACTCATGGTAGCAGGAAAATCGGAATTTTTTCACCCAAGACTTTATTCATGGTATCAGGAAAATCTGATTTTTTTCACCCTGGACTTTACTCATGGTAGCAGGAAAATCGATTTTTTTTTCACCCAAGACTTTATTCACGGTATCAGGAAAATCCGAATTTTTTCACCCTGGATTTTACTCACGGTATCAGGAAAATCCAATTTTTTTCACCCTGGACTTTACTCACGGTATCAGGAAAATCGGATTATTTTCAACCTGGACTTTACCCACGGTATCAGGAAAATCTGATTTTTTTCACCTCGACTATTACCCACGGTTTCAGGAAAATCTTTTTTTCCACCTAGAATATTACACACGGTATCAGGAAAATCGGATTTTTTTCACCCTGGACATTACTCAGGCTATAAGGAAAATTTGATTTTTTTTCACCTAGACTATTACCCATGGTATCAGGAAAATCTGATTTTTTCACCTAGACTATTACCCACGGTTTCAGGAAAATCTTTTTTTTCCACCTAGAATATTACACACGGTATCAGGAAAATCAGATTTATTTCACATGGACTATTACCCACGGTATTTGGAAACTCTCAGTTTTTTCACCTGGACTATTACCACGGTATCAGGAAAATCTTTTTTTTTCACCTGGACTATTACCCACGGTATCAGGAAAATCTGATTTTTTTCACCCAAGACTTTATCTACGGTATCACGAAAATCCAATTTTTTTCACCCTGGACTTAACCCACGGATTTAGGAAAATCTTTTTTTTTCAACTGGACTATTACCCACAGTTTCAGGAAAATCTGATATTTTTCACCTGGACTATTACCCACGGTATCAGGAAAATCGGATTTTTTTCACCCAAGACTTTATTTACGGTATCATGAAAATCCAATTTTTTTCACCCTGGACTCAACTCACGGTATCAGGAAAATCGGATTATTTTCACCTTCGACTTTACCCACGCTGTTAGGAACATCGGATTTTTTTCCCCTGGACTATTACCCACAGTATCAGGAAAATCGGACTTTTTTCACCCAAGAGTTTATTCACGGTTTCAGGAAAATCGGATTATTTTCAACCTGGACTTTACCCACGGTATCAGGAAAATCTGATTTTTTTCACCCTGGACTTTACTCACGGTAGCAGGAAAATCGATTTTTTTTCACCCAAGACTTTATTCACGGTATCAGGAAAATCCGAATTTTTTCACCCTGGACTTTACTCATGGTATCAGGAAAATCTGATTTTTTCACCTAGACTATTACCCACGGTTTCAGGAAAATCTTTTTTTTTTTCACCTAGAATATTACACACGGTTTCAGGAAAATCGGATTTTTTTCACCCTGAACATTACTCAGGCTATAAGGAAAATTGGATTTTTTTTTCACCTGGACTTTACTCATGGTATCAGGAAAATCGGATTTTTTTCACCTGGACTATTACCCACAGTATCAGGAAAATTGGATTTTTTTCACCCAAGACTTTATTCACGGTATCAGGAAAATCCAACTTTTTTCACCATGGACTTTACTCACGGTAGCAGGAAAATCGGAATTTTTTAACCCTGGACTTAACTCACGGTATCAGGAAAATCGGATTATTTTCACCCTGGACTATTACCCATGGTATCTGGAAAATCTGATAAATTTTTCTCCCCTGGACTATTACCGACGGTATCAGGAAAATCTGATTTTTTTCCCCCAAGACTTTATTCACGGTGTCAGGAAAATCCGTTTTTTTTTTCACCCTGGACTTTACTCACGGTATCAGGAAAATCGGATTATTTTCAACCTGGACTTTACCCACGGTATCAGGAAAATCTGATTTTTTTTTCACCTCGACTATTACCCACGGTTTCAGGAAAATCGGATTTTTTTCACCCTGAACATTACTCAGGCTATAAGGAAAATTGGATTTTTTTTCACCTGGACTTTACTCATGGTATCAGGAAAATCGGAATTTTTTCACCCAAGACTTTATTCATGGTATCAGGAAAATCTGATTTTTTTCACCCTGGACTTTACTCATGGTAGCAGGAAAATCGATTTTTTTTTCACCCAAGACTTTATTCACGGTATCAGGAAAATCCGAATTTTTTCACCCTGGATTTTACTCACGGTATCAGGAAAATCCAATTTTTTTCACCCTGGACTTTACTCACGGTATCAGGAAAATCGGATTATTTTCAACCTGGACTTTACCCACGGTATCAGGAAAATCTGATTTTTTTCACCTCGACTATTACCCACGGTTTCAGGAAAATCTTTTTTTCCACCTAGAATATTACACACGGTATCAGGAAAATCGGATTTTTTTCACCCTGGACATTACTCAGGCTATAAGGAAAATTTGATTTTTTTTCACCTAGACTATTACCCATGGTATCAGGAAAATCTGATTTTTTCACCTAGACTATTACCCACGGTTTCAGGAAAATCTTTTTTTTCCACCTAGAATATTACACACGGTATCAGGAAAATCAGATTTATTTCACATGGACTATTACCCACGGTATTTGGAAACTCTCAGTTTTTTCACCTGGACTATTACCACGGTATCAGGAAAATCTTTTTTTTTCACCTGGACTATTACCCACGGTATCAGGAAAATCTGATTTTTTTCACCCAAGACTTTATCTACGGTATCACGAAAATCCAATTTTTTTCACCCTGGACTTAACCCACGGATTTAGGAAAATCTTTTTTTTTCAACTGGACTATTACCCACAGTTTCAGGAAAATCTGATATTTTTCACCTGGACTATTACCCACGGTATCAGGAAAATCGGATTTTTTTCACCCAAGACTTTATTTACGGTATCATGAAAATCCAATTTTTTTCACCCTGGACTCAACTCACGGTATCAGGAAAATCGGATTATTTTCACCTTCGACTTTACCCACGCTGTTAGGAACATCGGATTTTTTTCCCCTGGACTATTACCCACAGTATCAGGAAAATCGGACTTTTTTCACCCAAGAGTTTATTCACGGTTTCAGGAAAATCGGATTATTTTCAACCTGGACTTTACCCACGGTATCAGGAAAATCTGATTTTTTTCACCCTGGACTTTACTCACGGTAGCAGGAAAATCGATTTTTTTTCACCCAAGACTTTATTCACGGTATCAGGAAAATCCGAATTTTTTCACCCTGGACTTTACTCATGGTATCAGGAAAATCTGATTTTTTCACCTAGACTATTACCCACGGTTTCAGGAAAATCTTTTTTTTTTTCACCTAGAATATTACACACGGTTTCAGGAAAATCGGATTTTTTTCACCCTGAACATTACTCAGGCTATAAGGAAAATTGGATTTTTTTTTCACCTGGACTTTACTCATGGTATCAGGAAAATCGGATTTTTTTCACCTGGACTATTACCCACAGTATCAGGAAAATTGGATTTTTTTCACCCAAGACTTTATTCACGGTATCAGGAAAATCCAACTTTTTTCACCATGGACTTTACTCACGGTAGCAGGAAAATCGGAATTTTTTAACCCTGGACTTAACTCACGGTATCAGGAAAATCGGATTATTTTCACCCTGGACTATTACCCATGGTATCTGGAAAATCTGATAAATTTTTCTCCCCTGGACTATTACCGACGGTATCAGGAAAATCTGATTTTTTTCCCCCAAGACTTTATTCACGGTGTCAGGAAAATCCGTTTTTTTTTTCACCCTGGACTTTACTCACGGTATCAGGAAAATCGGATTATTTTCAACCTGGACTTTACCCACGGTATCAGGAAAATCTGATTTTTTTTTCACCTCGACTATTACCCACGGTTTCAGGAAAATCGGATTTTTTTCACCCTGAACATTACTCAGGCTATAAGGAAAATTGGATTTTTTTTCACCTGGACTTTACTCATGGTATCAGGAAAATCGGATTTTTTTCACCCAAGACTTTATTCACGGTATCAGGAAAATCCAACTTTTTTCACCATGGACTTTACTCATGGTAGCAGGAAAATCGGAATTTTTTCACCCAAGACTTTACTCATGGTAGCAGGAAAATCGGAATTTTTTCACCAGAGACTTTATTCATGGTATCAGGAAAATCTGATTTTTTTCACCCTGGACTTAACTCACGGTAGCAGGAAAATCGATTTTTTTTTCACCCAAGACTTTATTCACGGTATCAGGAAAATCCGAATTTTTTCACCCTGGACTTTACTCACGGTATCAGGAAAATCCAATTTTTTTCACCCTGGACTTTACTCACGGTATCAGGAAAATCGGATTTTTTTCACCTGGACTATTACCCACAGTATCAGGAAAATTGGATTTTTTTCACCCAAGACTTTATTCACGGTATCAGGAAAATCCAACTTTTTTCACCATGGACTTTACTCACGGTAGCAGGAAAATCGGAATTTTTTAACCCTGGACTTAACTCACGGTATCAGGAAAATCGGATTATTTTCACCCTGGACTATTACCCATGGTATCTGGAAAATCTGATAAATTTTTCTCCCCTGGACTATTACCGACGGTATCAGGAAAATCTGATTTTTTTCCCCCAAGACTTTATTCACGGTATCAGGAAAATCCGTTTTTTTTTCACCCTGGACTTTACTCACGGTATCAGGAAAATCGGATTATTTTCAACCTGGACTTTACCCACGGTATCAGGAAAATCTGATTTTTTTCACCCTGAACATTACTCAGGCTATAAGGAAAATTGGATTTTTTTTCACCTGGACTTTACTCATGGTATCAGGAAAATCGGATTTTTTTCACCCAAGACTTTATTCACGGTATCAGGAAAATCCAACTTTTTTCACCATGGACTTTACTCATGGTAGCAGGAAAATCGGAATTTTTTCACCCAAGACTTTACTCATGGTAGCAGGAAAATCGGAATTTTTTCACCAGAGACTTTATTCATGGTATCAGGAAAATCTGATTTTTTTCACCCTGGACTTAACTCACGGTAGCAGGAAAATCGATTTTTTTTTCACCCAAGACTTTATTCACGGTATCAGGAAAATCTGAATTTTTTCAACCTGGACTTTACTCACGGTATCAGGAAAATCCAATTTTTTTCACCCTGGACTTTACTCACGGTATCAGGAAAATCGGATTATTTTCAACCTGGACTTTACCCACGGTATCAGGAAAATCTGATTTTTTTCGCCTCGACTATTACCCACGGTTTCAGGAAAATCTTTTTTTTCCACCTAGAATATTACACACGGTATCAGGAAAATTGGATTTTTTTCACCCTGGACATTACTCAGGCTATAAGGAAAATTGGATTTTTTTCACCTAGACTATTACCCATGGTATCAGGAAAATCTGATTTTTTCACCTAGACTATTACCCACGGTTTCAGGAAAATCTTTTTTTTTCTCCTAGAATATTACACACGGTATCAGGAAAATCAGAATATTTCACATGGACTATTACCCACAGTATTTGGAAAATATGACTTTTTTCACCTGGACTATTACCCACGGTATCAGGAAAATCTGATTTTTTTCACCTCGACTATTACCCACAGTATCTGGAGAATCTGTTTTTTCCCCTGGATTATTACCCACAGTATCAGGAAAATCTATTTATTTTCACCTGGACTATTACGCACGGTATCAGGTAAATCGGATTTTTTTCACCCTGGACTTTACTCAGGCTATAAGGAAAATCGGATTCCCCCCCCCCCCACTGGACTTTACTCACGGTAGCAGGAAAATCGGATTTTTTTCACCCACGAATTTATTCACAGTATCAGGAAAATCCAATCCACAATATCAGGAAAATTGGATTTTTTTCACCGTAGACTTTATTTATGGTATCAGGAAAATCCAATTTTTTTTCCACCCTGGACTTTACTCACGGTATCAGGAAAATCGAATTTTTTTCACCCTGGACGATTACCCACGGTATCAGGAAAATTGGATTTTTTTCACCCAAGACTTTATTCATGGTATCAGGAAAATCCGTTTTTTTTTTCACCCTGGACTTAACCCACGGATTCAGGAAAATCTTTTTTTTTTTCAACTGGACTATTACCCACAGTTTCAGGAAAATCTGATATTTTTCACCTGGACTATTACCCACGGTATCAGGAAAATCGGATTTTTTTCACCCAAGACTTTATTTACGGTATCATGAAAATCCAATTTTTTTCACCCTGGACTCAACTCACGGTATCCTGAAAATCGGATTATTTTCACCTTCGACTTTACCCACGCTGTTAGGAAAATCGGATTTTTTCCCCTGGACTATTACCCACAGTATCAGGAAAATCGGACTTTTTTCACCCAAGAGTTTATTCACGGTTTCAGGAAAATCGGATTATTTTCAACCTGGACTTTACCCACGGTATCAGGAAAATCTGATTTTTTTTCACCTCGACTATTACCCACGGTTTCAGGAAAATCTTTTTTTTTTCCACCTAGAATATTACGCACGGTATCAGGTAAATCGGATTTTTTTCACCCTGAACATTACTCAGGCTATAAGGAAAATTGGATCCCCCCCCCGGACTTTACTCACGGTAGCAGGAAAATCGGATTTTTTTCACCCTGGACTTTATTCACAGTATCAGGAAAATCCAATCCACAGTATCAGGAAAATTGGATTTTTTTCACCGTAGACTTTATTTATGGTATCAGGAAAATCCAATTTTTTTTCCACCCTGGACTTTACTCACGGTATCACGAAAATCGGATTATTTTCACCCTGGACTTTACCCACGGTATCAGGAAAATCTGATTTTCTTCACCTGGAATATTACCCACAGTATCAGGAAAATCGGATTTTTTTCATCCAAGACTTTATTCATGGTATCAGGAAAATCCGATTTTTTTTTTCACCCTGGACTTAACTCACGGTATCAGGAAAATCGGATTATTTTCACCCTGGACTATTACCCACGGTATCAGGAAAATCGAATTTTTTTTCACCCAAGACTTTATTCACGGTATCAGGAAAATCTAATTTTTTTCACCCTGGACTTTACTCATGGTATCAGGAAAATCGAATTTTTTTTCACCCAAGACTTTATTTATGGTATCAGGAAAATCCAATTTTTTTGTCACCTGGACTATTACCCACAGTATCTGAAAAATCTGACCCCCCCCTGGATAATTACCCACGGTAACTGGAAAATCTGATTTTTTCTCCCCAGGACTATTACCCACGGTATCAGGGAAATCTATTTATTTTCACCTGGACTTTACTCACGGTATCAGGAAAATCGAATTTTTTTTCCACCCAAGGCTTTATTCACGGTATCAGGAAAATCCAATTTTTTTCACCCTGGACTTTACTCACGGTATCAGGAAAATTGAATTTTTTTTCACCCAAGACTTTATTCACGGTATCAGGAAAATCTAATTTTTTTCACCCTGGACTTTACTCATGGTATCAGAAAAATCGGATTTGTTTTTTCACCCTGGATTTTACTCAGGCTATAAGGAAAATTCGATTTTTTTTCACCTGGACTTTACCCATGGTATCAGGAAAATCTGATTTTTTCACCTAGAGTATTAAACACGGTTTCAGGAAAATCTTTTTTTTTCACCTGGACTATTACCGCCGGTATCAGGAAAATAGGATTTTTTTCTCCCAAGACTTTATTTACGGTATCATGAAAATCCAATTTTTTTCACCCTGGACTCAACTCACGGTATCAGGAAAATCGGATTATTTTCACCTTCGACTTTACCCACGCTGTTAGGAAAATCGGATTTTTTCCCCTGGACTATTACCCACAGTATCAGTAAAATCGGACTTTTTTCACCCAAGAGTTTATTCACGGTTTCAGGAAAATCTTTTTTTTTTCACCTAGAATATTACACACGGTTTCAGGGAAATCGGATTTTTTTCACCCTGGACTTTACTCACGGTAGCAGGAAAATCGATTTTTTTTTCACCCAAGACTTTATTCACGGTATCAGGAAAATCCGAATTTTTTCACCCTGGACTTTACTCACGGTATCAGGAAAATCCAATTTTTTTCACCCTGGACTTTACTCACGGTATCAGGAAAATCGGATTATTTTCAACCTGGACTTTACCCACGGTATCAGGAAAATCTGATTTTTTTCACCTCGACTATTACCCACGGTTTCAGGAAAATCTTTTTTTTCCACCTAGAATATTACACACGGTATCAGGAAAATCGGATTTTTTTCATCCTGGACTTTACTCACGGTATCACGAAAATCGGATTAGTTTCAACCTGGACTTTACCCACGGTATCAGGAAAATCTGATTTTTTTCACCTCGACTATTACCCACAGTATCTGGAGAATCTGTTTTTTCCCCTGGATTATTACCCATAGTATCAGGAAAATCTATTTATTTTCACCTGGACTATTACGCACGGTATCAGGTAAATCGGATTTTTTTCACCCTGGACATTACTCAGGCTATAAGGAAAATCGGATTCCCCCCCCCCCTGGACTTTACTCACGGTAGCAGGAAAATCGGATTTTTTTCACCCACGAATTTATTCACAGTATCAGGAAAATCCAATCCACAGTATCAGGAAAATTGGATGTTTTTCACCGTAGACTTTATTTATGGTATCAGGAAAATCCAATTTTTTTTCCACCCTGGACTTTACTCACGGTATCAGGAAAATCAAATTTTTTTCACCCTGGACGATTACCCACGGTATCAGGAAAATCGGATTTTTTTCACCCTGAACATTACTCAGGCTATAAGGAAAATTGGATTTTTTTTCACCTGGACTTTACTCATGGTATCAGGAAAATCGGATTTTTTTCACCCAAGACTTTATTCACGGTATCAGGAAAATCCAACTTTTTTCACCATGGACTTTACTCATGGTAGCAGGAAAATCGGAATTTTTTCACCCAAGACTTTACTCATGGTAGCAGGAAAATCGGAATTTTTTCACCAGAGACTTTATTCATGGTATCAGGAAAATCTGATTTTTTTCACCCTGGACTTAACTCACGGTAGCAGGAAAATCGATTTTTTTTCACCCAAGACTTTATTCACGGTATCAGGAAAATCCGAATTTTTTCAACCTGGACTTTACTCACGGTATCAGGAAAATCCAATTTTTTTCACCCTGGACTTTACTCACGGTATCAGGAAAATCGGATTATTTTCAACCTGGACTTTACCCACGGTATCAGGAAAATCTGATTTTTTTCACCTCGACTATTACCCACGGTTTCAGGAAAATCTTTTTTTTCCACCTAGAATATTACACACGGTATCAGGAAAATCGGATTTTTTTCACCCTGGACATTACTCAGGCTATAAGGAAAATTGGTTTTCTTTTTCACCTAGACTATTACCCATGGTATCAGGAAAATCTGATTTTTTCACCTAGACTATTACCCACGGTTTCAGGAAAATCTTTTTTTTCCACCTAGAATATTACACACGGTATCAGGAAAATCAGATTTATTTCACATGGACTATTACCCACAGTATTTGGAAAATATGACTTTTTTCACCTGGACTATTACCCACAGTATCTGGAAAATCTGATTTTTTTCACCCTGGACTATTACCCACGGTATCAGGAAAATCTATTTTTTTTTTCACTTGGACTTTGCTCACGTATCAGGAAAATCGGATTTTTTTCCCCTGGATGTTACTCACGGTATCGGGAAAATCGAATTCTTTTTCACCCAAGACATTATTCACGTGATCAGGAAAATCCGATTTTTTTCACCGTGGACTTTACTCACGGTAGCAGGAAAATCGGATTTTTTTCACCCAAGACTTTATTCACGGTATCAGGAAAATCTGATTTTTTTCACCCTGGACTTAACTCACGGTATCAGGAAAATCGGATTTTTTTCACCCTGGACTTTACTCAGGCTATAAGGAAAATTGGATTTTTTTTTCACCTGGACTTTACTCATGGTATTAGGAAAATCGGATTTTTTTCCCCTGGACTATTACCCACAGTATCAGGAAAATCTATATTTTTTTCGCTTGGACTATTACCCACAGTATCAGGAAAATCGAATTTTTTTCACCCAAGACTTTATTGATGGTATCAGGAAAATCCAATTTTTTTCACCCTGGACTTTACTCACGGTATCAGGAAAATCGAATTTTTTTTCACCCAAGACTTTATTCACAGTATCAGGAAAATCCAAGTTTTTTTTTCACCCTGGACTTTTACCCACGGCATTTGGAAAATCTGAGTTTTTCACCTGGACTATCACCACGGTGTCAGGAAAATCTGACTTTTCCACCATGGGACTATTACCCACAGTATCAGGAAAATTGGATTTTTTTCATTGTAGACTTTAGTTACGGTATCAGGAAAATCCATTTTTTTTTCACCCTGGACTTTACTCATGGTATCAGGAAAATCTGATTTTTTTCATCTGGACTATTACACACGGTATCAGGAAAATCTGATTTTTTTCACCCAAGACTTTATTTACGGTATCACGAAAATCCAATTCTTTTTACCCTGGACTTTACCCACGCTATTAGGAAAATGTGATTTTTTTCCCCTGGACTATTACCCACAGTATCAGGAAAATCGGACTTTTTTCACCCAAGAGTTTATTCACGATATCACGAAAATCCAATTTTTTTCACCCTGGACTTTACTCACGGTATCAGGAAAATCGGATTTTTTTCACCCTGGACTTTACACACGCTTTCAGGAAAATCGGATTTTTTTCCCCTGGACTATTACCCACGGTATCAGGAAAATCTATTTTTTTCACTTGGACTTTACTCACGTATCAGGAAAATCGGATTTTTTTCCCCTGGACTATTACCCACAGTATCAGGAAAATCGGATTTTTTTCACCCTGGACGTTACTCACGGTATCGGGAAAATCGAATTCTTTTTCACCCAAGACATTATTCACGTGATCAGGAAAATCCGATTTTTTTCACCGTGGACTTTACTCACGGTAGCAGGAAAATCGGATTTTTTTCACCCAAGACTTTATTCACGGTATCATGAAAATCTGATTTTTTTCACCCTGGACTTAACTCACGGTATCAGGAAAATCGGATTTTTTTCACCCTGGACTTTACTCAGGCTATAAGGAAAATTGGATTTTATTTTCACCTGGACTTTACTCATGGTATCAGGAAAATCGGATTTTTTTCACCTCGACTATTACCCACGGTATCAGGAAAATCAGATTTTTTTCACCCAAGACTTTATTTATGGTATCATGAAAATCCAATTTTTTTCACCCTGGACTCAACACACGGTATCAGGAAAATCAGATTATTTTCACCTTCGACTTTACCCACGCTGTTAGGAAAATCGGATTTTTTTCCCCTGGACTATTACCCACAGTATCAGGAAAATCGGACTTTTTTCACCCAAGAGTTTATTCTCGGTTTCAGGAAAATCGGATTATTTTCAACCTGGACTTTACCCACGGTATCAGGAAAATCTGATTTTTTTTCACCTCGACTATTAACCACGGTTTCAGGAAAATCTTTTTTTTTCACCTAGAATATTACGCACGGTATCAGGTAAATCGGATTTTTTTCACCCTGGACATTACTCAGGCTATAATGAAAATTGGATTCCCCCCCCCCCTGGACTTTACTCACGGTAGCAGGAAAATCGGATTTTTTTCACCCAAGACTTTATTCACGGTATCAGGAAAATCTGATTTTTTTCACCCTGGACTTAACTCACGGTATCAGGAAAATCGGATTTTTTTTCACCTGGACTTTACTCATGGTATCAGGAAAATCTGATTTTTTTCACCTGGACTATTACACACGGTATCATCAAAATCTGATTTTTTCACCTCGACTATTACACACGGTATCAGGAAAATCTGATTTTTTCACCTAGAATATTACACACGGTTTCAGGAAAATCTTTTTTTTTTCACCTAGAATATTACACACGGTTTCAGGAAAATCGGATTTTTTTCACCTGGACTTTACTCATGGTATCAGGAAAATCGGATTTTTTTTAACCTGGACTATTACCCACAGTATCAGGAAAATTGGATTTTTTTCACCCAAGACTTTATTCACGGTATCAGAAAAATCCAACTTTTTTCACCATGGACTTTACTCACGGTAGCAGGAAAATCGGAATTTTTTCACCCAAGACTTTACTCATGGTAGCAGGAAAATCGGAATTTTTTCACCCAAGACTTTATGCATGGTATCAGGAAAATCTGATTTTTTTCACCCTGGACTTTACTCACGGTAGCAGGAAAATCCAATTTTTTTCACCCTGGACTTTACTCACGGTATCAGGAAAATCGGATTATTTTCAACCTGGACTTTACCCACGCTGTTAGGAAAATCGGATTTTTTTCCCCTGGACTATTACCCACAGTATCAGGAAAATCGGAGTTTTTTCACCCAAGAGTTTATTCACGGTTTCAGGAAAATCCATTTTTTTTCACCCTGGACTTTACTCATGATATCAGGAAAATCTGATTTTTTCACCTAGAATATTACACACGGTTTCAGGAAAATCTTTTTTTTTTCACCTAGAATATTACACATGGTTTCAGGAAAATCGGATTTTTTTCACCCTGAACATTACTCAGGCTATAAGGAAAATTGGATTTTTTTTCACCTGGACTTTACTCATGGTATCAGGAAAATCGGATTTTTTTCACCTGGACTATTACCCACAGTATCAGGAAAATTGGATTTTTTTCACCCAAGACTTTATTCACGGTATCAGGAAAATCCAACTTTTTTCACCATGGACTTTACTCACGGTAGCAGGAAAATCGGACTTTTTTCACCGAAGAGTTTATTCACGGTTTCAGGAAAATCGGATTATTTTCAACCTGGACTTTACCCACGGTATCAGGAAAATCTGATTTTTTTCACCCTGGACTTTACTCACGGTAGCAGGAAAATCGATATTTTTTTCACCCAAGACTTTATTCACGGTATCAGGAAAATCCGAATTTTTTCACCCTGGACTTTACTCACGGTATCAGGAAAATCCAATTTTTTTCACCCTGGACTTTACTCACGGTATCAGGAAAATCAGATTATTTTCAACCTGGACTTTACCCACGGTATCAGGAAAATCTGATTTTTTTCGCCTCGACTATTACCCACGGTTTCAGGAAAATCTTTTTTTTCCACCTAGAATATTACACACGGTATCAGGAAAATTGGATTTTTTTCACCCTGGACATTACTCAGGCTATAAGGAAAATTGGATTTTTTTCACCTAGACTATTACCCATGGTATCAGGAAAATCTGATTTTTTCACCTAGACTATTACCCACAGTTTCAGGAAAATCTTTTTTTTTTCTCCTAGAATATTACACACGGTATCAGGAAAATCAGAATATTTCACATGGACTATTACCCACAGTATTTGGAAAATATGACTTTTTTCACCTGGACTATTACCCACGGTATCAGGAAAATCTGATTTTTTTCACCTCGACTATTACCCACAGTATCTGGAGAATCTGTTTTTTCCCCTGGATTATTACCCACAGTATCAGGAAAATCTATTTATTTTCACCTGGACTATTACGCACGGTATCAGGTAAATCGGATTTTTTTCACCCTGGACTTTACTCAGGCTATAAGGAAAATCGGATTCCCCCCCCCCCACTGGACTTTACTCACGGTAGCAGGAAAATCGGATTTTTTTCACCCACGAATTTATTCACAGTATCAGGAAAATCCAATCCACAATATCAGGAAAATTGGATTTTTTTCACCGTAGACTTTATTTATGGTATCAGGAAAATCCAATTTTTTTTCCACCCTGGACTTTACTCACGGTATCAGGAAAATCGAATTTTTTTCACCCTGGACGATTACCCACGGTATCAGGAAAATTGGATTTTTTTCACCCAAGACTTTATTCATGGTATCAGGAAAATCCGTTTTTTTTTTCACCCTGGACTTAACCCACGGATTCAGGAAAATCTTTTTTTTTTTTCAACTGGACTATTACCCACAGTTTCAGGAAAATCTGATATTTTTCACCTGGACTATTACCCACGGTATCAGGAAAATCGGATTTTTTTCACCCAAGACTTTATTTACGGTATCATGAAAATCCAATTTTTTTCACCCTGGACTCAACTCACGGTATCCTGAAAATCGGATTATTTTCACCTTCGACTTTACCCACGCTGTTAGGAAAATCGGATTTTTTCCCCTGGACTATTACCCACAGTATCAGGAAAATCGGACTTTTTTCACCCAAGAGTTTATTCACGGTTTCAGGAAAATCGGATTATTTTCAACCTGGACTTTACCCACGGTATCAGGAAAATCTGATTTTTTTTCACCTCGACTATTACCCACGGTTTCAGGAAAATCTTTTTTTTTTCACCTAGAATATTACGCACGGTATCAGGTAAATCGGATTTTTTTCACCCTGAACATTACTCAGGCTATAAGGAAAATTGGATCCCTCCCCCCCGGACTTTACTCACGGTAGCAGGAAAATCGGATTTTTTTCACCCTGGACTTTATTCACAGTATCAGGAAAATCCAATCCACAGTATCAGGAAAATTGGATTTTTTTCACCGTAGACTTTATTTATGGTATCAGGAAAATCCAATTTTTTTTCCACCCTGGACTTTACTCACGGTATCACGAAAATCGGATTATTTTCACCCTGGACTTTACCCACGGTATCAGGAAAATCTGATTTTCTTCACCTGGAATATTACCCACGGTATCAGGAAAATCTGATTTTTTTCGCCTCGACTATTACCCACGGTTTCAGGAAAATCTTTTTTTTCCACCTAGAATATTACACACGGTATCAGGAAAATTGGATTTTTTTCACCCTGGACATTACTCAGGCTATAAGGAAAATTGGATTTTTTTCACCTAGACTATTACCCATGGTATCAGGAAAATCTGATTTTTTCACCTAGACTATTACCCACGGTTTCAGG
Source organism: Bradypodion pumilum (assembly GCA_035047305.1). NCBI lineage: Eukaryota > Metazoa > Chordata > Lepidosauria > Squamata > Chamaeleonidae > Bradypodion > Bradypodion pumilum. The sequence goes on from JAWDJD010000002.1 coordinate 249,085,934, forward strand.
AAAATCTTTTTTTTTCTCCTAGAATATTACACACGGTATCAGGAAAATCAGAATATTTCACATGGACTATTACCCACAGTATTTGGAAAATATGACTTTTTTCACCTGGACTATTACCCACGGTATCAGGAAAATCTGATTTTTTTCACCTCGACTATTACCCACAGTATCTGGAGAATCTGTTTTTTCCCCTGGATTATTACCCACAGTATCAGGAAAATCTATTTATTTTCACCTGGACTATTACGCACGGTATCAGGTAAATCGGATTTTTTTCACCCTGGACTTTACTCAGGCTATAAGGAAAATCGGATTCCCCCCCCCCCCCACTGGACTTTACTCACGGTAGCAGGAAAATCGGATTTTTTTCACCCACGAATTTATTCACAGTATCAGGAAAATCCAATCCACAATATCAGGAAAATTGGATTTTTTTCACCGTAGACTTTATTTATGGTATCAGGAAAATCCAATTTTTTTTCCACCCTGGACTTTACTCACGGTATCAGGAAAATCGAATTTTTTTCACCCTGAACATTACTCAGGCTATAAGGAAAATTGGATCCCTCCCCCCCGGACTTTACTCACGGTAGCAGGAAAATCGGATTTTTTTCACCCTGGACTTTATTCACAGTATCAGGAAAATCCAATCCACAGTATCAGGAAAATTGGATTTTTTTCACCGTAGACTTTATTTATGGTATCAGGAAAATCCAATTTTTTTTCCACCCTGGACTTTACTCACGGTATCACGAAAATCGGATTATTTTCACCCTGGACTTTACCCACGGTATCAGGAAAATCTGATTTTCTTCACCTGGAATATTACCCACAGTATCAGGAAAATCGGATTTTTTTCATCCAAGACTTTATTCATGGTATCAGGAAAATCCGATTTTTTTTTCACCCTGGACTTAACTCACGGTATCAGGAAAATCGGATTATTTTCACCCTGGACTATTACCCACGGTATCAGGAAAATCGAATTTTTTTTCACCCAAGACTTTATTCACGGTATCAGGAAAATCTAATTTTTTTCACCCTGGACTTTACTCATGGTATCAGGAAAATCGAATTTTTTTTCACCCAAGACTTTATTTATGGTATCAGGAAAATCCAATTTTTTTGTCACCTGGACTATTACCCACAGTATCTGAAAAATCTGACCCCCCCCCTGGATAATTACCCACGGTAACTGGAAAATCTGATTTTTTCTCCCCAGGACTATTACCCACGGTATCAGGGAAATCTATTTATTTTCACCTGGACTTTACTCACGGTATCAGGAAAATCGAATTTTTTTTCCACCCAAGGCTTTATTCACGGTATCAGGAAAATCCAATTTTTTTCACCCTGGACTTTACTCACGGTATCAGGAAAATTGAATTTTTTTTCACCCAAGACTTTATTCACGGTATCAGGAAAATCTAATTTTTTTCACCCTGGACTTTACTCATGGTATCAGAAAAATCGGATTTGTTTTTTCACCCTGGATTTTACTCAGGCTATAAGGAAAATTCGATTTTTTTTCACGTGGACTTTACCCATGGTATCAGGAAAATCTGATTTTTTCACCTAGAGTATTAAACACGGTTTCAGGAAAATCTTTTTTTTTCACCTGGACTATTACCGCCGGTATCAGGAAAATAGGATTTTTTTCTCCCAAGACTTTATTTACGGTATCATGAAAATCCAATTTTTTTCACCCTGGACTCAACTCACGGTATCAGGAAAATCGGATTATTTTCACCTTCGACTTTACCCACGCTGTTAGGAAAATCGGATTTTTTCCCCTGGACTATTACCCACAGTATCAGGAAAATCGGACTTTTTTCACCCAAGAGTTTATTCACGGTTTCAGGAAAATCTTTTTTTTTCACCTAGAATATTACACACGGTTTCAGGGAAATCGGATTTTTTTCACCCTGGACTTTACTCACGGTAGCAGGAAAATCGATTTTTTTTTTCACCCAAGACTTTATTCACGGTATCAGGAAAATCCGAATTTTTTCACCCTGGACTTTACTCACGGTATCAGGAAAATCCAATTTTTTTCACCCTGGACTTTACTCACGGTATCAGGAAAATCGGATTATTTTCAACCTGGACTTTACCCACGGTATCAGGAAAATCTGATTTTTTTCACCTCGACTATTACCCACGGTTTCAGGAAAATCTTTTTTTTCCACCTAGAATATTACACACGGTATCAGGAAAATCGGATTTTTTTCATCCTGGACTTTACTCACGGTATCACGAAAATCGGATTAGTTTCAACCTGGACTTTACCCACGGTATCAGGAAAATCTGATTTTTTTCACCTCGACTATTACCCACAGTATCTGGAGAATCTGTTTTTTCCCCTGGATTATTACCCATAGTATCAGGAAAATCTATTTATTTTCACCTGGACTATTACGCACGGTATCAGGTAAATCGGATTTTTTTCACCCTGGACATTACTCAGGCTATAAGGAAAATCGGATTTCCCCCCCCCCCTGGACTTTACTCACGGTAGCAGGAAAATCGGATTTTTTTCACCCACGAATTTATTCACAGTATCAGGAAAATCCAATCCACAGTATCAGGAAAATTGGATGTTTTTCACCGTAGACTTTATTTATGGTATCAGGAAAATCCGTTTTTTTTTTCACCCTGGACTTAACCCACGGATTCAGGAAAATCTTTTTTTTTTCAACTGGACTATTACCCACAGTTTCAGGAAAATCTGATATTTTTCACCTGGACTATTACCCACGGTATCAGGAAAATCGGATTTTTTTCACCCAAGACTTTATTTACGGTATCATGAAAATCCAATTTTTTTCACCCTGGACTCAACTCACGGTATCCTGAAAATCGGATTATTTTCACCTTCGACTTTACCCACGCTGTTAGGAAAATCGGATTTTTTCCCCTGGACTATTACCCACAGTATCAGGAAAATCGGACTTTTTTCACCCAAGAGTTTATTCACGGTTTCAGGAAAATCGGATTATTTTCAACCTGGACTTTACCCACGGTATCAGGAAAATCTGATTTTTTTTCACCTCGACTATTACCCACGGTTTCAGGAAAATCTTTTTTTTTCACCTAGAATATTACGCACGGTATCAGGTAAATCGGATTTTTTTCACCCTGAACATTACTCAGGCTATAAGGAAAATTGGATCCCTCCCCCCCGGACTTTACTCACGGTAGCAGGAAAATCGGATTTTTTTCACCCTGGACTTTATTCACAGTATCAGGAAAATCCAATCCACAGTATCAGGAAAATTGGATTTTTTTCACCGTAGACTTTATTTATGGTATCAGGAAAATCCAATTTTTTTTCCACCCTGGACTTTACTCACGGTATCACGAAAATCGGATTATTTTCACCCTGGACTTTACCCACGGTATCAGGAAAATCTGATTTTCTTCACCTGGAATATTACCCACAGTATCAGGAAAATCGGATTTTTTTCATCCAAGACTTTATTCATGGTATCAGGAAAATCCGATTTTTTTTTCACCCTGGACTTAACTCACGGTATCAGGAAAATCGGATTATTTTCACCCTGGACTATTACCCACGGTATCAGGAAAATCGAATTTTTTTTCACCCAAGACTTTATTCACGGTATCAGGAAAATCTAATTTTTTTCACCCTGGACTTTACTCATGGTATCAGGAAAATCGAATTTTTTTTCACCCAAGACTTTATTTATGGTATCAGGAAAATCCAATTTTTTTGTCACCTGGACTATTACCCACAGTATCTGAAAAATCTGACCCCCCCCCTGGATAATTACCCACGGTAACTGGAAAATCTGATTTTTTCTCCCCAGGACTATTACCCACGGTATCAGGGAAATCTATTTATTTTCACCTGGACTTTACTCACGGTATCAGGAAAATCGAATTTTTTTTCCACCCAAGGCTTTATTCACGGTATCAGGAAAATCCAATTTTTTTCACCCAAGACTTTATTCACGGTATCAGGAAAATCTAATTTTTTTCACCCTGGACTTTACTCATGGTATCAGAAAAATCGGATTTGTTTTTTCACCCTGGATTTTACTCAGGCTATAAGGAAAATTCGATTTTTTTTCACCTGGACTTTACCCATGGTATCAGGAAAATCTGATTTTTTCACCTAGAGTATTAAACACGGTTTCAGGAAAATCTTTTTTTTTCACCTGGACTATTACCGCCGGTATCAGGAAAATAGGATTTTTTTCTCCCAAGACTTTATTTACGGTATCATGAAAATCCAATTTTTTTCACCCTGGACTCAACTCACGGTATCAGGAAAATCGGATTATTTTCACCTTCGACTTTACCCACGCTGTTAGGAAAATCGGATTTTTTCCCCTGGACTATTACCCACAGTATCAGGAAAATCGGACTTTTTTCACCCAAGAGTTTATTCACGGTTTCAGGAAAATCTTTTTTTTTTCACCTAGAATATTACACACGGTTTCAGGGAAATCGGATTTTTTTCACCCTGGACTTTACTCACGGTAGCAGGAAAATCGATTTTTTTTTTCACCCAAGACTTTATTCACGGTATCAGGAAAATCCGAATTTTTTCACCCTGGACTTTACTCACGGTATCAGGAAAATCCAATTTTTTTCACCCTGGACTTTACTCACGGTATCAGGAAAATCGGATTATTTTCAACCTGGACTTTACCCACGGTATCAGGAAAATCTGATTTTTTTCACCTCGACTATTACCCACGGTTTCAGGAAAATCTTTTTTTTCCACCTAGAATATTACACACGGTATCAGGAAAATCGGATTTTTTTCATCCTGGACTTTACTCACGGTATCACGAAAATCTGATTAGTTTCAACCTGGACTTTACCCACGGTATCAGGAAAATCTGATTTTTTTCACCTCGACTATTACCCACAGTATCTGGAGAATCTGTTTTTTCCCCTGGATTATTACCCATAGTATCAGGAAAATCTATTTATTTTCACCTGGACTATTACGCACGGTATCAGGTAAATCGGATTTTTTTCACCCTGGACATTACTCAGGCTATAAGGAAAATCGGATTCCCCCCCCCCCCCTGGACTTTACTCACGGTAGCAGGAAAATCGGATTTTTTTCACCCACGAATTTATTCACAGTATCAGGAAAATCCAATCCACAGTATCAGGAAAATTGGATGTTTTTCACCGTAGACTTTATTTATGGTATCAGGAAAATCCAATTTTTTTTCCACCCTGGACTTTACTCACGGTATCAGGAAAATCAATTTTTTTTCACCCTGGACGATTACCCACGGTATCAGGAAAATTGGATTTTTTTCACCCAAGACTTTATTCATGGTATCAGGAAAATCCGTTTTTTTTTTCACCCTGGACTTAACCCACGGATTCAGGAAAATCTTTTTTTTTTCAACTGGACTATTACCCACAGTTTCAGGAAAATCTGATATTTTTCACCTGGACTATTACCCACGGTATCAGGAAAATCGGATTTTTTTCACCCAAGACTTTATTTACGGTATCATGAAAATCCAATTTTTTTCACCCTGGACTCAACTCACGGTATCCTGAAAATCGGATTATTTTCACCTTCGACTTTACCCACGCTGTTAGGAATAGTCCCCTGGACTATTACCCACAGTATCAGGAAAATCGGACTTTTTTCACCCAAGAGTTTATTCACGGTTTCAGGAAAATCGGATTATTTTCAACCTGGACTTTACCCACGGTATCAGGAAAATCTGATTTTTTTTCACCTCGACTATTACCCACGGTTTCAGGAAAATCTTTTTTTTTCACCTAGAATATTACGCACGGTATCAGGTAAATCGGATTTTTTTCACCCTGAACATTACTCAGGCTATAAGGAAAATTGGATTTCCCCCCCCCCCCTGGACTTTACTCACGGTAGCAGGAAAATCGGATTTTTTTCACCCTGGACTTTATTCACAGTATCAGGAAAATCCAATCCACAGTATCAGGAAAATTGGATTTTTTTCACCGTAGACTTTATTTATGGTATCAGGAAAATCCAATTTTTTTTCCACCCTGGACTTTACTCACGGTATCAGGAAAATCGGATTATTTTCACCCTGGACTTTACCCACGGTATCAGGAAAATCTGATTTTCTTCACCTGGAATATTACCCACAGTATCAGGAAAATCGGATTTTTTCATCCAAGACTTTATTCATGGTATCAGGAAAATCCGAATTTTTTTTCACCCTGGACTTAACTCACGGTATCAGGAAAAAAGGATTATTTTCACCCTGGACTATTACCCACGGTATCAGGAAAATCGAATTTTTTTTCACCCAAGACTTTATTCACGGTATCAGGAAAATCTAATTTTTTTCACCCTGGACTTTACTCATGGTATCAGGAAAATCGAATTTTTTTTCACCCAAGACTTTATTTATGGTATCAGGAAAATCCAATTTTTTTGTCACCTGCACTATTACCCATAGTATCTGAAAAATCTGACCCCCCCCCTGGATAATTACCCACGGTAACTGGAAAATCTGATTTTTTCTCCCCAGGACTATTACCCACGGTATCAGGGAAATCTATTTATTTTCACCTGGACTTTACTCACGGTATCAGGAAAATCGAATTTTTTTTCCACCCAAGGCTTTATTCACGGTATCAGGAAAATCCAATTTTTTTCACCCTGGACTTTACTCACGGTATCAGGAAAATCGAATTTTTTTTCACCCAAGACTTTATTCACGGTATCGGGAAAATCTAATTTTTTTCACCCTGGACTTTACTCATGGTATCAGGAAAATCGGATTTGTTTTTTCACCCTGGACTTTACTCAGGCTATAAGGAAAATTCGATTTTTTTTCACCTGGACTTTACCCATGGTATCAGGAAAATCTGATTTTTTCACCTAGAGTATTAAACACGGTTTCAGGAAAATCTTTTTTTTTTCACCTGGACTATTACCGCCGGTATCAGGAAAATAGGATTTTTTTCACCCAAGACTTTATTTACGGTATCATGAAAATCCAATTTTTTTCACCCTGGACTCAACTCACGGTATCAGGAAAATCGGATTATTTTCACCTTCGACTTTACCCACGCTGTTAGGAAAATCGGATTTTTTCCCCTGGACTATTACCCACAGTATCAGGAAAATCGGACTTTTTTCACCCAAGAGTTTATTCACGGTTTCAGGAAAATCTTTTTTTTTTCACCTAGAATATTACACACGGTTTCAGGGAAATCGGATTTTTTTCACCCTGAACATTACTCAGGTTATAAGGAAAATTGGATTTTTTTTCACCTGGACTTTACTCATGGTATCAGGAAAATTGGATTTTTTTCACCCAAGTCTTTATTCACGGTATCAGGAAAATCCAACTTTTTTCACCATGGACTTTACTCATGGTAGCAGGAAAATCGGAATTTTTTCACCCAAGACTTTACTCATGGTAGCAGGAAAATCGGAATTTTTTCACCCAAGACTTTATTCATGGTATCAGGAAAATCTGATTTTTTTCACCCTGGACTTTAGTCACGGTAGCAGGAAAATCGATTTTTTTTTCACCCAAGACTTTATTCACGGTATCAGGAAAATCCGAATTTTTTCACCCTGGACTTTACTCACGGTATCAGGAAAATCCAATTTTTTTCACCCTGGACTTTACTCACGGTATCAGGAAAATCGGATTATTTTCAACCTGGACTTTACCCACGGTATCAGGAAAATCTGATTTTTTTCACCTCGACTATTACCCACGGTTTCAGGAAAATCTTTTTTTTCCACCTAGAATATTACACACGGTATCAGGAAAATCGGATTTTTTTCATCCTGGACTTTACTCACGGTATCACGAAAATCGGATTAGTTTCAACCTGGACTTTACCCACGGTATCAGGAAAATCTGATTTTTTTCACCTCGACTATTACCCACAGTATCTGGAGAATCTGTTTTTTCCCCTGGATTATTACCCATAGTATCAGGAAAATCTATTTATTTTCACCTGGACTATTACGCACGGTATCAGGTAAATCGGATTTTTTTCACCCTGGACATTACTCAGGCTATAAGGAAAATCGGATTCCCCCCCCCCCCCCTGGACTTTACTCACGGTAGCAGGAAAATCGGATTTTTTTCACCCACGAATTTATTCACAGTATCAGGAAAATCCAATCCACAGTATCAGGAAAATTGGATGTTTTTCACCGTAGACTTTATTTATGGTATCAGGAAAATCCAATTTTTTTTCCACCCTGGACTTTACTCACGGTATCAGGAAAATCAAATTTTTTTCACCCTGGACGATTACCCACGGTATCAGGAAAATTAGATTTTTTTCACCCAAGACTTTATTCATGGTATCAGGAAAATCCGTTTTTTTTTTTCACCCTGGACTTAACCCACGGATTCAGGAAAATCTTTTTTTTTTTCAACTGGACTATTACCCACAGTTTCAGGAAAATCTGATATTTTTCACCTGGACTATTACCCACGGTATCAGGAAAATCGGATTTTTTTCACCCAAGACTTTATTTACGGTATCATGAAAATCCAATTTTTTTCACCCTGGACTCAACTCACGGTATCCTGAAAATCGGATTATTTTCACCTTCGACTTTACCCACGCTGTTAGGAATAGTCCCCTGGACTATTACCCACAGTATCAGGAAAATCGGACTTTTTTCACCCAAGAGTTTATTCACGGTTTCAGGAAAATCGGATTATTTTCAACCTGGACTTTACCCACGGTATCAGGAAAATCTGATTTTTTTTCACCTCGACTATTACCCACGGTTTCAGGAAAATCTTTTTTTTTCACCTAGAATATTACGCACGGTATCAGGTAAATCGGATTTTTTTCACCCTGAACATTACTCAGGCTATAAGGAAAATTGGATTCCCCCCCCCCCCCTGGACTTTACTCACGGTAGCAGGAAAATCGGATTTTTTTCACCCTGGACTTTATTCACAGTATCAGGAAAATCCAATCCACAGTATCAGGAAAATTGGATTTTTTTCACCGTAGACTTTATTTATGGTATCAGGAAAATCCAATTTTTTTTCCACCCTGGACTTTACTCACGGTATCAGGAAAATCGGATTATTTTCACCCTGGACTTTACCCACGGTATCAGGAAAATCTGATTTTCTTCACCTGGAATATTACCCACAGTATCAGGAAAATCGGATTTTTTCATCCAAGACTTTATTCATGGTATCAGGAAAATCCGAATTTTTTTTCACCCTGGACTTAACTCACGGTATCAGGAAAAAAGGATTATTTTCACCCTGGACTATTACCCACGGTATCAGGAAAATCGAATTTTTTTTCACCCAAGACTTTATTCACGGTATCAGGAAAATCTAATTTTTTTCACCCTGGACTTTACTCATGGTATCAGGAAAATCGAATTTTTTTTCACCCAAGACTTTATTTATGGTATCAGGAAAATCCAATTTTTTTGTCACCTGCACTATTACCCATAGTATCTGAAAAATCTGACCCCCCCCCCTGGATAATTACCCACGGTAACTGGAAAATCTGATTTTTTCTCCCCAGGACTATTACCCACGGTATCAGGGAAATCTATTTATTTTCACCTGGACTTTACTCACGGTATCAGGAAAATCGAATTTTTTTTCCACCCAAGGCTTTATTCACGGTATCAGGAAAATCCAATTTTTTTCACCCTGGACTTTACTCACGGTATCAGGAAAATCGAATTTTTTTTCACCCAAGACTTTATTCACGGTATCGGGAAAATCTAATTTTTTTCACCCTGGACTTTACTCATGGTATCAGGAAAATCGGATTTGTTTTTTCACCCTGGACTTTACTCAGGCTATAAGGAAAATTCGATTTTTTTTCACCTGGACTTTACCCATGGTATCAGGAAAATCTGATTTTTTCACCTAGAGTATTAAACACGGTTTCAGGAAAATCTTTTTTTTTTCACCTGGACTATTACCGCCGGTATCAGGAAAATAGGATTTTTTTCACCCAAGACTTTATTTACGGTATCATGAAAATCCAATTTTTTTCACCCTGGACTCAACTCACGGTATCAGGAAAATCGGATTATTTTCACCTTCGACTTTACCCACGCTGTTAGGAAAATCGGATTTTTTCCCCTGGACTATTACCCACAGTATCAGGAAAATCGGACTTTTTTCACCCAAGAGTTTATTCACGGTTTCAGGAAAATCTTTTTTTTTTCACCTAGAATATTACACACGGTTTCAGGGAAATCGGATTTTTTTCACCCTGAACATTACTCAGGTTATAAGGAAAATTGGATTTTTTTTCACCTGGACTTTACTCATGGTATCAGGAAAATTGGATTTTTTTCACCCAAGTCTTTATTCACGGTATCAGGAAAATCCAACTTTTTTCACCATGGACTTTACTCATGGTAGCAGGAAAATCGGAATTTTTTCACCCAAGACTTTACTCATGGTAGCAGGAAAATCGGAATTTTTTCACCCAAGACTTTATTCATGGTATCAGGAAAATCTGATTTTTTTCACCCTGGACTTTAGTCACGGTAGCAGGAAAATCGATTTTTTTTTCACCCAAGACTTTATTCACGGTATCAGGAAAATCCGAATTTTTTCACCCTGGACTTTACTTACGGTATCAGGAAAATCCAATTTTTTTCACCCTGGACTTTACTCACGGTATCAGGAAAATCGGATTATTTTCAACCTGGACTTTACCCACGGTATCAGGAAAATCTGATTTTTTTCACCTCGACTATTACCCACGGTTTCAGGAAAATCTTTTTTTTCCACCTAGAATATTACACACGGTATCAGGAAAATCGGATTTTTTTCATCCTGGACTTTACTCACGGTATCACGAAAATCGGATTAGTTTCAACCTGGACTTTACCCACGGTATCAGGAAAATCTGATTTTTTTCACCTCGACTATTACCCACAGTATCTGGAGAATCTGTTTTTTCCCCTGGATTATTACCCATAGTATCAGGAAAATCTATTTATTTTCACCTGGACTATTACGCACGGTATCAGGTAAATCGGATTTTTTTCACCCTGGACATTACTCAGGCTATAAGGAAAATCGGATTCCCCCCCCCCCCTGGACTTTACTCACGGTAGCAGGAAAATCGGATTTTTTTCACCCACGAATTTATTCACAGTATCAGGAAAATCCAATCCACAGTATCAGGAAAATTGGATGTTTTTCACCGTAGACTTTATTTATGGTATCAGGAAAATCCAATTTTTTTTCCACCCTGGACTTTACTCACGGTATCAGGAAAATCAAATTTTTTTCACCCTGGACGATTACCCACGGTATCAGGAAAATTAGATTTTTTTCACCCAAGACTTTATTCATGGTATCAGGAAAATCCGTTTTTTTTTTCACCCTGGACTTAACCCACGGATTCAGGAAAATCTTTTTTTTTTTCAACTGGACTATTACCCACAGTTTCAGGAAAATCTGATATTTTTCACCTGGACTATTACCCACGGTATCAGGAAAATCGGATTTTTTTCACCCAAGACTTTATTTACGGTATCATGAAAATCCAATTTTTTTCACCCTGGACTCAACTCACGGTATCCTGAAAATCGGATTATTTTCACCTTCGACTTTACCCACGCTGTTAGGAATAGTCCCCTGGACTATTACCCACAGTATCAGGAAAATCGGACTTTTTTCACCCAAGAGTTTATTCACGGTTTCAGGAAAATCGGATTATTTTCAACCTGGACTTTACCCACGGTATCAGGAAAATCTGATTTTTTTTCACCTCGACTATTACCCACGGTTTCAGGAAAATCTTTTTTTTTCACCTAGAATATTACGCACGGTATCAGGTAAATCGGATTTTTTTCACCCTGAACATTACTCAGGCTATAAGGAAAATTGGATTCCCCCCCCCCCCGGACTTTACTCACGGTAGCAGGAAAATCGGATTTTTTTCACCCTGGACTTTATTCACAGTATCAGGAAAATCCAATCCACAGTATCAGGAAAATTGGATTTTTTTCACCGTAGACTTTATTTATGGTATCAGGAAAATCCAATTTTTTTTCCACCCTGGACTTTACTCACGGTATCAGGAAAATCGGATTATTTTCACCCTGGACTTTACCCACGGTATCAGGAAAATCTGATTTTCTTCACCTGGAATATTACCCACAGTATCAGGAAAATCGGATTTTTTCATCCAAGACTTTATTCATGGTATCAGGAAAATCCGAATTTTTTTTCACCCTGGACTTAACTCACGGTATCAGGAAAAAAGGATTATTTTCACCCTGGACTATTACCCACGGTATCAGGAAAATCGAATTTTTTTTCACCCAAGACTTTATTCACGGTATCAGGAAAATCTAATTTTTTTCACCCTGGACTTTACTCATGGTATCAGGAAAATCGAATTTTTTTTCACCCAAGACTTTATTTATGGTATCAGGAAAATCCAATTTTTTTGTCACCTGCACTATTACCCATAGTATCTGAAAAATCTGACCCCCCCCCTGGATAATTACCCACGGTAACTGGAAAATCTGATTTTTTCTCCCCAGGACTATTACCCACGGTATCAGGGAAATCTATTTATTTTCACCTGGACTTTACTCACGGTATCAGGAAAATCGAATTTTTTTTCCACCCAAGGCTTTATTCACGGTATCAGGAAAATCCAATTTTTTTCACCCTGGACTTTACTCACGGTATCAGGAAAATCGAATTTTTTTTCACCCAAGACTTTATTCACGGTATCGGGAAAATCTAATTTTTTTCACCCTGGACTTTACTCATGGTATCAGGAAAATCGGATTTGTTTTTTCACCCTGGACTTTACTCAGGCTATAAGGAAAATTCGATTTTTTTTCACCTGGACTTTACCCATGGTATCAGGAAAATCTGATTTTTTCACCTAGAGTATTAAACACGGTTTCAGGAAAATCTTTTTTTTTTCACCTGGACTATTACCGCCGGTATCAGGAAAATAGGATTTTTTTCACCCAAGACTTTATTTACGGTATCATGAAAATCCAATTTTTTTCACCCTGGACTCAACTCACGGTATCAGGAAAATCGGATTATTTTCACCTTCGACTTTACCCACGCTGTTAGGAAAATCGGATTTTTTCCCCTGGACTATTACCCACAGTATCAGGAAAATCGGACTTTTTTCACCCAAGAGTTTATTCACGGTTTCAGGAAAATCTTTTTTTTTTCACCTAGAATATTACACACGGTTTCAGGGAAATCGGATTTTTTTCACCCTGAACATTACTCAGGTTATAAGGAAAATTGGATTTTTTTTCACCTGGACTTTACTCATGGTATCAGGAAAATTGGATTTTTTTCACCCAAGTCTTTATTCACGGTATCAGGAAAATCCAACTTTTTTCACCATGGACTTTACTCATGGTAGCAGGAAAATCGGAATTTTTTCACCCAAGACTTTACTCATGGTAGCAGGAAAATCGGAATTTTTTCACCCAAGACTTTATTCATGGTATCAGGAAAATCTGATTTTTTTCACCCTGGACTTTACTCACGGTAGCAGGAAAATCGATTTTTTTTTCACCCAAGACTTTATTCACGGTATCAGGAAAATCCGAATTTTTTCACCCTGGACTTTACTCACGGTATCAGGAAAATCCAATTTTTTTCACCCTGGACTTTACTCACGGTATCAGGAAAATCGGATTATTTTCAACCTGGACTTTACCCACGGTATCAGGAAAATCTGATTTTTTTCACCTCGACTATTACCCACGGTTTCAGGAAAATCTTTTTTTTCCACCTAGAATATTACACACGGTATCAGGAAAATAGGATTTTTTTCACCCAAGACTTTATTTACGGTATCATGAAAATCCAATTTTTTTCACCCTGGACTCAACTCACGGTATCAGGAAAATCGGATTATTTTCACCTTCGACTTTACCCACGCTGTTAGGAAAATCGGATTTTTTCCCCTGGACTATTACCCACAGTATCAGGAAAATCGGACTTTTTTCACCCAAGAGTTTATTCATGGTTTCAGGAAAATCTTTTTTTTTTCACCTAGAATATTACACACGGTTTCAGGGAAATCGGATTTTTTTCACCCTGAACATTACTCAGGCTATAAGGAAAATTGGATTTTTTTTCACCTGGACTTTACTCATGGTATCAGGAAAATTGGATTTTTTTCACCCAAGACTTTATTCACGGTATCAGGAAAATCCAACTTTTTTCACCATGGACTTTACTCACGGTAGCAGGAAAATCGGAATTTTTTCACCCTGGACTTAACTCACGGTATCAGGAAAATCGTATTATTTTCACCCTGGACTATTACCCATGGTATCTGGAAAATCTGATAAATGTTTTTCCCCTGGACTATTACCGACGGTATCTGGAAAAATCTTTTCACCCAAGACTTTATTCACGGTACCAGGAAAATCTAATTTTTTTTACCCTGGACTTTACTCACGGTAGCAGGAAAATCGGATTATTTTCAACCTGGACTTTACCCACGGTATCAGGAAAATCTGATTTTTTCACATAAACTATTACCCACGGTTTCAGGAAAATCTGTTTTTTTCCACCTAGAATATTACACACGTTATCAGGAAAATCGGATTTTTTTCACCTGGACTATTACCCACAGTATCAGGAAAATCCAACTTTTTTCACCCTGGACTTTACTCACGGTAGCAGGAAAATCGGAATTTTTTCACAAACGACTTTATTCATGGTATCAGGAAAATCCAATTTTTTTCACCCAAGACTTTATTCACGGTATCATTGAAATCCGATTTTTTTCACCCTGGAATTTATTCACGGTATCAGGAAAATCCGATTTCTTGTCACCCTGGACTTAACTCACGGTATCAGGAAAATCGGATTATTTTCACCCTGGACTATTTTACCCACGGTATCAGGTAAATTGGATTTTTTTTCACCCTATACTTTACTCAGGCTATCAGGAAAATTGAATTTTTTTCACCTTGGACACCCACGGTTTCCGGAAATTTTGTTTTTCTTCACCTGGACTATTACACACAGTATCATGAAAATTGGATTTTTTTCACCCAAGCCTTTATTCACGGTTTCAGGAAAAACTTTTTTTCACCTGGACTTTACTCACGGTAGCAGGAAAATCGGAATTTTTTCACCCACGACTTTATTGATGGTATCAGGAAAATCCAATTTTTTTCACCCTGGAATTTACTCACGGTATCAGGAAAATCGAATTTTTTTTCACCGAAGACTTTATTCACGGTATCAGGAAAATCCAATTTTTTTGACCCAGGACTATTACCCACAGTATCAGGAAAATTGGATTTTTTTCACCCAAGACTTTATTTACGGTATCACGAAAATCCAATTTTTTTCACCCTGGTCTTAACTCACGGTATCAGAAAAATCGGATTATTTTCACCCTGGACTTTACCCACGCTATTAGGAAAATCGGATTTTTTTCCCCTGGACTATTGCCCACAGGAAAATCGGATTTATTTCACCCAAGAATTTATTCACGGTATCAGGAAAATCTGGTTTTTTTCACCCTGGACTTTACTCATGGTATCAGGAAAATCTGATTTTTTTTCACCTGGACTACTATCCACAGTATCTGGAAAATCTGATTTTTTTCACCTCGACTACTACCCACAGTATCTGGAGAATCTGATTTTTTTCCCCCTGGACTATTACCCACGGTATCAGGAAAATCGGATATTTTTCACCCTGGACTTTACTCAGGCTATAAGGAAAATCGGATTTCTTTTTTCACCTGGACTTTACTCATGGTATCAGGAAAATCCGATTTTTTTCTCCCTGGAATTTACTCACGGTATCAGGAAAATCAGATTATTTTCACCCTGGACTTTACCCACAGTATCAGGAAAATCGAATTCTTTTTCACCCAAGACTTTATTCACGGTATCAGGAAAATCCAATTTTTTTCACCCTGGACTTTACTCACGGTATCAGGAAAATCGGATTTTTTTCACCTGGACTATTACCCATGGTATCAGAAACATCTGATTTTTTCACCTAGACTATTTCCCACGATTTCAGGAAAATCTTTTTTTCACCTGGACTATTTACACATGGTTTCAGGAAAATCTTCGTTTTTTCACCTGGACTATTACACACGGTATCTGGAAAATTTGATTTTTTTTCCCTGGACTATTACCCACAGTTTCAGGAAAATTGGATTTTTTCAACGTAGACTTTACTTACGGTATCAGGAAAATCCGATTTCTTTTCACCCTGGACTTTACTCACGGTATCTGGAAAATCGAATTTTTTTCACCCAAGAGTTTATTCACGGTATCAAGAAAATCCGATTTTTTTCTCCCTGGAATTTACTCATGGTATCAGGAAAATCAGATTATTTTCACCCTGGACTTTACCCACGGTATCAGGAAAATCGAATTCTTTTTCACCCAAGACTTTATTCACGGTATCAGGAAAATCCAATTTTTTTCACCCTGGACTTTACTCACAGTATCAGGAAAATCGGATTTTTTTCACCCTGGACTTTACTCAGGCTATAAGGAAAATTGGACTTTTTTTCACCCTGGACTTTACTCACGGTATCAGGAAAATCAGATTATTTTCAACCTGGACTTTACCCACGGTATCAGGAAAATCTGATTTTTTCACCTAGACTATTACCCACGATTTCAGGAAAATCTTTTTTTCACCTGGACTATTTACACACGGTTTCAGGAAATTTTTTTTTCCACCTGGAATATTACACACGGTATCTAGAAAATTTGATATTTTTTTCCCCTGGACTATTACCCACAGCATCAGGAAAATTGGATTTTTTCAACGTAGACTTTATTTACGGTATCAGGAAAATCCGATTTCTTTTCACCCTGGACTTTACTCACGGTATCAGGAAAATCGGATTTTTTTCACCCTGGACTTTACGCAGGCTATAAGGAAAATTGGACTTTTTTTCACCTGGACTATTACCCATGGTATCAGGAAAATCTGATTTTTTCACCTGGACTATTACACACGGTATCTGGAAAATTTGATTTTTTTTCCCCTGGACTATTACCCACAGTATCAGGAAAATTGGATTTTTTCAACGTAGACTTTACTTACGGTATCAGGAAAATCCGATTTCTTTTCACCCTGGACTTTACTCACGGTATCAGGAAAATCGAATTTCTTTCACCCAAGAGTTTATTCACGGTATCAGGAAAATCTGATTTTTTTCACCCAAGACTTTATGCATGGTATCAGGAAAATCCAATTTTTTTTTCACCTGGACTTTCCTCATGGTATCAGGAAAATCTGATTTTTTTTTCACCTGGACTATTACCCACGGTATCAGGAAAATCTGATTTTTTCACCTGGTCCATTACACACAGTATCAGGAAAATCAGATTTTTTTCACCCAAGACTTTATTCACGGTATCAGAAAAATCTGATTGTTTTTTCACCCTTGACTTTACCCACGGTATCAGGAAAATCTGATTTTTTTCACCTGGAATATTACCCACAGTATCTGGAAAATTGGATTTTTTTCCCCTGGACTTTATTCATGGTATCAGGAAAATCGAATTTTTTTCACCCAAGTCTTTATTCACGGTATCAGGAAAATTGGATTTTTTTCACCCAAGACTTTATTCACGGTATCAGGAAAATCCGATTTTTTTTCACCCTGAACTTAACTCACGGTATCAGGAAAATCGGATTATTTTCACCCTGGACTTTACCCACGCTATTAGGAAAATCGGATTTTTTTCCCCTGGACTATTGCCCACAGGAAAATCGGATTTATTTCACCCAAGAATTTATTCACGGTATCAGGAAAATCTGGTTTTTTTCACCCTGGACTTTACTCATGGTATCAGGAAAATCTGATTTTTTTTCACCTGGACTACTATCCACAGTATCTGGAAAATCTGATTTTTTTCACCTCGACTACTACCCACAGTATCTGGAGAATCTGATTTTTTTTCCCCTGGACTATTACCCACGGTATCAGGAAAATCGGATATTTTTCACCCTGGACTTTACTCAGGCTATAAGGAAAATCGGATTTCTTTTTTCACCTGGACTTTACTCATGGTATCAGGAAAATCCGATTTTTTTCTCCCTGGAATTTACTCACGGTATCAGGAAAATCAGATTATTTTCACCCTGGACTTTACCCACAGTATCAGGAAAATCGAATTCTTTTTCACCCAAGACTTTATTCACGGTATCAGGAAAATCCAATTTTTTTCACCCTGGACTTTACTCACGGTATCAGGAAAATCGGATTTTTTTCACCTGGACTATTACCCATGGTATCAGAAACATCTGATTTTTTCACCTAGACTATTTCCCACGATTTCAGGAAAATCTTTTTTTCACCTGGACTATTTACACATGGTTTCAGGAAAATCTTCGTTTTTTCACCTGGACTATTACACACGGTATCTGGAAAATTTGATTTTTTTTCCCTGGACTATTACCCACAGTATCAGGAAAATTGGATTTTTTCAACGTAGACTTTACTTACGGTATCAGGAAAATCCGATTTCTTTTCACCCTGGACTTTACTCACGGTATCTGGAAAATCGAATTTTTTTCACCCAAGAGTTTATTCACGGTATCAAGAAAATCCGATTTTTTTCTCCCTGGAATTTACTCATGGTATCAGGAAAATCAGATTATTTTCACCCTGGACTTTACCCACGGTATCAGGAAAATCGAATTCTTTTTCACCCAAGACTTTATTCACGGTATCAGGAAAATCCAATTTTTTTCACCCTGGACTTTACTCACAGTATCAGGAAAATCGGATTTTTTTCACCCTGGACTTTACTCAGGCTATAAGGAAAATTGGACTTTTTTTCACCCTGGACTTTACTCACGGTATCAGGAAAATCAGATTATTTTCAACCTGGACTTCACCCACGGTATCAGGAAAATCTGATTTTTTCACCTAGACTATTACCCACGATTTCAGGAAAATCTTTTTTTCACCTGGACTATTTACACACGGTTTCAGGAAATTCTTTTTTTTTCCACCTGGAATATTACACACGGTATCTAGAAAATTTGATATTTTTTTCCCCTGGACTATTACCCACAGCATCAGGAAAATTGGATTTTTTCAACGTAGACTTTATTTACGGTATCAGGAAAATCCGATTTCTTTTCACCCTGGACTTTACTCACGGTATCAGGAAAATCGGATTTTTTTCACCCTGGACTTTACGCAGGCTATAAGGAAAATTGGACTTTTTTTCACCTGGACTATTACCCATGGTATCAGGAAAATCTGATTTTTTCACCTGGACTATTACACACGGTATCTGGAAAATTTGATTTTTTTTCCCCTGGACTATTACCCACAGTATCAGGAAAATTGGATTTTTTCAACGTAGACTTTACTTACGGTATCAGGAAAATCCGATTTCTTTTCACCCTGGACTTTACTCACGGTATCAGGAAAATCGAATTTCTTTCACCCAAGAGTTTATTCACGGTATCAGGAAAATCTGATTTTTTTCACCCAAGACTTTATGCATGGTATCAGGAAAATCCAATTTTTTTTTCACCTGGACTTTCCTCATGGTATCAGGAAAATCTGATTTTTTTTTCACCTGGACTATTACCCACGGTATCAGGAAAATCTAATTTTTTCACCTGGTCCATTACACACAGTATCAGGAAAATCAGATTTTTTTCACCCAAGACTTTATTCACGGTATCAGAAAAATCTGATTGTTTTTTCACCCTTGACTTTACCCACGGTATCAGGAAAATCTGATTTTTTTCACCTGGAATATTACCCACAGTATCTGGAAAATTGGATTTTTTTCCCCTGGACTTTATTCATGGTATCAGGAAAATCGAATTTTTTTCACCCAAGTCTTTATTCACGGTATCAGGAAAATTGGATTTTTTTCACCCAAGACTTTATTCACGGTATCAGGAAAATCCGATTTTTTTTTCACCCTGAACTTAACTCACGGTATCAGGAAAATCGGATTATTTTCACCCGGGACTATTACCCACGGATTCAGGAAAATCTTTTTTTTTCCACCTGGACTATTACCCACGTTTTCAGGAAAATCTGATTTTTTTTCACCTGGACTTACCCACGGTAACTGGAAAATCTGATTTTTTCTCCCCAGGACTATTACCCACGGTATCAGGGGAATCTATTTATTTTCACCTGGACTTTACTCACGGTATCAGGAAAATCGGATTATTTTCACCCTGGACTTTACTCAGGCTATAAGGAAAATTGGACTTTTTTTCACCTGGACTTTACTCATGGTATCAGGAAAATCTGATTTTTTTTCACCTTGACTATTACCCATGGTATCAGGAAAATCTGATTTTTTCACCTAGACTATTACCCACGATTTCAGGAAAATCTTTTTTTCACCTGGACTATTTACACACGGTTTCAGGAAATTCTTTTTTTTTCCACCTGGAATATTACACACGGTATCTAGAAAATTTGATATTTTTTTCCCCTGGACTATTACCCACAGCATCAGGAAAATTGGATTTTTTCAACGTAGACTTTATTTACGGTATCAGGAAAATCCGATTTCTTTTCACCCTGGACTTTACTCACGGTATCAGGAAAATCGGATTTTTTTCACCCTGGACTTTACGCAGGCTATAAGGAAAATTGGACTTTTTTTCACCTGGACTATTACCCATGGTATCAGGAAAATCTGTTTTTTTCACCTGGACTATTACACATGGTATCTGGAAAATTTGATTTTTTTTCCCTGGACTATTACCCACAGTATCAGGAAAATTGGATTTTTTCAACGTAGACTTTACTTACGGTATCAGGAAAATCCGATTTCTTTTCACCCTGGACTTTACTCACGGTATCAGGAAAATCGAATTTCTTTCACCCAAGAGTTTATTCACGGTATCAGGAAAATCTGATTTTTTTCACCCAAGACTTTATTCATGGTATCAGGAAAATCCGATTTTTTTTCACCCTGGACTTAACTCACGGTATCAGGAAAATTGGATTTTTTTTTCTCCCTGGAATTTACTCACGGTCACAGGAAAATCGGATTTTTTTTACCCTGGACTTTACCCACGGTATCAGGAAAAATGAATTCTTTTTCACCCAATACTTTATTCACGGAATCAGGAAAAGCCAATTTTATTCACCCTGGACTTTACTCACGGTATCAGGAAATTTGGATTTTTTTCACCCTGGACTTTACTCAGGCTATAAGGAAAATCGGATTTTTTCCCCTGGACTTTACTCACGGTAGCAGGAAAATCGGAATTTTTCACCCACGTCTTTATTCACGGTATCATTAAAATCCAATCCACAGTATCAGGAAAATCTGATTTTTTTCACCGTAGACTTTATTTATGGTATCAGGGAAATTCGATTTTTTTCTCCCTGGAATTTACTCACGGTATCAGGAAAATCAGATTATTTTCACCCTGGACTTTACCCACGGTATCAGGAAAAATGAATTCTTTTTCACCCAAGACTTTATTCACGGTATCAGGAAAATCCAATTTTATTCACCCTGGACTTTACTCACGGTATCAGGAAAATCGGATTTTTTTCACCCTGGACTTTACTCAGGCTATAAGGAAAATTGGATTTTTTTTCACCTGGACTTTACTCACAGTATCAGGAAAATTGGATTTTTTTCACCCTGGACTTTACTCAGGCTATAAGGAAAATTGGACTTTTTTTTCACCTTGACTATTACCCATGGTATCAGAAAAATCTGATTTTTTCACCTAGACTATTACAAACGATTTCAGGAAATTCTTTTTTTCACCTGGACTATTTACACACGGTTTCAGGAAATTCTTTTTTTTTCCACCTGGAATATTACACACGGTATCTAGAAAATTTGATATTTTTCCCCCTGGACTATTACCCACAGCATCAGGAAAATTGGATTTTTTCAACGTAGACTTTATTTACGGTATCAGGAAAATCCGATTTCTTTTCACCCTGGACTTTACTCACGGTATCAGGAAAATCGGATTTTTTTCACCCTGGACTTTACGCAGGCTATAAGGAAAATTGGACTTTTTTTCACCTGGACTTTACTCATGGTATCAGGAAAATCTGATTTTTTCACCTAGACTATTACCCACGGTTTCAGGAAAATCTTTTTTTCACATGGACTATTACACACGGTTTCAGGAAAATCTTTTTTTTCCCCTGGACTTTACTCACGGTAGCAGGAAAATCGGAATTTTTTCACCCACGACTTTATTCACGGTATCAGGAAAATCTAATCCACAGTATCAGGAAAATCTGATTTTTTTCACCGTAGACTTTATTTATGGTATCAGGAAAATCTGATTTTTTTCACCCAATACTTTATTCATGGTATCAAGAAAATCCGATTTTTTCTCCCTGGAATTTACTCATGGTATCAGGAAAATCAGATTATTTTCACCCTGGACTTTACCCACGGTATCAGGAAAATCGAATTCTTTTTCACCCAAGACTTTATTCACGGTATCAGGAAAATCCAATTTTTTTCACCCTGGACTTTACTCACAGTATCAGGAAAATCGGATTTTTTTCACCCTGGACTTTACTCAGGCTATAAGGAAAATTGGACTTTTTTTCCACCTTGACTATTACCCATGGTATCAGAAAAATCTGATTTTTTCACCTAGACTATTACAAACGATTTCAGGAAATTATTTTTTTCACCTGGACTATTTACACACGGTTTCAGGAAATTCTTTTTTTTTCCACCTGGAATATTACACACGGTATCTAGAAAATTTGATATTTTTCCCCCTGGACTATTACCCACAGCATCAGGAAAATTGGATTTTTTCAACGTAGACTTTATTTACGGTATCAGGAAAATCCGATTTCTTTTCACCCTGGACTTTACTCACGGTATCAGGAAAATCGGATTTTTTTCACCCTGGACTTTACGCAGGCTATAAGGAAAATTGGACTTTTTTTCACCTGGACTTTACTCATGGTATCAGGAAAATCTGATTTTTTTCACTTGGACTATTACCCATGGTATCAGGAAAATCTGATTTTTTCACCTGGACTATTACACACGGTATCTGGAAAATTTGATTTTTTTCCCCTTGGACTATTACCCACAGTATCAGGAAAATTGGATTTTTTCAACGTAGACTTTACTTACGGTATCAGGAAAATCCGATTTCTTTTCACCCTGGACTTTACTCACGGTATCAGGAAAATCGAATTTTTTTCACCCTGGACTTTACTCACGGTATCAGGAAAATCCGATTTTTTTTTCACCCTGGACTTAACTCACGGTATCAGGAAAAGCCAATTTTTTTCACCCTGGACTTTACTCAGGCTATAAGGAAAATTGGACTTTTTTTCACCTGGACTTTACTCATGGTATCAGGAAAATCTGATTTTTTTTCACCTTGACTATTACCCATGGTATCAGGAAAATCTGATTTTTTCACCTAGACTATTACCCACGATTTCAGGAAAATCTTTTTTTCACCTGGTCTATTTACACACGGTTTCAGGAAAATCTTTTTTTTTTCACCTGGACTATTACCCACAGTATCAGGAAAATTAGATTTTTTTCAACGTTGACTTTATTTACGGTATCATGAAAATCCGAGTTCTTTTCACCCTGGACTTTACTCATGGTATCAGGAAAATCCGATTTTTTTTTTCACCCTGGACTTAACTCACGGTATCAGGAAAAGCCAATTTTTTTCACCCTGGACTTTACTCAGGCTATAAGGAAAATTGGACTTTTTTTCACCTGGACTTTATTCATGGTATCAGGAAAATCTGATTTTTTTTCACCTTGACTATTACCCATGGTATCAGGAAAATCTGATTTTTTCACCTAGACTATTACCCACGATTTCAGGAAAATCTTTTTTTCACCTGGTCTATTTACACACGGTTTCAGGAAAATCTTTTTTTTTTCACCTGGACTATTACACACGGTATCTGGAAAATTGGATTTTTTTTCCCCTGGACTATTACCCACAGTATCAGGAAAATTAGATTTTTTTCAACGTTGACTTTATTTACGGTATCAGGAAAATCCGATTTCTTTTCACCCTGGACTTTACTCATGGTATCAGGAAAATCTGATTTTTTTCACCTGGAATATTACCCACAGTATCAGGAAAATCGGATTTTTTCACCCAATACTTTATTCACGGTATCATGAAAATGCGAATTTTTTTTTCACTGTGGACTTTACCCAAGGTATCTGGAAAATCGGATTTTTTCCCCTGGACTTTATTCATGGTATCAGGAAAATCGAATTTGTTTTCACCCAAGTCTTTATTCACGGTATCAGGAAAATTGGATTTTTTTCACCCAAGACTTTATTCACGGTATCAGGAAAATCTGATTTTTTTCACCCAAGACTTTATTCATGGTATCAGGAAAATCCGATTTTTTTTTCACCCTGGACTTAACTCACGGTATCAGGAAAATCGGATTATTTTCACCCTGGACTATTACCCACGGTATCAGGAAAATCGAATTTTTTTTCACCCAAGACTTTATTCACGGTATCAGGAAAATCTGATTTTTTTCACCCAAGACTTTATTCATGGTATCAGGAAAATCCGATTTTTTTTTCACCCTGGACTTAACTCACGGTATCAGGAAAATCAGATTATTTTCACCCTGGACTATTACCCACGGATTCAGGAAAATCTTTTTTTTTTCACCTGGACTATTACCCACATTTTCAGGATAATCTGATTTTTTTCACCTGGACTATTACTCATGGTAACTGGAAAATCTGATTTTTTCTCCCCAGGACTATTACCCACGGTATCAGGGAAATCTATTTATTTTCACCTGGACTTTACTCACGGTATCAGGAAAATCGAATTCTTTTTCAGCCAACACTTTTTTCACGGTATCAGGAAAAGCCAATTTTTTTCACCCTGGACTTTACTCACGGTATCAGGAAAATCGGATTTTTTTTTTCTCCCTGGAATTTACTCACGGTCACAGGAAAATCGGATTTTTTTTACCCTGGACTTTACCCACGGTATCAGGAAAAATGAATTCTTTTTCACCCAAGACTTTATTCACGGTATCACGAAAAGCCAATTTTATTCACCCTGGACTTTACTCACGGTATCAGGAAAATCGGATTTTTTTCACCCTGGACTTTACTCAGGCTATAAGGAAAATCTGATTTTTTCACCTAGACTATTACCCACGGTTTCAGGAAAATCTTTTTTTCACCTGGACTATTACACACGGTATCTGGAAAATCGGATTTTTTCCCCTGGACTTTACTCACGGTAGCAGGAAAATCGGAATTTTTTCACCCACGACTTTATTCACGGTATCAGGAAAATCCAATCCACAATATCAGGAAAATTGGATTTTTTTCACCGTAGACTTTATTTATGGTATCAGGAAAATCTGATTTTTTTCACCCAATACTTTATTCATGGTATCAAGAAAATCCGATTTTTTTCTCCCTGGAATTTACTCATGGTATCAGGAAAATCAGATTATTTTCACCCTGGACTTTACCCACGGTATCAGGAAAAATGAATTCTTTTTCACCCAAGACTTTATTCACGGTATCAGGAAAAGCCAATTTTATTCACCCTGGACTTTACTCACGGTATCAGGAAAATCGGATTTTTTTCACCCTGGATTTTACTCAGGCTATAAGGAAAATCTGATTTTTTCACCTAGACTATTACCCACGGTTTCAGGAAAATCTTTTTTTCACCTGGACTATTACACACGGTATCTGGAAAATCTTTTTTTTTCACCTGGACTATTACACACGGTATCTGGAAAATCGGATTTTTTCCCCTGGACTTTACTCACGGTAGCAGGAAAATCGGAATTTTTTCACCCACGACTTTATTCACGGTATCAGGAAAATCTAATCCACAGTATCAGGAAAATCTGATTTTTTTCACCGTAGACTTTATTTATGGTATCAGGAAAATCTGATTTTTTTCACCCAATACTTTATTCATGGTATCAAGAAAATCCGATTTTTTCTCCCTGGAATTTACTCATGGTATCAGGAAAATCAGATTATTTTCACCCTGGACTTTACCCACGGTATCAGGAAAATCGAATTCTTTTTCACCCAAGACTTTATTCACGGTATCAGGAAAATCCAATTTTTTTCACCCTGGACTTTACTCACAGTATCAGGAAAATCGGATTTTTTTCACCCTGGACTTTACTCAGGCTATAAGGAAAATTGGACTTTTTTTTCACCTTGACTATTACCCATGGTATCAGAAAAATCTGATTTTTTCACCTAGACTATTACAAACGATTTCAGGAAATTATTTTTTTCACCTGGACTATTTACACACGGTTTCAGGAAATTCTTTTTTTTTCCACCTGGAATATTACACACGGTATCTAGAAAATTTGATATTTTTCCCCCTGGACTATTACCCACAGCATCAGGAAAATTGGATTTTTTCAACGTAGACTTTATTTACGGTATCAGGAAAATCCGATTTCTTTTCACCCTGGACTTTACTCACGGTATCAGGAAAATCCGATTTTTTTTTCACCCTGGACTTAACTCACGGTATCAGGAAAAGCCAATTTTTTTCACCCTGGACTTTACTCAGGCTATAAGGAAAATTGGACTTTTTTTCACCTGGACTTTACTCATGGTATCAGGAAAATCTGATTTTTTTTCACCTTGACTATTACCCATGGTATCAGGAAAATCTGATTTTTTCACCTAGACTATTACCCACGATTTCAGGAAAATCTTTTTTTCACCTGGTCTATTTACACACGGTTTCAGGAAAATCTTTTTTTTTTCACCTGGACTATTACACACGGTATCTGGAAAATTGGTTTTTTTTCCCCCTGGACTATTACCCACAGTATCAGGAAAATTAGATTTTTTTCAACGTTGACTTTATTTACGGTATCATGAAAATCCGAGTTCTTTTCACCCTGGACTTTACTCATGGTATCAGGAAAATCCGATTTTTTTTTTCACCCTGGACTTAACTCACGGTATCAGGAAAAGCCAATTTTTTTCACCCTGGACTTTACTCAGGCTATAAGGAAAATTGGACTTTTTTTCACCTGGACTTTATTCATGGTATCAGGAAAATCTGATTTTTTTTCACCTTGACTATTACCCATGGTATCAGGAAAATCTGATTTTTTCACCTAGACTATTACCCACGATTTCAGGAAAATCTTTTTTTCACCTGGTCTATTTACACACGGTTTCAGGAAAATCTTTTTTTTTTCACCTGGACTATTACACACGGTATCTGGAAAATTGGATTTTTTTCCCCCTGGACTATTACCCACAGTATCAGGAAAATTAGATTTTTTTCAACGTTGACTTTATTTACGGTATCAGGAAAATCCGATTTCTTTTCACCCTGGACTTTACTCATGGTATCAGGAAAATCTGATTTTTTTCACCTGGAATATTACCCACAGTATCAGGAAAATCGGATTTTTTCACCCAATACTTTATTCACGGTATCATGAAAATGCGAATTTTTTTTTCACTGTGGACTTTACCCAAGGTATCTGGAAAATCGGATTTTTTCCCCTGGACTTTATTCATGGTATCAGGAAAATCGAATTTGTTTTCACCCAAGTCTTTATTCACGGTATCAGGAAAATTGGATTTTTTTCACCCAAGACTTTATTCACGGTATCAGGAAAATCTGATTTTTTTCACCCAAGACTTTATTCATGGTATCAGGAAAATCCGATTTTTTTTTCACCCTGGACTTAACTCACGGTATCAGGAAAATCGGATTATTTTCACCCTGGACTATTACCCACGGTATCAGGAAAATCGAATTTTTTTTCACCCAAGACTTTATTCACGGTATCAGGAAAATCTGATTTTTTTCACCCAAGACTTTATTCATGGTATCAGGAAAATCCGATTTTTTTTTCACCCTGGACTTAACTCACGGTATCAGGAAAATCAGATTATTTTCACCCTGGACTATTACCCACGGATTCAGGAAAATCTTTTTTTTTTCACCTGGACTATTACCCACATTTTCAGGATAATCTGATTTTTTTCACCTGGACTATTACTCATGGTAACTGGAAAATCTGATTTTTCTCCCCAGGACTATTACCCACGGTATCAGGGAAATCTATTTATTTTCACCTGGACTTTACTCACGGTATCAGGAAAATCGAATTCTTTTTCAGCCAACACTTTTTTCACGGTATCAGGAAAAGCCAATTTTTTTCACCCTGGACTTTACTCACGGTATCAGGAAAATCGGATTTTTTTTTTCTCCCTGGAATTTACTCACGGTCACAGGAAAATCGGATTTTTTTTACCCTGGACTTTACCCACGGTATCAGGAAAAATGAATTCTTTTTCACCCAAGACTTTATTCACGGTATCACGAAAAGCCAATTTTATTCACCCTGGACTTTACTCACGGTATCAGGAAAATCGGATTTTTTTCACCCTGGACTTTACTCAGGCTATAAGGAAAATCTGATTTTTTCACCTAGACTATTACCCACGGTTTCAGGAAAATCTTTTTTTCACCTGGACTATTACACACGGTATCTGGAAAATCGGATTTTTTCCCCTGGACTTTACTCACGGTAGCAGGAAAATCGGAATTTTTTCACCCACGACTTTATTCACGGTATCAGGAAAATCCAATCCACAATATCAGGAAAATTGGATTTTTTTCACCGTAGACTTTATTTATGGTATCAGGAAAATCTGATTTTTTTCACCCAATACTTTATTCATGGTATCAAGAAAATCCGATTTTTTTCTCCCTGGAATTTACTCATGGTATCAGGAAAATCAGATTATTTTCACCCTGGACTTTACCCACGGTATCAGGAAAAATGAATTCTTTTTCACCCAAGACTTTATTCACGGTATCAGGAAAAGCCAATTTTATTCACCCTGGACTTTACTCACGGTATCAGGAAAATCGGATTTTTTTCACCCTGGATTTTACTCAGGCTATAAGGAAAATCTGATTTTTTCACCTAGACTATTACCCACGGTTTCAGGAAAATCTTTTTTTCACCTGGACTATTACACACGGTATCTGGAAAATCTTTTTTTTTCACCTGGACTATTACACACGGTATCTGGAAAATCGGATTTTTTCCCCTGGACTTTACTCACGGTAGCAGGAAAATTGAATTCTTTTTCAGCCAACACTTTATTCACGGTATCAGGAAAAGCCAATTTTTTTCACCCTGGACTTTACTCACGGTATCAGGAAAATCGGATTTTGTTTCTCCCTGGAATTTACTCACGGTCACAGGAAAATCGGATTTTTTTTACCCTGGACTTTACTCATAGTATCAGGAAAATCTGATTTTTTGACCTAGACTATTACCCACGGTTTCAGGAAAATCTTTTTTTCACCTGGACTATTACACACGGTTTCAGGAAAATCTTTTTTTTTCACCTGGACTATTACACACGGTATCTGGAAAATCGGATTTTTTCCCCTGGACTTTACTCACGGTAGCAGGAAAATCGGAAATTTTTCACCCACGTCTTTATTCACGGTATCAGGAAAATCCAATCCACAGTATCAGGAAAATCTGATTTTTTTCACCGTAGACTTTATTTATGGTATCAGGAAAATCTGATTTTTTTCACCCAATACTTTATTCATGGTATCAAGAAAATCCGATTTTTTTCTCCCTGGAATTTACTCATGGTATCAGGAAAATCAGATTATTTTCACCCTGGACTTTACCCACGGTATCAGAAAAATTGAATTCTTTTTCACCCAAGACTTTATTCACGGTATCAGGAAAATCCAATTTTTTTCACCCTGGACTTTACTCACAGTATCAGGAAAATCGGATTTTTTTCACCCTGGACTTTACTCAGGCTATAAGGAAAATTGGACTTTTTTTCACCTGGACTTTACTCATGGTATCAGGAAAATCTAATTTTTTTTTCACCCTGGACTATTACCCATGTTATCAGGAAAATCTGATATTTTCACCTAGACTATTACCCATGGTTTCAGGAAAATCTTTTTTTCACCTGGACTATTTACACACGGTTTCAGGAAAATCTTTTTTTTCACCTGGACTATTACACACAGTATCAGGAAAATTGGATTTTTTTCAACGTTGACTTTATTTACGGTATCAGGAAAATCTGATTTCTTTTCACCCTGGACTTTACTCACGGTATCAGGAAAATCAAATTTTTTTCACCCAAGAGTTTATTCACGGTATCAGGAAAATCTGATTTCGTTCACCCAAGACTTTATTCATGGTATCAGGGAAATCTATTTATTTTCACCTGGACTTTACTCACGGTATCAGGAAAATCGAATTCTTTTTCAGCCAACACTTTATTCACGGTATCAGGAAAAGCCAATTTTTTTCACCCTGGACTTTACTCACGGTATCAGGAAAATGGGATTTTTTTTCTCCCTGGAATTTACTCACGGTCACAGGAAAATCGGATTTTTTTTACCCTGGACTTTACCCACGGTATCAGGAAAAATGAATTCTTTTTCACCCAAGACTTTATTCACGGTATCAGGAAAAGCCAATTTTATTCACCCTGGACTTTACTCACGGTATCAGGAAAATCGGATTTTTTTCACCCTGGACTTTACTCAGGCTATAAGGAAAATCTGATTTTTTCACCTAGACTATTACCCACGGTTTCAGGAAAATCTTTTTTTCACCTGGACTATTACACACGGTATCTGGAAAATCGGATTTTTTCCCCTGGACTTTACTCACGGTAGCAGGAAAATCGGAATTTTTTCACCCACGACTTTATTCACGGTATCAGGAAAATCCAATCCACAATATCAGGAAAATTGGATTTTTTTCACCGTAGACTTTATTTATGGTATCAGGAAAATCTGATTTTTTTCACCCAATACTTTATTCATGGTATCAAGAAAATCCAATTTTTTTCTCCCTGGAATTTACTCATGGTATCAGGAAAATCAGATTATTTTCACCCTGGACTTTACCCACGGTATCAGGAAAAATGAATTCTTTTTCACCCAAGACTTTATTCACGGTATCAGGAAAAGCCAATTTTATTCACCCTGGACTTTACTCACGGTATCAGGAAAATCGGATATTTTTCACCCTGGACTTTACTCAGGCTATAAGGAAAATTGGATTTTTTTTCACCTGGACTTTACTCATGGTATCAGGAAAATCTGATTTTTTGACCTAGACTATTACCCACGGTTTCAGGAAAATCTTTTTTTCACCTGGACTATTACACACGGTTTCAGGAAAATCTTTTTTTTTCACCTGGACTATTACACACGGTATCTGGAAAATCGGATTTTTCCCCCTGGACTTTACTCACGGTAGCAGGAAAATCGGAAATTTTTCACCCACGTCTTTATTCACGGTATCAGGAAAATCCAATCCACAGTATCAGGAAAATCTGATTTTTTTCACCGTAGACTTTATTTATGGTATCAGGAAAATCTGATTTTTTTCACCCAATACTTTATTCATGGTATCAAGAAAATCCGATTTTTTTCTCCCTGGAATTTACTCATGGTATCAGGAAAATCAGATTATTTTCACCCTGGACTTTACCCACGGTATCAGGAAAATCGAATTCTTTTTCACCCAAGACTTTATTCACGGTATCAGGAAAATCCAATTTTTTTCACCCTGGACTTTACTCACAGTATCAGGAAAATCGGATTTTTTTCACCCTGGACTTTACTCAGGCTATAAGGAAAATTGGACTTTTTTTCACCCTGGACTTTACTCATGATATCAGGAAAATCTGATTTTTTTTCACCTTGACTATTACCCATGGTATCAGGAAAATCTGATTTTTTCACCTAGACTATTACCCACGATTTCAGGAAAATCTTTTTTTCACCTGGACTATTACACACGGTTTCAGGAAAATCTTTTTTTTTCACCTGGACTATTACACACGGTATCTGGAAAATCGGATTTTTCCCCCTGGACTTTACTCACGGTAGCAGGAAAATCGGAAATTTTTCACCCACGTCTTTATTCACGGTATCAGGAAAATCCAATCCACAGTATCAGGAAAATCTGATTTTTTTCACCGTAGACTTTATTTATGGTATCAGGAAAATCTGATTTTTTTCACCCAATACTTTATTCATGGTATCAAGAAAATCCGATTTTTTTCTCCCTGGAATTTACTCATGGTATCAGGAAAATCAGATTATTTTCACCCTGGACTTTACCCACGGTATCAGGAAAATCGAATTCTTTTTCACCCAAGACTTTATTCACGGTATCAGGAAAATCCAATTTTTTTCACCCTGGACTTTACTCACAGTATCAGGAAAATCGGATTTTTTTCACCCTGGACTTTACTCAGGCTATAAGGAAAATTGGACTTTTTTTCACCCTGGACTTTACTCATGATATCAGGAAAATCTGATTTTTTTTCACCTTGACTATTACCCATGGTATCAGGAAAATCTGATTTTTTCACCTAGACTATTACCCACGATTTCAGGAAAATCTTTTTTTCATCTGGTCTATTTACACACGGTTTCAGGAAAATCTTTTTTTTTTCACCTGGACTATTACACACGGTATCTGGAAAATTGGATTTTTTTTCCCCCTGGACTATTACCCACAGTATCAGGAAAATTAGATTTTTTCAACGTTGACTTTATTTACGGTATCAGGAAAATCCGATTTCTTTTCACCCTGGACTTTACTCATGGTATCAGGAAAATCTGATTTTTTTCACCCTGGACTTTACCCACGGTATCAGGAAAATCTGATTTTTTTCACCTGGAATATTACCCACAGTATCAGGAAAATCGGATTTTTTCACCCAATACTTTATTCACGGTATCATGAAAATGCGATTTTTTTTTCCACTGTGGACTTTACCCAACGTATCTGGAAAATCGGATTTTTTCCCCCTGGACTTTATTCATGGTATCAGGAAAATCGAATTAGTTTTCACCCAAGTCTTTATTCACGGTATCAGGAAAAATGAATTCTTTTTCACCCAAGACTTTATTCACGGTATCAGGAAAAGCCAATTTTATTCACCCTGGACTTTACTCACGGTATCAGGAAAATCGGATTTTTTTCACCCTGGACTTTACTCAGGCTATAAGGAAAATTGGATTTTTTTTTCACCTGGACTATTACCCATGGTATCAGGAAAATCTGATTTTTTCACCTGGACTATTACACACGGTATCTGGAAAATTGGATTTTTTTTTCCTGGACTATTACCCACAGTATCAGGAAAATTGGATTTTTTCAACGTTGACTTTATTTACGGTATCAGGAAAATCTGATTTCTTTTCACCCTGGACTTTACTCACGGTATTAGGAAAATCGAATTCTTTTTCAGCCAAGACTTTATTCACGGTATCAGGAAAAGCCAATTTTTTTCACCCTGGACTTTACTCACAGTATCAGGAAAATCGGATTTTTTTCACCCTGGACTTTACTCAGGCTATAAGGAAAATTGAATTTTTTTTCACCTGGACTTTACTCATGGTATCAGGAAAATCTGATTTTTTCACCCACGACTTTATTCACGGTATCAGGAAAATCCAATCCACAATATCAGGAAAATTGGATTTTTTTCACCGTAGACTTTATTTATGGTATCAGGAAAATCTGATTTTTTTCACCCAATACTTTATTCATGGTATCAAGAAAATCCAATTTTTTTCTCCCTGGAATTTACTCATGGTATCAGGAAAATCAGATTATTTTCACCCTGGACTTTACCCACGGTATCAGGAAAAATGAATTCTTTTTCACCCAAGACTTTATTCACGGTATCAGGAAAAGCCAATTTTATTCACCCTGGACTTTACTCACGGTATCAGGAAAATCGGATATTTTTCACCCTGGACTTTACTCAGGCTATAAGGAAAATTGGATTTTTTTTCACCTGGACTTTACTCATGGTATCAGGAAAATCTGATTTTTTGACCTAGACTATTACCCACGGTTTCAGGAAAATCTTTTTTTCACCTGGACTATTACACACGGTTTCAGGAAAATCTTTTTTTTTCACCTGGACTATTACACACGGTATCTGGAAAATCGGATTTTTCCCCCTGGACTTTACTCACGGTAGCAGGAAAATCGGAAATTTTTCACCCACGTCTTTATTCACGGTATCAGGAAAATCCAATCCACAGTATCAGGAAAATCTGATTTTTTTCACCGTAGACTTTATTTATGGTATCAGGAAAATCTGATTTTTTTCACCCAATACTTTATTCATGGTATCAAGAAAATCCGATTTTTTTCTCCCTGGAATTTACTCATGGTATCAGGAAAATCAGATTATTTTCACCCTGGACTTTACCCACGGTATCAGGAAAATCGAATTCTTTTTCACCCAAGACTTTATTCACGGTATCAGGAAAATCCAATTTTTTTCACCCTGGACTTTACTCACAGTATCAGGAAAATCGGATTTTTTTCACCCTGGACTTTACTCAGGCTATAAGGAAAATTGGACTTTTTTTCACCCTGGACTTTACTCATGATATCAGGAAAATCTGATTTTTTTTCACCTTGACTATTACCCATGGTATCAGGAAAATCTGATTTTTTCACCTAGACTATTACCCACGATTTCAGGAAAATCTTTTTTTCACCTGGACTATTACACACGGTTTCAGGAAAATCTTTTTTTTTCACCTGGACTATTACACACGGTATCTGGAAAATCGGATTTTTCCCCCTGGACTTTACTCACGGTAGCAGGAAAATCGGAAATTTTTCACCCACGTCTTTATTCACGGTATCAGGAAAATCCAATCCACAGTATCAGGAAAATCTGATTTTTTTCACCGTAGACTTTATTTATGGTATCAGGAAAATCTGATTTTTTTCACCCAATACTTTATTCATGGTATCAAGAAAATCCGATTTTTTTCTCCCTGGAATTTACTCATGGTATCAGGAAAATCAGATTATTTTCACCCTGGACTTTACCCACGGTATCAGGAAAATCGAATTCTTTTTCACCCAAGACTTTATTCACGGTATCAGGAAAATCCAATTTTTTTCACCCTAGACTTTACTCACAGTATCAGGAAAATCGGATTTTTTTTCACCTTGACTATTACCCATGGTATCAGGAAAATCTGATTTTTTCACCTAGACTATTACCCACGATTTCAGGAAAATCTTTTTTTCACCTGGACTATTACACACGGTATCTGGAAAATTGGATTTTTTTTTCCTGGACTATTACCCACAGTATCAGGAAAATTGGATTTTTTCAACGTTGACTTTATTTACGGTATCAGGAAAATCTGATTTCTTTTCACCCTGGACTTTACTCACGGTATTAGGAAAATCGAATTCTTTTTCAGCCAAGACTTTATTCACGGTATCAGGAAAAGCCAATTTTTTTCACCCTGGACTTTACTCACAGTATCAGGAAAATCGGATTTTTTTCACCCTGGACTTTACTCAGGCTATAAGGAAAATTGAATTTTTTTTCACCTGGACTTTACTCATGGTATCAGGAAAATCTGATTTTTTCACCCACGACTTTATTCACGGTATCAGGAAAATCCAATCCACAATATCAGGAAAATTGGATTTTTTTCACCGTAGACTTTATTTATGGTATCAGGAAAATCTGATTTTTTTCACCCAATACTTTATTCATGGTATCAAGAAAATCCAATTTTTTTCTCCCTGGAATTTACTCATGGTATCAGGAAAATCAGATTATTTTCACCCTGGACTTTACCCACGGTATCAGGAAAAATGAATTCTTTTTCACCCAAGACTTTATTCACGGTATCAGGAAAAGCCAATTTTATTCACCCTGGACTTTACTCACGGTATCAGGAAAATCGGATATTTTTCACCCTGGACTTTACTCAGGCTATAAGGAAAATTGGATTTTTTTTCACCCTGGACTTTACTCATGATATCAGGAAAATCTGATTTTTTTTCACCTTGACTATTACCCATGGTATCAGGAAAATCTGATTTTTTCACCTAGACTATTACCCACGATTTCAGGAAAATCTTTTTTTCACCTGGACTATTACACACGGTATCTGGAAAATTGGATTTTTTTTTCCTGGACTATTACCCACAGTATCAGGAAAATTGGATTTTTTCAACGTTGACTTTATTTACGGTATCAGGAAAATCTGATTTCTTTTCACCCTGGACTTTACTCACGGTATTAGGAAAATCGAATTCTTTTTCAGCCAAGACTTTATTCACGGTATCAGGAAAAGCCAATTTTTTTCACCCTGGACTTTACTCACAGTATCAGGAAAATCGGATTTTTTTCACCCTGGACTTTACTCAGGCTATAAGGAAAATTGAATTTTTTTTCACCTGGACTTTACTCATGGTATCAGGAAAATCTGATTTTTTCACCCACGACTTTATTCACGGTATCAGGAAAATCCAATCCACAATATCAGGAAAATTGGATTTTTTTCACCGTAGACTTTATTTATGGTATCAGGAAAATCTGATTTTTTTCACCCAATACTTTATTCATGGTATCAAGAAAATCCAATTTTTTTCTCCCTGGAATTTACTCATGGTATCAGGAAAATCAGATTTTTTCACCTAGACTATTACCCACGGTTTCAGGAAAATCTTTTTTCCACCTGGACTATTACACACGGTATCTGGAAAATCGGATTTTTTCCCCCTGGACTTTACTCACGGTAGCAGGAAAATAGGAATTTTTTCACTCATGACTTTATTCACGGTATCAGGAAAATCCAATCCACAGTATCAGGAAAATTGGATTTTTTTCACCGTAGACTTTATTTATGGTATCAGGAAAATTCGATTTTTTCTCCCTGGAATTTTCTCACAGTATCAGGAAAATCGGATTATTTTCACCCTGGACTTTACCCACGGTATCAGGAAAATCGAATTCTTTTTCACCCAAGACTTTATTCACGGTATCAGGAAAATCCAATTTTTTTCACCCTGTACTTTACTAACGGTATCAGGAAAATCGGATTTTTTTCACCCTGGACTTTACTCAGGCTATAAGGAAAATTGGAATTTTTTTCACCTGGACTTTACTCATGGTATCAGGAAAATCTGATTTTTTTTCACCTGGACTATTTACACACGGTTTCAGGAAAATCTTTTTTTTTTCCACCTGGACTATTACACACGGTATCTGGAAAATTGGATATTTTCCCCCTGGACTATTACCCACAGTATCAGGAAAATTGGATTTTTTTCAACGTTGACTTTATTTACGGTATCAGGAAAATCCGATTTCTTTTCACCCTGGACTTTACTCACGGTATCAGGAAAATCGAATTTTTTTCACCCAAGAGTTTATTCACGGTATCAGGAAAATCTGATTTTTTTCACCCAAGACTTTATTCATGGTATCAGGAAAATCCAATTTTTTTTCACCTGGACTTTTCTCATGGTATCAGGAAAATCTGATTTTTTTCACCTGCACTATTAACCACGGTATCAGGAAAATCTGATTTTTTTCACCTGGTCCATTACACACAGTATCAGGAAAATCAGATTTTTTTCACCCAAGACTTTATTCACGGTATCAGAAAAATCTGATTGTTTTTTCACCCTGGACTTTACCCACGGTATCAGGATAATCTGATTTTTTTCACCCTGGACTTTACCCACGGTATCAGGAAAATCTGATTTTTTTCACCTGGAATATTACCCACAGTATCAGGAAAATCGGATTTTTTCACCCAATACTTTATTCACGGTATCATGAAAATGCGATATTTTTTTTCACTGTGGACTTTACCCAAGGTATCTGGAAAATCGGATTTTTTTCCCCTGGACTTTATTCATGGTATCAGGAAAATCGAATTTGTTTTCTCCCAAGTCTTTATTCACGGTATCAGGAAAATTGGATTTTTTTCACCCAAGACTTTATTCATGGTATCAGGAAAATCCGATTTTTTTTTCACCCTGGACTTAACTCACGGTATCAGGAAAATCAGATTATTTTCACCCTGGACTATTACCCACGGATTCAGGAAAATCTTTTTTTTTTTCACCTGGACTATTACCCACGTTTTCAGGATAATCTGATTTTATTCACCTGGACTATTACTCATGGTAACTGGAAAATCTGATTTTTTCTCCCCAGGACTATTACCCACGGATTCAGGAAAATCTTTATTTTTCACCTGGACTATTACCCACGGTATCAGGGAAATCTATTTATTTTCACCTGGACTTTACTCACGGTATCAGGAAAATCGAATTCTTTTTCAGCCAACACTTTATTCACGGTATCAGGAAAAGCCAATTTTTTTCACCCTGGACTTTACTCACGGTATCAGAAAGATCGGATTTTTTTTTCTCCCTGGAATTTACTCACGGTCACAGGAAAATCGGATTTTTTTTACCCTGGACTTTACCCACGGTATCAGGAAAAATGAATTCTTTTTCACCCAAGACTTTATTCACGGTATCAGGAAAATCCAATCCACAGTATCAGGAAAATCTGATTTTTTTCACCGTAGACTTTATTTATGGTATCAGGAAAATCTGATTTTTTTCACCCAATACTTTATTCATGGTATCAAGAAAATCCGATTTTTTTCTCCCTGGAATTTACTCATGGTATCAGGAAAATCAGATTATTTTCACCCTGGACTTTACCCACGGTATCAGGAAAATCGAATTCTTTTTCACCCAAGAATTTATTCATGGTATCAGGAAAATCCAATTTTTTTCACCCTGGACTTTACTCACAGTATCAGGAAAATCGAATTTTTTTCACCCTGGACTTTACTCAGGATATAAGGAAAATTGGACTTTTTTTCACCTGGACTTTACTCATGGTATCAGGAAAATCTGATTTTTTTCACCTTGACTATTACCCATGGTATCAGGAAAATCTGATTTTTTCACCTAGACTATTACCCACGATTTCAGGAAAATCTTTTTTTCACCTGGTCTATTTACACACGGTTTCAGGAAAATCTTTTTTTTTTCACCTGGACTATTACACACAGTATCTGGAAAATTGGATTTTTTTCCCCCCTGGACTATTACCCACGGTATCAGGAAAATCTGATTTTTTCACCTGGTCCATTACACACAGTATCAGGAAAATCAGATTTTTTTCACCCAAGACTTTATTCACGGTATCAGAAAAATCTGATTGTTTTTTCACCCTGGACTTTACCCACGGTATCACGAAAATCTGATTTTTTTCACCCTGGACTTTACCCACGGTATCAGGAAAATCTGATTTTTTTCACCTGGAATATTACCCACAGTATCAGGAAAATCGGATTTTTTCACCCAATACTTTATTCACGGTATCATGAAAATGCGATTTTTTTTTTCACTGTGGACTTTACCCAAGGTATCTGGAAAATCGGATTTTTTTCCCCTGGACTTTATTCATGGTATCAGGAAAATCGAATTTGTTTTCACCCAAGTCTTTATTCACGGTATCAGGAAAATTGGATTTTTTTCACCCAAGACTTTATTCACTGTATCAGGAAAATCTGATTTTTTTCACCCAAGACTTTATTCATGGTATCAGGAAAATCCGATTTTTTTTTCACCCTGGACTTAACTCACGGTATCAGGAAAATCAGATTATTTTCACCCTGGACTATTACCCACGGATTCAGGAAAATCTTTTTTTTTCACCTGGACTATTACCCACGTTTTCAGGATAATCTGATTTTATTCACCTGGACTATTACTCACGGTAACTGGAAAATCTGATTTTTTCTCCCCAGGACTATTACCCACGGATTCAGGAAAATCTTTATTTTTCACCTGGACTATTACCCACGGTATCAGGGAAATCTATTTATTTTCACCTGGACTTTACTCACGGTATCAGGAAAATCGAATTCTTTTTCAGCCAACACTTTATTCACGGTATCAGGAAAAGCCAATATTTTTCACCCTGGATTTTACTC
Organism: Bradypodion pumilum; assembly: GCA_035047305.1. Lineage (NCBI taxonomy): Eukaryota > Metazoa > Chordata > Lepidosauria > Squamata > Chamaeleonidae > Bradypodion > Bradypodion pumilum. The sequence continues at coordinate 249,125,770 of JAWDJD010000002.1, forward strand.
ACGGTATCAGGAAAATCGGATTTTTTTTTTCTCCCTGGAATTTACTCACGGTCACAGGAAAATCGGATTTTTTTTACCCTGGACTTTACCCACGGTATCAGGAAAAATGAATTCTTTTTCACCCAAGACTTTATTCACGGTATCAGGAAAAGCCAATTTTATTCACCCTGGACTTTACTCACGGTATCAGGAAAATCGGATTTTTTTCACCCTGGACTTTACTCAGGCTATAAGGAAAATCTGATTTTTTCACCTAGACTATTACCCACGGTTTCAGGAAAATCTTTTTTTCACCTGGACTATTTATTACACACGGTATCTGGAAAATCGGATTTTTTCCCCTGGACTTTACTCACGGTAGCAGGAAAATCGGAATTTTTTCACCCACGACTTTATTCACGGTATCAGGAAAATCCAATCCACAGTATCAGGAAAATTGGATTTTTTTCACCGTAGACTTTATTTATGGTATCAGGAAAATCTGATTTTTTTCACCCAATACTTTATTCATGGTATCAAGAAAATCCGATTTTTTTCTCCCTGGAATTTACTCATGGTATCAGGAAAATCAGATTATTTTCACCCTGGACTTTACCCATGGTATCAGGAAAAATGAATTCTTTTTCACCCAAGACTTTATTCACGGTATCAGGAAAAGCCAATTTTATTCACCCTGGACTTTACACACGGTATCAGGAAAATCGGATTTTTTTCACCCTGGACTTTACTCAGGCTATAAGGAAAATTGGATTTTTTTTCACCTGGACTTTACTCATGGTATCAGGAAAATCTGATTTTTTGACCTAGACTATTACCCACGGTTTCAGGAAAATCTTTTTTTCACCTGGACTATTACACACGGTTTCAGGAAAATCTTTTTTTTTCACCTGGACTATTACACACGGTATCTGGAAAATCGGATTTTTTCCCCTGGACTTTACTCACGGTAGCAGGAAAATCGGAATTTTTTCACCCACGTCTTTATTCACGGTATCAGGAAAATCCAATCCACAGTATCAGGAAAATCTGATTTTTTTCACCGTAGACTTTATTTATGGTATCAGGAAAATCTGATTTTTTTCACCCAATACTTTATTCATGGTATCAAGAAAATCCGATTTTTTTCTCCCTGGAATTTACTCATGGTATCAGGAAAATCAGATTATTTTCACCCTGGACTTTACCCACAGTATCAGGAAAATCGAATTCTTTTTCACCCAAGACTTTATTCACGGTATCAGAAAAATCTGATTGTTTTTTCACCCTGGACTTTACCCACGGTATCACGAAAATCTGATTTTTTTCACCCTGGACTTTACCCACGGTATCAGGAAAATCTGATTTTTTTCACCTGGAATATTACCCACAGTATCAGGAAAATCGGATTTTTTCACCCAATACTTTATTCACGGTATCATGAAAATGCGATTTTTTTTTTCACTGTGGACTTTACCCAAGGTATCTGGAAAATCGGATTTTTTTCCCCTGGACTTTATTCATGGTATCAGGAAAATCGAATTTGTTTTCACCCAAGTCTTTATTCACGGTATCAGGAAAATTGGATTTTTTTCACCCAAGACTTTATTCACTGTATCAGGAAAATCTGATTTTTTTCACCCAAGACTTTATTCATGGTATCAGGAAAATCCGATTTTTTTTTCACCCTGGACTTAACTCACGGTATCAGGAAAATCAGATTATTTTCACCCTGGACTATTACCCACGGATTCAGGAAAATCTTTTTTTTTTCACCTGGACTATTACCCACGTTTTCAGGATAATCTGATTTTATTCACCTGGACTATTACTCACGGTAACTGGAAAATCTGATTTTTTCTCCCCAGGACTATTACCCACGGATTCAGGAAAATCTTTATTTTTCACCTGGACTATTACCCACGGTATCAGGGAAATCTATTTATTTTCACCTGGACTTTACTCACGGTATCAGGAAAATCGAATTCTTTTTCAGCCAACACTTTATTCACGGTATCAGGAAAAGCCAATATTTTTCACCCTGGATTTTACTCACGGTATCAGGAAAATCGGATTTTTTTTTTCTCCCTGGAATTTACTCACGGTCACAGGAAAATCGGATTTTTTTTACCCTGGACTTTACCCACGGTATCAGGAAAAATGAATTCTTTTTCACCCAAGACTTTATTCACGGTATCAGGAAAAGCCAATTTTATTCACCCTGGACTTTACTCACGGTATCAGGAAAATCGGATTTTTTTCACCCTGGACTTTACTCAGGCTATAAGGAAAATCTGATTTTTTCACCTAGACTATTACCCACGGTTTCAGGAAAATCTTTTTTTCACCTGGACTATTTATTACACACGGTATCTGGAAAATCGGATTTTTTCCCCTGGACTTTACTCACGGTAGCAGGAAAATCGGAATTTTTTCACCCACGTCTTTATTCACGGTATCAGGAAAATCCAATCCACAGTATCAGGAAAATCTGATTTTTTTCACCGTAGACTTTATTTATGGTATCAGGAAAATCTGATTTTTTTCACCCAATACTTTATTCATGGTATCAAGAAAATCCGATTTTTTTCTCCCTGGAATTTACTCATGGTATCAGGAAAATCAGATTATTTTCACCCTGGACTTTACCCACGGTATCAGGAAAATCGAATTCTTTTTCACCCAAGACTTTATTCACGGTATCAGGAAAATCCAATTTTTTTCACCCTGGACTTTACTCACAGTATCAGGAAAATCGGATTTTTTTCACCCTGGACTTTACTCAGGCTATAAGGAAAATTGGACTTTTTTTCACCCTGGACTTTACTCATGATATCAGGAAAATCTGATTTTTTTTCACCTTGACTATTACCCATGGTATCAGGAAAATCTGATTTTTTCACCTAGACTATTACCCACGATTTCAGGAAAATCTTTTTTTCACCTGGACTATTACACACGGTTTCAGGAAAATCTTTTTTTTTCACCTGGACTATTACACACGGTATCTGGAAAATCGGATTTTTCCCCCTGGACTTTACTCACGGTAGCAGGAAAATCGGAAATTTTTCACCCACGTCTTTATTCACGGTATCAGGAAAATCCAATCCACAGTATCAGGAAAATCTGATTTTTTTCACCGTAGACTTTATTTATGGTATCAGGAAAATCTGATTTTTTTCACCCAATACTTTATTCATGGTATCAAGAAAATCTGATTTTTTTCTCCCTGGAATTTACTCATGGTATCAGGAAAATCAGATTATTTTCACCCTGGACTTTACCCACGGTATCAGGAAAATCGAATTCTTTTTCACCCAAGACTTTATTCACGGTATCAGGAAAATCCAATTTTTTTCACCCTGGACTTTACTCACAGTATCAGGAAAATCGGATTTTTTTTCACCTTGACTATTACCCATGGTATCAGGAAAATCTGATTTTTTCACCTAGACTATTACCCACGATTTCAGGAAAATCTTTTTTTCACCTGGACTATTACACACGGTATCTGGAAAATTGGATTTTTTTTTCCTGGACTATTACCCACAGTATCAGGAAAATTGGATTTTTTCAACGTTGACTTTATTTACGGTATCAGGAAAATCTGATTTCTTTTCACCCTGGACTTTACTCACGGTATTAGGAAAATCGAATTCTTTTTCAGCCAAGACTTTATTCACGGTATCAGGAAAAGCCAATTTTTTTCACCCTGGACTTTACTCACAGTATCAGGAAAATCGGATTTTTTTCACCCTGGACTTTACTCAGGCTATAAGGAAAATTGAATTTTTTTTCACCTGGACTTTACTCATGGTATCAGGAAAATCTGATTTTTTCACCCACGACTTTATTCACGGTATCAGGAAAATCCAATCCACAATATCAGGAAAATTGGATTTTTTTCACCGTAGACTTTATTTATGGTATCAGGAAAATCTGATTTTTTTCACCCAATACTTTATTCATGGTATCAAGAAAATCCAATTTTTTTCTCCCTGGAATTTACTCATGGTATCAGGAAAATCAGATTATTTTCACCCTGGACTTTACCCACGGTATCAGGAAAAATGAATTCTTTTTCACCCAAGACTTTATTCACGGTATCAGGAAAAGCCAATTTTATTCACCCTGGACTTTACTCACGGTATCAGGAAAATCGGATATTTTTCACCCTGGACTTTACTCAGGCTATAAGGAAAATTGGATTTTTTTTCACCCTGGACTTTACTCATGATATCAGGAAAATCTGATTTTTTTTCACCTTGACTATTACCCATGGTATCAGGAAAATCTGATTTTTTCACCTAGACTATTACCCACGATTTCAGGAAAATCTTTTTTTCACCTGGACTATTACACACGGTATCTGGAAAATTGGATTTTTTTTCCTGGACTATTACCCACAGTATCAGGAAAATTGGATTTTTTCAACGTTGACTTTATTTACGGTATCAGGAAAATCTGATTTCTTTTCACCCTGGACTTTACTCACGGTATTAGGAAAATCGAATTCTTTTTCAGCCAAGACTTTATTCACGGTATCAGGAAAAGCCAATTTTTTTCACCCTGGACTTTACTCACAGTATCAGGAAAATCGGATTTTTTTCACCCTGGACTTTACTCAGGCTATAAGGAAAATTGAATTTTTTTTCACCTGGACTTTACTCATGGTATCAGGAAAATCTGATTTTTTCACCCACGACTTTATTCACGGTATCAGGAAAATCCAATCCACAATATCAGGAAAATTGGATTTTTTTCACCGTAGACTTTATTTATGGTATCAGGAAAATCTGATTTTTTTCACCCAATACTTTATTCATGGTATCAAGAAAATCCAATTTTTTTCTCCCTGGAATTTACTCATGGTATCAGGAAAATCAGATTTTTTCACCTAGACTATTACCCACGGTTTCAGGAAAATCTTTTTTCCACCTGGACTATTACACACGGTATCTGGAAAATCGGATTTTTTCCCCCTGGACTTTACTCACGGTAGCAGGAAAATAGGAATTTTTTCACTCATGACTTTATTCACGGTATCAGGAAAATCCAATCCACAGTATCAGGAAAATTGGATTTTTTTCACCGTAGACTTTATTTATGGTATCAGGAAAATTCGATTTTTTCTCCCTGGAATTTTCTCACAGTATCAGGAAAATCGGATTATTTTCACCCTGGACTTTACCCACGGTATCAGGAAAATCGAATTCTTTTTCACCCAAGACTTTATTCACGGTATCAGGAAAATCCAATTTTTTTCACCCTGTACTTTACTAACGGTATCAGGAAAATCGGATTTTTTTCACCCTGGACTTTACTCAGGCTATAAGGAAAATTGGAATTTTTTTCACCTGGACTTTACTCATGGTATCAGGAAAATCTGATTTTTTTTCACCTGGACTATTTACACACGGTTTCAGGAAAATCTTTTTTTTTTTCACCTGGACTATTACACACGGTATCTGGGAAATTGGATATTTTCCCCCTGGACTATTACCCACAGTATCAGGAAAATTGGATTTTTTTCAACGTTGACTTTATTTACGGTATCAGGAAAATCCGATTTCTTTTCACCCTGGACTTTACTCACGGTATCAGGAAAATCGAATTTTTTTCACCCAAGAGTTTATTCACGGTATCAGGAAAATCTGATTTTTTTCACCCAAGACTTTATTCATGGTATCAGGAAAATCCAATTTTTTTTCACCTGGACTTTTCTCATGGTATCAGGAAAATCTGATTTTTTTCACCTGCACTATTAACCACGGTATCAGGAAAATCTGATTTTTTTCACCTGGTCCATTACACACAGTATCAGGAAAATCAGATTTTTTTCACCCAAGACTTTATTCACGGTATCAGAAAAATCTGATTGTTTTTTCACCCTGGACTTTACCCACGGTATCAGGATAATCTGATTTTTTTCACCCTGGACTTTACCCACGGTATCAGGAAAATCTGATTTTTTTCACCTGGAATATTACCCACAGTATCAGGAAAATCGGATTTTTTCACCCAATACTTTATTCACGGTATCATGAAAATGCGATATTTTTTTTCACTGTGGACTTTACCCAAGGTATCTGGAAAATCGGATTTTTTTCCCCTGGACTTTATTCATGGTATCAGGAAAATCGAATTTGTTTTCTCCCAAGTCTTTATTCACGGTATCAGGAAAATTGGATTTTTTTCACCCAAGACTTTATTCATGGTATCAGGAAAATCCGATTTTTTTTTCACCCTGGACTTAACTCACGGTATCAGGAAAATCAGATTATTTTCACCCTGGACTATTACCCACGGATTCAGGAAAATCTTTTTTTTTTTCACCTGGACTATTACCCACGTTTTCAGGATAATCTGATTTTATTCACCTGGACTATTACTCATGGTAACTGGAAAATCTGATTTTTTCTCCCCAGGACTATTACCCACGGATTCAGGAAAATCTTTATTTTTCACCTGGACTATTACCCACGGTATCAGGGAAATCTATTTATTTTCACCTGGACTTTACTCACAGTATCAGGAAAATCGAATTCTTTTTCAGCCAACACTTTATTCACGGTATCAGGAAAAGCCAATTTTTTTCACCCTGGACTTTACTCACGGTATCAGAAAAATCGGATTTTTTTTTCTCCCTGGAATTTACTCACGGTCACAGGAAAATCGGATTTTTTTTACCCTGGACTTTACCCACGGTATCAGGAAAAATGAATTCTTTTTCACCCAAGACTTTATTCACGGTATCAGGAAAATCCAATCCACAGTATCAGGAAAATCTGATTTTTTTCACCGTAGACTTTATTTATGGTATCAGGAAAATCTGATTTTTTTCACCCAATACTTTATTCATGGTATCAAGAAAATCCGATTTTTTTCTCCCTGGAATTTACTCATGGTATCAGGAAAATCAGATTATTTTCACCCTGGACTTTACCCACGGTATCAGGAAAATCGAATTCTTTTTCACCCAAGAATTTATTCATGGTATCAGGAAAATCCAATTTTTTTCACCCTGGACTTTACTCACAGTATCAGGAAAATCGAATTTTTTTCACCCTGGACTTTACTCAGGATATAAGGAAAATTGGACTTTTTTTCACCTGGACTTTACTCATGGTATCAGGAAAATCTGATTTTTTTCACCTTGACTATTACCCATGGTATCAGGAAAATCTGATTTTTTCACCTAGACTATTACCCACGATTTCAGGAAAATCTTTTTTTCACCTGGTCTATTTACACACGGTTTCAGGAAAATCTTTTTTTTTTCACCTGGACTATTACACACAGTATCTGGAAAATTGGATTTTTTTCCCCCCTGGACTATTACCCACGGTATCAGGAAAATCTGATTTTTTCACCTGGTCCATTACACACAGTATCAGGAAAATCAGATTTTTTTCACCCAAGACTTTATTCACGGTATCAGAAAAATCTGATTGTTTTTTCACCCTGGACTTTACCCACGGTATCACGAAAATCTGATTTTTTTCACCCTGGACTTTACCCACGGTATCAGGAAAATCTGATTTTTTTCACCTGGAATATTACCCACAGTATCAGGAAAATCGGATTTTTTCACCCAATACTTTATTCACGGTATCATGAAAATGCGATTTTTTTTTTCACTGTGGACTTTACCCAAGGTATCTGGAAAATCGGATTTTTTTCCCCTGGACTTTATTCATGGTATCAGGAAAATCGAATTTGTTTTCACCCAAGTCTTTATTCACGGTATCAGGAAAATTGGATTTTTTTCACCCAAGACTTTATTCACTGTATCAGGAAAATCTGATTTTTTTCACCCAAGACTTTATTCATGGTATCAGGAAAATCCGATTTTTTTTTCACCCTGGACTTAACTCACGGTATCAGGAAAATCAGATTATTTTCACCCTGGACTATTACCCACGGATTCAGGAAAATCTTTTTTTTTCACCTGGACTATTACCCACGTTTTCAGGATAATCTGATTTTATTCACCTGGACTATTACTCACGGTAACTGGAAAATCTGATTTTTTCTCCCCAGGACTATTACCCACGGATTCAGGAAAATCTTTATTTTTCACCTGGACTATTACCCACGGTATCAGGGAAATCTATTTATTTTCACCTGGACTTTACTCACGGTATCAGGAAAATCGAATTCTTTTTCAGCCAACACTTTATTCACGGTATCAGGAAAAGCCAATATTTTTCACCCTGGATTTTACTCACGGTATCAGGAAAATCGGATTTTTTTTTTCTCCCTGGAATTTACTCACGGTCACAGGAAAATCGGATTTTTTTTACCCTGGACTTTACCCACGGTATCAGGAAAAATGAATTCTTTTTCACCCAAGACTTTATTCACGGTATCAGGAAAAGCCAATTTTATTCACCCTGGACTTTACTCACGGTATCAGGAAAATCGGATTTTTTTCACCCTGGACTTTACTCAGGCTATAAGGAAAATCTGATTTTTTCACCTAGACTATTACCCACGGTTTCAGGAAAATCTTTTTTTCACCTGGACTATTTATTACACACGGTATCTGGAAAATCGGATTTTTTCCCCTGGACTTTACTCACGGTAGCAGGAAAATCGGAATTTTTTCACCCACGACTTTATTCACGGTATCAGGAAAATCCAATCCACAGTATCAGGAAAATTGGATTTTTTTCACCGTAGACTTTATTTATGGTATCAGGAAAATCTGATTTTTTTCACCCAATACTTTATTCATGGTATCAAGAAAATCCGATTTTTTTCTCCCTGGAATTTACTCATGGTATCAGGAAAATCAGATTATTTTCACCCTGGACTTTACCCATGGTATCAGGAAAAATGAATTCTTTTTCACCCAAGACTTTATTCACGGTATCAGGAAAAGCCAATTTTATTCACCCTGGACTTTACACATGGTATCAGGAAAATCGGATTTTTTTCACCCTGGACTTTACTCAGGCTATAAGGAAAATTGGATTTTTTTTCACCTGGACTTTACTCATGGTATCAGGAAAATCTGATTTTTTGACCTAGACTATTACCCACGGTTTCAGGAAAATCTTTTTTTCACCTGGACTATTACACACGGTTTCAGGAAAATCTTTTTTTTTCACCTGGACTATTACACACGGTATCTGGAAAATCGGATTTTTTCCCCTGGACTTTACTCACGGTAGCAGGAAAATCGGAATTTTTTCACCCACGTCTTTATTCACGGTATCAGGAAAATCCAATCCACAGTATCAGGAAAATCTGATTTTTTTCACCGTAGACTTTATTTATGGTATCAGGAAAATCTGATTTTTTTCACCCAATACTTTATTCATGGTATCAAGAAAATCCGATTTTTTTCTCCCTGGAATTTACTCATGGTATCAGGAAAATCAGATTATTTTCACCCTGGACTTTACCCACAGTATCAGGAAAATCGAATTCTTTTTCACCCAAGACTTTATTCACGGTATCAGAAAAATCTGATTGTTTTTTCACCCTGGACTTTACCCACGGTATCACGAAAATCTGATTTTTTTCACCCTGGACTTTACCCACGGTATCAGGAAAATCTGATTTTTTTCACCTGGAATATTACCCACAGTATCAGGAAAATCGGATTTTTTCACCCAATACTTTATTCACGGTATCATGAAAATGCGATTTTTTTTTTCACTGTGGACTTTACCCAAGGTATCTGGAAAATCGGATTTTTTTCCCCTGGACTTTATTCATGGTATCAGGAAAATCGAATTTGTTTTCACCCAAGTCTTTATTCACGGTATCAGGAAAATTGGATTTTTTTCACCCAAGACTTTATTCACTGTATCAGGAAAATCTGATTTTTTTCACCCAAGACTTTATTCATGGTATCAGGAAAATCCGATTTTTTTTTCACCCTGGACTTAACTCACGGTATCAGGAAAATCAGATTATTTTCACCCTGGACTATTACCCACGGATTCAGGAAAATCTTTTTTTTTCACCTGGACTATTACCCACGTTTTCAGGATAATCTGATTTTATTCACCTGGACTATTACTCACGGTAACTGGAAAATCTGATTTTTTCTCCCCAGGACTATTACCCACGGATTCAGGAAAATCTTTATTTTTCACCTGGACTATTACCCACGGTATCAGGGAAATCTATTTATTTTCACCTGGACTTTACTCACGGTATCAGGAAAATCGAATTCTTTTTCAGCCAACACTTTATTCACGGTATCAGGAAAAGCCAATATTTTTCACCCTGGATTTTACTCACGGTATCAGGAAAATCGGATTTTTTTTTTCTCCCTGGAATTTACTCACGGTCACAGGAAAATCGGATTTTTTTTACCCTGGACTTTACCCACGGTATCAGGAAAAATGAATTCTTTTTCACCCAAGACTTTATTCACGGTATCAGGAAAAGCCAATTTTATTCACCCTGGACTTTACTCACGGTATCAGGAAAATCGGATTTTTTTCACCCTGGACTTTACTCAGGCTATAAGGAAAATCTGATTTTTTCACCTAGACTATTACCCACGGTTTCAGGAAAATCTTTTTTTCACCTGGACTATTTATTACACACGGTATCTGGAAAATCGGATTTTTTCCCCTGGACTTTACTCACGGTAGCAGGAAAATCGGAATTTTTTCACCCACGACTTTATTCACGGTATCAGGAAAATCCAATCCACAGTATCAGGAAAATTGGATTTTTTTCACCGTAGACTTTATTTATGGTATCAGGAAAATCTGATTTTTTTCACCCAATACTTTATTCATGGTATCAAGAAAATCCGATTTTTTTCTCCCTGGAATTTACTCATGGTATCAGGAAAATCAGATTATTTTCACCCTGGACTTTACCCATGGTATCAGGAAAAATGAATTCTTTTTCACCCAAGACTTTATTCACGGTATCAGGAAAAGCCAATTTTATTCACCCTGGACTTTACACACGGTATCAGGAAAATCGGATTTTTTTCACCCTGGACTTTACTCAGGCTATAAGGAAAATTGGATTTTTTTTCACCTGGACTTTACTCATGGTATCAGGAAAATCTGATTTTTTGACCTAGACTATTACCCACGGTTTCAGGAAAATCTTTTTTTCACCTGGACTATTACACACGGTTTCAGGAAAATCTTTTTTTTTCACCTGGACTATTACACACGGTATCTGGAAAATCGGATTTTTTCCCCTGGACTTTACTCACGGTAGCAGGAAAATCGGAATTTTTTCACCCACGTCTTTATTCACGGTATCAGGAAAATCCAATCCACAGTATCAGGAAAATCTGATTTTTTTCACCGTAGACTTTATTTATGGTATCAGGAAAATCTGATTTTTTTCACCCAATACTTTATTCATGGTATCAAGAAAATCCGATTTTTTTCTCCCTGGAATTTACTCATGGTATCAGGAAAATCAGATTATTTTCACCCTGGACTTTACCCACAGTATCAGGAAAATCGAATTCTTTTTCACCCAAGACTTTATTCACGGTATCAGGAAAATCCAATTTTTTTCACCCTGGACTTTACTCACAGTATCAGGAAAATCGGATTTTTTTCACCCTGGACTTTACTCAGGCTATAAGGAAAATTGGACTTTTTTTCACCTGGACTTTACTCATGGTATCAGGAAAATCTGATTTTTTTTCACCTTGACTATTACCCATGGTACCAGGAAAATCTGATTTTTTCACCTAGACTATTACCCACGATTTCAGGAAAATCTTTTTTTTCACCTGGACTATTTACACACGGTTTCAGGAAAATCTTTTTTTTCCACCTGGAATATTACACACGGTATCTGGAAAATTTGATATTTTTTTTCCTCTGGACTATTACCCACATCATCAGGAAAATTGGATTTTTTCAACGTAGACTTTATTCACGGTATCAGGAAAATCCGATTTCTTTTCACCCTGGACTTTACTCACGGTATCAGGAAAATCGGATTTTTTTCACCCTGGACTTTACGCAGGCTATAAGGAAAATTGGACTTTTTTTCACCTGGACTTTACTCATGGTATCAGGAAAATCTGATTTTTTTTCACCTGGACTATTACCCATGGTATCAGGAAAATCTGATTTTTTCACCTGGACTATTACACACGGTATCTGGAAAATTGGATTTTTTTTTCCTGGACTATTACCCACAGTATCAGGAAAATTGGATTTTTTTCAACGTTGACTTTATTTACGGTATCAGGAAAATCTGATTTCTTTTCACCCTGGACTTTACTCACGGTATTAGGAAAATCGAATTCTTTTTCAGCCAAGACTTTATTCACGGTATCAGGAAAAGCCAATTTTTTTCACCCTGGACTTTACTCACAGTATCAGGAAAATCGGATTTTTTTCACCCTGGACTTTACTCAGGCTATAAGGAAAATTGAATTTTTTTTCACCTGGACTTTACTCATGGTATCAGGAAAATCTGATTTTTTCACCTAGACTATTACCCACGGATTCAGGAAAATCTTTATTTTTCACCTGGACTATTACCCACGGTATCAGGGAAATCTATTTATTTTCACCTGGACTTTACTCACGGTATCAGGAAAATCGAATTCTTTTTCAGCCAACACTTTATTCACGGTATCAGGAAAAGCCAATTTTTTTCACCCTGGACTTTACTCACGGTATCAGAAAAATCGGATTTTTTTTTTCTCCCTGGAATTTACTCACGGTCACAGGAAAATCGGATTTTTTTTACCCTGGACTTTACCCACGGTATCAGGAAAAATGAATTCTTTTTCACCCAAGACTTTATTCATGGTATCAGGAAAATCCAATCCACAGTATCAGGAAAATCTGATTTTTTTCACCGTAGACTTTATTTATGGTATCAGGAAAATCTGATTTTTTTCACCCAATACTTTATTCATGGTATCAAGAAAATCCGATTTTTTTCTCCCTGGAATTTACTCATGGTATCAGGAAAATCAGATTATTTTCACCCTGGACTTTACCCACGGTATCAGGAAAATCGAATTCTTTTTCACCCAAGACTTTATTCATGGTATCAGGAAAATCCAATTTTTTTCACCCTGGACTTTACTCACAGTATCAGGAATATCGGATTTTTTTCACCCTGGACTTTACTCAGGCTATAAGGAAAATTGGACTTTTTTTCACCTGGACTTTACTCATGGTATCAGGAAAATCTGATTTTTTTTTCACCTTGACTATTACCCATGGTATCAGGAAAATCTTTTTTTCACCTGGACTATTACACACGGTTTCAGGAAAATCTTTTTTTTTTCACCTGGACTATTACACACGGTATCTGGAAAATCGGATTTTTTCCCCTGGACTTTACTCACGGTAGCAGGAAAATCGGAATTTTTTCACCCACGTCTTTATTCACGGTATCAGGAAAATCCAATCCACAGTATCAGGAAAATCTGATTTTTTTCACCGTAGACTTTATTTATGGTATCAGGAAAATCTGATTTTTTTCACCCAATACTTTATTCATGGTATCAAGAAAATCCGATTTTTTTCTCCCTGGAATTTACTCATGGTATCAGGAAAATCAGATTATTTTCACCCTGGACTTTACCCACAGTATCAGGAAAATCGAATTCTTTTTCACCCAAGACTTTATTCACGGTATCAGGAAAATCCAATTTTTTTCACCCTGGACTTTACTCACAGTATCAGGAAAATGGGATTTTTTTCACCCTGGACTTTACTCAGGCTATAAGGAAAATTGGACTTTTTTTCACCTGGACTTTACTCATGGTATCAGGAAAATCTGATTTTTTTTCACCTTGACTATTACCCATGGTACCAGGAAAATCTGATTTTTTCACCTAGACTATTACCCACGATTTCAGGAAAATCTTTTTTTCACCTGGTCTATTTACACACGGTTTCAGGAAAATCTTTTTTTTTCACCTGGACTATTACACACAGTATCTGGAAAATTGGATTTTTTTCCCCCTGGACTATTACACACAGTATCAGGAAAATTAGATTTTTTTCAACGTTGACTTTATTTACGGTATCAGGAAAATCCGATTTCTTTTCACCCTGGATTTTACTCGCGGTATCAGGAAAATCAAATTTTTTTCACCCAAGAGTTTATTCATGGTATCAGGAAAATCTGATTTTTTTCACCCAAGACTTTATTCATGGTATCAGGAGAATCCAATTTTTTTTCACCTGGACTTTTCTCATGGTATCAGGAAAATCTGATTTTTTTCACCTGGACTATTACCCACGGTATCAGGAAAATCTGATTTTTTCACCTGGTCCATTACACACAGTATCAGGAAAATCAGATTTTTTTCACCCAAGACTTTATTCACGGTATCAGAAAAATCTGATTGTTTTTTCACCCTGGACTTTACCCACGGTATCAGGAAAATCTGATTTTTTTCACCCTGGACTTTACCCACGGTATCAGGAAAATCTGATTTTTTTCACCTGGAATATTACCCACAGTATCAGGAAAATCGGATTTTTTCACCCAATACTTTATTCACGGTATCATGAAAATGCGATTTTTTTTTTCACTGTGGACTTTACCCAAGGTATCTGGAAAATCGGATTTTTTCCCCCTGGACTTTATTCATGGTATCAGGAAAATCGAATTAGTTTTCACCCAAGTCTTTATTCACGGTATCAGGAAAATTGGATTTTTTTCACCCAAGACTTTATTCACGGTATCAGGAAAATCTGATTTTTTTCACCCAAGACTTTATTCATGGTATCAGGAAAATCCGATTTTTTTTTCACCCTGGACTTAACTCACGGTATCAAGAAAATCAGATTATTTTCACCCTGGACTTTACCCACAGTATCAGGAAAATCTAATTCTTTTTCACCCAAGACTTTATTCACGGTATCAGGAAAATCCAATTTTTTTCACCCTGGACTTTACTCACAGTATCAGGAAAATGGGATTTTTTTCACCCTGGACTTTACTCAGGCTATAAGGAAAATTGGACTTTTTTTCACCTGGACTTTACTCATGGTATCAGGAAAATCTGATTTTTTTTCACCTTGACTATTACCCATGGTACCAGGAAAATCTGATTTTTTCACCTAGACTATTACCCACGATTTCAGGAAAATCTTTTTTTCACCTGGTCTATTTACACACGGTTTCAGGAAAATCTTTTTTTTTCACCTGGACTATTACACACAGTATCTGGAAAATTGGATTTTTTTCCCCCTGGACTATTACACACAGTATCAGGAAAATTAGATTTTTTTCAACGTTGACTTTATTTACGGTATCAGGAAAATCCGATTTCTTTTCACCCTGGATTTTACTCGCGGTATCAGGAAAATCGAATTTTTTTCACCCAAGAGTTTATTCATGGTATCAGGAAAATCTGATTTTTTTCACCCAAGACTTTATTCATGGTATCAGGAGAATCCAATTTTTTTTCACCTGGACTTTTCTCATGGTATCAGGAAAATCTGATTTTTTTCACCTGGAATATTACCCACAGTATCAGGAAAATCGGATTTTTTCACCCAATACTTTATTCACGGTATCATGAAAATGCGATTTTTTTTTTTCACTGTGGACTTTACCCAAGGTATCTGGAAAATCGGATTTTTCCCCCTGGACTTTATTCACGGTATCAGGAAAAATGAATTCTTTTTCACCCAAGACTTTATTCACGGTATCAGGAAAAGCCAATTTTATTCACCCTGGACTTTACTCACGGTATCAGGAAAATCGGATTTTTTTCACCCTGGACTTTACTCAGGCTATAAGGAAAATTGGAATTTTTTTTCACCTGGACTATTACCCATGGTATCAGGAAAATCTGATTTTTTCACCTGGACTATTACACACGGTATCTGGAAAATTGGTTTTTTTTTTCCTGGACTATTACCCACAGTATCAGGAAAATTGGATTTTTTCAACGTTGACTTTATTTACGGTATCAGGAAAATCTGATTTCTTTTCACCCTGGACTTTACTCACGGTATTAGGAAAATCGAATTCTTTTTCAGCCAAGACTTTATTCACGGTATCAGGAAAAGCCAATTTTTTTCACCCTGGACTTTACTCACAGTATCAGGAAAATCGGATTTTTTTCACCCTGGACTTTACTCAGGCTATAAGGAAAATTGAATTTTTTTTCACCTGGACTTTACTCATGGTATCAGGAAAATCTGATTTTTTCACCTAGACTATTACCCACGGTTTCAGGAAAATCTTTTTTCCACCTGGACTATTACACACGGTATCTGGAAAATCGGATTTTTTCCCCCTGGACTTTACTCACGGTAGCAGGAAAATAGGAATTTTTTCACTCATGACTTTATTCACGGTATCAGGAAAATCCAATCCACAGTATCAGGAAAATTGGATTTTTTTCACCGTAGACTTTATTTATGGTATCAGGAAAATTCGATTTTTTTCTCCCTGGAATTTACTCACAGTATCAGGAAAATCGGATTATTTTCACCCTGGACTTTACCCACGGTATCAGGAAAATCGAATTCTTTTTCACCCAAGACTTTATTCACGGTATCAGGAAAATCCAATTTTTTTCACCCTGGACTTTACTCACGGTATCAGGAAAATCGGATTTTTTTCACCCTGGACTTTACTCAGGCTATAAGGAAAATTGGAATTTTTTTCACCTGGACTTTACTCATGGTATCAGGAAAATCTGATTTTTTTTCACCTGGACTATTTACACACGGTTTCAGGAAAATCTTTTTTTTTCACCTGGACTATTACACACGGTATCTGGAAAATTGGATTTTTCCCCCTGGACTATTACCCACAGTATCAGGAAAATTGGATTTTTTTCAACGTTGACTTTATTTACGGTATCAGGAAAATCCGATTTCTTTTCACCCTGGACTTTACTCACGGTATCAGGAAAATCGAATTTTTTTCACCCAAGAGTTTATTCACGGTATCAGGAAAATCTGATTTTTTTCACCTAAGACTTTATTCATGGTATCAGGAAAATCCAATTATTTTTCACCTGGACTTTTCTCATGGTATCAGGAAAATCTGATTTTTTTCACCTGGACTATTACCCATGGTATCAGGAAAATCTGATTTTTTCACCTGGTCCATTACACACAGTATCAGGAAAATCAGATTTTTTTTCACCCAAGACTTTATTCACGGTATCAGAAAAATCTGATTGTTTTTTCACCCTGGACTTTACCCATGGTATCAGGAAAATCTGATTTTTTTCACCTGGAATATTACCCACAGTATCAGGAAAATCGGATTTTTTCACCCAATACTTTATTCACGGTATCATGAAAATGCGATTTTTTTTTTCACCGTGGACTTTACCCAAGGTATCTGGAAAATCGGATTTTTTTCCCCTGGACTTTATACATGGTATCAGGAAAATCGATTTTTTTTTCACCCAAGTCTTTATTCACGGTATCAGGAAAATTGGATTTTTTTCACCCAAGACTTTATTCATGGTATCAGGAAAATCTGATTTTTTTCACCCAAGACATTATTCATGGTATCAGAAAAATCCGATTTTTTTTTTCACCCTGGACTTAACTCACGGTATCAGGAAAATCGGATTATTTTCACCCTGGACTATTACCCACGGATTCAGGAAAATCTCTTTTTTTCACCTGGACTATTACCCACGTTTTCAGGATAATCTGATTTTTTTCACCTGGACTATTACCCACGGTAACTGGAAAATCTGATTTTTTCTCCCCAGGACTATTACCCACGGATTCAGGAAAATCTTTATTTTTCACCTGGACTATTACCCACGGTATCAGGGAAATCTATTTATTTTCACCTGGAGTTTACTCACGGTATCAGGAAAATCGAATTCTTTTTCAGCCAACACTTTATTCACGGTATCAGGAAAAGCCAATTTTTTTCACCTGGACTTTACTCATGGTATCAGGAAAATCTGATTTTTTTTCACCGGGACTATTACCCATGGTATCAGGAAAATCTGATATTTTCACCTAGACTATTACCCACGGTTTCAGGAAAATCTTTTTTTCACCTGGACTATTTACACACGGTCTCAGGAAAATCTGTATTTTTCACCTGGACTATTACACACGGTATCTGGAAAATTGGATTTTTTTCCCCTGGACTATTACCCACAGTATCAGGAAAATTGGATTTTTTTCAACGTTAACCTTATTTACGGTATCAGGAAAATCCGATTTCTTTTCACCCTGGACTTTACTCACGGTATCAGGAAAATCGAATTTTTTTCACCCAAGAGTTTATTCACGGTATCAGGAAAATCTGATTTTTTTCACCCAAGACTTTATTCATGGTTTCAGGAAAATCCAATTTTTTTTTCACCTGATCTTTCCTCATGGTATCAGGAAAATCTGATTTTTTTCACCTGGACTATTACCCACGGTATCAGGAAAATCTGATTTTTTTCACCTGGCCCATTACACACAGTATCAGGAAAATCAGATTTTTTTCACCCAAGACTTTATTCATGGTATCATAAAAATCTGATTGTTTTTTTACCCTGGACTTTACCCACGGTATCAGGAAAATCTGATTTTTTTTCACCTGGCATATTACCCACAGTATCAGGAAAATCGAATTTTTTCACCAAATACTTTATTCACGGTATCATGAAAATGCGATTTTTTTTTTCACCGTGGAGTTTACCCAAGGTATCTGGAAAATCGGATTTTTTTCCCCTGGACTTTTTTCATGGTATCAGGAAAATCGAATTTTTTTCACCCAAGTCTTTATTCACGGTATCAGGAAAATTGGATTTTTTTTCACCCAAGACTTTATTCACGGTATCAGGAAAATCCGATTTTTTTTTCACCCTGAACTTAACTCACGGTATCAGGAAAATCGGATTATTTTCACCCTGGACTATTACCCACGGATTCAGGAAAATCTTTTTTTTTCACCTGGACTATTACCCACGTTTTCAGGAAAATCTTTTTTTTTTCCACCTGGACTTTACTCACGGTATCAGGAAAATTGAATTTTTTTCCCCCCAAGACTTTATTCACGGTATCAGGAAAATCCATTTTTTTTTCACCCTGGACTTTACTCATGGTATCAGGAAAAACTGATTTTTTCACCGAGACTATTACCCACGGTTTCAGGAAAATCTTTTATTTCACATGAACTATTATTACATACGGTATCTGGAAAATTGGATTTTTTTCACCGTAGACTTTATTTACAGTATCAAGAAAATCTATTTTTTTTCACTTGGACTATTACCCACAGTATCAGGAATATCGAATTTTTTTCACCCAAGACTTTATTGATGGTATCACGAAAATCCAATTTTTTTTCACCCTGGACTTTACTCACGGTACCATGAAAATCAAATTTTTTTTTCACCCAAAACTTTCTTCACGGTATCAGGAAAATCCAATTGTTTTCACCCTGGACTTTTACCCACGGTATCAGGAAAATCAGATTTTTTCACCCTGGATTTTACTCAGGCTATAAGGAAAATCGGATTTTTTTTCCACCTGGACTTTACTTATGGTATCAGGAAAATTGGAATTTTTTCACCCGACTTTATTCACGGTATCAGGAAAATCCAATTTTTTTCACCCTGGACTTTACTCACGGTAGCAGGAAAATCGGAATTTTTTCACCCACGACTTTATTCACGGTATCAGGAAAATCCAATTTTTTTCACCCAAGACTTTATTCATGGTATCAGGAAAATCTGATTTTTTTCACCCTGGAATTTATTCACGGTATCAGGAAAATCCAATTTCTTGTCACCCTGGACTTAACTCACGGTATCAGGAAAATCGGATTTTTTCATCCTATACTTTACTCAGGCTATCAGGAAAATTGGATTTTTTTCACCCTGGACACCCACGGTTTCCGGAAAATCTTTTTTTGTTTTCACCTGGACTATTACACACAGTATCATGAAAATCGGATTTTTTTCACATCGACTATTACCCATAGTATCAGGAAAATCGGATTAATTTCACCCTGGACTTTACCCACGGTATCAGGAAAATCTGATTTTTTTCACCTGGACTATTACCCACAGTATCAGGAAAATCAGATTTTTTTCACCCAAGACTTTATTCACGGTATCAGAAAAATCTGATTGTTTTTTCACCCTGGACTTTACCCACGGTATCAGGAAAATCTGATTTTTTTCACCCTGGACTTGACCCACGGTATCAGGAAAATCTGATTTTTTTCACCTGGAATATTACCCACAGTATCAGGAAAATCGGATTTTTTCACCCAATACTTTATTCACGGTATCATGAAAATGCGATTTTTTTTTCACTGTGGACTTTACCCAAGGTATCTGGAAAATCTGATTTTTTCTCCCCAGGACTATTACCCACGGATTCAGGAAAATCTTTATTTTTCACCTGGACTATTACCCACGGTATCAGGGAAATCTATTTATTTTCATCTGGACTTTACTCACGGTATCAGGAAAATCGAATTCTTTTTCAGCCAACACTTTATTCACGGTATCAGGAAAAGCCAATTTTTTTCACCCTGGACTTTACTCACGGTATCAGGAAAATCGGATTTTTTTTTCTCCCTGGAATTTACTCACGGTCACAGGAAAATCGGATTTTTTTTACCCTGGACTTTACCCACGGTATCAGGAAAAATGAATTCTTTTTCACCCAAGACTTTATTCACGGTATCAGGAAAAGCCAATTTTATTCACCCTGGACTTTACTCACGGTATCAGGAAAATCGGATTTTTTTCACCCTGGACTTTACTCAGGCTATAAGGAAAATCTGATTTTTTTACCTAGACTATTACCCACGGTTTCAGGAAAATCTTTTTTTCACCTGGACTATTACACACGGTATCTGGAAAATCGGATTTTTTCCCCTGGACTTTACTCACGGTAGCAGGAAAATCGGAATTTTTTCACCCACGACTTTATTCACGGTATCAGGAAAATCCAATCCACAGTATCAGGAAAATTGGATTTTTTTCACCGTAGACTTTATTTATGGTATCAGGAAAATCTGATTTTTTTCACCCAATACTTAATTCATGGTATCAAGAAAATCCGATTTTTTTCTCCCTGGAATTTACTCATGGTATCAGGAAAATCAGATTATTTTCACCCTGGACTTTACCCATGGTATCAGGAAAAATGAATTCTTTTTCACCCAAGACTTTATTCACGGTATCAGGAAAACCCAATTTTATTCACCCTGGACTTTACTCACGGTATCAGGAAAATCGGATTTTTTTCACCCTGGACTTTAATCAGGCTGTATGGAAAATCGGATTTTTTTTCACGTGGACTTTACTCATGGTATCAGGAAAATCTGATTTTTTCACCTAGACTATTACCCACGGTTTCAGGAAAATCTTTTTTTTTTCACCCTAGACTTTACTCACGGTATCAGGAAAATCTATTTTTTTTCACCTAGAGTTTACTCCTGGTATCAGGAAAATTGGATTTTTTTCACCGGAGACTTTATTCACGGTTTCAGGAAAACCCAAATTTTTTCACACTGGACTTTACTCACGGTATCAGGAAAATCTATTTTTTTTTCACCTGGACTTTACTCACGGTATCAGGAAAATCGAAATTTATTTTACACAAGACATTATTCACGGTATCGGGAAAATCCAATTTTTTTCACCCTGGACTTTTACCCACGGTATCAGGAAAATCTATTTTTTTTTTCACCTGGACTTTACTCACGGTATCAGGAAAATCGGATATTTTTCACCCAAGACTTTATTCACGGTATCAGGAAAATCTGATTTTTTTCACCCTGGACTTTACTCACGGTATCAGGAAAATCTATTTTTTTCCACCTGGACTTTACTCACGGTATCAGGAAAATCGGATATTTTTCACCCAAGACTTTATTCACGGTATTTGGAAAATCTGAGTTTTTTCACCTGGACTATTACCACGGTATCAGGAAAAACTTTTTTTTTCTTCACCTGGACTATTACCCACAGTTTCAAGAAAATCTGATTTTTTTCACCTGGACTATTACCACGGTATCAGGAAAATCTGACTTTTTTCACTTGGACTTCTACCCACAGTATCAGGAAAATATGAGTTTTTTCACCCTGGACTATTACCCACAGTATCAGGAAAATCTTTTTTTTTCACCTGGACTATTACACACGGTATCAGGAAAATCTGACTTTTTTCACTTGGACTTTTACCCACAGTATCAGGAAAATCCAATTGTTTTCACCCTGGACTATTACCCACAGTATCAGGAAAATCTGAGTTTTTTCACCCTGGACTATTACCCACAGTATCAGGAACATCTTTTTTTTTCCACCTGGACTGTTACCCACAGAATCTGGAAAATCTGATTTTTTTCCCCCAGGGCTTTTACCCAAGGTATCAGGAAAATCTTTTTTTTCTCCTGGACTTTACTCACGGTATCAGGAAAATCGGATTTTTTTCACCCAAGACGTTATTCACGGTATCAGGAAAATCGGATTTTTTTCACCCAAGAGTTTATTCATGGTATCAGGAAAATCTGATTTTTCTCACCTGGACTATTACCCAGAGTATCAGGAAAATTGGATTTTTTTCACCCAAGACTTTATTTACGGTATCACAAAAATCCAATTTTTTTCACCCTGGACTTAACTCAGGGCATCAGGAAAATTGGATTATTTTCACCCTGGACTTTACCCACACTATTAGGAAAATCGGATTTTTTTCCCCCTGGACTATTACCCACAGTATCAGAAAAATTGGATTTTTTTCACTGAAGACTTTATTCACGGTATCAGGAAAACCCAAATTTTTTCACCCTGGACTTTACTCACGGTATCAGGAAAATCTGATTTTTTTCACCCTGGACTATTACCCACAGTATCAGGAAAATCTTTTTTTTCCCCTGGACTATTACACACGGTATCAGGAAAATCTGAGTTTTTTTCATCTGGACTATTACCCACAGTATCTGGAAAATCTGATTTTTCCCCCCAGGACTTTTACCCACGGTATCAGGGAAATCTATTGATTTTCACCTGGACAATTACAAACGGTATCAGGAAAATCGGATTTTTTTTTCCCCTGCACTATTACCCACGGTATCAGGAAAATCTTTTTTTTTCACCTGGACTTTACTCACGGTATCAGGAAAATCGGATTTTTTTCACCCAAGACGTTATTCACGGTATCAGGAAAATCGGATTTTTTTCACCCAAGAGTTTATTCATGGTATCAGGAAAATCTGATTTTTTTCACCTGGACTATTACCCAGAGTATCAGGAAAATTGGATTTTTTTCACCCAAGACTTTATTTACGGTATCACGAAAATCCAATTTTTTTCACCCTGGACTTAACTCAGGGTATCAGGAAAATCGGATTATTTTCACCCTGGTCTTTACCAACACTATTAGGAAAATCGGATTTTTTTCCCCTGGACTATTACCCACAGTATCAGGAAAATTGGATTTTTTTCACCGAAGACTTTATTCACGTTATCAGGAAAACCCAAAATTTTTCACCCTGGACTTTACTCACGGTGTCAGGAAAATCGGATTTTTTTCACCCAAGACTTTACTCAGGCTGTATGGAAAATCGGATTTTTTTTCACGTGGACTTTACTCATGGTATCAGGAAAATCTGATTTTTTCACCTAGACTATTACCCACGGTTTCAGGAAAATCTTTTTTTTTTCACCCTAGACTTTACTCACGGTATCAGGAAAATCTATTTTTTTCACCTAGAGTTTACTCCTGGTATCAGGAAAATTGGATTTTTTTCACCGGAGACTTTATTCACGGTTTCAGGAAAACCCAAATTTTTTCACACTGGACTTTACTCACGGTATCAGGAAAATCTATTTTTTTTTCACCTGGACTTTACTCACGGTATCAGGAAAATCGAAATTTATTTTACACAAGACATTATTCACGGTATCGGGAAAATCCAATTTTTTTCACCCTGGACTTTTACCCACGGTATCAGGAAAATCTATTTTTTTTTCACCTGGACTTTACTCACGGTATCAGGAAAATCGGATATTTTTCACCCAAGACTTTATTCACGGTATCAGGAAAATCTGATTTTTTTCACCCTGGACTTTACTCACGGTATCAGGAAAATCTATTTTTTTCCACCTGGACTTTACTCACGGTATCAGGAAAATCGGATATTTTTCACCCAAGACTTTATTCACGGTATTTGGAAAATCTGAGTTTTTTCACCTGGACTATTACCACGGTATCAGGAAAAACTTTTTTTTTCTTCACCTGGACTATTACCCACAGTTTCAAGAAAATCTGATTTTTTTCACCTGGACTATTACCACGGTATCAGGAAAATCTGACTTTTTTCACTTGGACTTCTACCCACAGTATCAGGAAAATATGAGTTTTTTCACCCTGGACTATTACCCACAGTATCAGGAAAATCTTTTTTTTTCACCTGGACTATTACACACGGTATCAGGAAAATCTGACTTTTTTCACTTGGACTTTTACCCACAGTATCAGGAAAATCCAATTGTTTTCACCCTGGACTATTACCCACAGTATCAGGAAAATCTGAGTTTTTTCACCCTGGACTATTACCCACAGTATCAGGAACATCTTTTTTTTTCCACCTGGACTGTTACCCACAGAATCTGGAAAATCTGATTTTTTCCCCCAGGGCTTTTACCCAAGGTATCAGGAAAATCTTTTTTTTCTCCTGGACTTTACTCACGGTATCAGGAAAATCGGATTTTTTTCACCCAAGACGTTATTCACGGTATCAGGAAAATCGGATTTTTTTCACCCAAGAGTTTATTCATGGTATCAGGAAAATCTGATTTTTTTCACCTGGACTATTACCCAGAGTATCAGGAAAATTGGATTTTTTTCACCCAAGACTTTATTTACGGTATCACAAAAATCCAATTTTTTTCACCCTGGACTTAACTCAGGGCATCAGGAAAATTGGATTATTTTCACCCTGGACTTTACCCACACTATTAGGAAAATCGGATTTTTTTCCCCCTGGACTATTACCCACAGTATCAGGAAAATTGGATTTTTTTCACTGAAGACTTTATTCACGGTATCAGGAAAACCCAAATTTTTTCACCCAAGACTTTATTCACGGTATCAGGAAAATCTGATTTTTTTCACCCTGGACTTTACTCACGGTATCAGGAAAATCGAAATTTTTTTAACCCAATACTTTATTCACGGTATCAGGAAAATCCAATTTTTTTCACCCAAGACTTTATTCACGGTATTTGGAAAATCTGAGTTTTTTCACCTGGACTATTACCACGGTATCAGGAAAAAAAATTTTTTTCTTCACCTGGACTATTACCCACAGTTTCAAGAAAATCTGATTTTTTTCACCTGGACTATTACCACGGTATCAGGAAAATCTGACTTTTTTCACTTGGACTTCTACCCACAGTATCAGGAAAATCCAATTGTTTTCACCCTGGACTATTTCCCACAGTATCAGGAAAATCTTTTTTTTTTCACCTGGACTATTACACACGGTATCAGGAAAATCAGATTTTTTTCCCCTGCACTATTACCCACGGTATCAGGAAAATCTTTTTTTTCCACCTGGACTTTACTCACGGTATCAGGAAAATCGGATTTTTTTCACCCAAGACGTTATTCACGGTATCAGGAAAATCGGATTTTTTTCACCCAAGAGTTTATTCATGGTATCAGGAAAATCTGATTTTTTTCACCTGGACTATTACCCAGAGTATCAGGAAAATTGGATTTTTTTCACCCAAGACTTTATTTACGGTATCACGAAAATCCAATTTTTTTTCACCCTGGACATTACACACACTATTAGGAAAATCGGATTTTTTTCGCCCTGGACTATTACCCACAGTATCAGGAAAATCTGATTTTTTTCCCCTGCACTATTACCCACGGTATCAGGAAAATCTGATTTTTTCACCTAGACTATTACCCACGGTTTCAGGAAAATCTTTTTTTTTTCACCCTGGACTTTACTCACAGTATCAGGAAAATCTATTTTTTTTTTCACCTGGAGTTTACTCCTGGTATCAGGAAAATCGGATATTTTTCACCCAAGACATTATTCACGGTATCAGGAAAATCTGATTTTTTTCACCCAAGACTTTATTCACGGTATCAGGAAAATCTGATATTTTTCGCCCTGGACTTTACTCACGGTATCAGGAAAATCGAAATTTATTTTACACAAGACATTATTCACGGTATCGGGAAAATCCAATTTTTTTCACCCTGGACTTTTACACACGGTATCAGGAAAATCTATTTTTTTTCCACCTGGACTTTACTCACGGTATCAGGAAAATCGCATATTTTTCACCCAATACTTTATTCACGGTATCAGGAAAACCCAAATTTTTTCACCCTGGACTTTACTCACGGTATCAGGAAAATCTATTTTTTTTTTCACCTGTACTTTACTCACGGTATCAGGAAAATCGGATATTTTTCACCCAAGGCTTTATTCACGGTATCAGGAAAATCTGATTTTTTTCACCCTGGACTTTACTAACGGTATCAGGAAAATCAAAAAATTTTTAACCCATGACTTTATTCACGGTATCAGGAAAATCCAATTTTTTTTCACCCTGGACTTTTACCCACGGTATCAGGAAAATCTATTTTTTTCCACCTGGACTTTACTCACGGTATCAGGAAAATCGGATATTTTTCACCCAAGACTTTATTCACGGTATCAGGAAAATCTGATTTTTTTCACCCTGGACTTTACTCACGGTATCAGGAAAATCGAAATTTTTTTAACCCAAGACTTTATTCACGGTATCAGGAAAATCCAATTTTTTCACCCAAGACTTTATTCACGGTATTTTTAAAATCTGAGTTTTTTCACCTGGACTATTACCACGGTATCAGGAAAAAAAAATTTTTTCTTCACCTGGACTATTACCCACAGTTTCAAGAAAATTTGATTTTTTTCACCTGGACTATTACCACGGTATCAGGAAAATCTGACTTTTTTCACTTTTACTTCTACCCACAGTATCAGGAAAATCCAATTGTTTTCACCCTGGACTATTTCCCACAGTATCAGGAAAATCTTTTTTTTTCACCTGGACTATTACACACGGTATCAGGAAAATCAGATTTTTTTCCCCTGCACTATTACCCACGGTATCAGGAAAATCTTTTTTTTCCACCTGGACTTTACTCACGGTATCAGGAAAATTCAATTTTTTTCATCCAGGACTATTACCCATGGATTCAGGAAATTACCCATGGATTCAGGAAATCTGATTTTTTTCCCCTGGACTATTACCCACAGTATCAGGAAAATCGGATTTTTTTCACCCAAGATGTTATTCACGGTATCTGAGAAATCTGATCTTTTTCACCCTGCACTTTTACCCACGATATTTGGAAAATCTGAGTTTTTTCACCCTGGACTTTACCCACGCTATTAGGAAAATCGGATTTTTTTCCCCTGGACTATTACCCACAGCATCAGGAAAATTGGATTTTTTTCACCGAAGACTTTATTTACGGTATCAGGAAAATCAGATTTTTTTCACCAAAGACTGTATTCATGGTATCAGGGAAATCCAATTTTTTTCACCCTAGACTTTACTCATTGTATCAATAAAATCTGATTTTTTTCACCCTGGACTTTATTCACGGTATTTTTTCAACCAGGACTATTACCCATGGATTCAGGAAAATCTTTTTTTTTTCACCTGGACTATTACCCACAGTTTCAGGAAAATCTGTTTTTTTTCACCTGGACTATTACCCACAGTATCTGGAAAATCTGATTTCCCCCCCCAGGACTTTTACCCACGGTATCAGGGAAATCTATTTATTTTCACCTGGACGATTACAAACGGTATCAGGAAAATCGGATTTTTTTCCCCTGGACTATTACCCACGGTATCAGGAAAATCTTTTTTTTTTACCTGGATTTTACTCACGGTATCAGGAAAATCGGATTTTTTTCACCGAAGATGTTATTCACGGTATCAGGAAAATCTGATTTTTTTTCACCCTGAACTTTTACCCACGGTATTTGGAAAATCTGAGTTTTTTCACCTGGACTATTACCACGGTATCAGGAAAACCTTTTTTTCTTCACCTGGACTATTACCCATAGTTTCAAGAAAATCTGAGTTTTTTCACCTGGACTATTACCACGGTATCAGGAAAATCTGACTTTTTTCACTTGGACTTTTACCCACAGTATCAGGAAAATCCAATTTTTTTCACCCTGCACTTTTACCCACGATATTTGGAAAATCTGAGTTTTTTCACCCTGGACTATTACCACGGTATCAGGAAAATCTGACTTTTTTCACTTGGACTTTTACCCACAGTATCAGGAAAATCCAATTGTTTTCACCCTGGACTATTACCCACAGTATCAGGAAAATCTGAGTTTTTTCACCCTGGACTATTACCCCCAGAATTTGGAAAATCTGATTTTTTCCCCCCAGGACTTTTACCCATGGTATCAGGCAAATCTATTTATTTTCACCTGGACGATTACAAACGGTATCAGGAAAATCGGATTTTTTCCCCCTGCACTATTACCCACGGTATCAGGAAAATCTTTTTTTTCACCTGGACTTTACTCACGGTATCAGGAAAATCGGATTTTTTTCACCCAAGACGTTATTCACGGTATCAGGAAAATCGGATTTTTTTCACCTAAGAGTTTATTCATGGTATCAGGAAAATCTGATTTTTTTTTCACCTGGACTATTACCCAGAGTATCAGGAAAATTGGATTTTTTTCACCCAATACTTTATTTACGGTATCACGAAAATCCAATTTTTTTCACCTGGACTATTACCACGGTATCAGGAAAATCTTTTTTTTCTTCACCTGGACTATTACCCACAGTTTCAAGAAAATCTGATTTTTTTCACCTGGACTATTACCACGGTATCAGGAAAATCTGACTTTTTTCACTTGGAATTTTACCCACAGTATCAGGAAAATCCAATTGTTTTCACCCTGGACTATTACCCACAGTATCAGGAAAATCTGAGTTTTTTTACCCTGGACTATTACCCACAGTATCAGGAAAATCTTTTTTTTTTCACTTGGACTATTACACACGGCATCAGGAAAATCAGATTTTTTTCCCCTGCACTATTACCCACGGTATCAGGAAAATCTTTTTTTTCCACCTGGACTTTACTCACGGTATCAGGAAAATCGGATTTTTTTCACCCAACACGTTATTCACGGTATCAGGAAAATCGGATTTTTTTCACCCAAGAGTTTATTCATGGTATCAGGAAAATCTGATTTTTTTCACCTGGACTATTACCCAGAGTATCAGGAAAATTGGATTTTTTTTACCCAAGACTTTATTTACGGTATCACGAAAATCCAATTTTTTTCACCCTGGACTTTACCCACACTATTAGGAAAATCGGATATTTTTCCCCCTGGACTATTACCCACAGTATCAGGAAAATCTGATTTTTTTCCCCTGCACTATTACCCATGGATTCAGGAAAATCTGATTTTTTCACCTAGACTATTACCCACGGTTTCAGGAAAATCCTTTTTTTTCCACCCTGGACTTTACTCACAGTATCAGGAAAATCTATTTTTTTTTTTCACCTGGAGTTTACTCCTGGTATCAGGAAAATCGGATATTTTTCACCTAAGACATTATTCACGGTATCAGGAAAATCTGATTTTTTCCACCCTGGACTTAACTCAGGGTATCAGGAAAATCGGATTATTTTCACCCTGGACTTTACCCACACTATTAGGAAAATCGGATTTTTTTCCCCTGGACTATTACCCACAGTATCAGGAAAATTGGATTTTTTTCACCGGAGACTTTATTCACGGTTTCAGGAAAACCCAAATTTTTTCACACTGGACTTTACTCACGGTATCAGGAAAATCTATTTTTTTTTTTCACCTGGACTTTACTCACGGTATCAGGAAAAATAAAAAAATTTTAACCCATGATTTTATTCACGGTATCAGGAAAATCCAATTTTTTTCACCCTGGACTTTTACCCACGGTATCAGGAAAATCTATTTTTTTTCCACCTGCACTTTACTCACGGTATCAGGAAAATCGGATATTTTTCACCCAAGACTTTATTCACGGTATCAGGAAAATCTGACTTTTTTCACCCTGGACTTTACTCACGGTATCAGGAAAATCGAAATTTTTTTAACCCAAGACTTTATTCACGGTATCAGGAAAATCCAATTTTTTTCACCCAAGACTTTATTCACGGTATTTGGAAAATCTGAGTTTTTTCACCTGGACTATTACCACGGTATCAGGAAAAAAATTTTTTTCTTCACCTGGACTATTACCCACAGTTTCAAGAAAATCTGATTTTTTTCACCTGGACTATTACCACGGTATCAGGAAAATCTGACTTTTTTCACTTGGACTTCTACCCACAGTATCAGGAAAATCCAATTGTTTTCACCCTGGACTATTTCCCACAGTATCAGGAAAATCTTTTTTTTTCACCTGGACTATTACACACGGTATCAGGAAAATCAGATTTTTTTCCCCTGCACTATTACCCACGGTATCAGGAAAATCTTTTTTTTCCACCTGGACTTTACTCACGGTATCAGGAAAATCGGATTTTTTTCACCCTAGACGTTATTCACGGTATCAGGAAAATCGGATTTTTTTCACCCAAGAGTTTATTCACGGTATCAGGAAAATCTGATTTTTTTCACCTGGGCTATTACGCAGAGTATCAGGAAAATTGGATTTTTTTCACCCAAGACTTTATTCACGGTATCAGGAAAACCCAAATTTTTTCACCCTGGACTTTACTCACGGTATCAGGAAAATCTATTTTTTTTTCACCTGGACTTTACTCACGGTATCAGGAAAATCGGATATTTTTCACCCAAGACTTTATTCACGGTATCAGGAAAATCTGATTTTTTTCACCCTGGACTTTACTCACGGTGTCAGGAAAATCGAAATTTTTTTAACCCATGCCTTTATTCATGGTATCAGGAAAATCCAATTTTTTTCACCCTGGACGTTTACCCACGGTATCAGGAAAATCTATTTTTTTTCACCTGGACTTTACTCATGGTATCAGGAAAATCGGATTTTTTTCACCTGGACTATTACCCACAGTTTCAGGAAAATCTGATTTTTTTTGCCTGGACTATTACCCACAGTAACTGGAAAATCTGATTTTCCCCCCCAGGACTTTTACCCACGGTATCAGGGAAATCTATTTATTTTCACCTGGACAATTACAAACGGTATCAGGAAAATCGGATTTTTTCCCCTGGACTATTACCCACGGTATCAGGAAAATCTTTTTCTTTCACCTGGATTTTACTCACGGTATCAGGAAAATTGGATTTTTTTCACCCAAGATGTTATTCACGGTATCAGGAAAATCTGATTTTTTTCACCTGGGCTATTACCACGGTATCAGGAAAACCTTTTTTTTTCTTCACCTGGACTATTACCCACAGTTTCAAGAAAATCTGACTTTTTTCACTTGGACTTTTACCCACAGTATCAGGAAAATCCAATTTTTTCACCCTGCACTTTTACCCATGATATTTGGAAAATCTGAGTTTTTTCACCCTGGACTTTACCCACGCTATTAGGAAAATCGGATTTTTTCCCCTGGATTATTACCCACAGAATCAGGAAAATTGGATTTTTTTCACCAAAGAATTTATTTACGGTATCAGGAAAATCAGATTTTTTTCACCAAAGACTGTATTCATCGTATCAGGAAAATCCAATTTTTTTCACCCTGGACTTTACTCATGGTATCAGGAAAATCTGATTTTTTCACCCTGGACTTTACCCACGGAATCAGGAAAATCTATTTTTTCACTTGGACTTTACTCACGGTATCAGGAAAATCTGATTTTTTCACCTAGACTATTACCCACGGTATCAGGAAAATCGGATTTTTTTCCCCTGGACTTTTACCCACGGTATCAGGGAAATCTATTTATTTTCACCTGGACAATTACAAACGGTATCAGGAAAATCGGATATTTTTCACCCAAGACTTTATTCACGGTATCAGGAAAATCTGATTTTTTTCACCCTGGACTTTACTCACCGTATCAGGAAAATCGAAATTTTTTTAACCCAAAACTTTATTCACGGTATCAGGATAATCCAATTTTTTTCACCCAAGACTTTATTCACGGTATTTGGAAAATCTGAGTTTTTTCACCTGGACTATTACCACGGTATCACGAAAATCTTTTTTTTTCTTCACCTGGACTATTACCCACAGTTTCAAGAAAATCTGATTTTTTTCACCTTGACTATTACCACGGTATCAGGAAAATCTGACTTTTTTCACTTGGACTTTTTCCCACAGTATCAGGAAAATCCAATTGTTTTCACCCTGGACTATTACCCACAGTATCAGGAAAATCGGATTTTTTTCCCCTGGACTATTACCCACAGTATCAGGAAAATTGGATTTTTTTCACCGA
Organism: Bradypodion pumilum; assembly: GCA_035047305.1. NCBI lineage: Eukaryota > Metazoa > Chordata > Lepidosauria > Squamata > Chamaeleonidae > Bradypodion > Bradypodion pumilum. The sequence continues at coordinate 249,158,119 of JAWDJD010000002.1, forward strand.
AGACTTTATTTACGGTATCAGGAAAATCAGATTTTTTTCACCAAAGACTGTATTCATGGTATCAGGGAAATCCAATTTTTTTCACCCTGGACTTTACTCATTGTATCAGGAAAATCTGATTTTTTTCACCCTGGACTTTACCCACGGAATCAGGAAAATCTATTTTCTCACTTGGACTTTACTCACGGTATCAGGAAAATCTGATTTTTTCACCTAGACTATTACCCACGGTATCAGGAAAATCAGATTTTTTTCACCCAAGACTTTATTGACGGTATCAAAAAAATTCAATTTTTTTCACCCAGGACTATTACCCATTGATTCAGGAAAATCTTTTTTTTTCACCTGGACTATTACCCACAGTTTCAGGAAAATCTGATTTTTTCACCTGGACTATTACCCACGGTATCAGGAAAATCTTTTTTTTTCCACCTGGACTTTACTCACGGTATCAGGAAAATCGGATTTTTTTCACCCAAGACGTTATTCACGGTATCAGGAAAATTGGATTTTTTTCACCTAAGAGTTTATTCATGGTATCAGGAAAATCTGATTTTTTTCACCTGGACTATTACCCAGAGTATCAGGAAAATTGGATTTTTTTCACCCAATACTTTATTTACGGTATCACGAAAATCCAATTTTTTTCACCCTGGACTTAACTCAGGGTATCAGGAAAATCGGATTATTTTCACCCTGGACTTTACCCACACTATTAGGAAAATCGGATTTTTTTTCCCCTGGACTATTACCCACAGTATCAGGAAAATTGGATTTTTTTCACTGGAGACTTTATCCACGGTATCAGGAAAACCCAAATTTTTTCACCCTGGACTTTACTCACGGTATCAGTAAAATCTATATTTTTTTCACCTGGACTTTACTCACGGTATCAGGAAAATCGGATATTTTTCACCCAAGACTTTATTCACAGTATCAGGAAAATCTGATTTTTTTCCCCCTGGACTTTACTCACGGTATCAGGAAAATCCAATTTTTTTCACCCTGGACTTTTACCCACGGTATCAGGAAAATCTATTTTTTCCCACCTGGACTTTACTCACGGTATCAGGAAAATCGGATATTTTTCACCCAAGACTTTATTCACGGTATCAGGAAAACCCAAATTTTTTCACCCTGGACTTTACTCACGGTATCAGGAAAATCTATTTTTTTTTTCACCTGGACTTTACTCACGGTATCAGGAAAATCGGATATTTTTCACCCAAGACTTTATTCACGGTATCAGGAAAATCCAATTTTTTTCACCCAAGACTTTATTCACGGTATTTGGAAAATCTGAGTTTTTTCACCTGGACTATTACCACGGTATCAGGAAAATCTTTTTTTTCTTCACCTGGACTATTACCCACAGTTTCAAGAAAATCTGATTTTTTTCACCTGGACTATTACCACGGTATCAGGAAAATCTGACTTTTTTCACTTGGACTTTTACCCACAGTATCAGGAAAATCTGAGGTTTTTTTACCCTGGACTATTACACACGGCATCAGGAAAATCTGATTTTTTTCACCTGGACTATTACCCACAGAATCTGGAAAATCTGATTTCCCCCCCCCCCCCAGGACTTTTACCCACGGTATCAGGGAAATCTATTTATTTTCACCTGGACGATTACAAACGGTATCAGGAAAATCGGATTTTTTTCCCCTGCACTATTACCCATGGTATCAGGAAAATCTTTTTTTTTCACCTGGACTTTACTCACGGTATCAGGAAAATCGGATATTTTTCACCCAAGACTTTATTCACGGTATCAGGAAAATCTGATTTTTTTCACCCTGGACTTTACTCACGGTGTCAGCAAAATCGAAATTTTTTTAACCCATGACTTTATTCATGGTATCAGGAAAATCCAATTTTTTTCACCCTGGACGTTTACCCATGGATTCAGGAAAATCTTTTTTTTTTCACCTGGACTATTACCCACAGTTTCAGGAAAATCTGATTTTTTTCACCTGGACTATTACCCACAATATCTGGAAAATCTGATTTTTCCCCCCAGGACTTTTACCCACAGTATCAGGGAAATCTATTTATTTTCACCTGGACAATTACAAACGGTATCAGGAAAATCGGATTTTTTCCCCTGGACTATTACCCACGGTATCAGGAAAATCTTTTTTTTTCACCTGGATTTTACTCACGGTATCAGGAAAATCGGATATTTTTCACCCAAGACTTTATTCACGGTATCAGGAAAACCCAAATTTTTTCACCCTGGACTTTACTCACGGTATCAGGAAAATCTATTTTTTTTTCACCTGGACTTTACTCACGGTATCAGGAAAATCGGATATTTTTCACCCAAGACTTTATTCACGGTATCAGGAAAATCCAATTTTTTTCACCCAAGACTTTATTCACGGTATTTGGAAAATCTGAGTTTTTTCACCTGGACTATTACCACGGTATCAGGAAAATCTTTTTTTTTCTTCACCTGGACTATTACCCACAGTTTCAAGAAAATCTGATTTTTTTCACCTGGACTATTACCACGGTATCAGGAAAATCTGACTTTTTTCACTTGGACTTTTACCCACAGTATCAGGAAAATCTGAGGTTTTTTTACCCTGGACTATTACACACGGCATCAGGAAAATCTGATTTTTTTCACCTGGACTATTACCCACAGAATCTGGAAAATCTGATTTCCCCCCCCCCCAGGACTTTTACCCACGGTATCAGGGAAATCTATTTATTTTCACCTGGACGATTACAAACGGTATCAGGAAAATCGGATTTTTTTCCCCTGCACTATTACCCATGGTATCAGGAAAATCTTTTTTTTTCACCTGGACTTTACTCACGGTATCAGGAAAATCGGATATTTTTCACCCAAGACTTTATTCACGGTATCAGGAAAATCTGATTTTTTTCACCCTGGACTTTACTCACGGTGTCAGCAAAATCGAAATTTTTTTAACCCATGACTTTATTCATGGTATCAGGAAAATCCAATTTTTTTCACCCTGGACGTTTACCCATGGATTCAGGAAAATCTTTTTTTTTTCACCTGGACTATTACCCACAGTTTCAGGAAAATCTGATTTTTTTCACCTGGACTATTACCCACAATATCTGGAAAATCTGATTTTTCCCCCCAGGACTTTTACCCACAGTATCAGGGAAATCTATTTATTTTCACCTGGACAATTACAAACGGTATCAGGAAAATCGGATTTTTTCCCCTGGACTATTACCCACGGTATCAGGAAAATCTTTTTTTTTCACCTGGATTTTACTCACGGTATCAGGAAAATCGGATATTTTTCACCCAAGACTTTATTCACGGTATCAGGAAAACCCAAATTTTTTCACCCTGGACTTTACTCACGGTATCAGGAAAATCTATTTTTTTTTCACCTGGACTTTACTCACGGTATCAGGAAAATCGGATATTTTTCACCCAAGACTTTATTCACGGTATCAGGAAAATCCAATTTTTTTCACCCAAGACTTTATTCACGGTATTTGGAAAATCTGAGTTTTTTCACCTGGACTATTACCACGGTATCAGGAAAATCTTTTTTTTTCTTCACCTGGACTATTACCCACAGTTTCAAGAAAATCTGATTTTTTTCACCTGGACTATTACCACGGTATCAGGAAAATCTGACTTTTTTCACTTGGACTTTTACCCACAGTATCAGGAAAATCTGAGGTTTTTTTACCCTGGACTATTACACACGGCATCAGGAAAATCTGATTTTTTTCACCTGGACTATTACCCACAGAATCTGGAAAATCTGATTTCCCCCCCCCCCCCAGGACTTTTACCCACGGTATCAGGGAAATCTATTTATTTTCACCTGGACGATTACAAACGGTATCAGGAAAATCGGATTTTTTTCCCCTGCACTATTACCCATGGTATCAGGAAAATCTTTTTTTTTCACCTGGACTTTACTCACGGTATCAGGAAAATCGGATATTTTTCACCCAAGACTTTATTCACGGTATCAGGAAAATCTGATTTTTTTCACCCTGGACTTTACTCACGGTGTCAGCAAAATCGAAATTTTTTTAACCCATGACTTTATTCATGGTATCAGGAAAATCCAATTTTTTTCACCCTGGACGTTTACCCATGGATTCAGGAAAATCTTTTTTTTTTCACCTGGACTATTACCCACAGTTTCAGGAAAATCTGATTTTTTTCACCTGGACTATTACCCACAATATCTGGAAAATCTGATTTTTCCCCCCAGGACTTTTACCCACAGTATCAGGGAAATCTATTTATTTTCACCTGGACAATTACAAACGGTATCAGGAAAATCGGATTTTTTCCCCTGGACTATTACCCACGGTATCAGGAAAATCTTTTTTTTTCACCTGGATTTTACTCACGGTATCAGGAAAATCGGATTTTTTCACCCAAAATGTTATTCACGGTATCAGGAAAATCTGATTTTTTTCACCCTGAACTTTTACCCACGGTATTTGGAAAATCTGAGTTTTTTCACCTGGACTATTACCACGGTATCAGGAAAACCTGTTTTTTTTCTTCACCTGGACTATTACCCACAGTTTCAAGAAAATCTGACTTTTTTCACTTGGACTTTTACCCACAGTATCAGGAAAATCCAATTTTTTTCACCCTGCACTTTTACCCACGATATTTGGAAAATCTGAGTTTTTTCACCCTGGATTTTACCCACGCTATTAGGAAAATCGAATTTTTTTCCCCTGGACTATTACCCACAGTATCAGGAAAATTGGATTTTTTTCACCGAAGACTTTATTTACGGTATCAGGAAAATCAGATTTTTTTCACCAAAGACTGTATTCATGGTATCAGAAAAATCCAATTTTTTTCACCCTGGACTTTACTCATGGTATCAGGAAAATCTGATTTTTTTCACCCTGGACGTTACCCACGGAATCAGGAAAATCTATTTTTTCACTTGGACTTTACTCACGGTATCAGGAAAATCTGATTTTTTCACCTAGACTATTACCCACGGTATCAGGAAAATCAGATTTTTTTTACCCAAGACTTTATTCACGGTATAAAAAAATTCAATTTTTTTCACCCAGGACTATTACCCATGGATTCAGGAAAATCTTTTTTTTTCACCTGGACTATTACCCACAGTTTCAGGAAAATCTGATTTTTTTCACCTGGACTATTACCCACAGTATCTGGAAAATCTGATTTTTTTCCCCCCAGGACTTTTACCCACGGTATCAGGGAAATCTATTTATTTTCACCTGGACAATTACAAACGGTATCAGGAAAATCGGATTTTTTTCCCCTGGACTTTTACCCACGGTATCAGGGAAATCTATTTATTTTCACCTGGACAATTACAAACGGTATCAGGAAAATAGGATATTTTTAACCCAAGACTTTATTCACGGTATCAGGATAATCCAATTTTTTTCACCCAAGTCTTTATTCACGGTATTTGGAAAATCTGAGTTTTTTCACCTGGACAATTACCACGGTATCACGAAAATCTTTTTTTTTCTTCACCTGGACTATTACCCACAGTTTCAAGAAAATCTGATTTTTTTCACCTGGACTATTACCACGGTATCAGGAAAATCTGACTTTTTTCACTTGGACTTTTACCCACAGTATCAGGAAAATCCAATTGTTTTCACCCTGGACTATTACCCACAGTATCAGGAAAATCGGATTTTTTTCCCCTGGACTATTACCCACAGTATCAGGAAAATTGGATTTTTTTCACTGAAGACTTTATTTACGGTATCAGGAAAATCAGTTTTCACCAAAGACTGTATTCATGGTATCAGGGAAATCCAATTTTTTTCACCCTGGACTTTACTCATTGTATCAGGAAAATCTGATTTTTTTCACCCTGGACTTTACCCACGGAATCAGGAAAATCTATTTTTTCACTTGGACTTTACTCATGGTATCAGGAAAATCTGATTTTTTCACCTAGACTATTACCCACGGTATCAGGAAAATCTGATTTTTTTCACCCAAGACTTTATTGACCGTATCAAAAAATTCAATTTTTTTCACCCAGGACTATTACCCATGGATTCAGGAAAATCTTTTTTTTTCACCTGGACTATTACCCACAGTTTCAGGAAAATCTGATTTTTTCACCTGGACTATTACCCACGGTATCAGGAAAATATTTTTTTTTCACCTGGACTTTACTCACGGTATCAGGAAAATCGGATTTTTTTCACCCAAGACGTTATTCACGGTATCAGGAAAATCGGATTTTTTTCACCTAAGAGTTTATTCATGGAATCAGGAAAATCTGATTTTTTTCACCTGGACTATTACCCACAGTATCAGGAAAATTGGATTTTTTTCACCGGAGACTTTATCCACGGTATCAGGAAAACCCAAATTTTTTCACCCTGGACTTTACTCACGGTATCAGGAAAATCTATTTTTTTTCACCTGGACTTTACTCACGGTATCAGGAAAATCGGATATTTTTCACCCAAGACTTTATTCACGGTGTCAGGAAAATCTGATTTTTTTCACCCTGGACTTTACTCACGGTATCAGGAAAATCGAATTTTTTTTAACCCATGACTTTATTCACGGTATCAGGAAAATCCAATTTTTTTCACCCAAGACTTTATTCACGGTATTTGGAAAATCTGAGTTTTTTCACCTGGACTATTACCACGGTATCAGGAAAATCTTTTTTTTTCTTCACCTGGATTATTACCCACAGTTTCAAGAAAATCTGATTTTTTTCACCTGGACTATTACCACGGTATCAGGAAAATCTGCCTTTTTTCACTTGGACTTCTACCCACAGTATCAGGAAAATCCAATTGTTTTCACCCTGGACTATTTCCCACAGTATCAGGAAAATCTGAGTTTTTTCACCCTGGACTATTACCCACAGTATCAGGAAAATCTTTTTTTTCACCTGGACTATTACACACGGTATCAGGAAAATCTGACTTTTTTCACTTGGACTTTTACCCACAGTATCAGGAAAATCCAATTGTTTTCACCCTGGACTATTACCCACAGTATCAGGAAAATCTTTTTTTTTTCACTTGGACTATTACACACGGTATCAGGAAAATCTGATTTTTTTCACCTGGACTATTACCGACAGAATCTGGAAAATCTGATTTTTCCCCCCAGGACTTTTACCCACGGTATCAGGGAAATCTATTTATTTTCACCTGGACGATTACAAACGGTATCAGGAAAATCAGATTTTTTTTCCCCTGCACTATTACCCACGGTATCAGGAAAATCTTTTTTCTTCACCTGGACTATTACCCACAGTATCAGGAAAATCAAATTGTTTTCACCATGGACTATTACCCACAGTATCAGGAAAATCTGAGTTTTTTCACCTGGACTTTACTCACGGTATCAGGAAAATCGGATTTTTTTCACCCAAGACGTTATTCACGGTATCAGGAAAATCGGATTTTTTTCATCCAAGAGTTTATTCATGGTATCAGGAAAATCTGATTTTTTTCACCTGGACTATTACCCAGAGTATCAGGAAAATTGGATTTTTTTCACCCAAGACTTTATTCACGGTATCAGGAAAATCTGATTTTTTTCACCCTGGACTTTACTCACGGTATCAGGAAAAGCGAATTTTTTTTAACCCATGACTTTATTCACGGTATCAGGAAAATCCAATTTTTTTCACCCTGGACTTTACTCACGGTATCAGGAAAATCGGATATTTTTCACCCAAGACTTTACTCACGGTATCAGGAAAATCAGATTTTTTTTCACCCAAGACTTTATTCACGGTATCAAAAAAATTCACCCAGGACTATTACCCATGGATTCAGGAAAATCTTTTTTTTCACCTGGACTATTAACCACAGTTTCAGGAAAATCTGATTTTTTTCACCTGGACTATTACCCACAGTATCTGGAAAATCTGATTTTTTCCCCCCAGGACTTTTACCCACGGTATCAGGGAAATCTATTTATTTTCACCTGGACAATTACAAACGGTATCAGGAAAATCGGATTTTTTTCACCTTGATTTTACTCACGGTATCAGGAAAATCGGATTTTTTTCACCCAAGATGTTATTCACGGTATCAGGAAAATCTGATTTTTTTCACCCTGAACTTTTACCCACGGTATTTGGAAAATCTGAGTTTTTTCACCTGGACTATTACCACGGTATCAGGAAAATCTGACTTTTTTCACTTGGACGTTTACCCACAGTATCAGGAAAATTGGATTTTTTTCACCGAAGACTTTATTTACGGTATCAGGAAAATCCAATTTTTTTCACCCTGCACTTTTACCCACGATATTTGGAAAATCTGAGTTTTTTCACCCTGGACTTTACCCACGCTATTAGGAAAATCGGATTTTTTTCCCCTGGACTATTACCCACAGTATCAGGAAAATTGGATTTTTTTCACCGAAGACTTTATTTAGGGTATCAGGAAAATCTGATTTTTTTCACCCTGGACTTTACTCACGGTATCAGGAAAATCGAATTTTTTTTAACCCATGACTTTATTCATGGTATCAGGAAAATCCAATTTTTTTCACCCTGGACGTTTACCCACGGTATCAGGAAAATCTATTTTTTTTTCACCTGGACTTTACTCACGGTATCAGGAAAATCGGATATTTTTCACCCAAGACTTTACTCACGGTATCAGGAAAATCAGATTTTTTTTCACCCAAGACTTTATTCACGGTATCAAAAAAATTCACCCAGGACTATTACCCATGGATTCAGGAAAATCTTTTTTTTCACCTGGACTATTACCCACAGTATCTGGAAAATCTGATTTCCCCCCCCCAGGACTTTTACCCACGGTATCAGGGAAATCTATTTATTTTCACCTGGACGATTACAAACGGTATCTGGAAAATCGGATTTTTTTCCCCCTGCACTATTACCCACGGTATCAGGAAAATCTTTTTTTTTCCACCTGGATTTTACTCACGGTATCAGGAAAATCGGATTTTTTTCACCCAAGACGTTATTCACGGTATCAGGAAAATCTGATTTTTTTCACCCTGCACTTTTACCCACGATATTTGGAAAATCTGAGTTTTTTCACCCTGGACTTTACCCACGCTATTAGGAAAATCGGATTTTTTTCCCCTGGACTATTACCCACAGTATCAGGAAAATTGGATTTTTTTCACCGAAGACTTTATTTAGGGTATCAGGAAAATCTGATTTTTTTCACCTGGACTATTACCCACAGTATCTGGAAAATCTGATTTTTCCCCCCCAGGACTTTTACCCACGGTATCAGGGAAATCTATTTATTTTCACCTGGACGATTACAAACGGTATCTGGAAAATCGGATTTTTTTCCCCCTGCACTATTACCCACGGTATCAGGAAAATCTTTTTTTTTCACCTGGACTTTACTCACGGTATCAGGAAAATCGGATTTTTTTGACCCAAGACGTTATTCACGGTATCAGGAAAATCGGATTTTTTTCACCCAAGAGTTTATTCATGGTATCACGAAAATCTGATTTTTTTTCACCTTGACTATTACCCAGAGTATCAGGAAAATTGGATTTTTTTCACCCAAGACTTTATTTACGGTATCACGAAAATGATTTCACCCTGGACTTAACTCAGGGTATCAGGAAAATCGGATTATTTTCACCCTGGACTATTACCCACAGTATCAGGAAAATCTGAGTTTTCTCACCCTGGACTATTACCCACAGTATCAGGAAAATCTTTTTTTTCACCTGGACTATTTATTACACACGGTATCAGGAAAATCTGATTTTTTTCACCTGGACTATTACCCACAGAATCTGGAAAATCTGATTTCCCCCCCCCCCAGTACTTATACCCACGGTATCAGGGAAATCTATTTATTTTCACCTGGACGATTACAAACGGTATCAGGAAAATCGGATTTTTTTCACCCTGGACTTTACTCACAGTATCAGGAAAATCGGATTATTTCACCTGGACTGTTACACATGGTATCTGTAAAATCTGATTTTTTTCACCCAAGACTTTATTCACGGTATCAGAAAAATCGGATTTTTTTCACTCTGGACTATTACCCACAGTATCAGGAAAATCAGGTTTTTTTTCACCCAAGTCTTTATTCACGGTATCAGGAAAATCGGATCATTTTCTCCCTGGACGTTACCCACGCTATCAGGAAAATCGGATTTTTTGCACCATTGCTATTACCCACGGTGTCTGGAAAATCTGATTTTTTTCACCATGACTATTACCCACGGTATCAGGAAAATCTTTTTTTTCACCTGGACTTTACTCATGGGATCAGGAAAATCGAATTTTTTTCATCCAAGACTTTATTCACGGTATCAGGGAAATCTAATTTTTTTCATCCAAGACTTTATTCACGGTATCTCGAAAAGCCAATTTTTTTCAACCTGGACTTAAATCACGGTATCTGGAAAATCGGATTATTTTCACCCTGGACATTACCCACGCTATCAGGAAAATAGGATTTTTTTCCCCAGGACTATTGCCCACGGTATCTGGATAATCTGATTTTTTTTTCCTGGACTATTACCCACAGAATCAGGAAAACCTATTTTTTTCACCTGGACTTTACTCACGGTATCAGGAAAATCTGATTTTTTTCCCCCTGACTTTTTTACCCACGGTATATGGAAAATCTGATTTTTTTCACCCAAGAATTTATTTATGGTATAATGAAAATCCAATTGTTTTCACCCTGGACTTTACCCACAGTATCAGGAAAATCGGATTTTTTCCACCTGGACTACTACCCACAGTATCAGGAAAATCAGATTTTCTTTTACCCAAGGTATATGGAAAATCTGATTTTTTTCACCCAAGACTTTATTTATGGTATCAGGAAAATCCAATTTTTTTCACCCTGGTCTTTACTTACAATATCAGGAAAATCGGATTTTTTCCATTCAAGACTTTATTCATGGTATCAGGAAAATCTGATTTCTTTCACCCTGGAATTTACCCACGGTATCTGGAAAATCTGATTTTTTTTCCCCTGGACTTTACTCACGGTAATAGGAAAATCAGATTTTTTTCACCATGGACTTTACTCACGGTATCTGGAAAATCTGATTTTTTCACCCAAGACTTTATTCATGTATCAGGAAAATCTGATTTTTTCACCTGGACTATTACCCACGGTATCTGGAAAATCTGATTTTTTCCCCCCTGGACTTTTACCCATGGTATCTGGAAAATCTGATTTTTTCCCCCTGGACTTTTACCCATGGCATCTGGAAAATCTGATTTTTTTCACCAGAGACTTTATTCATGGTATCAGGGAAATCCAATTTTTTTCACCCTGGACTTTACTTACAGTATCAGGAAAATCGGATTTTTTTCATCCAAGACTTTATTCACGGTATCAGGGATATCCAATTTTTTTCACCCTGGACTTAACTCATGGTATCAGGAAAATCCGATTTATTTCACCCTCGACTTTACTCACGGTATCAGGAAAATCAGATTTTTTTCACCCTGGACTTTACCCACGGTATCTGGAAAATATGATTTTTTTTCCCCGTGGACTATTACCCATGGAATCAGGAAAATCTATATATTTTTTCACCTGGACTTTACTAACGGTATCAGGAAAATCCGATTTTTTCACCTAGACTATTACACACGGTATCAGGAAAATTGGATTTTTCCCCTGGACTTTTTCCCACTGTATCTGGAAAATCTGATTTTTTTCACCCAAGACTTTATTCACGGTATCAGGAAAATCCGATTTTTTTCACCCTGGACTTTACTTACAGTATCAGGAAAATTGGATTTTTTTCACCCAAGACTTGTTTCATGGCATCAGGAAAATCTGATTTTTTCACCTGGACTATTACCCACGGTATCTGGAAAATCTGATTTTTCCCCCCCTGGAATTTACCCATGGTATCTGGAAAATCAGATTTTTCCCCCTGGACTTTTACCCATGGTATCTGGAAAATCTGATTTTTTTTTCACCCAAGACTTTATTCACGGTATCAGGAAAATCCAATTTTTTCACCTGGACTATAAACCACAGTATCAGGAAAATGTGATTTTTTTCACCCTGCACTATTACCCACGGTATCTGGAAAATCTGATTTTTTTCACACGGACTATTACCCTCGGAATCAGGAAAATATATGGTTTTTTTTTCACCTGGACTATTGCCCACGGTATCTGGAAAATTGGATTATTTGTCCCCTGGACTATTACCCATGGTATCTGGAAAGTCTGATTTTTTTCACACAAGACTTTATTCACGGTATCAGGAAAATCTGATTTTTTTCACCCTGGACTTTACTCATGGTATCTGGAAAATCTGATTTTTTTCACCCAAGACTTTATTCATGGTATCAGGAAAATCTGATTTTTTCCCCCTGGACAATTACCGACGGAATCAGGAAAATATTTTTTTTTCACCTGGACTTTACTCACGGTATCAGGAAAATCGGATTTTTTTCACCCTGGACGTTACTCAGGCTTACAGTAAAATCAGATTTTTTTCTCCTGGACTATTACCCATGGAATCAGGAAAATCTATTTTATTTTCACATGGACTTTACTCATGGTATCAGGAAAATCTGATTTTTTTTTACCTGGACTATTACCCACGGTTTCAGGAAAATCTTTTTTTCACCTGGACTATTTCACACGGTTTCAGGAAAATCTTTTTTTCCCCTGGACTTTACTCACGGTAGCAGGAAAATCGGAATTTTTTCACCCACCACTTTATTCACGGTATCAGGAAAATCAAAATTTTTTCACCCAAAACTTTATTCACGGTATCATTAAAATCCAATTTTTTTTCACCCTGGAATTTATTCACGGTATCAGGAAAATCGGATTTCTTTCACCCTGGACTTTACTCACAGTATCAGGAAAATCGGATAATTTTCACCCTGGACTTTACCCATGGTATCAGGAAAATTGGATTTTTTCCAACTGGACTACTACCAACAGTATCAGGAAAATCAGATTTTCTTTTACCCAAGACTTTATTCACGGTATCAGGGATATCCAATTTTTTTCACCCTGGACTTAACTCATGGTATCAGGAAAATCCGATTTATTTCACCCTCGACTTTACTCACGGTATCAGGAAAATCGGATTTTTTTCACCCTGGACTTTACCCACGGTATCTGGAAAATATGATTTTTCTTCCCCGTGGACTATTACCCATGGAATCAGGAAAATCTATATATTTTTTCACCTGGACTTTACACACGGTATCAGGAAAATCCGATTTTTTCACCTAGACTATTACACACGGTATCAGGAAAATTGGATTTTTCCCCTGGACTTTTTCCCACTGTATCTGGAAAATCTGATTTTTTTCACCCAAGACTTTATTCACGGTATCAGGAAAATCGGAATTTTTTCACCCACCACTTTATTCACGGTATCAGGAAAATCAAATTTTTTTCACCCAAAACTTTATTCACGGTATCATTAAAATCCAAATTTTTTTCACCCTGGAATTTATTCACGGTATCAGGAAAATCCGATTTCTTGTCACCCTGGACTTAACTCACGGTATCAGTAAAATCGGATTATTTTCACCCTGGACTTTACTCACAGTATCAGGAAAATCGGATAATTTTCACTCTGGACTTTACCCATGGTATCAGGAAAATCGGATTTTTTCCAACTGGACTACTACCAATAGTATCAGGAAAATCTGATTTTTTTTCACCAAAGACTTTATTTATGGTATCAGGAAAATCCTTTTTTTTTTCACCCTGGAGTTTACTCACGGTATCAGGAAAATCGAATATTGTTCACCCAAGTCTTTATTCACGGTATCAGGAAAATCCAATTTTTTTCACCCTGGACTTTACTTACACTATCAGGAAAATCGGATTTTTTTCATTCAAGACTTTATTCATGGTATCAGGAAAATCTGATTTCTTTCACCCTGGACTTTACTTACAGTATCAGGAAAATCCGATTTTTTTCATTCAAGACTTTATTCATGGTATCAGGAAAATCTGATTTTTTCCCCCTGGACTTTACTCACGGTAATAGGAAAATCGGATTTTTTTCACCCTGGACTTTACTCACGGTATCTGGAAAATCTGATTTTTTCACCCAAGACTTTATTCATGGTATCAGGAAAATCTGATTTCTTTCACCCTGGAATTTACCCATGGTATCTGGAAAATTGGATTTTTTTCACCCTGGACTTTACTCACGGTATCTGGAAAATCTGATTTTTTCACCCAAGACTTTATTCATGGTATCAGGAAAATCTGATTTTTTCCCCCTGGACTTTTACCCATGGTATCTGGAAAATCTGATTTTTTTCACCCTGGACTTTACTCATGGTATCTGCAAAATCTGATTTTTTTCACCAGAGACTTTATTCATGGTATCAGGGAAATCCAATTTTTTTCACCCTGGACTTTACTCACGGTATCTGGAAAATCTGATTTTTTTCCCCCTGGACTTTTACCCATGGTATCTGGAAAATCGGATTTTTTTCACCCTGGACTTTACTCATGGTATCTGGAAAATCTGATTTTTTTCACCAGATACTTTATTCATGGTATCAGGGAAATCCAATTTTTTTCACCCTGGACTTTACTTACAGTATCAGGAAAATCGGATTTTTTTCACCCTGGACTTTACTCACAGTATCAGGAAAATCGGATAATTTTCACCCTGGACTTTACCCATGGTATCAGGAAAATCGGATTTTTTCCAACTGGACTACTACCAACAGTATCAGGAAAATCTGATTTTTATCACCCAAGACTTTATTTATGGTATCAGGAAAATCCATTTTTTTTTTCACACTGGAGTTTACTCATGGTATCAGGAAAATCGAATATTGTTCACCCAAGACTTTATTCACGGTATCAGGAAAATCCAATTTTTTTCACCCTGGACTTTACTTACAGTATCAGGAAAATCGGATTTTTTTCATTCAAGACTTTATTCATGGTATCAGGAAAATCTGATTTTTTTTCACCCTGGACTTTACTTACAGTATCAGGAAAATCGGATTTTTTTCATCCAAGACTTTTTTCACGTTATCAGGAAAATCGGATTTCTTTCACCCTGGACTTAAATCACGGTATCTGGAAAATCGGATTATTTTCACCGTGGACATTACCCACGCTATCAGTAAAATCGCATATTTTTTCCCTGGACTTAACTCACGGTATCAGAAAATCCGATTTTTTTCACCCTGGACTTAACTCACGGTATCAGAAAAACCGATTTTTTCCACCCTGGAATTTACTCACGGTATTAGGAAAATCGGATAATTTTCACCCTGGACTTTTCCCATGGTATCAGGATAATTGGATTTTTTCCACCTGGACTACTACCTACAGTATCAGGAAAATCAGATATTCTTTTACCCAAGACTTTATTCACGGTATCAGGAATATCCAATTTTTTTCACCCTGGACTTTACTCATGGTATCAGGAAAATCCGATTTTTTTCACCCTGGACTTTACTCATGGTATCAGGAAAAGCGGATTATTTTCACACAAGAATTTATTCATGGTATCAGGAAAATCCGATTTTTTTCTCCTGGACTACCCACGGTATCAGGAAAATCTGTATTTTTTCCCCTGGACTATTACCCACGGAATCAGGAAAATATATTTTTTTTCAACTGGACTTTACTCACGGTATCAGGAAAATCTGATTTTTTCACCTAGACTATTACCCACGGTATCAGGAAAATCGGATTTTTTTCCCCTGGACTTTTTCCCACGCTATCAGGAAAATCGGATTTTTTGCACCATTGCTATTACCCACGGTGTCTGGAAAATCTGATTTTTTTCACCATGACTATTACCCACGGTATCAGGAAAATCTTTTTTTTCACCTGGACTTTACTCATGGGATCAGGAAAATCGAATTTTTTTGATCCAAGACTTTATTCACGGTATCAGGGAAATCTAATTTTTTTCATCCAAGACTTTATTCATGGTATCTCGAAAAGCCAATTTTTTTCAACCTGGACTTAAATCACGGTATCTGGAAAATCGGATTATTTTCACCCTGGACATTACCCACGCTATCAGGAAAATAGGATTTTTTCCCCAGGACTATTGCCCACGGTATCTGGAAAATCTGATTTTTTTCCCCCTGGACTATTACCCACAGAATCAGGAAAATCTATTTTTTTCACCTGGACTTTACTCACGGTATCAGGAAAATCTGATTTTTCCTCCTGACTTTTTTACCCACGGTATATGGAAAATCTGATTTTTTTCACCCAAGAATTTATTTATGGTATAATGAAAATCCAATTGTTTTCACCCTGGACTTTACCCACAGTATCAGGAAAATCGGATTTTTTCCACCTGGACTACTACCCACAGTATCAGGAAAATCAGATTTTCTTTTACCCAAGGTATATGGAAAATCTGATTTTTTTCACCCAAGACTTTATTTATGGTATCAGGAAAATCCAATTTTTTTCACCCTGGACTTTACTTACAATATCAGGAAAATCGGATTTTTTCCATTCAAGACTTTATTCATGGTATCAGGAAAATCTGATTTCTTTCACCCTGGAATTTAC
Source organism: Bradypodion pumilum (assembly GCA_035047305.1). NCBI lineage: Eukaryota > Metazoa > Chordata > Lepidosauria > Squamata > Chamaeleonidae > Bradypodion > Bradypodion pumilum. The sequence continues at coordinate 249,174,621 of JAWDJD010000002.1, forward strand.
CCACGGTATCTGGAAAATCTGATTTTTTCCCCCTGGACTTTACTCACGGTAATAGGAAAATCAGATTTTTTTCACCATGGACTTTACTCACGGTATCTGGAAAATCAGATTTTTTCACCCAAGACTTTATTCATGGTATCAGGAAAATCTGATTTTTTCACCTGGACTATTACCCACGGTATCTGGAAAATCTGATTTTTTCCCCCTGGACTTTTACCCATGGTATCTAGAAAATCTGATTTTTTCCCCCTGGACTTTTACCCATGGCATCTGGAAAATCTGATTTTTTTCACCAGAGACTTTATTCATGGTATCAGGGAAATCCAATTTTTTTCACCCTGGACTTTACTTACAGTATCAGGAAAATTGGATTTTTTTCATCCAAGACTTTATTCACGGTATCAGGAAAATCGGATTTCTTTCACCCTGGACTTTACTCACAGTATCAGGAAAATCGGATAATTTTCACCCTGGACTTTACCCATGGTATCAGGAAAATTGGATTTTTTCCAACTGGACTACTACCAACAGTATCAGCAAAATCAGATTTTCTTTTACCCAAGACTTTATTCACGGTATCAGGGATATCCAATTTTTTTCACCCTGGACTTATCTCATGGTATCAGGAAAATCCGATTTATTTCACCCTCGACTTTACTCACGGTATCAGGAAAATCAGATTTTTTTCACCCTGGACTTTACCCACGGTATCTGGAAAATATGATTTTTTTTCCCCGTGGACTATTACCCATGGAATCAGGAAAATCTATATATTTTTTCACCTGGACTTTACTCACGGTATCAGGAAAATCCGATTTTTTCACCTAGACTATTACACACGGTATCAGGAAAATTGGATTTTCCCCCTGGACTTTTTCCCTCTGTATCTGGAAAATCTGATTTTTTTCACCCAAGACTTTATTCACGGTATCAGGAAAATCTGATTTTTTTCACCCTGGACTTTACTTACAGTATCAGGAAAATTGGATTTTTTTCACCCAAGACTTGTTGCATGGTATCAGGAAAATCCGATTTTTTTCACCCTGGACTTTACTCACGGTAACAGGAAAATCGGATTTTTTTCACCCTGGACTTTACTCACGGTATCTGGAAAATCGGATTTTTTTCACCCAAGACTTTATTCATGGTATCAGGAAAATCTGATTTTTTCACCTGGACTATTACCCACGGTATCTGGAAAATCTGATTTTTCCCCCCTGGAATTTACCCATGGTATCTGGAAAATCAGATTTGTCCCCCTGGACTTTTACCCATGGTATCTGGAAAATCTGATTTTTTTTTCACCCAAGACTTTATTCACGGTATCAGGAAAATCCAATTTTTCACCTGGACTATAAACCACAGTATCAGGAAAATCTGATTTTTTTCACCCTGCACTATTACCCACGGAATCAGGAAAATATATGGGTTTTTTTTCACCTGGACTATTGCCCACGGTAACTGGAAAATTGGATTATTTGTCCCCTGGACTATTACCCATGGTATCTGGAAAGTCTGATTTTTTTCACCCAAGACTTTATTCACGGTATCAGGAAAATCTGATTTTTTTCACCCTGGACTTTACTCATGGTATCTGGAAAATCTGATTTTTTTCACCCAAGACTTTATTCACGGTATCAGGAAAATCTGATTTTTTTTCACCTGGACTTTACTCACGGTATCAGGAAAATCGGATTTTTTTCACCCTGGACTTTACTCAGGTTTACAGTAAAATCAGATTTTTTTCTCCTGGACTATTTCACACGGTTTCAGGAAAATCTTTTTTTTTCCCCTGGACTTTACTCACGGTATCAGGAAAATCGGATTTTTTTCACCCTGGACGTTACTCAGGCTTACAGTAAAATCAGATTTTTTTCTCCTGGACTATTTCACACGGTTTCAGGAAAATCTTTTTTTTTCCCCCTGGACTTTACTCACGTTAGCAGGAAAATCGGAATTTTTTCACCCACCACTTTATTCACGGTATCAGGAAAATCAAATTTTTTTCACCAAAAACTTTATTCACGGTATCATTAAAATCCAATTTTTTTTTCACCCTGCAATTTATTCACGGTATCAGGAAAATCCGATTTCTTGTCACCCTGGACTTAACTCACGGTATCAGTAAAATCGGATTATTTTCTCCCTGGACGTTACCCATGCTATCAGGAAAATCGAAATTTTTTCGCCATGACTATTACCCACGGAATCAGGAAAATCTATTTTTTTCACCTAGACTATTACCCACGGTATCAGGAAAATCGGATTTTCTTTCTCCTGGACTACCCACAGTATCAGGAAAATCTGTATTTTTCTCCTGGACTATTACCCACGGAATCAGGAAAATATATTTTTTTCACCTTGACTTTACTCACGGTATCAGGAAAATCTGATTTTTTTCACCTAGACTATTACCCACCGTATCAGGAAAATCGGATTTTTTTCCCCTGGACTTTTTCCCACGGTATCTGGAAAATCTGATTTTTTTCACCCAAGACTTTATTCATGGTATCAGGAAAATCTGATTTTTATACCTGGACTATTACCCACAGTATGAGGAAAATCTGTATTTTTTCCCCTGGACAATTACCCACGGAATCAGGAAAATATATTTTTTTTTCACCTGGTATATTTTTTTCACCCTGGACTTTACTCAGGATTACAGTAAAATCGGATTTCTTCCACCCTGTACTATTACCCACAGTATCAGGAAAATCAGGTTTTTTTCACCCAAGACTTTATTCACGGTATCAGGAAAATCGGATTATTTTCGCCCTGGACGTTACCCACACTATCAGGAAAATCGGATTATTTTCACCATGACTATTACACATGGTATCTGGAAAATCTCATTTTTTCCCCTGGACTATTTCCCACGGTATCAGGAAAATCTACTCACGGTATCAGGAAAATCTGATTTTTTTCACCTGCACTACTACCCACAGTATCAGGAAAATCGGATTTTTTTCACCCAAGACTTTATTCACGGTATCAGGAATATCCATTTTTTTTCACCTTGGAATTTACTCACGGTATCAGGAAAATTGGATTTTTTTCACCCAAGACATTATTTACGGTATCACGAAAATCCAATTTTTTTCACCCTGGACTTAACTAACGGTATCAGGAAAATCGAATTATTTTCACCCTGGACTTTACCCACGCTATCAGGAAAATCGCAATTTTTTTCCCCTGGCCTTAACTCACGGTATCAGAAAATCCGATTTTTTCCACCCTGGACTTTACTCACGGTATCAGGAAAATCGGATAATTTTCACCCTGGACTTTACCCATGGTATCAGGAAAATCGGATTTTTTCCACCTGGACTACTACCGACAGTATCAGGAAAATCAGATTTTCTTTTACCCAAGACTTTATTCATGGTATCAGGAATATCCAATTTTTTTCACCCTGGACTTAACTCATGGTATCAGGAAAATCCGATTTTTTTCACCCTGGACTTTACTCATGGTATCAGGAAAATCCGATTTTTTTCTCCTGGACTAACCACAGTGTCAGGAAAATCTGTATTTTTTCCCCTGGACTTTTTCCCACGGTATCTGGAAAATCTGATTTTTTTCACCCAAGTGAAAAATCTATTCACGGTATCAGGAAAATTGGATTTTTTTCACACAAGACATTATTTACGGTATCACGAAAATCCAATTTTTTTCACCCTGGACTTAACTAACGGTATCATGAAAATCGGATTATTTTCACCCTGGACTTTACCCACGCTATCAGGAAAATCGCAATTTTTTTCCCCTGGCCTTAACTCACGGTATCAGAAAATCCGATTTTTTCCACCCTGGTCTTTACTCACGGTATCAGGAAAATCGGATTTTTTCCACCTGGACTACTACCGACAGTATCAGGAAAATCAGATTTTCTTTTACCCAAGAGTTTATTCACGGTATCAGGAAAATCCGATTTTTTTCACCCTGGACTTTACTCACGATAATAGGAAAATCGGATTTTTTTCACCCTGGACTTTACTCACGGTATCAGGAATATCCAATTTTTTTCACCCTCGACTTTACTCATGGTATCAGGAAAATCCGATTTTTTTCTCCTGGACTAACCACAGTATCAGGAAAATCTGTATTTTTTTCCCCTGGACTTTTTCCCACGGTATCTGGAAAATCTGATTTTTTTCACCCAAGTGAAAAATCTATTCACGGTATCAGGAAAATCGGATATTTTTCACCCTGGACTATTACCCACAGTATCAGGAAAATTAGGTTTTTTTCACCCAAGACTTTATTCACGGTATCAGGAAAATCGGATCATTTTCTCCCTGGACGTTACCCACGCTATCAGGAAAATCGGATTTTTTTCACCATGGCTATTACCCACGGTGTCTGGAAAATCTGATTTTTTTCACCATGACTATTACCCCCGGTATCAGGAAAATCTATTTTTTTTTCACCTGGACTTTACTCACGGTATCAGGAAACCGGATTATTTTCACCCTGGACTTTTCCCACGGTATCAGGAAAATTGGATTTTTTCACACTGGACTTTTCCCACGGTATCAGGAAAATTGGATTTTTTTTCACCCAAGACTTTTATTTACGGTATCACGAAAAGCCAATTTTTTTCACCCTGGACTTAATTCACGGTATCAGGAAAATCGGATTATTTTCACCCTGGACATTACCCACGCTATCAGGAAAATAGGAATTTTTCCCCTGGACTACTACCCACGGTATCTGGAAAATCTGATTTTTTCCCCTGGACTATTACCCACAGAATCAGGAAAATCTATTTTTTTCACTTGGACTTTACTCACGGTAACAGGAAAATCTGATTTTTTTCCCTGACTTTTTTACCCATGGTATATGGAAAATCTGATTTTTTTCACCCAAGAATTTATTTATGGTATAATGAAAATCCAATTTTTTTCACCCTGGACTTTACCCACGGTATCAGGAAAATCGGATTTTTTTATCCAAGACTTTATACATTGTATCAGGAAAATCTGATTTTTTTCACCCTGGACTTTACTTACAGTATCAGGAAAATCGGATTTTTTTTCATCCAAGACTTTTTTCACAGTATCAGGAAAATCGGATTTCTTTCACCCTGGACTTTAATCACAGTATCAGGAAAATCGGATTATTTCACCTGGACTGTTACCCATGGTATCTGGAAAATCTGATTTTTTTCACCCAAGACTTTTTTCATGGTATCAGGAAAATTCGATTTTTTTCACCCTGGACTTTACTCACGGTAATAGGAAAATCGGATTTTTTTCACCCTGGACTTTACTCACGGTATCTGGAAAATCTGATTTTTTCACCCAAGACTTTATTCATGGTATCAGGAAAATCTGATTTTATTCACCAGAGACTTTATTCATGGTATCAGGGAAATCCAATTTTTTACACCCTGGACTTTACTTACAGTATCAGGAAAATCGGATTTTTTTCACCCTGGACTTTACTCACTGTATCAGGAAAATCGGATAATTTTCACCCTGGACTTTACCCATGGTATCAGGAAAATCGGATTTTTTCCAACTGGACTACTACCAACAGTATCAGGAAAATCAGATTTTCTTTTACCCAAGACTTTATTCACGGTATCAGGAATATCCAATTTTTTTCACCCTGGACTTAACTCATGGTATCAGGAAAATCCGATTTATTTCACCCTCGACTTTACTCACGGTATCAGGAAAATCAGATTTTGTTCACCCTGGACTTTACCCACGGTATCTGGAAAATATGATTTTTTTTCCCGTCGACTATTACCCACGGAATCAGGAAAATCTATATATTTTTTCACCTGGATTTTACTCACGGTATCAGGAAAATCCGATTTTTTCACCTAGACTATTACACACGGTATCAGGAAAATTGGATTTTTTCCCCTGGACTTTTTCCCACTGTATCTGGAAAATCTGATTTTTTTCACCCTTGACTTTATTTATGGTATCAGGAAAATCCATTTATTTTCACCCTGGAGTTTACTCACGGTATCAGGAAAATCGAATATTGTTCACCCAAGACTTTATTCACAGTATCAGGAAAATCCGATTTTTTTCACCCTGGACTTTACTTACAGTATCAGGAAAATCGGATTTTTTTCATCCAAGACTTTTTTCACGGTATCAGGAAAATCGGATTTCTTTCACCCTGGACTTTACTCACAGTATCAGGAAAATCGGATTATTTCACCTGGACTGTTACCCATGGTATCTGGAAAATCTGATTTTTTTCACCCAAGACTTTTTTCATGGTATCAGGAAAATCCGATTTTTTTCACCCTGGACTTTACTCACGGTAATAGGAAAATCAGATTTTTTTTCACCCTGGACTTTACTCACGGTATCTGGAAAACCTGATTTTTTCACCCAAGACTTTATTCATGGTATCAGGAAAATCTGATTTTTTCACCTGGACTTTACCCACGGTATCTGGAAAATCTGATTTTTTCCCCCCTGGACTTTTACCCATGGTATCTGGAAAATCTGATTTTTTTCCCCACCTGGACTTTTACCCATGGTATCTGGAAAATCTGATTTTTTTCACCCAAGACTTTATTCACGGTATCAGGAAAATCCGATTTTTTCACCTGGACTATAAACCACAGTATGAGGAACATCTGATTTTTTTTCACCGTGACTATTACCCACGGTATCTGGAAAATCTCATTTTTTTCCACCTGGACTATTTCCCATGGTATCAGGAAAATCTATTTTTTTTTTCACCTGGACTTTACTCACGGTATCAGGAAAATTGGATTTTTTTCACCCAAGACATTATTTATGGTATCATGAAAATCCAATTTTTTTCACCCTGGACTTTACTCATGGTATCAGGAAAATCGGATTTTTTTCCCCTGGACTTAACTCACGGTATCAGAAAATCCGATTTTTTTCACCCTGGACTTAACTCACGGTATCAGAAAATCAGATTTTTTTCCACCCTGGAATTTACTCACGGTATCAGGAAAATCGGATAATTTTCACCCTGGACTTTACCCATGGTATCAGGATAATTGGATTTTTTCCACCTGGACTACTACCCACAGTATCAGGAAAATCAGATTTTCTTTTACCCAAGACTTTATTCACTGTATAAGGAATATCCAATTTTTTTCACCCTGGACTTTACTCATGGTATCAGGAAAATCGGATTATTTTCACCCAAGACTTTATTCATGGTATCTGGAAAATCGGATTTTTTCCCCCTGGACTTTTACCCATGGTATATGGAAAATCTGATTTTTTTCATCCAAGACTTTATTCACGGTATCAGGAAAATCGGATTTCTTTCACCCTGGACTTTACTCACAGTATCAGGAAAATCGGATTATTTTCACAATGGACTTTACCCATGGTATCAGGAAAATCGGGTTTTTTCCAACTGGACTACTACCAACAGTATCAGGAAAATCAGATTTTCTTTTACCCAAGACTTTATTCATGGTATCAGGAATATCCAATCTTTTTCACCCTGGACTTAACTCATGGTATCAGGAAAATCCGATTTATTTCACCCTGGACTTTACTCATGGTATTAGGAAAATCGGATTTTTTACACCCTGGACTTTACCCACGGTATCTGGAAAATATGATTTTTTTCCCCTGGACTATTACCCACAGAATCAGGAAAATCTATATTTTTTCTCACCTAGACTATTACACACGGTATCAGGAAAATTGGATTTTTTCCCCTGGACTTTTTCCCACTGTATCTGGAAATCTGATTTTTTTCACCCAAGACTTTATTTATGGTATCAGGAAAATCCATTTTTTTTCACGCTGGAGTTTACTCACGGTATCAGGAAAATCTCATATTGTTCACCCAAGACTTTATTCACGGTATCAGGAAAATCCAATTTTTTTCACCCTGGACTTTACTTACAGTATCAGGAAAATCGGATTTTTTTCATTCAAGACTTTATTCATGGTATCAGGAAAATCGGATTTCTTTCACCCTGGACTTTGCCCACGGTATCTGGAAAATATGATTTTTTTTCCCTGGACTATTACCCACGGAATCAGGAAAATCCGATTTTTTTCACCTGGACCTGATTTTTTCACCTGATTACCCACGGAATCAGGAAAATATGATTTTTTCACCTAGACTATTACGCACGGAATCAGGAAAATCGGACTTTTTCCCCTGGACTTTTCCCCACTATATCTGGAAAATCTGATTTTTTTCACCCAAGACTTTATTCACGGTATCAGGAAAATCCGATTTTTTTCACCCTGGACTTTACTTACAGTATCAGGAAAATCTGATTTTTTTCATGCAAGACGTTTTTCACGGTATCAGGAAAATCGGATTTCTTTCACCCTAGACTTTACTCACAGTATCAGGAAAATCGGATTATTTCACCTGGACTGTTACCCATGGTATCTGGAAAATCTGATTTTTTTCACCCAAGACTTTTTTCATGGTATCAGGAAAATCCGATTTTTTTCACCCTGGACTTTACTCACGGTAATAGGAAAATCGGATTTTTTTCACCCTGGACTTTACTCACAGTATCTGGAAAATCTGATTTTTTCACCCAAGACTTTATTCATGGTATCAGGAAAATCTGATTTTATTCACCAGAGACTTTATTCATGGTATCAGGGAAATCCAATTTTTTACACCCTGGACTTTACTTACAGTATCAGGAAAATCGGATTTTTTTCACCCTGGACTTTATTCACTGTATCAGGAAAATCGGATAATTTTCACCCTGGACTTTACCCATGGTATCAGGAAAATCGGATTTTTTCCAACTGGACTACTACCAACAGTATCAGGAAAATCAGATTTTCTTTTACCCAAGACTTTATTCACGGTATCAGGAATATCCAATTTTTTTCACCCTGGACTTAACTCATGGTATCAGGAAAATCCGATTTATTTCACCCTCGACTTTACTCACGGTATCAGGAAAATCAGATTTTGTTCACCCTGGACTTTACCCACGGTATCTGGAAAATATGATTTTTTTTCCCGTGGACTATTACCCACGGAATCAGGAAAATCTATATATTTTTTCACCTGGATTTTACTCACGGTATCAGGAAAATCCGATTTTTTCACCTAGACTATTACACACGGTATCAGGAAAATTGGATTTTTTCCCCTGGACTTTTTCCCACTGTATCTGGAAAATCTGATTTTTTTCACCCTTGACTTTATTTATGGTATCAGGAAAATCCATTTATTTTCACCCTGGAGTTTACTCACGGTATCAGGAAAATCGAATATTGTTCACCCAAGACTTTATTCACAGTATCAGGAAAATCCGATTTTTTTCACCCTGGACTTTACTTACAGTATCAGGAAAATCGGATTTTTTTCATCCAAGACTTTTTTCACGGTATCAGGAAAATCGGATTTCTTTCACCCTGGACTTTACTCACAGTATCAGGAAAATCGGATTATTTCACCTGGACTGTTACCCATGGTATCTGGAAAATCTGATTTTTTTCACCCAAGACTTTTTTCATGGTATCAGGAAAATCCGATTTTTTTCACCCTGGACTTTACTCACGGTAATAGGAAAATCAGATTTTTTTTCACCCTGGACTTTACTCACGGTATCTGGAAAACCTGATTTTTTCACCCAAGACTTTATTCATGGTATCAGGAAAATCTGATTTTTTCACCTGGACTTTACCCACGGTATCTGGAAAATCTGATTTTTTCCCCCCTGGACTTTTACCCATGGTATCTGGAAAATCTGATTTTTTTCCCCACCTGGACTTTTACCCATGGTATCTGGAAAATCTGATTTTTTTCACCCAAGACTTTATTCACGGTATCAGGAAAATCCGATTTTTTCACCTGGACTATAAACCACAGTATGAGGAAAATCTGATTTTTTTTCACCGTGACTATTACCCACGGTATCTGGAAAATCTCATTTTTTTCCACCTGGACTATTTCCCATGGTATCAGGAAAATCTATTTTTTTTTTCACCTGGACTTTACTCACGGTATCAGGAAAATTGGATTTTTTTCACCCAAGACATTATTTATGGTATCATGAAAATCCAATTTTTTTTCACCCTGGACTTTACTCATGGTATCAGGAAAATCGGATTTTTTTTCCCCTGGACTTAACTCACGGTATCAGAAAATCCGATTTTTTTCACCCTGGACTTAACTCACGGTATCAGAAAATCAGATTTTTTTCCACCCTGGAATTTACTCACGGTATCAGGAAAATCGGATAATTTTCACCCTGGACTTTACCCATGGTATCAGGATAATTGGATTTTTTCCACCTGGACTACTACCCACAGTATCAGGAAAATCAGATTTTCTTTTACCCAAGACTTTATTCACTGTATAAGGAATATCCAATTTTTTTCACCCTGGACTTTACTCATGGTATCAGGAAAATCGGATTATTTTCACTCAAGACTTTATTCATGGTATCTGGAAAATCGGATTTTTTCCCCCTGGACTTTTACCCATGGTATATGGAAAATCTGATTTTTTTCATCCAAGACTTTATTCACGGTATCAGGAAAATCGGATTTCTTTCACCCTGGACTTTACTCACAGTATCAGGAAAATCGGATTATTTTCACAATGGACTTTACCCATGGTATCAGGAAAATCGGGTTTTTTCCAACTGGACTACTACCAACAGTATCAGGAAAATCAGATTTTCTTTTACCCAAGACTTTATTCATGGTATCAGGAATATCCAATCTTTTTCACCCTGGACTTAACTCATGGTATCAGGAAAATCCGATTTATTTCACCCTGGACTTTACTCATGGTATTAGGAAAATCGGATTTTTTACACCCTGGACTTTACCCACGGTATCTGGAAAATATGATTTTTTTCCCCTGGACTATTACCCACAGAATCAGGAAAATCTATATTTTTTTTCACCTAGACTATTACACACGGTATCAGGAAAATTGGATTTTTCCCCCTGGACTTTTCCCCACGGAATCAGTGAAATATATTTTTTTCACCTTGACTTTACTCACGGTATCAGGAAAATCTGATTTTTTCACCTAGACTATTACCTACGGTATCAGGAAAATCGGATTTTTTTCCCCTGGACTTTTTCCCACGGTATCTGGAAAATTGGATTTTTTTCACCCAAGACATTATTTACGGTATCACGAAAATCGGATAATTTTCACCCTGGTCTTAACTCATGTTATCAGGAAAATCCGATTTTTTTTACCCTGGACTTTACTCACGGTATCAGGAAAATTGGATTTTTTTCACCCAAGACATTATTTACGGTATCAGGAAAATCGGATTTTTTCCACCTGGACTACTACCGACAGTATCAGGAAAATCTGATTTTTTTCACCCAAGTCTTTATTCACGGTATCAGGAAAATTGGATTTTTTTCACCCTGGACTATTACCCACGGTATCAGGAAAATCATTTTTTTTTTCACCCAAGACTTTATTCACAGTATCAGGAAAATCGGATCATTTTCTCCCTGGACGTTACCCACGATATCAGGAAAATCGGATTTTTTTCACCATGGCTATTACCCACGGTGTCTGGAAAATCTGATTTTTTTCACCCTGGACTTTTCCCACGGTATCAGGAAAATTGGATTTTTTTCACCCAAGACTTTATTTATGGTATCACGAAAAGCCAATTTTTTTCACCCTGGACTTAATTCACGGTATCAGGAAAATCGGATTATTTTCACCCTGGACTTTTCCCACGGTATCAGGAAAATCGGATTTTTTCACCCTGGACTTTTCCAACGATATCAGGAAAATTGGATTTTTTTCACCCAAGACTTTATTTACGGTATCAGGAAAATCGGATTATTTTCACACTGGACATTACCCACGCTATCAGGAAAATAGGATTTTTTTCCCCTGGACTACTGCCCACGGTATCTGGAAAATCTGATTTTTTCCCCTGGACTATTACCCACAGAATCAGGAAAATCTATTTTTTTCACCCTGGACTTTACTCACGGTATCAGGAAAATCTGATTATTTTCCCCCAGACTATTTTACCCACGGTAAAGAATTTTACCCACCCAAGAATTTATTTATGGTATAATGAAAATCCAATTTTTTTCACCCTGGACTTTACCCACGGTATCAGGAAAATCGGATTTTTTCCACCTGGACTACTACCCACAGTATCAGGAAAATCAGATTTTCTTTTACCCAAGGTATATGGAAAATCAGATTTTTTTCTCCCAAGTCTATTTATGGTATCAGGAAAATCCAATTTTTTTCACCCTGGACATTACTTACAGTATCAGGAAAATCGGATTTTTTTCATTCAAGACTTTATTCATGGTATCAGGAAAATCTGATTTCTTTCACCCTGGAATTTATCCACGGTATCTGGAAAATCTGATTTTTTTCCCCCTGGACTATTACCCACAGAATCAGGAAAATCTATTTTTTTTCACCTGGACTTGACTCACGGTATCAGGAAAATCTGATTTTTTCACCTAGACTATTACCCACGGTATCAGGAAAATCGGATTTTTTCCCCTGGACTTTTACCCACAGTATATGGAAAATCTGATTTTTTTCACCCAAGACTTTATTCACGGTATCAGGAAAATCGGATTTCTTTCACCCTGGACTTTACTCACAGTATCAGGAAAATCGGACAATTTTCACCCTGGACTTTACCCATGGTATCAGGAAAATCGGATTTTTTCCAACTGGACTACTTCCAACAGTATCAGGAAAATCAGATTTTCTTTTACCCAAGACTTTATTCACGGTATGAGGAATATCCAAATTTTTTCACCCTGGACTTAACTCATGGTATCAGGAAAATCCGATTTATTTCACCCTGGACTTTACTCACGGTATCAGGAAAATCGGATTTTTTTCACCCTGGACTTTACCCATGGTATCAGGAAAATCGGATTTTTTCCACCTGGACTACTACCGACAGTATCAGGAAAATCAGATTTTCGTTGACCCAAGACTTTATTCACGGTATCAGGACAATCGGATTTTTTCCCCTGGACTTTTTCCCTCGGTATCTGGAAAATCTGATTTTTTTCACCCGTCTTTATTCACGGTATCAGGAAAATCGGATCATTTTCTTCCTGGACGTTACCCACGCTATCAGGAAAATCGGATTTTTTCACCATGGCTATTACCCACGGTGTCTGGAAAATCTGATTTTTTTCACCCTGGACTTTTCCCACGGTATCAGGAAAATTGGATTTTTTTCACCCAAGACTTTATTTACGGTATCACGAAAAGCCAATTTTTTTCACCCTGGACTTAATTCACGGTATCAGGAAAATCGGATTATTTTCACCCTGGACTTTTCCCACGGAATCAGGAAAATCGGGTTTTTTCACTCTGGACTTTTCCCACGGTATCAGGAAAATTGGATTTTTTTTTCACCCTGGACTGAATTCACGGTATCAGGAAAATCGGATTATTTTCACCCTGGACATTACCCACGCTATCAGGAAAATAGGATTTTTTCACCTGGACTTTACTCACGGTATCAGGAAAATCTGATTTTTTTCCCTGACTTTTTTACCCACGGTAAAGAATTTTACCCACCCAAGAATTTATTTATGGTATAATGAAAATCCAATTTTTTTCACCCTGGACTTTACCCATGGTATTAGGAAAATCGGATTTTTTCCACCTGGACTACTACCCACAGTATCAGGAAAATCAGATTTTATTTTACCCAAGGTATATGGAAAATCTGATTTTTTTCACCCAAGTCTATTTATGGTATCCGGAAAATCCAATTTTTTTCACCCTGGACTTTACTTACAGTATCAGGAAAATCGGATTTTTTTCATTCAAGACTTTATTCATGGTATCAGGAAAATCTGATTTCTTTCACCCTGGAATTTACCCACGGAATCAGGAAAATCTATTTTTTTTCACCTGGACTTGACTCACGGTATCAGGAAAATCTGATTTTTTCACCTAGACTATTACCCACGGTATCAGGAAAATCGGATTTTTTCCCCTGGACTTTTACCCACGGTATATGGAAAATCTGATTTTTTTCACCCAAGACTTTATTCATGGTATCAGGGAAATCCAATTTTTTTCACCCTGGACTTTACTTACAGTATCAGGAAAATCGGATTTTTTTAACCCAAGACTTTATTCACGGTATCTGGAAAATCCAATTTTTTTCACCCTGGACGTTACTCACGGTATCAGGAAAATCCGATTTTTTTCCACCCTGGACTTTACTGATGGTATCAGGAAAATCGGATTATTTTCACCTTGGACTTTACCCACGCTATCAGGAAAATCTGATTTTTTCACCTGGACTATTACCCACGGTATCTGGAAAATCTGATTTTTTTCCCCCTGGACTTTTACCCATGGTATCAGGAAAATCTGATTTTTTTCCCCTGGAAAATTACCGACGGAATCAGGAAAATATTTTTTTTTCACCTGGACTTTACTCACGGTATCAGGAAAATCGGATTTTTTTCCCCTGGACTTTTACCCACAGTATATGGAAAATCTGATTTTTTTCACCCAAGACTTTATTCACGGTATCAGGAAAATCGGATTTCTTTCACCCTGGACTTTACTCACAGTATCAGGAAAATCGGATAATTTTCACCCTGGACTTTACCCATGGTATCAGGAAAATCGGATTTTTTCCAACTGGACTACTTCCAACAGTATCAGGAAAATCAGATTTTCTTTTACCCAAGACTTTATTCACGGTATGAGGAATATCCAAATTTTTTCACCCTGGACTTAACTCATGGTATCAGGAAAATCCGATTTATTTCACCCTGGACTTTACTCACGGTATCAGGAAAATCGGATTTTTTTCACCCTGGACTTTACCCATGGTATCAGGAAAATCGGATTTTTTCCACCTGGACTACTACCGACAGTATCAGGAAAATCAGATTTTCGTTGACCCAAGACTTTATTCACGGTATCAGGAAAATCTGATTTTTTCACCTAGACTATTACCCACGGTATCAGGACAATCGGATTTTTTCCCCTGGACTTTTTCCCACGGTATCTGGAAAATCTGATTTTTTTCACCCGTCTTTATTCACGGTATCAGGAAAATCGGATCATTTTCTTCCTGGACGTTACCCACGCTATCAGGAAAATCGGATTTTTTCACCATGGCTATTACCCACGGTGTCTGGAAAATTGGATTTTTTTCACCCAAGACTTTATTTACGGTATCACGAAAAGCCACTTTTTTTCACCCTGGACTTAATTCACGGTATCAGGAAAATCGGATTATTTTCACCCTGGACTTTTCCCACGGAATCAGGAAAATCGGGTTTTTTCACTCTGGACTTTTCCCACGGTATCAGGAAAATTGGTTTTTTTTTCACCCAAGACTTTATTTACGGTATCACGAAAAGCCAATTTTTTTCACCCTGGACTGAATTCACGGTATCAGGAAAATCGGATTATTTTCACCCTGGACATTACCCACGCTATCAGGAAAATAGGATTTTTTCCCCTGGACTACTGGCCACGGTATCTGGAAAATCTGATTTTTTCCCCTGGACTATTACCCACAGAATCAGGAAAATCTATTTTTTTCACCTGGACTTTACTCACGGTATCAGGAAAATCTGATTTTTTTCCCTGACTTTTTTACCCACGGTAAAGAATTTTACCCACCCAAGAATTTATTTATGGTATAATGAAAATCCAATTTTTTTCACCCTGGACTTTACCCATGGTATTAGGAAAATTGGATTTTTTCCACCTGGACTACTACCCACAGTATCAGGAAAATCAGATTTTATTTTACCCAAGGTATATGGAAAATCTGATTTTTTTCACCCAAGTCTATTTATGGTATCCGGAAAATCCAATTTTTTTCACCCTGGACTTTACTTACAGTATCAGGAAAATCGGATTTTTTTCATTCAAGACTTTATTCATGGTATCAGGAAAATCTGATTTCTTTCACCCTGGAATTTACCCACGGTATCTGGAAAATCTGATTTTTTCCCCTGGACTATTACCCACGGAATCAGGAAAATCTATTTTTTTTCACCTGGACTTGACTCACGGTATCAGGAAAATCTGATTTTTTCACCTAGACTATTACCCACGGTATCAGGAAAATCGGATTTTTTCCCCTGGACTTTTACCCACGGTATATGGAAAATCTGATTTTTTTCACCCAAGACTTTATTCATGGTATCAGGGAAATCCAATTTTTTTCACCCTGGACTTTACTTACAGTATCAGGAAAATCGGATTTTTTTAACCCAAGACTTTATTCACGGTATCTGGAAAATCCAATTTTTTTCACCCTGGACGTTACTCACGGTATCAGGAAAATCCGATTTTTTTCCACCCTGGACTTTACTGATGGTATCAGGAAAATCGGATTATTTTCACCTTGGACTTTACCCACGGTATCTGGAAAATCTGATTTTTTTTCCCCTGGACTTTTACCCATGGTATCAGGAAAATCTGATTTTTTTTCCCCTGGAAAATTACCGACGGAATCAGGAAAATATTTTTTTTTCACCTGGACTTTACTCACGGTATCAGGAAAATCGGATTTTTTTCACCCTGGACTTTACTCAGGCTTACAGTAAAATCAGATTTTTTTCCCCCTGGACTATTACCCATGGAATCAGGAAAATCTATTTTTTTTTCACATGGACTTTACTCATGGTATCAGGAAAATCTGATTTTTTCACCTAAACTATTACCCACGGTCTCAGGAAAATTGTTTTTTTTTCACCCTGGACTTTTCTCAGACTTACAGGAAAATCGGATTTCTTTCACCCTGGGCTATTACCCACAGTATTAGGAAAATCGGATTTTTTTCACCCAAGACTTTATTCACGTTATCAGGAAAATCGCATTATTTTCTCCCTGGACTTTACCCACGCTATCAGGAAAATCAGATTTCTTTCACCCTGGACTTTACCCACGCTATCAGGAAAATCGGATTATTTTCACCCTGGACTTTACCCTGGCTATCAGGAAAATCTATTTTTTTTCACCTGGACTTTACTCACGGTATCAGGAAAATCGGATTTTTTTCCCCTGGACTTTTACCCACAGTATATGGAAAATCTGATTTTTTTCACCCAAGACTTTATTCACGGTATCAGGAAAAACGGATTTCTTTCACCCTGGACTTTACTCACAGTATCAGGAAAATCGGATAATTTTCACCCTGGACTTTACCCATGGTATCAGGAAAATCGGATTTTTTCCAACTGGACTACTTCCAACAGTATCAGGAAAATCAGATTTTCTTTTACCCAAGACTTTATTCACGGTATGAGGAATATCCAAATTTTTTCACCCTGGACTTAACTCATGGTATCAGGAAAATCCGATTTATTTCACCCTGGACTTTACTCACGGTATCAGGAAAATCGGATTTTTTTCACCCTGGACTTTACCCATGGTATCAGGAAAATCGGATTTTTTCCACCTGGACTACTACCGACAGTATCAGGAAAATCAGATTTTCGTTGACCCAAGACTTTATTCACGGTATCAGGAAAATCTGATTTTTTCACCTAGACTATTACCCACGGTATCAGGACAATCGGATTTTTTCCCCTGGACTTTTTCCCACGGTATCTGGAAAATCTGATTTTTTTCACCCGTCTTTATTCACGGTATCAGGAAAATCGGATCATTTTCTTCCTGGACGTTACCCACGCTATCAGGAAAATCGGATTTTTTCACCATGGCTATTACCCACGGTGTCTGGAAAATTGGATTTTTTTCACCCAAGACTTTATTTACGGTATCACGAAAAGCCACTTTTTTTCACCCTGGACTTAATTCACGGTATCAGGAAAATCGGATTATTTTCACCCTGGACTTTTCCCACGGAATCAGGAAAATCGGGTTTTTTCACTCTGGACTTTTCCCACGGTATCAGGAAAATTGGTTTTTTTTTCACCCAAGACTTTATTTACGGTATCACGAAAAGCCAATTTTTTTCACCCTGGACTGAATTCACGGTATCAGGAAAATCGGATTATTTTCACCCTGGACATTACCCACGCTATCAGGAAAATAGGATTTTTTCCCCTGGACTACTGGCCACGGTATCTGGAAAATCTGATTTTTTCCCCTGGACTATTACCCACAGAATCAGGAAAATCTATTTTTTTCACCTGGACTTTACTCACGGTATCAGGAAAATCTGATTTTTTTCCCTGACTTTTTTACCCACGGTAAAGAATTTTACCCACCCAAGAATTTATTTATGGTATAATGAAAATCCAATTTTTTTCACCCTGGACTTTACCCATGGTATTAGGAAAATTGGATTTTTTCCACCTGGACTACTACCCACAGTATCAGGAAAATCAGATTTTATTTTACCCAAGGTATATGGAAAATCTGATTTTTTTCACCCAAGTCTATTTATGGTATCCGGAAAATCCAATTTTTTTCACCCTGGACTTTACTTACAGTATCAGGAAAATCGGATTTTTTTCATTCAAGACTTTATTCATGGTATCAGGAAAATCTGATTTCTTTCACCCTGGAATTTACCCACGGTATCTGGAAAATCTGATTTTTTCCCCTGGACTATTACCCACGGAATCAGGAAAATCTATTTTTTTTCACCTGGACTTGACTCACGGTATCAGGAAAATCTGATTTTTTCACCTAGACTATTACCCACGGTATCAGGAAAATCGGATTTTTTCCCCTGGACTTTTACCCACGGTATATGGAAAATCTGATTTTTTTCACCCAAGACTTTATTCATGGTATCAGGGAAATCCAATTTTTTTCACCCTGGACTTTACTTACAGTATCAGGAAAATCGGATTTTTTTAACCCAAGACTTTATTCACGGTATCTGGAAAATCCAATTTTTTTCACCCTGGACGTTACTCACGGTATCAGGAAAATCCGATTTTTTTCCACCCTGGACTTTACTGATGGTATCAGGAAAATCGGATTATTTTCACCTTGGACTTTACCCACGGTATCTGGAAAATCTGATTTTTTTCCCCTGGACTTTTACCCATGGTATCAGGAAAATCTGATTTTTTTTCCCCTGGAAAATTACCGACGGAATCAGGAAAATATTTTTTTTTCACCTGGACTTTACTCACGGTATCAGGAAAATCGGATTTTTTTCACCCTGGACTTTACTCAGGCTTACAGTAAAATCAGATTTTTTTCCCCCTGGACTATTACCCATGGAATCAGGAAAATCTATTTTTTTTTCACATGGACTTTACTCATGGTATCAGGAAAATCTGATTTTTTCACCTAAACTATTACCCACGGTCTCAGGAAAATTGTTTTTTTTTCACCCTGGACTTTTCTCAGACTTACAGGAAAATCGGATTTCTTTCACCCTGGGCTATTACCCACAGTATTAGGAAAATCGGATTTTTTTCACCCAAGACTTTATTCACGTTATCAGGAAAATCGCATTATTTTCTCCCTGGACTTTACCCACGCTATCAGGAAAATCAGATTTCTTTCACCCTGGACTTTACCCACGCTATCAGGAAAATCGGATTATTTTCACCCTGGACTTTACCCTGGCTATCAGGAAAATCTATTTTTTTCTTCACCTGGACTTTCCTCACGGAATCAGGAAAATCCGATTTTTTCACCTAGACTTTTTTCACCCTGGACTTTACTCAAGCTTACAGTAAAATCAGATTTCTTTCACCCTGGACTTTACTCACAGTATCAGGAAAATTGGATAATTTTCACCCTGGACTTTACCCATGGTATCAGGAAAATCGGATTTTTTCCAACTGGACTACTACCAACAGTATCAGGAAAATCAGATTTTCTTTTACCCAAGACTTTATTCATGGTATCAGGAATATCCAATCTTTTTCACCCTGGACTTAACTCATGGTATCAGGAAAATCTGATTTATTTCACCCTGGACTTTACTCACGGTATCAGGAAAATCGGATTTTTTACACCCTGGACTTTACCCACGGTATCTGGAAAATATGATTTTTTTCCCCTGGACTATTACCCACAGAATCAGGAAAATCTATATTTTTTTTCACCTAGACTATTACACACGGTATCAGGAAAATTGGATTTTTCCCCCTGGACTTTTTCCCACGGAATCAGGGAAATATATTTTTTTCACCTTGACTTTACTCACGGTATCAGGAAAATCTGATTTTTTCACCTAGACTATTACCTACGGTATCAGGAAAATCGGATTTTTTCCCCCTGGACTTTTTCCCACGGTATCTGGAAAATTGGATTTTTTCACCCAAGACATTATTTACGGTATCACGAAAATCGGATAATTTTCACCCTGGTCTTAACTCATGGTATCAGGAAAATCCGATTTTTTTCACCCTGGACTTTACTCACGGTATCAGGAAAATTGGATTTTTTTCACCCAAGACATTATTTACGGTATCAGGAAAATCGGATTTTTTCCACCTGGACTACTACCGACAGTATCAGGAAAATCAGATTTTCTTTTACCCAATACTTTATTTACGGTATCAGGAAAATCTGATTTTTTCACCTAGACTATTACCCACGGTATCAGGAAAATCGGATTTTTTTCCCTGGACTTTTTCCCATGGTACCTGGAAAATCTGTTTTTTTTCACCCAAATCTTTATTCACGGTATCAGGAAAATTGGATTTTTTTCACCCTGGACTATTACCCACAGTATCAGGAAAATCATTTTTTTTTCACCCAAGACTTTATTCACAGTATCAGGAAAATCGGATCATTTTCTCCCTGGACGTTACCCACGATATCAGGAAAATCGGATTTTTTTCACCATGGCTATTACCCACGGTGTCTGGAAAATCTGATTTTTTTCACCCTGGACTTTTCCCACAGTATCAGAAAATCCGATTTTTTTCACCCTGGACTTATCTCACGGTATCAGAAAATCAGATTTTTTTCCACCCTGGAATTTACTCACGGTATCAGGAAAATCGGATAATTTTCACCCTGGACTTTACCCATGGTATCAGGATAATTGGATTTTTTCCACCTGGACTACTACCCACAGTATCAGGAAAATCAGATTTTCTTTTACCCAAGACTTTATTCACTGTATAAGGAATATCCAATTTTTTTCACCCTGGACTTTACTCATGGTATCAGGAAAATCGGATTATTTTCACCCAAGACTTTATTCATGGTATCTGGAAAATCGGATTTTTTCCCCCTGGACTTTTACCCATGGTATATGGAAAATCTGATTTTTTTCATCCAAGACTTTATTCACGGTATCAGGAAAATCGGATTTCTTTCACCCTGGACTTTACTCACAGTATCAGGAAAATCGGATTATTTTCACAATGGACTTTACCCATGGTATCAGGAAAATCGGGTTTTTTCCAACTGGACTACTACCAACAGTATCAGGAAAATCAGATTTTCTTTTACCCAAGACTTTATTCATGGTATCAGGAATATCCAATCTTTTTCACCCTGGACTTAACTCATGGTATCAGGAAAATCCGATTTATTTCACCCTGGACTTTACTCACGGTATCAGGAAAATCGGATTTTTTACACCCTGGACTTTACCCACGGTATCTGGAAAATATGATTTTTTTCCCCTGGACTATTACCCACAGAATCAGGAAAATCTATATTTTTTCTCACCTAGACTATTACACACGGTATCAGGAAAATTGGATTTTTTCCCCTGGACTTTTTCCCACTGTATCTGGAAATCTGATTTTTTTCACCCAAGACTTTATTTATGGTATCAGGAAAATCCATTTTTTTTCACGCTGGAGTTTACTCACGGTATCAGGAAAATCTCATATTGTTCACCCAAGACTTTATTCACGGTATCAGGAAAATCCAATTTTTTTCACCCTGGACTTTACTTACAGTATCAGGAAAATCGGATTTTTTTCATTCAAGACTTTATTCATGGTATCAGGAAAATCGGATTTCTTTCACCCTGGACTTTGCCCACGGTATCTGGAAAATATGATTTTTTTCCCTGGACTATTACCCACGGAATCAGGAAAATCCGATTTTTTTCACCTGGACTATTACCCACGGAATCAGGAAAATATGATTTTTTCACCTAGACTATTACGCACGGAATCAGGAAAATCGGACTTTTCCCCCTGGACTTTTCCCCACTATATCTGGAAAATCTGATTTTTTTCACCCAAGACTTTATTCACGGTATCAGGAAAATCCGATTTTTTTCACCCTGGACTTTACTTACAGTATCAGGAAAATCTGATTTTTTTCATGCAAGACGTTTTTCACGGTATCAGGAAAATCGGATTTCTTTCACCCTAGACTTTACTCACAGTATCAGGAAAATCGGATTATTTCACCTGGACTGTTACCCATGGTATCTGGAAAATCTGATTTTTTTCACCCAAGACTTTATTCATGGTATCAGGCAAATCTGATTTTTTCACCTGGACTTTACCCATGGTATCTGGGAAATCTGATTTTTTTCCCCCTGGACTTTTACCCATGGTATCTGGAAAATCTGATTTTTTCCCCCTGGACTTTTACCCATGGTATCTGGAAAATCTGATTTTTTTCACCCAAGACTTTATTCACGGTATCAGGAAAATCCGATTTTTTTCACCTGGACTATAAACCACAGTATCAGGAAAATCTGATTTTTTTTTCACCATGACTATTACCCACGGTATCTGGAAAATCTTATTTTTTTCCACCTGGACTATTTCCCATGGTATCAGGAAAATCTATTTTTTTTTCACCTGGACTTTACTCACGGTATCAGGAAAATCCGATTTTTTTCACCCAAGACATTATTTACGGTATCATGAAGATCCAATTTTTTTCACCCTGGACCTAACTCACGGTATCAGGAATATCGGATTTTTTCCCCCTGGACTTAACTCACGGTATCAGAAAATCCGATTTTTTTCACCCTGGACTTAACTCACGGTATCAGAAAATCCGATTTTTTTCACCTGGACTATAAACCACAGTATCAGGAAAATCTGATTTTTTCACCTGGACTTTACCCATGGTATCTGGGAAATCTGATTTTTCCCCCTGGACTTTTACCCATGGTATCTGGAAAATCTGATTTTTTCCCCCCTGGACCTTTACCCATGGTATCTGGAAAATCTGATTTTTTTCACCCAAGACTTTATTCACGGTATCAGGAAAATCCGATTTTTTCACCTGGACTATAAACCACAGTATCAGGAAAATCTGATTTTTTTTCACCATGACTATTACCCACGGTATCTGGAAAATCTCATTTTTTTTCCACCTGGACTATTTCCCATGGTATCAGGAAAATCTAATTTTTTTTTTCACCTGGAGTTTACTCACGGTATCAGGAAAATCCGATTTTTTTTCACCTGGACTACTACCCACAGTATCAGGAAAATCAGATTTTTTTCACCCAAGACATTATTTACGGTATCATGAAAATCCAATTTTTTTCACCCTGGACCTAACTCACGGTATCAGGAATATCGGATTTTTTTCCCCTGGACTTAACTCACGGTATCAGAAAATCCGATTTTTTTCCACCCTGGATTTTACTCACAGTATCAGGAAAATCGGATAATTTTCACCCTGGACTTTTCCCATGGTATCAGGAAAATTGAATTTTTTCCACCTGGACTACTACCCACAGCATCAGGAAAAACAGATTTTCTTTTACCCAAGACTTTATTCACGGTATCAGGAATATCCAATTTTTTTCACCCTGGACTTTACTCATGGTATCAGGAAAATCGGATTATTTTCACCCAAGACTTTATTCATGGTATCTGGAAAATCGGATTTTCCCCCCCTGGACTTTTACCCATGGTATATGGAAAATCTGATTTTTTTTCATCCAAGACTTTATTCACGGTATCAGGAAAATCGGATTTCTTTCACCCTGGACTTTACTCACAGTATCAGGAAAATCGGATTATTTGCACAATGGACTTTACCCATGGTATCAGGAAAATCGGATTTTTTCCAACTGGACTACTACCAACAGTATCAGGAAAATCAGATTTTCTTTTACCCAAGACTTTATTCATGGTATCAGGAATATCCAATCTTTTTCACCCTGGACTTAACTCATGGTATCAGGAAAATCTGATTTATTTCACCCTGGACTTTACTCACGGTATCAGGAAAATCGGATTTTTTACACCCTGGACTTTACCCACGGTATCTGGAAAATATGATTTTTTTCCCCTGGACTATTACCCACAGAATCAGGAAAATCTATATTTTTTTTCACCTAAACTATTACACACGGTATCAGGAAAATTGGATTTTTCCCCCTGGACTTTTTCCCACGGAATCAGGGAAATATATTTTTTTCACCTTGACTTTACTCACGGTATCAGGAAAATCTGATTTTTTCACCTAGACTATTACCTACGGTATCAGGAAAATCGGATTTTTTTCCCCTGGACTTTTTCCCACGGTATCTGGAAAATTGGATTTTTTTCACCCAAGACATTATTTACGGTATCACGAAATTCGGATAATTTTCACCCTGGTCTTAACTCATGGTATCAGGAAAATCCGATTTTTTTCACCCTGGACTTTACTCACGGTATCAGGAAATTTGGATTTTTTTCACCCAAGACATTATTTACGGTATCAGGAAAATCGGATTTTTTCCACCTGGACTACTACCGACAGTATCAGGAAAATCAGATTTTCTTTTACCCAATACTTTATTTACGGTATCAGGAAAATCTGATTTTTTCACCTAGACTATTACCCACGGTATCAGGAAAATCGGATTTTTTTCCCTGGACTTTTTCCCATGGTACCTGGAAAATCTGATTTTTTTCACCCAAGTCTTTATTCACGGTATCAGGAAAATTGGATTTTTTTCACCCTGGACTATTACCCACAGTATCAGGAAAATCATTTTTTTTTCACCCAAGACTTTATTCACAGTATCAGGAAAATCGGATCATTTTCTCCCTGGACGTTACCCACGATATCAGGAAAATCGGATTTTTTTCACCATGGCTATTACCCACGGTGTCTGGAAAATCTGATTTTTTTCACCCTGGACTTTTCCCACAGTATCAGGAAAATTGGATTTTTTTCACCCAAGACTTTATTTATGGTATCACGAAAAGCCAATTTTTTTCACCCTGGACTTAATTCACGGTATCAGGAAAATCGGATTATTTTCACCCTGGACTTTTCCCACGGTATCAGGAAAATCGGATTTTTTCACCCTGGACTTTTCCAACGATATCAGGAAAATTGGATTTTTTTCACCCAAGACTTTATTTACGGTATCAGGAAAATCGGATTATTTTCACACTGGACATTACCCACGCTATCAGGAAAATAGGATTTTTTCCCCTGGACTACTGCCCACGGTATCTGGAAAATCTGATTTTTTCCCCTGGACTATTACCCACAGAATCAGGAAAATCTATTTTTTTCACCCTGGACTTTACTCACGGTATCAGGAAAATCTGATTATATTCCCCCAGACTATTTTACCCACGGTAAAGAATTTTACCCACCCAAGAATTTATTTATAGTATAATGAAAATCCAATTTTTTTCACCCTGGACTTTACCCACGGTATCAGGAAAATCGGATTTTTTCCACCTGGACTACTACCCACAGTATCAGGAAAATCAGATTTTCTTTTACCCAAGGTATATGGAAAATCAGATTTTTTTCACCCAAGTCTATTTATGGTATCAGGAAAATCCAATTTTTTTCACCCTGGACATTACTTACAGTATCAGGAAAATCGGATTTTTTTCATTCAAGACTTTATTCATGGTATCAGGAAAATCTGATTTCTTTCACCCTGGAATTTATCCACGGTATCTGGAAAATCTGATTTTTTCCCCCTGGACTATTACCCACGGAATCAGGAAAATCTATTTTTTTTCACCTGGACTTGACTCACGGTATCAGGAAAATCTGATTTTTTCACCTAGACTATTACCCACGGTATCAGGAAAATCGGATTTTTTCCCCTGGACTTTTACCCACAGTATATGGAAAATCTGATTTTTTTCACCCAAGACTTTATTCACGGTATCAGGAAAATCGGATTTCTTTCACCCTGGACTTTACTCACAGTATCAGGAAAATCGGATAATTTTCACCCTGGACTTTACCCATGGTATCAGGAAAATCGGATTTTTTCCAACTGGACTACTTCCAACAGTATCAGGAAAATCAGATTTTCTTTTACCCAAGACTTTATTCACGGTATGAGGAATATCCAAATTTTTTCACCCTGGACTTAACTCATGGTATCAGGAAAATCCGATTTATTTCACCCTGGACTTTACTCACGGTATCAGGAAAATCGGATTTTTTTCACCCTGGACTTTACCCATGGTATCAGGAAAATCGGATTTTTTCCACCTGGACTACTACCGACAGTATCAGGAAAATCAGATTTTCGTTGACCCAAGACTTTATTCACGGTATCAGGACAATCGGATTTTTTCCCCTGGACTTTTTCCCACGGTATCTGGAAAATCTGATTTTTTTCACCCGTCTTTATTCACGGTATCAGGAAAATCGGATCATTTTCTTCCTGGACGTTACCCACGCTATCAGGAAAATCGGATTTTTTCACCATGGCTATTACCCACGGTGTCTGGAAAATCTGATTTTTTTCACCCTGGACTTTTCCCACAGTATCAGGAAAATCGGGTTTTTTCACTCTGGACTTTTCCCACGGTATCAGGAAAATTGGATTTTTTTTCACCCTGGACTGAATTCACGGTATCAGGAAAATCGGATTATTTTCACCCTGGACATTACCCACGCTATCAGGAAAATAGGATTTTTTCACCTGGACTTTACTCACGGTATCAGGAAAATCTGATTTTTTTCCCTGACTTTTTTACCCACGGTAAAGAATTTTACCCACCCAAGAATTTATTTATGGTATAATGAAAATCCAATTTTTTTCACCCTGGACTTTACCCATGGTATTAGGAAAATCGGATTTTTTCCACCTGGACTACTACCCACAGTATCAGGAAAATCAGATTTTATTTTACCCAAGGTATATGGAAAATCTGATTTTTTTCACCCAAGTCTATTTATGGTATCCGGAAAATCCAATTTTTTTCACCCTGGACTTTACTTACAGTATCAGGAAAATCGGATTTTTTTCATTCAAGACTTTATTCATGGTATCAGGAAAATCTGATTTCTTTCACCCTGGAATTTACCCACGGTATCTGGAAAATCTGATTTTTTCCCCTGGACTATTACCCACGGAATCAGGAAAATCTATTTTTTTTCACCTGGACTTGACTCACGGTATCAGGAAAATCTGATTTTTTCACCTAGACTATTACCCACGGTATCAGGAAAATCGGATTTTTTCCCCTGGACTTTTACCCACGGTATATGGAAAATCTGATTTTTTTCACCCAAGACTTTATTCATGGTATCAGGGAAATCCAATTTTTTTCACCCTGGACTTTACTTACAGTATCAGGAAAATCGGATTTTTTTAACCCAAGACTTTATTCACGGTATCTGGAAAATCCAATTTTTTTCACCCTGGACGTTACTCACGGTATCAGGAAAATCCGATTTTTTTCCACCCTGGACTTTACTGATGGTATCAGGAAAATCGGATTATTTTCACCTTGGACTTTACCCACGCTATCAGGAAAATCTGATTTTTTCACCTGGACTATTACCCACGGTATCTGGAAAATCTGATTTTTTTCCCCCTGGACTTTTACCCATGGTATCAGGAAAATCTGATTTTTTTCCCCTGGAAAATTACCGACGGAATCAGGAAAATATTTTTTTTTTCACCTGGACTTTACTCACGGTATCAGGAAAATCGGATTTTTTCCCCTGGACTTTTACCCACAGTATATGGAAAATCTGATTTTTTTCACCCAAGACTTTATTCACGGTATCAGGAAAATCGGATTTCTTTCACCCTGGACTTTACTCACAGTATCAGGAAAATCGGATAATTTTCACCCTGGACTTTACCCATGGTATCAGGAAAATCGAATTTTTTCCAACTGGACTACTTCCAACAGTATCAGGAAAATCAGATTTTCTTTTACCCAAGACTTTATTCACGGTATGAGGAATATCCAAATTTTTTCACCCTGGACTTAACTCATGGTATCAGGAAAATCCGATTTATTTCACCCTGGACTTTACTCACGGTATCAGGAAAATCGGATTTTTTTCACCCTGGACTTTACCCATGGTATCAGGAAAATCGGATTTTTTCCACCTGGACTACTACCGACAGTATCAGGAAAATCAGATTTTCGTTGACCCAAGACTTTATTCACGGTATCAGGAAAATCTGATTTTTTCACCTAGACTATTACCCACGGTATCAGGACAATCGGATTTTTTCCCCTGGACTTTTCCCCACGGTATCTGGAAAATCTGATTTTTTTCACCCGTCTTTATTCACGGTATCAGGAAAATCGGATCATTTTCTTCCTGGACTTTACCCACGCTATCAGGAAAATCGGATTTTTTCACCATGGCTATTACCCACGGTGTCTGGAAAATTGGATTTTTTTCACCCAAGACTTTATTTACGGTATCACGAAAAGCCACTTTTTTTCACCCTGGACTTAATTCACGGTATCAGGAAAATCGGATTATTTTCACCCTGGACTTTTCCCACGGAATCAGGAAAATCGGGTTTTTTCACTCTGGACTTTTCCCACGGTATCAGGAAAATTGGATTTTTTTTCACCCAAGACTTTATTTACGGTATCACGAAAAGCCAATTTTTTTCACCCTGGACTGAATTCACGGTATCAGGAAAATCGGATTATTTTCACCCTGGACATTACCCACGCTATCAGGAAAATAGGATTTTTTCCCCTGCACTACTGGCCACGGTATCTGGAAAATCTGATTTTTTCCCCTGGACTATTACCCACAGAATCAGGAAAATCTATTTTTTTCACCTGGACTTTACTCACGGTATCAGGAAAATCTGATTTTTTTTCCCTGACTTTTTTACCCACGGTAAAGAATTTTACCCACCCAAGAATTTATTTATGGTATAATGAAAATCCAATTTTTTTCACCCTGGACTTTACCCATGGTATTAGGAAAATCGGATTTTTTCCACCTGGACTACTACCCACAGTATCAGGAAAATCAGATTTTATTTTACCCAAGGTATATGGAAAATCTGATTTTTTTCACCCAAGTCTATTTATGGTATCCGGAAAATCCAATTTTTTTCACCCTGGACTTTACTTACAGTATCAGGAAAATCGGATTTTTTTCATTCAAGACTTTATTCATGGTATCAGGAAAATCTGATTTCTTTCACCCTGGAATTTACCCACGGTATCTGGAAAATCTGATTTTTTCCCCTGGACTATTACCCACGGAATCAGGAAAATCTATTTTTTTTCACCTGGACTTGACTCACGGTATCAGGAAAATCTGATTTTTTCCCCTAGACTATTACCCACGGTATCAGGAAAATCGGATTTTTTCCCCTGGACTTTTACCCACGGTATATGGAAAATCTGATTTTTTTCACCCAAGACTTTATTCATGGTATCAGGGAAATCCAATTTTTTTCACCCTGGACTTTACTTACAGTATCAGGAAAATCGGATTTTTTTAACCCAAGACTTTATTCACGGTATCTGGAAAATCCAATTTTTTTCACCCTGGACGTTACTCACGGTATCAGGAAAATCCGATTTTTTTCCACCCTGGACTTTACTGATGGTATCAGGAAAATCGGATTATTTTCACCTTGGACTTTACCCACGCTATCAGGAAAATCTGATTTTTTCACCTGGACTATTACCCACGGTATCTGGAAAATCTGATTTTTTTCCCCTGGACTTTTACCCATGGTATCAGGAAAATCTGATTTTTTTTCCCCTGGAAAATTACCGACAGAATCAGGAAAA
This sequence comes from Bradypodion pumilum, assembly GCA_035047305.1. Taxonomy (NCBI): domain Eukaryota; kingdom Metazoa; phylum Chordata; class Lepidosauria; order Squamata; family Chamaeleonidae; genus Bradypodion; species Bradypodion pumilum. Next base: position 249,204,419 of record JAWDJD010000002.1, read on the forward strand.
TATTTTTTTTCACCTGGACTTTACTCACGGTATCAGGAAAATCGGATTTTTTTCACCCTGGACTTTACTCAGGCTTACAGTAAAATCAGATTTTTTTTCCCCTGGACTATTACCCATGGAATCAGGAAAATCTATTTTTTTTTCACATGGACTTTACTCATGGTATCAGGAAAATCTGATTTTTTCACCTAGACTATTACCCACAGTATCAGGAAAATTGGTTTTTTTTAACCCTGGACTTTACCAACGCTATCAGGAAAATCGGATTTTTTCACCTGGACGATTACCCATGGAATCAGGAAAATCTATTTTTTTTCACATGGACTTTACTCATGGTATCAGGAAAATCTGATTTTTTCACCTAAACTATTACCCACGGTCTCAGGAAAATTGTTTTTTTTTTCACCCTGGACTTTTCTCAGACTTACAGGAAAATCGGATTTCTTTCACCCTGGGCTATTACCCACAGTATTAGGAAAATCGGATTTTTTTCACCCAAGACTTTATTCACGTTATCAGGAAAATCGCATTATTTTCTCCCTGGACTTTACCCACGCTATCAGGAAAATCAGATTTCTTTCACCCTGGACTTTACCCACGCTATCAGGAAAATCGGATTATTTTCACCCTGGACTTTACCCTGGCTATCAGGAAAATCTATTTTTTTTCTTCACCTGGACTTTCCTCACGGAATCAGGAAAATCCGATTTTTTTCACCCTGGACTTTACTCATGGTATCAGGAAAATCGGATTATTTTCACCTTGGACTTTACCCACGCTATCAGGAAAATCTGATTTTTTCACCTGGACTATTACCCACGGTATCTGGAAAATCTGATTTTCTCCCCCTGGACTTTTACCCTTGGTATCTGGAAAATCTGATTTTTTTCACCCAAGACTTTATTCATGGTATCAGGAAAATCTGATTTTTTTCCCCTGGAAAATTACCGACGGAATCAGGAAAATATTTTTTTTTCACCTGGACTTTACTCACGGTATCAGGAAAATCGGATTTTTTTCACCCTGGACTTTACTCAGGCTTACAGTAAAATCAGATTTTTTTTCCCCTGGACTATTACCCATGGAATCAGGAAAATCTATTTTTTTTTCACATGGACTTTACTCATGGTATCAGGAAAATCGGATTTCTTTCACCCTGGACTATTACCCACGGTATCAGGAAAATTGGTTTTTTTTTCACCCTGGACTTTACCCACAGTATTTGGGAAATCTGATTTCCCCCCCTGGACTATTACCACGGTATCAGGAAAATCTTTTTTTTTTTCACCTGGGCTTCACTCACGGTATCTGGAAAATCTATTTTTTTTCACCTGGACTTTCCTCACGGAATCAGGAAAATCCAATTTTTTCACCTAGACTTTTTTCACCCTGGACTTTACTCAAGCTTACAGTAAAATCAGATTTCTTTCACACTGGACTATTACCCAATTTATCAGAAAAACCCGAATTTTTTAACCCAAGACTTTATTCACAGTATCAGGAAGATCGGATTATTTTCTCCCTGGACTTAACTCATGGTATCAGGAAAATCGGATTATTTTCACCCTGGACTTTACCCACAGTATTTGGGAAATCTGATTTCCCCCCCTGGACTATTACCACGGTATCAGGAAAATCTATTTTTTTTCACATGGACTTTACTCATGGTATCAGGAAAATCTGATTTTTTCACCTAGACTATTACCCACGGTCTCAGGAAAATTGTTTTTTTTTCACCCTGGACTTTTCTCAGACTTACAGGAAAATCGGATTTCTTTCACCCTGGACTATTACCCACAGTATTAGGAAAATCGGATTTTTTTTCACCCAAGACTTTATTCACGTTATCAGGAAAATCGCATTATTTTCTCCCTGGACTTTACCCACGCTATCAGGAAAATCGGATTTTTTTCACCCTGGACTTTACTCAGGTTTACAGTAAAATCAGATTTCTTTCACCCTGGACTTTACCCACGCTATCAGGAAAATCGGATTATTTTCACCCTGGACTTTACCCAGGCTATCAGGAAAATCTATGTTTTTTTTTCACCTGGACTTTCCTCACGGAATCAGGAAAATCCGATTTTTTCTCCTAGACTTTTTTCACCCTGGACTTTACTCAAGTTTACAGTAAAATCGGATTTCTTTCACACTGGACTATTACCCAATTTATCAGAAAAACCCGAATTTTTTAACCCAAGACTTTATTCACAGTATCAGGAAGATCGGATTATTTTCTCCCTGGACTTAACTCATGGTATCAGGGAAATCGGATTATTTTCACCCTGGACTTTATTTATGGTATAAGGAAAATCTGATTTTTTTCACCCTGGACTTTACTCACAGTATCAGGAAAATCGGATAATTTTCACCCTGGACTTTACCCACGGTATCAGGAAAATCGAATTTTTTCACCTAGACTATTACCCACGCTATCAGGAAAATCGGATTTTTTTCACCCTGGACTTTACTCAGGTTTACAGTAAAATCAGATTTCTTTCTCCCTGGACTTTACCCACGCTATCAGGAAAATCGGATTATTTTCACCCTGGACTTTACCCAGGCTATCAGGAAAATCTATTTTTTTTTTCACCTGGACTTTCCTCACGGAATCAGGAAAATCCGATTTTTTCACCTAGACTTTTTTCACCCTGAACTTTACTCAAGCTTACAGTAAAATCGGATTTCTTTCACACTGGACTATTACCCACCGTATCAGAAAAATCCGAATTTTTTAACGCAAGACTTTATTCACAGTATCAGGAAGATCGGATTAATTTCTCCCTGGATTTAACTCATGGTATCAGGAAAATCCGATTTTTTTCACCCTGGACTTTACTCACGGTATCAGGAAAATCGGATTATTTTCACCCTGGACTTTACCCACGCTATCAGGAAAATCGGATTTTTTCACCTGGACGATTACCCACAGTATCAGGAAAATCAGATTTTTTTTCACCCAAGACTTTATTCACGGTATCAGGAAAATATATTTTTTTTCACCTGGACTTTACTCACGGTATCAGGACAATCTGATTTTTTCACCTAGACGATTATCCACGGTATCAGGAAAATTGGATTTTTTTCACCCTGGACTTTACTCAGGCTTACAGTAAAATCGGATTTCGTTCACCCTGGACTATTACCCACAGTATTTGGAAAATCTGATTTTTCCCCCCTGGACTATTACCACGGTATCAGGAAAATCTATTTTTTTTTCACTTGGGCTTTACTCACGGTATCTGGAAAATCTGATTTTTTCACGTAGACTATGACCCACGGTATCAGGAAAATCGGATTTTTTTCCCCTGGACTTTTATTCACGGTATCAGGAAAATCCGATTTTTTTCACCCAGGACTTTACTCACAGTATCAGGAAATTCGGATTTTTTCACCCTGGACTTTTCCCACGGTATTAGGAAAATCGGATTTTTTCCCATGGACTTTTATTCACGGTATCACGAAAATCCAAATTTTTTCACCCTGGACTTAACTCATGGTATCAGGAAAATCCGATTTTTTTCACCCTGGACTTAACTCACGGTATCAGGAAAATCGGATTATTTTCACCCTGGACTTTACCCACGCTATCAGGAAAATCGGATTTTTTTCCCCTGGACTACTGCCCACGGTATCTTGAAAATCGGATTTTTTTCCCCTGGACTATTACCCACGGAATCAGGAAAATCTATTTTTTTTCACCTGGACTTTACTCAGGGTATCAGGAAAATCTGATTTTTTCACCTGGACTTTTACCCACGGTATATGGAAAATCTGATTTTTTTCACCCAAGACTTTATTTATGGTATAAGGAAAATCCAATTTTTTTCACCCTGGACTTTACTTACAGTATCAGGAAAATCGGATTTTTTTCATCCAAGACTTTATTCATGGTATCAGGAAAATCGGATTTCTTTCACCCTGGACTTTACTCACAGTATCAGGAAAATCGGATAATTTTCACCCTGGACATTACCCACGGTATCAGGAAAATCGAACTTTTTTCACCTAGACTATTACCCACGCTATCAGGAAAATCGGATTTTTTTCACCGTGGACTTTACTCAGGCTTACAGTAAAATCAGATTTCTTTCTCCCTGGACTTTACCCACGCTATCAGGAAAATCGGATTATTTTCACCCTGGACTTTACCCAGGCTATCAGGAAAATCTATTGTTTTTTCACCTTTACTTTCCTCACGGAATCAGAAAAATCCGATTTTTTCACCTAGACTTTTTTCACCCTGAACTTTACTCAAGCTTACAGTAAAATCGGATTTCTTTCACACTGGACTATTACCCACAGTATCAGAAAAATCCGAATTTTTTAACGCAAGACTTTATTCACAGTATCAGGAAGATCGGATTATTTTCTCCCTGGACTTTACTCATGGTATCAGGAAATTCGGATTTTTTTTACCCTGGACTTTTCCCACGGTATTAGGAAAAACGGATTTTTTCCCCTGGACTTTTATTCACGGTATCACGAAAATCCAAATATTTTCACCCTGGACTTAACTCATGGTATCAGGAAAATCCGATTTTTTTCACCCTGGACTTAACTCACGGTATCAGGAAAATCGGATTATTTTCACCCTGGACTTTACCCACGCTATCAGGAAAATCAGATTTTTTTCCCCTGGACTACTGCCCACGGTATCTTGAAAATCTGATTTTTTTCCCCTTGACTATTACCCACGGAATCAGAAAAATCTATTTTTTTTTTCACCTCGACTTTACTCAGGGTATCAGGAAAATCTGATTTTTTCACCTGGCCTTTTACCCACGGTATATGGAAAATCTGATTTTTTTCACCCAAGACTTTATTTATGGTATAAGGAAAATCCAATTTTTTTCACCCTGGACTTTACTTACAGTATCAGGAAAATCGGATTTTTTTCATCCAAGACTTTATTCACGGTATCAGGAAAATCGGATTTCTTTCACCCTGGACTTTACTCACAGTATCAGGAAAATCGGATAATTTTCACCCTGGACTTTACCCACGCTATCAGGAAAATCGGATTTTTTTCACCCTGGACTTTACCCAGGCTATCAGGAAAATCTTTTTTTTTTTCACCTGGACTTTCCTCACGGAATCAGGAAAATCCGATTTTTTCACCTAGACTTTTTTCACCCTGGACTTTACTCAAGCTTACAGTAAAATCGGATTTCTTTCACACTGGACTATAACCCACAGTATCAGAAAAATCCGAATTTTTTAACGCAAGACTTTATTCACAGTATCAGGAAGATCGGATTATTTTCTCCCTGGACTTAACTCATGGTATCAGGAAAATCCGATTTTTTTCACCCTGGACTTTACTCAAGCTTACAGTAAAATCGGATTTCTTTCACACTGGACTATAACCCACAGTATCAGAAAAATCCGAATTTTTTAACGCAAGACTTTATTCACAGTATCAGGAAGATCGGATTATTTTCTCCCTGGACTTAACTCATGGTATCAGGAAAATCCGATTTTTTTCACCCTGGACTTTACTCACGGTATCAGGAAAATCGGATTATTTTCTTTTTTTTTAAATTTTTTAAATAATTTTATTTAAATCTACACATTACATAATAACAAAAAAAATACATCAACTTAATAGAGGACATTCACCATGTGCTATTTACATTGCCATATGGGACAGAGTTACTTAATTCTTATATGATTCCTTTCCAAAAGGAATGCTGATCCGGCGTTGGCTTCTGACCTTGATCCTTATGCAGTATATAGTCTGTGAAACATCTCCACATGTCCTGAAATTTATTTTCTTTTATTAGTCCTTTTCTTAAATTTATTTCCCAGGTAAGCTTATCGTTTAAAGCAATAGTCCATAACTCATTGCACCATTCATCGATTTTTGGAGTGACATCATTCTTCCATTGCCGCGCTATACAGTGTCTGGCACCTGATAACATGACTGCCATTAATTCCCTTTTACTATATTCCACCTTATCAACATCCGTTAGTAATACTATAACTGCATCCAATTTAACCTTTTCATTCAAAATTTTCCCAATTTCATACTCTACACTCGTCCAAAATGGCTTCAACTTCTTACACCCCCACCACATATGCTCATACGTTCCTATATCCTCCTTACACCTCCAACATATATTTAATTTTGTCTTGTCAATTAAATGTAATCGCACAGGGGTCATATACCATTTCCATAATAACTTGTGATTATGCTCCTTAATCCTTACTGATAAAGTTTTCATGATTCTTCTTTTCCACTTTCTATTCCAACATTCATCTGTGATTTTTACATTTAAATCTTGTTCCCATATTCCTCTTAATGCTTTTTGGGATTCGTTAGAATCATCCAATACTTTATATAATTTACTAACTAATCCTTTAATTTCTATTTGACCATTTCTTAATTTATATACTAGCTCCTCAAATTTTGTCATGTTCCTGTCTAAGCCTATTTCTTCCCTATATTTTTTATTCCAACTTTTCATTGCAGCAACTTGAAGCCAATTTAGTTTCAACTGTTTACACATTTCTGACATTTTCTCCTCATCCTCACAAACATCTAACCATTCCTTTAATAAAGTTACTTTATATCCTTTCATTATTTCTTCAGTCCTATGGTCTAAGAGTAGTGGGAATGATTTTAAATCCCTTAACTCCAAAATTGGTGATAACCCTGGGGATAATTTGTTTTTCAATAGTGTCCATGTTCTAAAGAGTGTCTTTAGCATTTTATTCTCGGTATTAATTTTAACAGTTTCTCTGCCTAGAAATATTAGTGATTCATCTCCCAATTTTTCACATAATTCAATCTCCCCCCATATCAATTTTTCCTTATTAAAATTTTACAAATATTTTTCAGTTGAAATGCCCAATAATAATTTGTGATGTTCGGGATTCCTAAACCACCCTTTTTTTGTGAAAGATACCACAACGTTTTCGATATTCTAGCTTTTTCCCCGTTATTGCAATAATTATTTATTAAATTTTGAAATACATTTAGTTCCTTCCTTTTAATATTAATTTGGAGAGTATCAAATAAAAAATTTATTTTAGGTAACAATTTCATTTTACACAATGATACTCGACCAAACCAGGACAAATTTAATTTTTTGTATCGTATAATCTTTTCCTTTAACTCCTTTTCCAATTTGTCATAATTCAATCTCTTTAAATCATCGTACTTGTTTGAAATGTTTATTCCTAAATACTTAATACTAGACCTAATCTGTAATTTAAATCTGGATTTTATAACTTCTTGTGCTTCAACATTCCCATTAAAAAAAAATTGCCTCTGATTTGTCCCAGTTAACTTTAAGCCCCGTAACCCTATAAAATTTTTCTAAGTGTGCATATACTTTTTCCAATGACTTTTCAGGATTTTTTAACGTTAATAATGTGTCATCTGCATACTGGCTAATTTTTATCCCATTTAGACCTATCATGTCTGTATCTTCTCTTACCACGTTAGCAATTAATTCCATGACCATTATAAACAGTGAAGATGATAGTGGATCCCCTTGTCATGTGCCAGCTTCCAACTTAATTTCCTCTGTTAATTCATCATTTATTTTTACTCTTGCTGATCCCCTTTGATATAACTGCCCAATTACTCCACAAAATTTTGAACCGAATCCATATTTTACTATAATTTGTTTTATGGTAATCCACAGGATGGAATCGAAAGCTTTGAATATATCTAATGAGATAAAACCTGTGTGATCTCTTTGCTGCTGTGCAATGATTGACATGTCAAATATCCTCCTTGTCAGGTCCGACATGAACCGACCTCGCAAAAACCCTGCCTGATCTTTTTGAATATAGTTACCTAAAAATTTATTTAACCTATTGGCCAGAACCGCAGTAAAAATCTTCACATCCTGATTCATCAGCGAGATCGGTCTATATGATTCGATGTTTTCCACGTTTTTTCCTACTTTTGGTATTAAAATAATAACTGAGTTATACCATGATGCCGGTACTATACCTCCATCCATTACATAATTAAATACCCTTTCAATTCTTGGTATCAACACTTCCTTGAAATCCTTATAAAATTCCACAGACAAACCGTCTTCACCAGGGGTTTTACCCACCCTTAACTTATCTATAACATCAGTAATTTCTTTAGAGGTTATTCTTTCGTCCATGTAATCCCTATGTTCTTGATCCAATTTTATCCTTGACCATTTATTTAAATAACTTTTTAACTCAACATCGCTTATCTCTTTTTTAGAATAAAGCTCCCTATAAAAATTACTAGCAATATGTATCTTATCTTTCATTTTATTACATCTTTCCCCATTACTATTTATCAAAATCTGAATATTTCTACTATTTTTCTTTTCCTCTGCAACTTTAGCCAATAGTTTAGAATTTTTATTACCATACTCAAAATAGTTTCTTTTAAGATAAATCAAATTCTTTTTAACTTCTTCAATATCCTTTTCAATAATTTTCATTTTCAAACCCTGTAATTTATTAAACACATTTCTGTCACCTGATCTTACATGTTCTTCTTGCAACTTCCTTACTTCGTCCTCTATTAATTTTAAATTTTTATTTTCCTGTCTATTATGCCTACATGAAAGTTTTATACTTTCCCCCCTGAAAATTGCCTTCATGGTGTCCCATAAAACTCCATCATTAACATCATTAGTGTCATTTATCTCCCAGCATTCATTCCACTTTTTAATTATTATTTCCTTACTCTTTTGATCCCTAAACAATTTTGTATCATATCTCCATGCTCCAATACATTTTTTCTTACCATCAATTCTAATTTCTAAACACATTTCAGCATGGTCCGATTCTTTAAATAATCCAATTTTAATATCTTCAACTTTACTTATCAAGTTTTCTGAAGTCAAAAAGTAGTCAATCCTTGAATAGGAGTTGTGAGCTTGTGAAAAAAAAGTAAAACCCCTTTCTGAACCCCTGATATCTCTCCATACATCCCGTAATCTCATTATTTTTAACCACCTATCTATAACAGAATTATGCCCGTGTCTCAACACATTTGTGGTGTCTAGACCCGATTTAATTAGATTAAAGTCTCCGGCAATGATTAATTTGGTTACATTTTCATTTCTTATCTTTTGAGATACACCATCTAAGAATTCCTCTTGCTTCTCATTTGGTACATAAATATTAGCAATTAATATTTCCTCCTCATTAACCATTCCTCTAATTATGACATATCTCCCTTCAGGGTCTATAACAGACTTTAATTTTGTAAAACCCAATTTTTTAGAAATTAATATTGCGACCCCTCTCGACTTTGAATTACCAAATGCTTTCTCATAATGCTCTATTCCCCTTAGATACAAGTTGTTTACATTATCGTTTTTCTGATGGGTCTCTTGTAAACAAATCACATCAGGATTATTTCTCCTAATAGCCGCTTCCACACGTTTCCTCTTAATTATGCTGCCAATGCCTTTAACATTCCATGATACAATTTTAATTTTCTTCATACTTATTTATGTTACATTCTACTAACCCAATCCCTGTCTCCCATTGGCAAGTGCTCGACATACTACATAACCCATCCCACAAATAATACAATAACTGAACACAAAACATATAACAAAACTTCTTCACCCTCCCCACCTTTCCTAGAAAGAACACCCTTGAAAATCAAGGAGGGGAGGGGGGGAGTGTGCAATTATGTGAGCCTAGCTCCTAATCATCCTGCATAACATCAACTTAACTCTTAAATCAACTTTACATGCCACATCCATATACTTTATCCTCCCTTCTTAATGTGTGCTTTACATGTCTCAAATATAATGTGCCTAGACAATTTATTCCTATTAACAATTCTTATCATGAGTCATATACATTCCTGATAATATCAACTCATCTTTAAGGTCTTTCCATTCCTTGGTGTTACTTTCAATTATTTTCGCGTCCACTAAAACATCTAAAACATATAATCCTTCTTTTATCATATATGACTTTCCAGAATTTACAACTTTTAATTTTTTTGATGAGAGCCAAAAATATGAAATCCCTTTTTCTCTTAGTTTTTTTGTAATTGGTTTTAACTGCATTCGCCAAGTCCGTTCTTCAACAGAAATATCATTGTAAACCTCTATGTTATTTCCCTCTAACTTCAATGCCTCTGAACCGGAATTCCTGATATGCTGCATTAAGGTCAACTTCAAACCTTCACTCACAAATCTCACCAACACATTTCTGTTTCCACTGTTATGCTTCTTTGCACCTAGCCTATGTACAGTTATTATATCCTCAGCCACAAAGCTCCTCCCCATCTTTAAATCGTTTAACCATCCCAACAATCTGATCTTTAACTGATCCGGTCTGCCCTCAGGAATATTTCGAATTATCACATTACATTTTCTATGTTGATTTTCCAAAAATTCTATTCTTGCCTGATGGTCATCTACCTTCACTTCCTCTTCCTTCACTTTTTCTTGCACCACCTGTACTTCTTTGGTCAATACTTCAACCTCTTTTGTGCTCATGCACATCCCTTCCTTTAATTCAGATACTTCTTTCATAATACTTGCTACTTCAGCTTTGGTAGTTTCCATCAACCCTGACATCATCATCAACATTATTTGTTGGAATGCATTAAAACTGTCTTGTTGTAGCTTAATATATTCTTGATTGTCTCGAACTCGCTGCTCTTCTAATGTTTCAAATTTTGTTTGGAGAAACTTCTCCAACCCTGCAAGCTTTACTTCAATGGAACTCCTAGAGTCATTCATATCTGTTTCCTGAGTCTTATCCCTTTCCCTAATTTCAAGCACCTTCTCAACCATTACTTTCTTTTTTATAGCCCCCTGAGCTCTGTCTTCTTCATCAGTATTCACCTGCTCAATCTGTTCTACTTCTGATTGTTGTTTAGATTGTTGCTTGTCTTGACACTTCTTCCTTGCTTCCATATCTGCTCTAAAAATTCTCAGTTCTTCAGCTTCTTTGATCTCGTCCCGTAAAGATTTCCTCCTGCCTTCACTTTCAGCTCTTACTAGCCTACCTGTCCTTAACCAAACTGGGTCTAATATCTCTTGCCCTAACAATTTACCCTTCTCTCTACGATTCATCTGAATTTAATAGCAGATAATTCTATAATACTACACTACTTTATCACCAAACAGTATACAATATTCTAATTTCACTAATCTAACCCTTATACACAATTAACAATTTTATTCTCCATACACCTATCTAATCAGATGACGCGGTCAACCATTTACTCTGCTTAGTATTGCAATAATATATGACTTTCTATTTTCTGTTTTCAAAATGATTCTAGGACTGCTCAGCTTTCTATTTAAATTGGCACTCTCGAAATAACTTTGTAACACAGCTGCGTTTCAAGATAAGATAAAATAGAGAGCTGTCCTTGAGTCTAGCAAAACCCTGAAGACACCAGCTGTAACATGCTTCAGAGATTAACTGCTGTTATCTGAAGAAAAATGCTTCAGTTTCTTCTTTCTTCTTAACGATGAAATACTATAACCGTCTCTAGTTCAAAACTTTATTCCTCGTTCTCAGCACCCCTTTATTCCAAAGAAAAATGTTCAAGACTCCCAGTATTTCCCCAATTTCTCTCAGTATTATGATTACATTAACCACTTAAGCAATGAAGCAATGAAGCAAAATGCCTGTATACTTTGTCCATTTGTCCATTCAAATCAAAGAAGCACCAAAAAGCACCAGTGGAACCACAGGATCTTCCTTCTTTACAGTCAAACAGGATGGTATGCGAGTCAAATTTAATAGTACTCTTTAAATTCCAAAACCACACTCACCACTCTTCAACTCACAGAATAAAAGTTCAGGTGACAGTGTGCTTTATTCCTCGGGCTACCCAAAATGACTGCTCAGGAATAACAATAATAACAACAGGGGGGGAGGAGGGAGCAAATCACGCTCAGCCCACAACACCAAGAGTTCCTGTTCCAGCAACCCGGGACCAATTAAAAAAAAATCACTCTTTGTCAACTGTTTTCCACCTCCTTCTCAGTGCCAATTTCACCTTTGTTCCAGTTCTGCCTTTAATCCTCACTCGCCGCGTCTCTCCTTTCAAGTTCAAGTTCATCCACCTCGCCTCACCTCCCCAACAGCAGGATCCAACACAGCCTTACAGCCTCCAATCTTTTTTTAAAAAAAGTTTTGTTTTCTTTGTTTTCACCCACTTATTGGAGTACACTGCCAATATCCCTTGGAAAAAAACTCACAATGCTGATAAACTGCCACTGCGACCTCTGGAATTCCAAGCCTCTGAGTCTCCGAGCCTCCAAGGCTCCCGACTTGCTGTTTGAGCGCTTGGGCGTTTGAACGCACCAACTCCGTCCCTGGGCTCCGCAGCTCTGCAGGTTCTACAGTACAAGTTTTCAACCAGGAAACTAGTATTTTCAGACCACTAACATCTTTAGACACTTCTTCCAATTATTCATTCCAAATTTTCTTGAGTTTTGCACACATATATCCACATTTGTGGCTCCCCTTTTCCAAGCAGAGACGAAGAAACGCTGCTGCTCAGGTTGTCTCCATGCCACGCCCCTGGATTATTTTCACCCTGGACTTTACCCACGCTATCAGGAAAATCGGATTTTTTCACCTGGACGATTACCCACAGTATTTGGAAAATCTGGTTTTTTCAACTGGACTATTACCAACGGTATCTGGAAAATCTGACTTTTTTCACCCAAGACTTTATTCATGGTATCAAGGAAATCTGATTTTTTCCCCCTGGACAATTACCGACGGAATCAGGAAAATATATTTTTTTTTCACCTGGACTTTACTCACGGTATCAGGAAAATCGGATTTTTTTCACCCTGGACTTTACTCAGGCTTACAGTAAAATCAGATTTTTTCCCCTGGACTATTACACATGGTATCAGGAAAATCGGATTTTTTTCACCCTGGACTTTACTCAGGCTTACAGTAAAATCAGATTTCTTTCTCCCTGGACTTTACCCAGGCTATCAGGAAAATCTATTTTTTTTTCACCTGGACTTTCCTCACGGAATCAGGAAAATCCGATTTTTTCACCTAGACTTTTTTCACCCTGAACATTACTGAAGCTTACAGTAAAATTGGATTTCTTTCACACTGGACTATTACCCACAGTATCAGAAAAATCTGAATTTTTTAACGCAAGACTTTATTCACAGTATCAGGAAGATCGGTTTATTTTCTCCCTGGACTTAACTCATGGTATCAGGAAAATTGGATTATTTTCACCCTGGACTTTACCCACGCTATCAGGAAAATCGGATTTTTTCACCTGGACAATTACCCACAGTATTTGGAAAATCTGATTTTTTCAACTGGACTATTACCACGGTATCAGGAAAATCTGACTTTTTTCACCTGGACTATTCCCCACAGTATCAGGAAAATCTGTATTTTTTCCCCTGGACTATTACCCATGGTATAAGGAAAATGTATTTTTTTTCACCTGGACTTTACTCACGGTATCAGGAAAATCAGATTTTTTTCACCCAAGACTTTATTCACGGTATCAGGAAAATATATTTTTTTTCACCTGGACTTTACTCACGGTATCAGGAAAATCTGATTTTTTTCACCTAGACACTTCCCACGGAATCAGGAAAATCTGATTTTTTCACCTAGACTATGATCCACGGTATCAGGAAAATTGGATTTTTTTCACCCTGGACTTTACTCAGGCTTACAGTAAAATCGGATTTCGTTCACCCTGGACTATTACCCACAGTATTTGGAAAATCTGATTTTTCCCCCCTGGACTATTACCACGGTATCAGGAAAATCTATTTTTTTTCACCTGGGCTTTACTCACGGTATCTGGAAAATCTGATTTTTTCACGTAGACTATGACCCACGGTATCAGGAAAATCGGATTTTTTTACCCTGGACTTTTATTCACGGTATCAGGAATATCCAAATTTTTTCACCCTGGACTTCACTCATGGTATCAGGAAAATCCGATTTTTTTCACCCTGGACTTAACTCACGGTATCAGGAAAATCGGATTATTTTCACCCTGGACTATTACCCACAGTATTTGGAAAATCTGATTTTTCCCCCCTGGACTATTACCACGGTATCAGGAAAATCGAATTTTTTTCACCCTGGACTTTACTCAGGCTTACAGTAAAATCAGATTTTTTTCCCCCTGGACTATTACCCATGGAATCAGGAAAATCAGATTTTTTATACCCAAGACTTTATTCACGGTATCAGGAAAATATTTTTTTTCTCCTGGACTTTACTCACGGTATCAGGAAATTCGGATTTTTTTCACCCTGGACTTTTCCCACGGTATTAGGAAAATCGGATTTTTTCCCATGGACTTTTATTCACGGTATCACGAAAATCCAAATTTTTTCACCCTGGACTTTACTCAGGCTTACAGTAAAATCAGATTTTTTTCCCCTGGACTATTACCCATGGAATCAGGAAAATCAGATTTTTTATACCCAAGACTTTATTCACGGTATCAGGAAAATATTTTTTTTCTCCTGGACTTTACTCACGGTATCAGGAAAATCTGATTTTTTCACCTAGACACTTCCCACGGAATCAGGAAAATCTGATTTTTTCACCTAGACTATTACCCACGGTATCAGGAAAATTGGATTTTTTTCACCCTGGACTTTACTCAGGCTTACAGTAAAATTGGATTTCTTTCACGTAGACTATGACCCACGGTAACAGGAAAATCTGATTTTTCCCCCCTGGAGTATTACCACGGTATCAGGAAAATCTATTTTTTTTCACCTGGTCTTTACTCACGGTATCTGCAAAATCTGCTTTTTTTCACGTAAACTATGACCCACGGTAACAGGAAAATCAGATTTTTTTGCCCTGGACTTTTATTCACGGTATCAGGAATATCCAAATTTTTTCACCCTGGACTTAACTCATGGTATCAGGAAAATCCGATTTTTTTCACCCTGGACTTTACTCACGGTATCAGGAAAATCGGATTTTTTTCACCCTGGACTTTTCCCACGGTATTAGGAAAATCGGATTTTTTTCCCCTGGACGTTACCCACGCTATCAGGAAAATCGGATTTTTTTCCCCTGGACTACTGCCCACGGTATCTTGAAAATCAGATTTTTTTCCCCTGGACTATTACCCACAGAATCAGGAAAATCTATTTTTTTTTCACCTGGACTTTACTCAGGGTATCAGGAAAATCTGATTTTTTCACCTGGACTTTTACCCACGGTATATGGAAAATCTGATTTTTTTCACCCAAGACTTTATTTATGGTATAAGGAAAATCCAATTTTTTTCACCCTGGACTTTACTAACAGTATCAGGAAAATCGGATTTTTTTCATCCAAGACTTTATTCACGGTATCAGGAAAATCGGATTTCTTTCACCCTGGACTTTACTCAAAGTATCAGGAAAATCGGATAATTTTCACCCTGGACTTTACTCAGGCTTACAGTAAAATCAGATTTCTTTCACCCTGGACTTTACCCACGCTATCAGGAAAATCGGATGTTTTCACCTAGACTATTACCCACGCTATCAGGAAAATCGGATTTTTTTCACCCTGGACTTTACTCAGGCTTACAGTAAAATCAGATTTCTTTCACCCTGGACTTTACCCACGCTATCAGGAAAATCGGATTATTTTCACCCTGGACTTTACCCAGGCTATCAGGAAAATCTATTTTTTTTTCACCTGGACTTTCCTCACAGAATCAGGAAAATCCGATTTTTTCACCTAGACTTTTTTCACCCTGGACTTTACTCAAGCTTACAGTAAAATCGGATTTCTTTCACACTGGATTATTACCCACAGTATCAGAAAAATCCGAATTTTTTAACCCAAGACTTTATTCACAGTATCAGGAAGATCGGATTATTTTCTCCCTGGACTTAACTCATGGTATCAGGAAAATCCGATTTTTTTCACCCTGGACTTAACTCACGGTATCAGGAAAATTGGATTATTTTCACCCTGGACTTTACCCACGCTATCAGGAAAATCGGATTTTTTCACCTGGACGATTACCCATGGAATCAGGAAAATCTATTTTTTTTCACATGGACTTTACTCATGGTATCAGGAAAATCTGATTTTTTCACCTAGACTATTACCCACGGTATCAGGAAAATTGGTTTTTTTTTCTCCCTGGACTTTTCTCAGATTTACAGGAAAATCGGATTTCTTTCACCCTGGACTATTACCCACAGTATTAGGAAAATTGGATTTTTTTTCACCCAAGACTTTATTCACGTTATCAGGAAAATCGCATTATTTTCTCCCTGGACTTTACCCACGCTATCAGGAAAATCGGATTTTTTTCACACTGGACTTTACTCAGGCTTACAGTAAAATCCGATTTCTTTCACCCTGGACTTTACCCACACTATCATGAAAATCGGATTATTTTCACCCTGGACTTTACCCAGGCTATCAGGAAAATCTATTTTTTTTTCACCTGGACTTTCCTCACGGAATCAGGAAAATCCGATTTTTTCACCTAGACTTTTTTCACCCTGGACTTTACTCAAGCTTACAGTAAAATCGGATTTCTTTCACACTGGACTATAACCCACAGTATCAGAAAAATCCGAATTTTTTAACGCAAGACTTTATTCACAGTATCAGGAAGATCGGATTATTTTCTCCCTGGACTTAACTCATGGTATCAGGAAAATCCGATTTTTTTCACCCTGGACTTTACTCACGGTATCAGGAAAATCGGATTATTTTCACACTGGACTTTACCCACGCTATCAGGAAAATCGGATTTTTTCACCTGGACGATTACCCACAGTATTTGGAAAATGTGATTTTTTCAACTGGACTATTACCACGGTATCAGGAAAATCTTGCTTGTTTCACCTGGACTATTCCCCACAGTATCAGGAAAATCTGTATTGTTTCCCCTGGACTATTACCCATGGTATCAGGAAAATGTATTTTTTTCACCTGGACTTTACTCACGGTATCAGGAAAATTGGATTTTTTTCACCCTGGACTTTACTCAGGCTTACAGTAAAATCAGATTTCTTTCACCCTGGACTATTACCCACAGTATCAGGAAAATCAGATTTTTTTCACCCAAGACTTTATTCACGGTATCAGGAAAATATTTTTTTTTTCACCTGGACTTTACTCACGGTATCAGGAAAATCTGATTTTTTCACCTAGACACTTCCCACAGAATCAGGAAAATCTGATTTTTTCACCTAGACTATTATCCACGGTATCAGGAAAATTGGATTTTTTTCACCCTGGACTTTACTCAGGCTTACAGTAAAATCGGATTTCGTTCACCCTGGACTATTACCCACAGTATTTGGAAAATCTGATTTTTCCCCCCTGGACTATTACCACGGTATCAGGAAAATCGGATTTTTTTCCCCTGGACTTTTATTCACAGTATCAGGAATATCCAAATTTTTTCACCCTTAACTTAACTCATGGTATCAGGAAAATCCGATTTTTTCACCCTGGACTTTACTCACGGTATCAGGAAAATGGGATTTTTTTCACCCTGGACTTTACTCACGGTATCAGGAAATTCGAATTTTTTCACCTAGACTATTACCCACGCTATCAGGAAAATCGGATTTTTTTTCACCCTGGACTTTACTCAGGCTTACAGTAAAATCCGATTTCTTTCACCCTGGACTTTACCCACGCTATCAGGAAAATCGGATTATTTTCACCCTGGACTTTACCCAGGCTATCAGGAAAATCTATTTTTTTTTCACCTGGACTTTCCTCACGGAATCAGGAAAATCCGATTTTTTCACCTAGACTTTTTTCACCCTGAACTTTACTCAAGCTTACAGTAAAATCGGATTTCTTTCACACTGGACTATTACCCACAGTATCAGAAAAATCCGAATTTTTTAACGCAAGACTTTATTCACAGTATCAGGAAGATCGGATTATTTTCTCCCTGGACTTAACTCATGGTATCAGGAAAATCCGATTATTTTCTCCCTGGACTTTACCCACGCTATAAGGAAAATCGAATTTTTTTCACCCTGGACTTTACTCAGGCTTACAGTAAAATCCGATTTCTTTCACCCTGGACTTTACCCACGCTATCAGGAAAATCGGATTATTTTCACCTGGACTTTACCCAGGCTATCAGGAAAATCAATTTTTTTTTCACCTGGACTTTCCTCACGGAATCAGGAAAATCTGGTTTTTTCACCTAGACTTTTTTGACCCTGGACTTTACTCAAGCTTACAGTAAAATCGGATTTCTTTCACACTGGACTATTACCCACAGTATCAGAAAAATCCGAATTTTTTAACCCAAGACTTTATTCACAGTATGAGGAAGATCGGATTATTTTCTCCCTGGACTTAACTCATGGTATCAGGAAAACCCGATTTTTTTCACCCTGGACTTTACTCACGGTATCAGGAAAATCGGATTATTTTCACCCTGGACTTTACCCACGCTATCAGGAAAATCGGATTTTTTCACCGGGACGATTACCCACAGTATTTGGAAAATCTGATTTTTTCAACTGGACTATTACCACGGTATCAGGAAAATCTGACTTTTTTCACCTGGACTATTTCCCACAGTATCAGGAAAATCTGTATTTTTTCCCCTGGACTATTACCCATGGTATCAGGAAAATGTATTTTTTTTCACCTGGACTTTACTCACGGTATCAGGAAAATCAGATTTTTTTCACCCTGGACTTTACTCAGGCTTACAGTAAAATCAGATTTCTTTCACCCTGGACTATTACCCACAGTATCAGGAAAATCAGATTTTTTTCACCCAAGACTTTATTCACGGTATCAGGAAAATATATTTTTTTGCACCTGGACTTTACTCACGGTATCAGGAAAATCTGATTTTTTCACCTAGACACTTCCCACGGAATCAGGAAAATCTGATTTTTTCACCTAGACTATTATCCACGGTATCAGGAAAATTGGATTTTTTTCACCCTGGACTTTACTCAGGCTTACAGTAAAATCGGATTTCGTTCACCCTGGACTATTACCCACAGTATTTGGAAAATCTGATTTTTTCCCCCCCTGGACTATTACCACGGTATCAGGAAAATCTATTTTTTTTCACCTGGGCTTTACTCACGGTATCTGGAAAATCTGATTTTTTCACGTAGACTATGACCCACGGTATCAGGAAAATCAGATTTTTTTGCCCTGGACTTTTATTCACGGTATCAGGAAAATCGGAATTTTTTCACCCTGGACTTAACTCATGGTATCAGGAAAATCGGATTTATTTCACCCTGGACTTTTCCCACGGTATTAGGAAAATCGGATTTTTTCCCCTGGACGTTTATTCACGGTATCATGAAAATCCAAATTTTTCACCCTGGACTTAACTCATGGTATCAGGAAAATCCGATTTTTTTCACCCTGGACTTAACTCACGGTATCAGGAAAATCGGATTATTTTCACCCTGGACTTTACCCACGCTATCAGGAAAATCTGATTTTTTCCCCTGGACTACTGCCCACCGTATCTTGAAAATCTGATTTTTTTCCCCTGGACTATTACCCACGGAATCAGGAAAATCTATTTTTTTTTCACCTGGACTTTACTCAGGGTATCAGGAAAATCTGATTTTTTCACCTGGACTTTTACCCACGGTATATGGAAAATCAGATTTTTTTCACCCAAGACTTTATTTATGGTATCAGGAAAATCCATTTTTTTCACCCTGGACTTTACTTACAGTATCAGGAAAATCTGATTTTTTTCATCCAAGACTTTATTCACGGTATCAGGAAAATCTAATTTCTTTCACCGTGGACTTTCCCCACGGTATCTGGAAAATCTGATTTTTTTCCCCTGGACTATTACCCATGGAATCAGGAAAATCTATTTTTTTTTCACCTTGACTTTACTCACTGTATCAGGAAAATCCGTTTTTTTCACCTAGACTATTACCCATGGTATCAGGAAAATCGGATTTTTTTCTCCTGGACTGCCCACAGTATCAGGAAAATCTGATTTTTTTCACCTAGACTATTACCCACGGTATCAGTAAAATCGGATTTCTTTCACCCTGGACTATTACCCACAGTATTTGGAAAATCTGTATTTTCCCCCCCTGGACTATTACCCACGGAATCAGGAAAATATATTTTTTTTCACCTGGACTTTACTCACCGTATCAGGAAAATCGGATTTTTTTCCCCTGGACATTTTCTCACGGTATCAGGAAAATCGGATTTTTTTCACCCTGGACATTACTCAGGCTTACAGTAAAATCAGATTTCTTTCACCCTGGACTATTACCCACAGTATCAGGAAAATCAGGTTTTTTTCACCCAAGACTTTATTCACGGTATCAGCAAAATCGGATTATTTTCTCCCTGGACGTTACCCACGCTATCAGGAAACCAGATTTTTTTCACCATGACTATTACCCACAGTATCTGGAAAATCTGATTTTTTTCCCCTGGACTATTTCCCACGGAATCAGGAAAATCTATTTTTTTTTCACCTGGACTTTACTCACGGTATCAGGAAAATCTTATTTTTTCCCCTGGACTTTTACCCACGGTATATGGAAAATCTGATTTTTTTCACCCAAGACCTTATTCATGGTATCATGGAAATCCAATTTTTTTCACCCTGGACTTTACTTACAGTATCAGGAAAATCGGATTTTTTTCATCCAAGACTTTATTCACGGTATCAGGAAAATCAGATTTCTTTCACCATGGACTTTACTCACAGTATCAGGAAAATCGGATAATTTTCACCCTGGACTTTACCCACGGTATCAGGAAAATCGGATTTTTTCCACCTGGACACAGTATCAGGAAAATCAGATTTTCTTTTATCCAAGACTTTATTCACGGTATCAGGAATATCCAATTTTTTCACCCTGGACTTAACTCATGGTATCAGGAAAATCCGATTTTTTTCACCCTCGACTTTACTCACAGTATCAGGAAAATCGGATTTTTTTTCACCCAAGAATTTATTCACAGTATCAGGAAAATCCGATTTTTTTCCACCCTGGACTTTACTCACGGTATCAGGAAAATCGGATTTTTTTCACCCTGGACTTTACTCAGGCTTACAGTAAAATTGGATTTCTTTCACCCTGGACTATTACCCACAGTATTTGGAAAATCTGATTTTTCCCCCCTGGACTATTACCACGGTATCAGGAAAATCGAATTTTTTTCACCCTGGACTTTACTCAGGCTTACAGTAAAATCAGATGTTTTTCCCCTGGACTATTACCCATGGAATCAGGAAAATCAGATTTTTTATACCCAAGACTTTATTCACGGTATCAGGAAAATATTTTTTTTTCACCTGGACTTTACTCACGGTATCAGGAAAATCTGATTTTTTCACCTAGACACTTCCCACGGAATCAGGAAAAAATGATTTTTTCACCTAGACTATTACCCACGGGATCAGGAAAATTGGATTTTTTTCACCCTGCTCTTTACTCAGGCTTACAGTAAAATCCGATTTCTTTTACCCTGGACTTTACCCACGCTATCAGGAAAATCGGATTATTTTCACCCTGGACTTTACCCAGGCTATCAGGAAAATCTATTTTTTTTTCACCTGGACTTTCCTCACGGAATCAGTAAAATCCGATTTTTTCACCTAGACTTTTTTCACCCTGGACTTTACTCAAGCTTACAGTAAAATCGGATTTCTTTCACACTGGACTATTACCCACAGTATGAGAAAAATCTGAATTTTTTTGACCGAAGACTTTATTCACAGTATCAGGAAGATAGGATTAATTTCACCCTGGACTTTACCCATGCTACCAGGAAAATCGGATTTTTTCACCTGGACGATTACCCACAGTATTTGGAAAATCTGATTTTTTCAACTGGACTATTACCACGGTATCAGGAAAATCTGACTTTTTTCACCTGGACTATTCCCCACAGTATCAGGAAAATCTGTATTTTTCCCCCTGGACTATTACCCATGGTATCAGGAAAATATATTTTTTTTTCACCTGGACTTTACTCACGGTATCAGGAAAATCAGATTTTTTCACCTAGACACTTCCCACGGAATCAGGAAAATCGGATTTTTTCACCTAGACTATTACCCACGGTATCAGGAAAATTGGATTTTTTTCACCCTGGACTTTACTCAGGCTTACAGTAAAATTGGATTTCTTTCACCCTGGACTATTACCCACAGTATTTGGAAAATCTGATTTTTCCCCCCTGGACTATTACCACGGTATCAGGAAAATCGAATTTTTTTCACCCTGGACTTTACTCAGGCTTACAGTAAAATCAGATTTTTTTCCCCTGGACTATTACCCATGGAATCAGGAAAATCAGATTTTTTATACCCAAGACTTTATTCACGGTATCAGGAAAATATTTTTTTTTTCACCTGGACTTTACTCACGGTATCAGGAAAATCTGATTTTTTCACCTAGACTATTACCCACGGTATCAGGAAAATTGGATTTTTTTCACCCTGGACTTTACTCAGGCTTACAGTAAAATTGGATTTCTTTCACGTAGACTATGACCCACGGTAACAGGAAAATCTGATTTTTCCCCCCTGGAGTATTACCACGGTATCAGGAAAATCTATTTTTTTTTCACCTGGTCTTTACTCACGGTATCTGCAAAATCTGCTTTTTTTCACGTAGACTATGACCCACGGTAACAGGAAAATCAGATTTTTTTGCCCTGGACTTTTATTCACGGTATCAGGAATATCCAAATTTTTTCACCCTGGACTTAACTCATGGTATCAGGAAAATCCGATTTTTTTCACCCTGGACTTTACTCACGGTATCAGGAAAATCGGAATTTTTTCACCCTGGACTTTACTCACGGTATCAGGAAAATCGGATTTTTTTCACCCTGGACTTTTCCCACGGTATTAGGAAAATCGGATTTTTTTCCCCTGGACGTATTCACGGTATCATGAAAATCCAAATTTTTTCACCCTGGACTTACCTCATGGTATCAGGAAAATCCGATTTTTTTCACCCTGGACTTAACTCACGGTATCAGGAAAATCGGATTATTTTCACCCTGGACTTCACCCACGCTATCAGGAAAATCTGATTTTTTTTCCCCTGGACTACTGCCCACGGTATCTTGAAAATCTGATTTTTTTCCCCTGGACTATTACCCACGGAATCAGGAAAACCTATTTTTTTTCACCTGGACTTTACTCAGGGCATCAGGAAAATCTGATTTTTTCACCTGGACTTTTACCCACGGTATATGGAAAATCTGATGTTTTTCACCCAAGAGTTTATTTATGGTATAAGGAAAATCCAACTTTTTCACCCTGGACTTTACTTACAGTATCAGGAAAATTGGATTTTTTTCATCCAAGACTTTATTCACGGTATCAGGAAAATCGGATTTCTTTCACCCTGGACTTTACTCGCAGTATCAGGAAAATCGGATAATTTTCACCCTGGACTTTACCCACGGTATCAGGAAAATCGGATTTTTTCCACCTGGACTACTACCCACAGTATCAGGAAAATCAGATTTTCTTTTACCCACGGTATATGGAAAATCAGATTTTTTTCACCCAAGACTTTATTTATGGTATCAGGAAAATCCATTTTTTTCACCCTGGACTTTACTTACAGTATCAGGAAAATCGGATTTTTTTTCATCCAAGACTTTATTCACGGTATCAGGAAAATCTAATTTCTTTCACCCTGGACTTTCCCCACGGTATCTGGAAAATCTGATTTTTTCCCCTGGACTATTACCCATGGAATCAGGAAAATCTATTTTTTTTTCACCTTGACTTTACTCACTGTATCAGGAAAATCCGGTTTTTTCACCTGGACTTTTTCTCACGGTATCAGGAAAATCGGATTTTTTTTCTCCTGGACTGCCCACAGTATCAGGAAAATCTGTACTTTTTACCCTGGACTATTACCCACGGAATCAGGAAAATATATTTTTTTTCACCTGGACTTTACTCACCGTATCAGGAAAATCGGATTTTTTTCACCTGGACTTTTTCTCACGGTATCAGGAAAATCGGATTTTTTTCACCCTGGACTATTACCCACAGTATCAGGAAAATCAGGTTTTTTTCACCCAAAACTTTATTCACGGTATCAGGAAAATCGGATTTTTTTCACCCTGGACATTACTCAGGCTTCCAGTAAAATCGGATTTCTTTCACCCTGGACTTTCACCCACGGTATATGGAAAATCTGATTTTTTTCACCCAAGACTTTATTCATGGTATCAGGGAAATCCAATTTTTTTCACCCTGGACTTTACTTACAGTATCAGGAAAATCGGATTTTTTTCATCCAAGACTTTATTCACGGTATCAGGAAAATCGGATTTCTTTCACCATGGACTTAACTCACAGTATCAGGAAAATCGGATAATTTTCACCCTGGACTTTACCCACGGTATCAGGAAAATCGGATTTTTTCCACCTGGACACAGTATGAGGAAAATCAGATTTTCTTTTATCCAAGACTTTATTCACGGTATCAGGAATATCCAATTTTTTCACCCTGGACTTAACTCATGGCATCAGGAAATTCCGATTTTTTTCACCCTCGACTTTACTCACAGTATCAGGAAAATCGGATTTTTTTTCACCCAAGAATTTATTCACAGTATCAGGAAAATCCGATTTTTTTCCACCCTGGACTTTACTCACGGTATCAGGAAAATCGGATTTTTTCCACCTGGACTACTACCCACAGTATCAGGAAAATCCGATTTTCTTTTACCCACGGTATATGGAAAATCAGATATTTTTCACCCAAGACTTTATTTATGGTATCAGGAAAATCCATTTTTTTCACCCTGGACTTTACTTACAGTATCAGGAAAATTGGATTTTTTTCATCCAAGACTTTATTCACGGTATCAGGAAAATCTAATTTCTTTCAGCCTGGACTTTCCCCACGGTATCTGGAAAATCTGATTTTTTCCCCTGGACTATTACCCATGGAATCAGGAAAATCTATTTTTTTTTCACCTTGACTTTACTCACTGTATCAGGAAAATCCGTTTTTTTCACCTAGACTATTACCCATGGTATCAGGAAAATCGGATTTTTTTCTCCTGGACTGCCCACAGTATCAGGAAAATCTGTACTTTTTACCCTGGACTATTACCCACGGAATCAGGAAAATATATTTTTTTTCACCTGGACTTTACTCACCGTATCAGGAAAATCGGATTTTTTTCCCCTGGACTTTTTCTCACGGTATCAGGAAAATCGGATTTTTTTCACCCTGGACATTACTCAGGCTTACAGTAAAATCGGATTTCTTTCACCATGACTATTACCCACGGTATCTGGAAAATCTGATTTTTTTCACCCAAGACTTTATTCACGGTATCAGCAAAATCGGATTATTTTCTCCCTGGACGTTACCCACGCTATCAGGAAAATCGGATTTTTTTTCCCTGGACTACTGCCCACGGTATCTGGAAAATCAGATTTTTTTCCCCTGGACTATTACCCACGGAATCAGGAAAATCTATTTTTTTTCACCTGGACTTTACTCACGGTATCAGGAAAATCTGATTTTTTCCCCTGGACCTTTACCCACGGTATATGGAAAATCTGATTTTTTTCACCCAAGACTTTATTCATGGTATCAGGGAAATCCAATTTTTTTCACCCTGGACTTTACTTACAGTATCAGGAAAATCGGATTTTTTTCATCCAAGACTTTATTCACGGTATCAGGAAAATCGGATTTCTTTCACCATGGACTTTACTCACAGTATCAGGAAAATCGGATAATTTTCACCCTGGACTTTACCCACGGTATCAGGAAAATCGGATTTTTTCCACCTGGACACAGTATCAGGAAAATCAGATTTTCTTTTATCCAAGACTTTATTCACGGTATCAGGAATATCCAATTTTTTCACCCTGGACTTAACTCATGGTATCAGGAAAATCCGAATTTTTTCACCCTCGACTTTACTCACAGTATCAGGAAAATCGGATTTTTTTTCACCCAAGAATTTATTCACAGTATCAGGAAAATCTGATTTTTTTCCACCCTGGACTTTACTCACGGTATCAGGAAAATCAGATAATTTTCACCCTGGACTTTATTCACGGTATCAGGAAAATCTGATTTTTTCACCTAGACACTTCCCACGGAATAAGGAAAATCTGATTTTTTCCCCCTGGAGTATTACCACGGTATCAGGAAAATCTATTTTTTTTTCACCTGGTCTTTACTCACGGTATCTGCAAAATCTGCTTTTTTTCACGTAGACTATGACCCACGGTATCAGGAAAATCAGATTTTTTTGCCCTGGACTTTTATTCACGGTATCAGGAATATCCAAATTTTTTCACCCTGGACTTAACTCATGGAATCAGGAAAATCCGATTTTTTTCACCCTGGACTTTACTCACGGTATCAGGAAAATCGGAATTTTTTCACCCTGGACTTTACTCACGGTATCAGGAAAATCGGATTTTTTTCACCCTGGACTTTTCCCACGGTATTAGGAAAATCAGATTTTTTTCCCCTGGACGTTTATTCACGGTATCGTGAAAATCCAAATTTTTTCACCCTGGACTTAACTCATGGTATCAGGAAAATCCGTTTTTTTTTTTCACCCTGGACTTAACTCACGGTATCAGGAAAATCGGATTATTTTCACCCTGGACTTCTACACACAGTATCAGGAAAATCAGATTTTCTTTTACCCAAGACTTTATTCACGGTATCAGGAATATCCAATTTTTTTCACCTGGACTTAACTCATGGTATCAGGAAAATCCGATTTTTTTCACCCTGGACTTTACTCAGGCTTACAGTAAAATCAGATTTTTTTCCCCTGGACTATTACCCATGGAATCAGGAAAATCTACTTTTTTTCATATGGATTTTATTCATGTTATCAGGAAAATCGGATTATTTTCTCCCTGGACTTTACCCACGCTATCAGGAAAATCGGATTTTTTTCACCCTGGACTTTACTCAGGCTTATAGTAAAATCCGATTTCTTTCACCCTGGACTTTACCCACGCTATCAGGAAAATCGGATTATTTTCACCTTGGACTTTACCCACGCTATCAGGAAAATCTATTTTTTTTTCACCTGGACTTTACTCACGGTATCAGGAAAATCGGATTTTTTCACCTAGACACTTCCCACGGAATCAGGAAAATCTGATTTTTTCACCCTGGACTTAACTCACGGTATCAGGAAAATCGGATTATTTTCACCCTGGACTTTACCCACGCTATCAGGAAAATCGGATTTTTTTCCCCTGGACTACTGCCCACGGTATCTGGAAAATCAGAATTTTTTTCACCCTGGACTATTACCCACGGAATCAGGAAAGTCTATTTTTTTTCACCTGGACTTTACTCAGGGTATCAGGAAAATCTGATTTTTTCACCTGGACTTTTACCCACGGTATATGGAAAATCTGATTTTTTTCACCCAAGAGTTTATTTATGGTATAAGGAAAATCCAATTTTTTCACCCTGGACTTTACTTACAGTATCAGGAAAATTGGATTTTTTTCATCCAAGACTTTATTCACGGTATCAGGAAAATCGGATTTCTTTCACCCTGGACTTTACTCGCAGTATCTGGAAAATCGGATAATTTTCACCCTGGACTTTACCCACGGTATCAGGAAAATCGGATTTTTTCCACCTGCACTACTACCCACAGTATCAGGAAAATCAGATTTTCTTTTACCCACGGTATATGGAAAATCAGATTTTTTTCACCCAAGACTTTATTTATGGTATCAGGAAAATCCATTTTTTTCACCCTGGACTTTACTTACAGTATCAGGAAAATCGGATTTTTTTCATCCAAGACTTTATTCACGGTATCAGGAAAATCTAATTTCTTTCAGCCTGGACTTTCCCCACGGTATCTGGAAAATCTGATTTTTTCCCCTGGACTATTACCCATGGAATCAGGAAAATCTATTTTTTTTTCACCTTGACTTTACTCACTGTATCAGGAAAATCCGTTTTTTTCACCTAGACTATTACCCATGGTATCAGGAAAATCGGATTTTTTTCTCCTGGACTGCCCACAGTATCAGGAAAATCTGTACTTTTTACCCTGGACTATTACCCACGGAATCAGGAAAATATATTTTTTTTCACCTGGACTTTACTCACCGTATCAGGAAAATCGGATTTTTTTCCCCTGGACTTTTTCTCACGGTATCAGGAAAATCGGATTTTTTTCACCCTGGACATTACTCAGGCTTACAGTAAAATCGGATTTCTTTCACCATGACTATTACCCACGGTATCTGGAAAATCTGATTTTTTTCACCCAAGACTTTATTCACGGTATCAGCAAAATCGGATTATTTTCTCCCTGGACGTTACCCACGCTATCAGGAAAATCGGATTTTTTTTCCCTGGACTACTGCCCACGGTATCTGGAAAATCAGATTTTTTTCCCCTGGACTATTACCCACGGAATCAGGAAAATCTATTTTTTTTCACCTGGACTTTACTCACGGTATCAGGAAAATCTGACTTTTCCCCCTGGACCTTTACCCACGGTATATGGAAAATCTGATTTTTTTCACCCAAGACTTTATTCATGGTATCAGGGAAATCCAATTTTTTTCACCCTGGACTTTACTTACAGTATCAGGAAAATCGGATTTTTTTCATCCAAGACTTTATTCACGGTATCAGGAAAATCGGATTTCTTTCACCATGGACTTTACTCACAGTATCAGGAAAATCGGATAATTTTCACCCTGGACTTTACCCACGGTATCAGGAAAATCGGATTTTTTCCACCTGGACACAGTATCAGGAAAATCAGATTTTCTTTTATCCAAGACTTTATTCACGGTATCAGGAATATCCAATTTTTTCACCCTGGACTTAACTCATGGTATCAGGAAAATCCGAATTTTTTCACCCTCGACTTTACTCACAGTATCAGGAAAATCGGATTTTTTTTCACCCAAGACTTTATTCATGGTATCAGGGAAATCCAATTTTTTTCACCCTGGACTTTACTTACAGTATCAGGAAAATCGGATTTTTTTCATCCAAGACTTTATTCACGGTATCAGGAAAATCGGATTTCTTTCACCATGGACTTAACTCACAGTATCAGGAAAATCGGATAATTTTCACCCTGGACTTTACCCACGGTATCAGGAAAATCGGATTTTTTCCACCTGGACACAGTATGAGGAAAATCAGATTTTCTTTTATCCAAGACTTTATTCACGGTATCAGGAATATCCAATTTTTTCACCCTGGACTTAACTCATGGCATCAGGAAATTCCGATTTTTTTCACCCTCGACTTTACTCACAGTATCAGGAAAATCGGATTTTTTTTCACCCAAGAATTTATTCACAGTATCAGGAAAATCCGATTTTTTTCCACCCTGGACTTTACTCACGGTATCAGGAAAATCGGATTTTTTCCACCTGGACTACTACCCACAGTATCAGGAAAATCCGATTTTCTTTTACCCACGGTATATGGAAAATCAGATATTTTTCACCCAAGACTTTATTTATGGTATCAGGAAAATCCATTTTTTTCACCCTGGACTTTACTTACAGTATCAGGAAAATTGGATTTTTTTCATCCAAGACTTTATTCACGGTATCAGGAAAATCTAATTTCTTTCAGCCTGGACTTTCCCCACGGTATCTGGAAAATCTGATTTTTTCCCCTGGACTATTACCCATGGAATCAGGAAAATCTATTTTTTTTTCACCTTGACTTTACTCACTGTATCAGGAAAATCCGTTTTTTTCACCTAGACTATTACCCATGGTATCAGGAAAATCGGATTTTTTTCTCCTGGACTGCCCACAGTATCAGGAAAATCTGTACTTTTTACCCTGGACTATTACCCACGGAATCAGGAAAATATATTTTTTTTCACCTGGACTTTACTCACCGTATCAGGAAAATCGGATTTTTTTCCCCTGGACTTTTTCTCACGGTATCAGGAAAATCGGATTTTTTTCACCCTGGACATTACTCAGGCTTACAGTAAAATCGGATTTCTTTCACCATGACTATTACCCACGGTATCTGGAAAATCTGATTTTTTTCACCCAAGACTTTATTCACGGTATCAGCAAAATCGGATTATTTTCTCCCTGGACGTTACCCACGCTATCAGGAAAATCGGATTTTTTTTCCCTGGACTACTGCCCACGGTATCTGGAAAATCAGATTTTTTTCCCCTGGACTATTACCCACGGAATCAGGAAAATCTATTTTTTTTCACCTGGACTTTACTCACGGTATCAGGAAAATCTGATTTTTTCCCCTGGACCTTTACCCACGGTATATGGAAAATCTGATTTTTTTCACCCAAGACTTTATTCATGGTATCAGGGAAATCCAATTTTTTTCACCCTGGACTTTACTTACAGTATCAGGAAAATCGGATTTTTTTCATCCAAGACTTTATTCACGGTATCAGGAAAATCGGATTTCTTTCACCATGGACTTTACTCACAGTATCAGGAAAATCGGATAATTTTCACCCTGGACTTTACCCACGGTATCAGGAAAATCGGATTTTTTCCACCTGGACACAGTATCAGGAAAATCAGATTTTCTTTTATCCAAGACTTTATTCACGGTATCAGGAATATCCAATTTTTTCACCCTGGACTTAACTCATGGTATCAGGAAAATCCGAATTTTTTCACCCTCGACTTTACTCACAGTATCAGGAAAATCGGATTTTTTTTCACCCAAGACTTTATTCATGGTATCAGGGAAATCCAATTTTTTTCACCCTGGACTTTACTTACAGTATCAGGAAAATCGGATTTTTTTCATCCAAGACTTTATTCACGGTATCAGGAAAATCGGATTTCTTTCACCATGGACTTAACTCACAGTATCAGGAAAATCGGATAATTTTCACCCTGGACTTTACCCACGGTATCAGGAAAATCGGATTTTTTCCACCTGGACACAGTATGAGGAAAATCAGATTTTCTTTTATCCAAGACTTTATTCACGGTATCAGGAATATCCAATTTTTTCACCCTGGACTTAACTCATGGCATCAGGAAATTCCGATTTTTTTCACCCTCGACTTTACTCACAGTATCAGGAAAATCGGATTTTTTTTCACCCAAGAATTTATTCACAGTATCAGGAAAATCCGATTTTTTTCCACCCTGGACTTTACTCACGGTATCAGGAAAATCGGATTTTTTCCACCTGGACTACTACCCACAGTATCAGGAAAATCCGATTTTCTTTTACCCACGGTATATGGAAAATCAGATATTTTTCACCCAAGACTTTATTTATGGTATCAGGAAAATCCATTTTTTTCACCCTGGACTTTACTTACAGTATCAGGAAAATTGGATTTTTTTCATCCAAGACTTTATTCACGGTATCAGGAAAATCTAATTTCTTTCAGCCTGGACTTTCCCCACGGTATCTGGAAAATCTGATTTTTTCCCCTGGACTATTACCCATGGAATCAGGAAAATCTATTTTTTTTTCACCTTGACTTTACTCACTGTATCAGGAAAATCCGTTTTTTTCACCTAGACTATTACCCATGGTATCAGGAAAATCGGATTTTTTTCTCCTGGACTGCCCACAGTATCAGGAAAATCTGTACTTTTTACCCTGGACTATTACCCACGGAATCAGGAAAATATATTTTTTTTCACCTGGACTTTACTCACCGTATCAGGAAAATCGGATTTTTTTCCCCTGGACTTTTTCTCACGGTATCAGGAAAATCGGATTTTTTTCACCCTGGACATTACTCAGGCTTACAGTAAAATCGGATTTCTTTCACCATGACTATTACCCACGGTATCTGGAAAATCTGATTTTTTTCACCCAAGACTTTATTCACGGTATCAGCAAAATCGGATTATTTTCTCCCTGGACGTTACCCACGCTATCAGGAAAATCGGATTTTTTTTCCCTGGACTACTGCCCACGGTATCTGGAAAATCAGATTTTTTTCCCCTGGACTATTACCCACGGAATCAGGAAAATCTATTTTTTTTCACCTGGACTTTACTCACGGTATCAGGAAAATCTGATTTTTTCCCCTGGACCTTTACCCACGGTATATGGAAAATCTGATTTTTTTCACCCAAGACTTTATTCATGGTATCAGGGAAATCCAATTTTTTTCACCCTGGACTTTACTTACAGTATCAGGAAAATCGGATTTTTTTCATCCAAGACTTTATTCACGGTATCAGGAAAATCGGATTTCTTTCACCATGGACTTTACTCACAGTATCAGGAAAATCGGATAATTTTCACCCTGGACTTTACCCACGGTATCAGGAAAATCGGATTTTTTCCACCTGGACACAGTATCAGGAAAATCAGATTTTCTTTTATCCAAGACTTTATTCACGGTATCAGGAATATCCAATTTTTTCACCCTGGACTTAACTCATGGTATCAGGAAAATCCGAATTTTTTCACCCTCGACTTTACTCACAGTATCAGGAAAATCGGATTTTTTTTCACCCAAGAATTTATTCACAGTATCAGGAAAATCTGATTTTTTTCCACCCTGGACTTTACTCACGGTATCAGGAAAATCAGATAATTTTCACCCTGGACTTTATTCACGGTATCAGGAAAATCTGATTTTTTCACCTAGACACTTCCCACGGAATAAGGAAAATCTGATTTTTTCCCCCTGGAGTATTACCACGGTATCAGGAAAATCTATTTTTTTTTCACCTGGTCTTTACTCACGGTATCTGCAAAATCTGCTTTTTTTCACGTAGACTATGACCCACGGTATCAGGAAAATCAGATTTTTTTGCCCTGGACTTTTATTCACGGTATCAGGAATATCCAAATTTTTTCACCCTGGACTTAACTCATGGAATCAGGAAAATCCGATTTTTTTCACCCTGGACTTTACTCACGGTATCAGGAAAATCGGAATTTTTTCACCCTGGACTTTACTCACGGTATCAGGAAAATCGGATTTTTTTCACCCTGGACTTTTCCCACGGTATTAGGAAAATCAGATTTTTTTCCCCTGGACGTTTATTCACGGTATCGTGAAAATCCAAATTTTTTCACCCTGGACTTAACTCATGGTATCAGGAAAATCTGTTTTTTTTTTCACCCTGGACTTAACTCACGGTATCAGGAAAATCGGATTATTTTCACCCTGGACTTCTACACACAGTATCAGGAAAATCAGATTTTCTTTTACCCAAGACTTTATTCACGGTATCAGGAATATCCAATTTTTTTCACCTGGACTTAACTCATGGTATCAGGAAAATCCGATTTTTTTCACCCTGGACTTTACTCAGGCTTACAGTAAAATCAGATTTTTTTCCCCTGGACTATTACCCATGGAATCAGGAAAATCTACTTTTTTTCATATGGATTTTATTCATGTTATCAGGAAAATCGGATTATTTTCTCCCTGGACTTTACCCACGCTATCAGGAAAATCGGATTTTTTTCAC
The DNA here is from genome assembly GCA_035047305.1 of Bradypodion pumilum. Classification (NCBI taxonomy): domain Eukaryota; kingdom Metazoa; phylum Chordata; class Lepidosauria; order Squamata; family Chamaeleonidae; genus Bradypodion; species Bradypodion pumilum. Next base: position 249,237,813 of record JAWDJD010000002.1, read on the forward strand.
CCTGGACTTTACTCAGGCTTATAGTAAAATCCGATTTCTTTCACCCTGGACTTTACCCACGCTATCAGGAAAATCGGATTATTTTCACCTTGGACTTTACCCACGCTATCAGGAAAATCTATTTTTTTTTCACCTGGACTTTACTCACGGTATCAGGAAAATCGGATTTTTTCACCTAGACACTTCCCACGGAATCAGGAAAATCTGATTTTTTCACCCTGGACTTAACTCACGGTATCAGGAAAATCGGATTATTTTCACCCTGGACTTTACCCACGCTATCAGGAAAATCGGATTTTTTTCCCCTGGACTACTGCCCACGGTATCTGGAAAATCAGAATTTTTTTCACCCTGGACTATTACCCACGGAATCAGGAAAGTCTATTTTTTTTCACCTGGACTTTACTCAGGGTATCAGGAAAATCTGATTTTTTCACCTGGACTTTTACCCACGGTATATGGAAAATCTGATTTTTTTCACCCAAGAGTTTATTTATGGTATAAGGAAAATCCAATTTTTTCACCCTGGACTTTACTTACAGTATCAGGAAAATTGGATTTTTTTCATCCAAGACTTTATTCACGGTATCAGGAAAATCGGATTTCTTTCACCCTGGACTTTACTCGCAGTATCTGGAAAATCGGATAATTTTCACCCTGGACTTTACCCACGGTATCAGGAAAATCGGATTTTTTCCACCTGCACTACTACCCACAGTATCAGGAAAATCAGATTTTCTTTTACCCACGGTATATGGAAAATCAGATTTTTTTCACCCAAGACTTTATTTATGGTATCAGGAAAATCCATTTTTTTCACCCTGGACTTTACTTACAGTATCAGGAAAATCGGATTTTTTTCATCCAAGACTTTATTCACGGTATCAGGAAAATCTAATTTCTTTCAGCCTGGACTTTCCCCACGGTATCTGGAAAATCTGATTTTTTCCCCTGGACTATTACCCATGGAATCAGGAAAATCTATTTTTTTTTCACCTTGACTTTACTCACTGTATCAGGAAAATCCGTTTTTTTCACCTAGACTATTACCCATGGTATCAGGAAAATCGGATTTTTTTCTCCTGGACTGCCCACAGTATCAGGAAAATCTGTACTTTTTACCCTGGACTATTACCCACGGAATCAGGAAAATATATTTTTTTTCACCTGGACTTTACTCACCGTATCAGGAAAATCGGATTTTTTTCCCCTGGACTTTTTCTCACGGTATCAGGAAAATCGGATTTTTTTCACCCTGGACATTACTCAGGCTTACAGTAAAATCGGATTTCTTTCACCATGACTATTACCCACGGTATCTGGAAAATCTGATTTTTTTCACCCAAGACTTTATTCACGGTATCAGCAAAATCGGATTATTTTCTCCCTGGACGTTACCCACGCTATCAGGAAAATCGGATTTTTTTTCCCTGGACTACTGCCCACGGTATCTGGAAAATCAGATTTTTTTCCCCTGGACTATTACCCACGGAATCAGGAAAATCTATTTTTTTTCACCTGGACTTTACTCACGGTATCAGGAAAATCTGACTTTTCCCCCTGGACCTTTACCCACGGTATATGGAAAATCTGATTTTTTTCACCCAAGACTTTATTCATGGTATCAGGGAAATCCAATTTTTTTCACCCTGGACTTTACTTACAGTATCAGGAAAATCGGATTTTTTTCATCCAAGACTTTATTCACGGTATCAGGAAAATCGGATTTCTTTCACCATGGACTTTACTCACAGTATCAGGAAAATCGGATAATTTTCACCCTGGACTTTACCCACGGTATCAGGAAAATCGGATTTTTTCCACCTGGACACAGTATCAGGAAAATCAGATTTTCTTTTATCCAAGACTTTATTCACGGTATCAGGAATATCCAATTTTTTCACCCTGGACTTAACTCATGGTATCAGGAAAATCCGAATTTTTTCACCCTCGACTTTACTCACAGTATCAGGAAAATCGGATTTTTTTTCACCCAAGAATTTATTCACAGTATCAGGAAAATCTGATTTTTTTCCACCCTGGACTTTACTCACGGTATCAGGAAAATCGGATAATTTTCACCCTGGACTTTATTCACGGTATCAGGAAAATCTGATTTTTTCACCTAGACACTTCCCACGGAATAAGGAAAATCTGATTTTTTCCCCCTGGAGTATTACCACGGTATCAGGAAAATCTATTTTTTTTCACCTGGTCTTTACTCACGGTATCTGCAAAATCTGCTTTTTTTCACGTAGACTATGACCCACGGTATCAGGAAAATCAGATTTTTTTGCCCTGGACTTTTATTCACGGTATCAGGAATATCCAAATTTTTTCACCCTGGACTTAACTCATGGAATCAGGAAAATCCGATTTTTTTCACCCTGGACTTTACTCACGGTATCAGGAAAATCGGAATTTTTTCACCCTGGACTTTACTCACGGTATCAGGAAAATCGGATTTTTTTCACCCTGGACTTTTCCCACGGTATTAGGAAAATCAGATTTTTTTCCCCTGGACATTTATTCACGGTATCGTGAAAATCCAAATTTTTTCACCCTGGACTTAACTCATGGTATCAGGAAAATCCGTTTTTTTTTTCACCCTGGACTTAACTCACGGTATCAGGAAAATCGGATTATTTTCACCCTGGACTTCTACACACAGTATCAGGAAAATCAGATTTTCTTTTACCCAAGACTTTATTCACGGTATCAGGAATATCCAATTTTTTTCACCCTGGACTTAACTCATGGTATCAGGAAAATCCGATTTTTTTCACCCTGGACTTTACTCAGGCTTACAGTAAAATCAGATTTTTTTCCCCTGGACTATTACCCATGGAATCAGGAAAATCTACTTTTTTTCATATGGATTTTATTCATGTTATCAGGAAAATCGGATTATTTTCTCCCTGGACTTTACCCACGCTATCAGGAAAATCGGATTTTTTTCACCCTGGACTTTACTCAGGCTTATAGTAAAATCCGATTTCTTTCACCCTGGACTTTACCCACGCTATCAGGAAAATCGGATTATTTTCACCTTGGACTTTACCCATGCTATCAGGAAAATCTATTTTTTTTTTCACCTGGACTTTACTCACGGTATCAGGAAAATCGGATTTTTTCACCTAGACACTTCCCACGGAATCAGGAAAATCTGATTTTTTCACCCTGGACTTAACTCACGGTATCAGGAAAATCGGATTATTTTCACCCTGGACTTTACCCACGCTATCAGGAAAATCGGATTTTTTTCCCCTGGACTACTGCCCATGGTATCTGGAAAATCAGAATTTTTTTCACCCTGGACTATTACCCACGGAATCAGGAAAGTCTATTTTTTTTCACCTGGACTTTACTCACGGTATCAGGAAAATCTGATTTTTTCCCCTGGACTTTTACCCACGGTATATGGAAAATCTGATTTTTTTCACCCAAGACTTTATTCATGGTATCAGGGAAATCCAATTTTTTTTCACCCTGGACTTTACTTACAGTATCAGGAAAATCGGATTTTTTTCATCCAAGACTTTATTCATGGTATCAGGAAAATCGGATTTCTTTCACCATGGACTTTACTCACAGTATCAGGAAAATCGGATAATTTTCACCCTGGACTTTACCCACGGTATCAGGAAAATCGGATTTTTTCCACCTGGACACAGTATCAGGAAAATCAGATTTTCTTTTATCCAAGACTTTATTCACGGTATCAGGAATATCCAATTTTTTCACCCTGGACTTAACTCATGGTATCAGGAAAATCCGATTTTTTTCACCCTCGACTTTACTCACAGTATCAGGAAAATCGGATTTTTTTTCACCCAAGAATTTATTCACAGTATCAGGAAAATCCGATTTTTTTCCACCCTGGACTTTACTCACGGTATCAAGAAAGTCGGATAATTTTCACCCTGGACTTTACCCACGGTATCTGGAAAATCACATTTTTTCCACCTGGACTTCTACACACAGTATCAGGAAAATCAGATTTTCTTTTACCCAAGACTTTATTCACGGTATCAGGAATATCCAATTTTTTTCACCCTGGACTTAACTCATGGTATCAGGAAAATCCGATTTTTTTCACCCTGGACTTTACTCAGGCTTACAGTAAAATCAGATTTTTTTTCCCCTGGACTATTACCCATGGAATCAGGAAAATCTATTTTTTTCACATGGACTTTATTCATGTTATCAGGAAAATCGGATTATTTTCTCCCTGGACTTTACCCACGCTATCAGGAAAATCGGATTTTTTTCCCCTGGACTATTACCCACGGAATCAGGAAAATCTTTTTTTTTCACCTGGACTTTACTCAGGGTATCAGGAAAATCTGATTTTTTCACCTGGACTTTTACCCACGGTATATGGAAAATCTGATTTTTTTCACCCAAGAGTTTATTTATGGTATCAGGAAAATCCATTTTTTTCACCCTGGACTTTACTTACAGTATCAGGAAAATCGGATTTTTTTCATCCAAGACTTTATTCACGGTATCAGGAAAATCTAATTTCTTTCAGCCTGGACTTTCCCCACGGTATCTGGAAAATCTGATTTTTTCCCCTGGACTATTACCCATGGAATCAGGAAAATCTATTTTTTTTTTCACCTTGACTTTACTCACTGTATCAGGAAAATCCGTTTTTTTTCACCTAGACTATTACCCATGGTATCAGGAAAATCGGATTTTTTTCTCCTGGACTGCCCACAGTATCAGGAAAATCTGTACTTTTTACCCTGGACTATTACCCACGGAATCAGGAAAATATATTTTTTTTCACCTGGACTTTACTCACCGTATCAGGAAAATCGGATTTTTTTCCCCTGGACTTTTTCTCACGGTATCAGGAAAATCGGATTTTTTTCACCCTGGACATTACTCAGGCTTACAGTAAAATCGGATTTCTTTCACCATGACTATTACCCACGGTATCTGGAAAATCTGATTTTTTTCACCCAAGACTTTATTCACGGTATCAGCAAAATCGGATTATTTTCTCCCTGGACGTTACCCACGCTATCAGGAAAATCGGATTTTTTTTCCCTGGACTACTGCCCACGGTATCTGGAAAATCAGATTTTTTTCCCCTGGACTATTACCCACGGAATCAGGAAAATCTATTTTTTTTCACCTGGACTTTACTCACGGTATCAGGAAAATCTGATTTTTCCCCCTGGACCTTTACCCACGGTATATGGAAAATCTGATTTTTTTCACCCAAGACTTTATTCATGGTATCAGGGAAATCCAATTTTTTTCACCCTGGACTTTACTTACAGTATCAGGAAAATCGGATTTTTTTCATCCAAGACTTTATTCACGGTATCAGGAAAATCGGATTTCTTTCACCATGGACTTTACTCACAGTATCAGGAAAATCGGATAATTTTCACCCTGGACTTTACCCACGGTATCAGGAAAATCGGATTTTTTCCACCTGGACACAGTATCAGGAAAATCAGATTTTCTTTTATCCAAGACTTTATTCACGGTATCAGGAATATCCAATTTTTTAACCCTGGACTTAACTCATGGTATCAGGAAAATCCGAATTTTTTCACCCTCGACTTTACTCACAGTATCAGGAAAATCGGATTTTTTTTCACCCAAGAATTTATTCACAGTATCAGGAAAATCTGATTTTTTTCCACCCTGGACTTTACTCACGGTATCAGGAAAATCGGATAATTTTCACCCTGGACTTTATTCACGGTATCAGGAAAATCTGATTTTTTCACCTAGACACTTCCCACGGAATAAGGAAAATCTGATTTTTTCCCCCTGGAGTATTACCACGGTATCAGGAAAATCTATTTTTTTTTCACCTGGTCTTTACTCACGGTATCTGCAAAATCTGCTTTTTTTCACGTAGACTATGACCCACGGTATCAGGAAAATCAGATTTTTTTGCCCTGGACTTTTATTCACGGTATCAGGAATATCCAAATTTTTTCACCCTGGACTTTACTTACAGTATCAGGAAAATTGGATTTTTTTCATCCAAGACTTTATTCACGGTATCAGGAAAATCGGATTTCTTTCACCCTGGACTTTACTCGCAGTATCTGGAAAATCGGATAATTTTCACCCTGGACTTTACCCACGGTATCAGGAAAATCGGATTTTTTCCACCTGCACTACTACCCACAGTATCAGGAAAATCAGATTTTCTTTTACCCACGGTATATGGAAAATCAGATTTTTTTCACCCAAGACTTTATTTATGGTATCAGGAAAATCCATTTTTTTCACCCTGGACTTTACTTACAGTATCAGGAAAATCGGATTTTTTTCATCCAAGACTTTATTCACGGTATCAGGAAAATCTGATTTTTTTCACCCAAGAGTTTATTTATGGTATAAGGAAAATCCAATTTTTTCACCCTGGACTTTACTTACAGTATCAGGAAAATTGGATTTTTTTCATCCAAGACTTTATTCACGGTATCAGGAAAATCTAATTTCTTTCACCCTGGACTTTCCCCACGGTATCTGGAAAATCTGATTTTTTCCCCTGGACTATTACCCATGGAATCAGGAAAATCTATTTTATTTTTCACCTTGACTTTACTCACTGTATCAGGAAAATCCGTTTTTTTTAACCTAGACTATTACCCATGGTATCAGGAAAATCGGATTTTTTTCTCCTGGACTGCCCACAGTATCAGGAAAATCTGTCCTTTTCCCCCTGGACTATTACCCACGGAATCAGGAAAATCTATTTTTTTTTCACCTGGACTTTACTCACCGTATCAGGAAAATCGGATTTTTTTCCCCTGGACTTTATCTCACGGTATCAGGAAAATCGGATTTTTTTCACCCTGGACATTACTCAGGCTTACAGTAAAATCAGATTTCTTTCACCCTGGACTATTACCCACAGTATCAGGAAAATCAGGTTTTTTTCACCCAAGACTTTATTCACGGTATCAGTAAAATCGGATTATTTTCTCCCTGGACGTTACCCACGCTATCAGGAAACCAGATTTTTTTCACCAAGACTATTACCCACGGTATCTGGAAAATCTGATTTTTTTCCCCTGGACTATTTCCCACGGTATCAGGAAAATCTATTTTTCTTTCACCTGGACTTTACCCACGCTATCAGGAAAATCGGATTTTTTTCCCCTGGACTACTGCCCACGGTATCTGGAAAATCAGATTTTTTTTCCCCTGGACTATTACCCACGGAATCAGGAAAATCTATTTTTTTTCACCTGGACTTTACTCACGGTATCAGGAAAATCTGATTTTTTCCCCTGGACTTTTACCCACGGTATATGGAAAATCTGATTTTTTTCACCCAAGACTTTATTCATGGTATCAGGGAAATCCAATTTTTTCACCCTGGACTTTACTTACAGTATCAGGAAAATCGGATTTTTTTCATCCAAGACTTTATTCACGGTATCAGGAAAATCGGATTTCTTTCACCATGGACTTTACTCACAGTATCAGGAAAATCGGATAATTTTCACCCTGGACTTTACCCATGGTATCAGGAAAATCGGATTTTTTCCACCTGGACACAGTATCAGGAAAATCAGATTTTCTTTTATCCAAGACTTTATTCACGGTATCAGGAATATCCAATTTTTTCACCCTGGACTTAACTCATGGTATCAGGAAAATCCGATTTTTTTCACCCTCGACTTTACTCACAGTATCAGGAAAATCGGATTTTTTTTCACCCAAGAATTTATTCACAGTATCAGGAAAATCCGATTTTTTTCCACCCTGGACTTTACTCACGGTATCAAGAAAATCGGATAATTTTCACCCTGGACTTTACCCACGGTATCTGGAAAATCACATTTTTTCCACCTGGACTTCTACACACAGTATCAGGAAAATCAGATTTTCTTTTACCCAAGACTTTATTCACGGTATCAGGAATATCCATTTTTTTTCACCCTGGACTTAACTCATGGTATCAGGAAAATCCGATTTTTTTCACCCTGGACTTTACTCAGGCTTACAGTAAAATCAGATTTTTTTCCCCTGGACTATTACCCATGGAATCAGGAAAATCTATTTTTTTTCACATGGACTTTATTCATGTTATCAGGAAAATCGGATTATTTTCTCCCTGGACTTTACCCACGCTATCAGGAAAATCGGATTTTTTTCCCCTGGACTATTACCCACGGAATCAGGAAAAAATTTTTTTTTCACCTGGACTTTACTCAGGGTATCAGGAAAATCTGATTTTTTCACCTGGACTTTTACCCACGGTATATGGAAAATCTGATTTTTTTCACCCAAGAGTTTATTTATGGTATAAGGAAAATCCCATTTTTTCACCCTGGACTTTACTTACAGTATCAGGAAAATTGGATTTTTTTCATCCAAGACTTTATTCACGGTATCAGGAAAATCGGATTTCTTTCACCCTGGACTTTACTCGCAGTATCTGGAAAATCGGATAATTTTCACCCTGGACTTTACCCACGGTTTCAGGAAAATCGGATTTTTTCCACCTGCACTACTACCCACAGTATCAGGAAAATCAGATTTTCTTTTACCCACGGTATATGGAAAATCAGATTTTTTTCACCCAAGACTTTATTTATGGTATCAGGAAAATCCATTTTTTTCACCCTGGACTTTACTTACAGTATCAGGAAAATCGGATTTTTTTTATCCAAGACTTTATTCACGGTATCAGGAAAATCTAATTTCTTTCACCCTGGACTTTCCCCACGGTATCTGGAAAATCTGATTTTTTCCCCTGGACTATTACCCATGGAATCAGGAAAATCTATTTTTTTTTTCACCTTGACTTTACTCACTGTATCAGGAAAATCCGTTTTTTTCACCTAGACTATTACCCATGGTATCAGGAAAATCGGATTTTTTTCTCCTGGACTGCCCACAGTATCAGGAAAATCTGTACTTTTTCCCCTGGACTATTACCCACGGAATCAGGAAAATCTATTTTTTTCACCTGGACTTTACTCACCGTATCAGGAAAATCGGATTTTTTTCCCCTGGACTTTATCTCACGGTATCAGGAAAATCGGATTTTTTTCACCCTGGACATTACTCAGGCTTACCGTAAAATCAGATTTCTTTCACCCTGGACTATTACCCACAGTATCAGGAAAATCAGGTTTTTTTCACCCAAGACTTTATTCACGGTATCAGCAAAATCGGATTATTTTCTCCCTGGACGTTACCCACGCTATCAGGAAACCAGATTTTTTTCACCAAGACTATTACCCACGGTATCTGGAAAATCTGATTTTTTTCCCCTGGACTATTTCCCACGGTATCAGGAAAATCTATTTTTTTTCACCTGGACTTTACCCACGCTATCAGGAAAATCGGATTTTTTTTCCCTGGACTACTGCCCACGGTATCTGGAAAATCAGATTTTTTTCCCCTGGACTATTACCCACGGAATCAGGAAAATCTATTTTTTTTCACCTGGACTTTACTCACGGTATCAGGAAAATCTGATTTTTTCCCCTGGACTTTTACCCACGGTATATGGAAAATCTGATTTTTTTCACCCAAGACTTTATTCATGGTATCAGGGAAATCCAATTTTTTTCACCCTAGACTTTACTTACAGTATCAGGAAAATCGGATTTTTTTCATCCAAGACTTTATTCACGGTATCAGGAAAATCGGATTTCTTTCACCATGGACTTTACTCACAGTATCAGGAAAATCGGATAATTTTCACCCTGGACTTTACCCACGGTATCAGGAAAATCGGATTATTTTCACCCTGGACTTTACCCAGGCTATCAGGAAAATCTATTTTTTTTTCACCTGGACTTTATTCATGTTATCAGGAAAATCGGATTATTTTCTCCCTGGACTTTACCCACGCTATCAGGAAAATCGGATTTTTTTCACCCTGGACTTTACTCAGGCTTACAGTAAAATCCGATTTCTTTCACCCTAGACTTTACCCACGCTATCAGGAAAATCGGATTATTTTCACCCTGGACTTTACCCAGGCTATCAGGAAAATCTATTTTTTTTTTCACCTGGACTTTCCTCACGGAATCAGGAAAATCCGATTTTTTCACCTAGACTTTTTTCACCCTGGACTTTACTCAAGCTTACAGTAAAATCGGATTTCTTTCACACTGGACTATTACCCACAGTATGAGAAAAATCCGAATTTTTTAACCCAAGACTTTATTCACAGTATCAGGAAGATCGGATTAATTTCTCCCTGGATTTAACTCATGGTATCAGGAAAATCCGATTTTTTTCACCATGGATTTTACTCACGGTATCAGGAAAATCGGATTATTTTCACCCTGGACTTTACCCACGCTACCAGGAAAATCGGATTTTTTCACCTGGACGATTACCCACAGTATTTGGAAAATCTGATTTTTTCAACTGGACTATTACCACGGTATCAGGAAAATCTGACTTTTTTCACCTGGACTATTCCCCACAGTATCAGGAAAATCTGTATTTTTCCCCCTGGACTATTACCCATGGTATCAGGAAAATGTATTTTTTTTCACCTGGACTTTACTCACGGTATCAGGAAAATCAGATTTTTTCACCTAGACTATTACCCACGGTATCAGGAAAATTGGATTTTTTTCACCCTGGACTTTACTCAGGCTTACAGTAAAATCAGATGTTTTTCCCCTGGACTTTTACCCATGGAATCAGGAAAATCAGATTTTTTATACCCAAGACTTTATTCACGGTATCAGGAAAATATATTTTTTTCACCTGGACTTTACTCACGGTATCAGGAAAATCTGATTTTTTCACCTAGACACTTCCCACGGAATCAGGAAAAAATGATTTTTTCACCTAGACTATTACCCATGGTATCAGGAAAATTGGATTTTTTTCACCCTGGACTTTACTCAGGCTTACAGTAAAATCCGATTTCTTTCACCCTGGACTTTACCCACGCTATCAGGAAAATCGGATTATTTTCACCCTGGACTTTACCCAGGCTATCAGGAAAATCTATTTTTTTTCACCTGGACTTTCCTCACGGAATCAGGAAAATCCGATTTTTTCACCTAGACTTTTTTCACCCTGGACTTTACTCAAGCTTACAGTAAAATCGGATTTCTTTCACACTGGACTATTACCCACAGTATGAGAAAAATCCGAATTTTTTAACCCAAGACTTTATTCACAGTATCAGCAAGATCGGATTAATTTCACCCTGGACTTTACCCATGCTACCAGGAAAATCGGATTTTTTCACCTGGACGATTACCCACAGTATTTGGAAAATCTGATTTTTTCAACTGGACTATTACCACGGTATCAGGAAAATCTGACTTTTTTCACCTGGACTATTCCCCACAGTATCAGGAAAATCTGTATTTTTCCCCCTGGACTATTACCCATGGTATCAGGAAAATGTATTTTTTTTTCACCTGGACTTTACTCACGGTATCAGGAAAATCGGATTTTTTTCATCCTGGACTTTACTCAGGCTTACAGTAAAATCAGATTTCTTTCACCCTGGACTATTACCCACGCTATCAGGAAAATTGGATTATTTTCACCCTGGACTTTACCCAGGCTATCAGGAAAATCTATTTTTTTTTTCACCTGGACTTTCCTCACGGAATCAGGAAAATCCGATTTTTTCACCTAGACTTTTTTCACCCTGGACTTTACTCAAGCTTACAGTAAAATCGGATTTCTTTCACACTGGACTATTACCCACAGTATGAGAAAAATCTGAATTTTTTAACCCAAGACTTTATTCACAGTATCAGCAAGATCGGATTAATTTCACCCTGGACTTTACCCATGCTACCAGGAAAATCGGATTTTTTCACCTGGACGATTACCCACAGTATTTGGAAAATCTGATTTTTTCAACTGGACTATTACCACGGTATCAGGAAAATCTGACTTTTTTCACCTGGACTATTCCCCACAGTATCAGGAAAATCTGTATTTTTCCCCCTGGACTATTACCCATGGTATCAGGAAAATGTTTTTTTTTTCACCTGGACTTTACTCACGGTATCAGGAAAATCGGATTTTTTTCATCCTGGACTTTACTCAGGCTTACAGTAAAATCAGATTTCTTTCACCCTGGACTATTACCCACAGTATCAGGAAAATCAGATTTTTTATACCCAAGACTTCATTCACGGTATCAGGAAAATATTTTTTTTTCACCTGGACTTTACTCACGGTATCAGGAAAATATGATTTTTTCACCTAGACACTTCCCATGGAATCAGGAAAATCTGATTTTTTCACCTAGACTATTACCCACGGTATCAGGAAAATTGGATTTTTTCACCCTGGACTTTACTCAGGCTTACAGTAAAATCAGATTTCATTCACCCTGGACTATTACCCACAGTATTTGGAAAATCTGATTTCCCCCCCCCCCCTGGACTACTACCACGGTATCAGGAAAATCTATTTTTTTTCACCTGGGCTTTACTCACGGTATCTGGAAAATCTGATTTTTTTCACGTAGACTATGTCCCACGGTATCAGGAAAATCGGATTTTTTTCCCCTGGACTTTTATTCACGGTATCAGGAATATCCAAATTTTTTCACCCTGGACTTAACTCATGGTATCAGGAAAATCCAATTTTTTTCACCCTGGACTTTACTCACGGTATCAGGAAAATCCGATTTTTTTCACCCTGGACTTTACTCACGGTATCAGGAAAATCTATTTTTTTTTCACCTGGACTTTACTCAGGGTATCAGGGAAATCTGATTTTTTCCCCTGGACTTTATCTCACGGTATCAGGAAAATCGGATTTTTTTCACCCTGGACATTACTCAGGCTTACAGTAAAATCAGATTTCTTTCACCGTGGACTATTACCCACAGTATCAAGAAAATCAGGTTTTTTTCACCCAAGACTTTATTCATGGTATCAGCAAAATCGGATTATTTTCTCCCTGGACGTTACCCACGCTATCAGGAAACCAGTTTTTTTTTCACCAAGACTATTACCCACGGTATCTGGAAAATCTGATTTTTTTCCCCTGGACTATTTCCCACGGTATCAGGAAAATCTATTTTTTTTTCACCTGGACTTTACCCACGCTATCAGGAAAATCGGATTTTTTTCCCTGGACTACTGCCCACTGTATCTGGAAAATCAGATTTTTTTCACCCAAGACTTTATTCATGGTATCAGGGAAATCCAATTTTTTTCACCCTGGACTTTACTTACAGTATCAGGAAAATCGGATTTTTTTCATCCAAGACTTTATTCACAGTATCAGGAAAATCAGATTTCTTTCACCATGGACTTTACTCACAGTATCAGGAAAATCGGATAATTTTCACCCTGGACTTTACCCACGGTATCAGGAAAATCGGATTTTTTCCACCTGGACACAGTATCAGGAAAATCAGATTTTCTTTTATCCAAGACTTTATTCACGGTATCAGGAATATCCAATTTTTTCACCCTGGACTTAACTCATGGTATCAGGAAAATCCGATTTTTTTCACCCTCGGCTTTACTCACAGTATCAGGAAAATCGGATTTTTTTTCACCCAAGAATTTATTCACAGTATCAGGAAAATCCGATTTTTTTCCACCCTGGACTTTACTCACGGTATCAAGAAAATCGGATAATTTTCACCCTGGACTTTACCCACGGTATCTGGAAAATCACATTTTTTCCACCTGGACTTCTACACACAGTATCAGGAAAATCAGATTTTCTTTTACCCAAGACTTTATTCACGGTATCAGGAATATCCAATTTTTTTCACCCTGGACTTAACTCATGGTATCAGGAAAATCCGATTTTTTTCACCCTGGACTTTACTCAGGCTTACAGTAAAATCAGATTTTTTTCCCCTGGACTATTACCCATGGAATCAGGAAAATCTATTTTTTTTCACATGGACTTTATTCATGTTATCAGGAAAATCGGATTATTTTCTCCCTGGACTTTACCCACGCTATCAGGAAAATCGGATTTTTTTCCCCTGGACTATTACCCACGGAATCAGGAAAATCTTTTTTTTTTTCACCTGCACTTTACTCAGGGTATCAGGAAAATCTGATTTTTTCACCTGGACTTTTACCCACGGTATATGGAAAATCTGATTTTTTTCACCCAAGACTTTATTTATGGTATAAGGAAAATCCAATTTTTTCACCCTGGACTTTACTTACAGTATCAGGAAAATTGGATTTTTTTCATCCAAGACTTTATTCACGGTATCAGGAAAATCGGATTTCTTTCACCCTGGACTTTACTCGCAGTCTCTGGAAAATCGGATAATTTTCACCCTGGACTTTACCCACGGTATCAGGAAAATCGGATTTTTTCCACCTGCACTACTACCCACAGTATCAGGAATTTTCTTTTACCCACGGTATATGGAAAATCAGATTTTTTTCACCCAAGACTTTATTTATGGTATAAGGAAAATCCATTTTTTTCACCCTGGACTTTACTTACAGTATCAGGAAAATCGGATTTTTTTCATCCAAGACTTTATTCACGGTATCAGGAAAATCTAATTTCTTTCACCCTGGACTTTCCCCACGGTATCTGGAAAATCTGATTTTTTCCCCTGGACTATTACCCATGGAATCAGGAAAATCTATATTTTTTTTCACCTTGACTTTACTCACTGTATCAGGAAAATCCGTTTTTTTCACCTAGACTATTACCCATGGTATCAGGAAAATCGGATTTTGTTCTCCTGGACTGCCCACAGTATCAGGAAAATCTGTACTTTTTCCCCTGGACTATTACCCACGGAATCAGGAAAATCTATTTTTTTTCACCTGGACTTTACTCACCATATCAGGAAAATCGGATTTCTTTCCCCAGGACTTTATCTCACGGTATCAGGAAAATCGGATTTTTTTCACCCTGGACATTACTCAGGCTTACAGTAAAATCAGATTTCTTTCACCCTGGACTATTACCCACAGTATCAGGAAAATCAGGTTTTTTTCACCCAAGACTTTATTCACGGTATCAGCAAAATCGGATTATTTTCTCCCTGGACGTTACCCACGCTATCAGGAAACCAGATTTTTTTCACCAAGACTATTACCCACGGTATCTGGAAAATCTGATTTTTTTCCCCTGGACTATTTCCCACGGTATCAGGAAAATCTATTTTTTTTCACCTGGACTTTACCCACGCTATCAGGAAAATCGGATTTTTTTTCCCTGGACTACTGCCCACGGTATCTGGAAAATCAGATTTTTTTTCCCCTGGACTATTACCCACGGAATCAGGAAAATCTATTTTTTTTTTCACCTGGACTTTACTCACGGTATCAGGAAAATCTGATTTTTTCCCCTGGACTTTTACCCACGGTATATGGAAAATCTGATTTTTTTCACCCAAGACTTTATTCATGGTATCAGGGAAATCCAATTTTTTTCACCCTGGACTTTACTTACAGTATCAGGAAAATCGGATTTTTTTCATCCAAGACTTTATTCACGGTATCAGGAAAATCGGATTTCTTTCACCATGGACTTTACTCACAGTATCAGGAAAATCGGATAATTTTCACCCTGGACTTTACCCACGGTATCAGGAAAATCGGATTTTTTCCACCTGGACACAGTATCAGGAAAATCAGATTTTCTTTTATCCAAGACTTTATTCACGGTATCAGGAATATCCAATTTTTTCACCCTGGACTTAACTCATGGTATCAGGAAAATCCGATTTTTTTCACCCTCGACTTTACTCACAGTATCAGGAAAATCGGATTTTTTTTCACCCAAGAATTTATTCACAGTATCAGGAAAATCCGATTTTTTTCCACCCTGGACTTTACTCACGGTATCAGGAAAATCAGATAATTTTCACCCTGGACTTTACCCACGGTATCTGGAAAATCACATTTTTTCCACCTGGACTTCTACACACAGTATCGGGAAAATCAGATTTTCTTTTACCCAAGACTTTATTCACGGTATCAGAAATATCCAATTTTTTTCACCCTGGACTTAACTCATGGTATCAGGAAAATCCGATTTTTTTCACCCTGGACTTTACTCAGGCTTACAGTAAAATCAGATTTTTTTTCCCCTGGAATCCCATGGGAAAAAAACCCATGGAATCAGGAAAATCTATTTTTTTTCACATGGACTTTATTCATGTTATCAGGAAAATCGGATTTTTTTCACCCTGGACTTTACTCAGGCTTACAGTAAAATCCGATTTCTTTCACCCTAGACTTTACCCACGCTATCAGGAAAATCGGATTATTTTCACCCTGGACTTTACCCAGGCTATCAGGAAAATCTATTTTTTTTTCACCTGGACTTTCCTCACGGAATCAGGAAAATCCGATTTTTTCACCTAGACTTTTTTCACCCTGGACTTTACTCAAGCTTACAGTAAAATTGGATTTCTTTCACACTGGACTATTACCCACAGTATGAGAAAAATCCGAATTTTTTAACCCAAGACTTTATTCACAGTATCAGGAAGATCGGATTAATTTCTCCCTGGATTTAACTCATGGTATCAGGAAAATCCGATTTTTTTCACCATGGATTTTACTCACGGTATCAGGAAAATCGGATTATTTTCACCCTGGACTTTACCCACGCTACCAGGAAAATCGGATTTTTTCACCTGGACGATTACCCACAGTATTTGGAATATCTGCTTTTTTCAACTGGACTATTACCACAGTATCAGGAAAATCTGACTTTTTTCACCTGGACTATTCCCCACAGTATCAGGAAAATCTGTATTTTTCCCCCTGGACTATTACCCATGGTATCAGGAAAATGTATTTTTTTTCACCTGGACTTTACTCACGGTATCAGGAAAATCGGATTTTTTCACCTGGACGATCACCTAGACACTTCCCACGGAATCAGGAAAATCTGATTTTTTCACCTAGACTATTACCCACGGTATCAGGAAAATTGGATTTTTTTCACCCTGGACTTTACTCAGGCTTACAGTAAAATCAGATTTATTTCACCCTGGACTATTACCCACAGTATTTGGAAAATCTGATTTTTCCCCCCTGGACTATTACCACGGTATCAGGAAAATCGAATATATTTCATCCTGGACTTTACTCAGGCTTACAGTAAAATCAGATTTTTTTCCCCTGGACTATTACCCATGGAATCAGGAAAATCAGATTTTTTATACCCAAGACTTTATTCACGGTATCAGGAAAATATTTTTTTTTCACCTGGACTTTACTCACGGTATCAGGAAAATCTGATTTTTTCACCTAGACACTTCCCACGGAATCAGGAAAATCTGATTTTTTTGCCTAGACTATTACCCACGGTATCAGGAAAATTGGATTTTTTTCACCCTGGACTTTACTCAGGCTTACAGTAAAATTGGATTTCTTTCACCCTGGACTATTACCCACAGTATTTGGAAAATCTGATTTCCCCCCCCTGGACTATTACCACGGTATCAGGAAAATCAAATTTTTTTCACCCTGGACTTTACTCAGGCTTACAGTAAAATCAGATGTTTTTCCCCTGGACTATTACCCATGGAATCAGGAAAATCAGATTTTTTTATACCCAAGACTTTATTCACGGTATCAGGAAAATATATTTTTTTCACCTGGACTTTACTCACGGTATCAGGAAAATCTGATTTTTTCACCTAGACACTTCCCACGGAATCAGGAAAAAATGATTTTTTCACCTAGACTATTACCCACGGTATCAGGAAAATTGGATTTTTTTCACCCTGGACTTTACTCAGGCTTACAGTAAAATCCGATTTCTTTCACCCTGGACTTTACCCACGCTATCAGGAAAATCGGATTATTTTCACCCTGGACTTTACCCAGGCTATCAGGAAAATCTATTTTTTTTTTCACCTGGACTTTCCTCACGGAATCAGGAAAATCCGATTTTTTCACCTAGACTTTTTTCACCCTGGACTTTACTCAAGCTTACAGTAAAATCGGATTTCTTTCACACTGGACTATTACCCACAGTATGAGAAAAATCCGAATTTTTTAACCCAAGACTTTATTCACAGTATCAGCAAGATCGGATTAATTTCACCCTGGACTTTACCCATGCTACCAGGAAAATCGGATTTTTTCACCTGGACGATTACCCACAGTATTTGGAAAATCTGATTTTTTCAACTGGACTATTACCACGGTATCAGGAAAATCTGAGCACCGGACGCCGGACTCTGGAGCTCCGCGCTCCTCCCCCCGGCCCGGCCGGTCGGCGGGGAGTGAGAGCAGCTGGGGGTGGACTGCGCCCTCAAAAGCTCTGCCGCCGCCCCCACCCCAGCACCGGACGCCGGACTCTGGAGCTCCGCGCTCCTCCCCCCGGCCCGGCCGGTCGGCGGGGAGTGAGAGCAGCTGGGGGTGGACTGCGCCTTCAAAAGCGCTGCCGCCGCCCCCACCCCAGCACTGGACGCCGGACTCTGGAGCTCCGCGCTCCTCCCCCCGGCCCGGCCGGTCGGCGGGGAGTGAGAGCAGCTGGGGGTGGACTGCGCCCTCAAAAGCGCTGCCGCCGCCCCCACCCCAGCACCGGACGCCGGACTCTGGAGCTCCGCGCTCCTCCTCCCGGCCCGGCCGGTCGGCGGGGAGTGAGAGCAGCTGGGGTTGGACTGCGCCCTCAAAAGCGCTGCCGCCGCCCCCACCCCAGCACTGGACGCCGGACTCTGGAGCTCCGCGCTCCTCCCCCCGGCCCGGCCGGTCGGCGGGGAGTGAGAGCAGCTGGGGTTGGACTGCGCCCTCAAAAGCGCTGCCGCCGCCCCCACCCCAGCACCGGACGCCGGACTCTGGAGCTCCGCGCTCCTCCTCCCGGCCCGGCCGGTCGGCGGGGAGTGAGAGCAGCTGGGGTTGGACTGCGCCCTCAAAAGCGCTGCCGCCGCCCCCACCCCAGCACCGGACGCCGGACTCTGGAGCTCCGCGCTCCTCCCCCCGGCCCGGCCGGTCGGCGGGGAGTCAGAACAGCTGGGGGTGGACTGCGCCCTCAAAAGCGCTGCCGCCGCCCCCACCCCAACACTGGATGCTGGAGATTCGCATTCCTCCCCCCGGGTCGGCAGGGAGTAAGGACAGCTGAGGGAGCAATCACCGCCGCCCCAAGGACCATTGCCACAGCTGTGGGCCGTCACATCATGCTGAAGCCCATCGCCGCTCCGGCCAGCTGGACTTGCCATCGACTAGGAGCTCCAGGACTGGTGCACGTTTTTGTCCCATTCCCCTCTGGAAGGACCAGAAGGACTGTGCGGGGTACATTTTTGATATTGTTACTCTGTGATGATTTGTATTTGATGTTTGGAATTTTTTATATTGTGTACTTTTTGATGTAATTAATTGACTATTTTATAATTGTGATTTTGTATTTTGTCTGAATCTGATTTGTATACTGTTTCTGTATTTTGGATTGTATTTCATACTTATTTTACATGCTGTAAACCGCTCTGAGTTCTCTTAAGGGAAGTGAAGCGGTATAGAAATGTAAATATAATAATAAAATAATAATAATAAAAAAAAATCCGATTTTTCCCCCCTGGACTATTACCCATGGTATCAGGAAATTTTCCCCCCTGGACTATTACCCATGGTATCAGGAAAATGTATTTTTTTTTCACCTGGACTTTACTCACGGTATCAGGAAAATCGGATTTTTTTCATCCTGGACTTTACTCAGGCTTACAGTAAAATCAGATTTCTTTCACCCTGGACTATTACCCACAGTATCAGGAAAATCAGATTTTTTATACCCAAGACTTCATTCACGGTATCAGGAAAATATTTTTTTTCACCTGGACTTTACTCACGGTATCAGGAAAATATGATTTTTTCACCTAGACACTTCCCACGGAATCAGGAAAATCGGATTTTTTTCCCCTGGACTTTATCTCACGGTATCAGGAAAATCGGATTTTTTTCACCCTGGACATTACTCAGGCTTACAGTAAAATCAGATTTCTTTCACCCTGGACTATTACCCACAGTATCAGGAAAATCAGGTTTTTTTCACCCAAGGCTTTATTCACGGTATCAGGAAAATCAGATTTTTTCACCTAGACACTTCCCACGGAATCAGGAAAATCTGATTTTTTCACCTAGACTATTACCCACGGTATCAGGAAAATTGGATTTTTTTCACCCTGGACTTTACTCAGGCTTACAGTAAAATCGGATTTATTTCACCCTGGACTATTACCAACAGTATTTGGAAAATCTGATTTTTCCCCCTGGACTATTACCACGGTATCAGGAAAATCGAATATTTTTCATCCTGGACTTTACTCAGGCTTACAGTAAAATCAGATTTTTTTCCCCTGGACTATTACCCATGGAATCAGGAAAATCAGATTTTTTATACCCAAGACTTTATTCACGGTATCAGGAAAATATTTTTTTTTCACCTGGACTTTACTCACGGTATCAGGAAAATCTGATTTTTTCACCTAGACACTTCCCACGGAATCAGGAAAATCTGATTTTTTCACCTAGACTATTACCCACGGTATCAGGAAAATTGGATTTTTTTCACCCTGGACTTTACTCAGGCTTACAGTAAAATCCGATTTCTTTCACCCTGGACTTTACCCACGCTATCAGGAAAATCGGATTATTTTCACCCTGGACTTTACCCAGGCTATCAGGAAAATCTATTTTTTTTTCCGCTGGACTATTTCCCACGGTATCAGGAAAATCTATTTTTTTTCACCTGGACTTTACCCACGCTATCAGGAAAATCAGATTTTTTTTCCCTGGACTACTGCCCACGGTATCTGGAAAATCAGATTTTTTTTCCCCTGGACTATTACCCACGGAATCAGGAAAATCTATTTTTTTTTCACCTGGACTTTACTCACGGTATCAGGAAAATCTGATTTTTTCCCCTGGACTTTTACCCACGGTATATGGAAAATCTGATTTTTTTCACCCAAGACTTTATTCATGGTATCAGGGAAATCCAATTTTTTTCACCCTGGACTTTACTTACAGTATCAGGAAAATCGGATTTTTTTCATCCAAGACTTTATTCACGGTATCAGGAAAATCGGATTTCTTTCACCATGGACTTTACTCACAGTATCAGGAAAATCGGATAATTTTCACCCTGGACTTTACCCACGGTATCAGGAAAATCGGATTTTTTCCACCTGGACACAGTATCAGGAAAATCAGATTTTCTTTTATCCAAGACTTTATTCACGGTATCAGGAATATCCAATTTTTTCACCCTGGACTTAACTCATGGTATCAGGAAAATCCGATTTTTTTCACCCTCGACTTTACTCACAGTATCAGGAAAATCGGATTTTTTTTCACCCAAGAATTTATTCACAGTATCAGGAAAATCCGATTTTTTTCCACCCTGGACTTCACTCACGGTATCAGGAAAATCAGATAATTTTCACCCTGGACTTTACCCACGGTATCTGGAAAATCACATTTTTTCCACCTGGACTTCTACACACAGTATCGGGAAAATCAGATTTTCTTTTACCCAAGACTTTATTCACGGTATCAGGAATATCCAATTTTTTTCACCCTGGACTTAACTCATGGTATCAGGAAAATCCGATTTTTTTCACCCTGGACTTTACTCAGGCTTACAGTAAAATCAGATTTCTTTCACCCTGGACTATTACCCACAGTATCAGGAAAATCAGGTTTTTTTCACCCAAGACTTTATTCACGGTATCAGTAAAATCGGATTATTTTCTCCCTGGACGTTACCCACGCTATCAGGAAACCAGATTTTTTTCACGAAGACTATTACCCACGGTATCTGGAAAATCTGATTTTTTTCCCCTGGACTATTTCCCACGGTATCAGGAAAATCTATTTTTCTTTCACCTGGACTTTACCCACGCTATCAGGAAAATCGGATTTTTTTCCCCTGGACTACTGCCCACGGTATCTGGAAAATCAGATTTTTTTTCCCCTGGACTATTACCCACGGAATCAGGAAAATCTATTTTTTTTCACCTGGACTTTACTCACGGTATCAGGAAAATCTGATTTTTTCCCCTGGACTTTTACCCACGGTATATGGAAAATCTGATTTTTTTCACCCAAGACTTTATTCATGGTATCAGGGAAATCCAATTTTTTCACCCTGGACTTTACTTACAGTATCAGGAAAATCGGATTTTTTTCATCCAAGACTTTATTCACGGTATCAGGAAAATCGGATTTCTTTCACCATGGACTTTACTCACAGTATCAGGAAAATCGGATAATTTTCACCCTGGACTTTACCCATGGTATCAGGAAAATCGGATTTTTTCCACCTGGACACAGTATCAGGAAAATCAGATTTTCTTTTATCCAAGACTTTATTCACGGTATCAGGAATATCCAATTTTTTCACCCTGGACTTAACTCATGGTATCAGGAAAATCCGATTTTTTTCACCCTCGACTTTACTCACAGTATCAGGAAAATCGGATTTTTTTTCACCCAAGAATTTATTCACAGTATCAGGAAAATCCGATTTTTTTCCACCCTGGACTTTACTCACGGTATCAAGAAAATCGGATAATTTTCACCCTGGACTTTACCCACGGTATCTGGAAAATCACATTTTTTCCACCTGGACTTCTACACACAGTATCAGGAAAATCAGATTTTCTTTTACCCAAGACTTTATTCACGGTATCAGGAATATCCATTTTTTTTCACCCTGGACTTAACTCATGGTATCAGGAAAATCCGATTTTTTTCACCCTGGACTTTACTCAGGCTTACAGTAAAATCAGATTTTTTTCCCCTGGACTATTACCCATGGAATCAGGAAAATCTATTTTTTTTCACATGGACTTTATTCATGTTATCAGGAAAATCGGATTATTTTCTCCCTGGACTTTACCCACGCTATCAGGAAAATCGGATTTTTCTCCCCTGGACTATTACCCACGGAATCAGGGAAATTTTTTTTTTTCACCTGGACTTTACTCAGGGTATCAGGAAAATCTGATTTTTTCACCTGGACTTTTACCCACGGTATATGGAAAATCTGATTTTTTTCACCCAAGAGTTTATTTATGGTATAAGGAAATCCCATTTTTTCACCCTGGACTTTACTTACAGTATCAGGAAAATTGGATTTTTTTCATCCAAGACTTTATTCACGGTATCAGGAAAATCGGATTTCTTTCACCCTGGACTTTACTCGCAGTATCTGGAAAATCGGATAATTTTCACCCTGGACTTTACCCACGGTTTCAGGAAAATCGGATTTTTTCCACCTGCACTACTACCCACAGTATCAGGAAAATCAGATTTTCTTTTACCCACGGTATATGGAAAATCAGATTTTTTTCACCCAAGACTTTATTTATGGTATCAGGAAAATCCATTTTTTTCACCCTGGACTTTACTTACAGTATCAGGAAAATCGGATTTTTTTTATCCAAGACTTTATTCACGGTATCAGGAAAATCTTATTTCTTTCAGCCTGGACTTTCCCCACGGTATCTGGAAAATCTGATTTTTTCCCCTGGACTATTACCCATGGAATCAGGAAAATCTATTTTTTTTTTCACCTTGACTTTACTCACTGTATCAGGAAAATCCGTTTTTTTCACCTAGACTATTACCCATGGTATCAGGAAAATCGGATTTTTTTCTCCTGGACTGCCCACAGTATCAGGAAAATCTGTACTTTTTCCCCTGGACTATTACCCACGGAATCAGGAAAATCTATTTTTTTCACCTGGACTTTACTCACCGTATCAGGAAAATCGGATTTTTTTCACCCTGGACATTACTCAGGCTTACCGTAAAATCAGATTTCTTTCACCCTGGACTATTACCCACAGTATCAGGAAAATCAGGTTTTTTTCACCCAAGACTTTATTCACGGTATCAGCAAAATCAGATAATTTTCACCCTGGACTTTACCCACGGTATCTGGAAAATCACATTTTTTCCACCTGGACTTCTACACACAGTATCGGGAAAATCAGATTTTCTTTTACCCAAGACTTTATTCACGGTATCAGGAATATCCAATTTTTTTCACCCTGGACTTAACTCATGGTATCAGGAAAATCCGATTTTTTTCACCCTGGACTTTACTCAGGCTTACAGTAAAATCAGATTTCTTTCACCCTGGACTATTACCCACAGTATCAGGAAAATCAGGTTTTTTTCACCCAAGACTTTATTCACGGTATCAGTAAAATCGGATTATTTTCTCCCTGGACGTTACCCACGCTATCAGGAAACCAGATTTTTTTCACCAAGACTATTACCCACGGTATCTGGAAAATCTGATTTTTTTCCCCTGGACTATTTCCCACGGTATCAGGAAAATCTATTTTTCTTTCACCTGGACTTTACCCACGCTATCAGGAAAATCGGATTTTTTTCCCCTGGACTACTGCCCACGGTATCTGGAAAATCAGATTTTTTTTCCCCTGGACTATTACCCACGGAATCAGGAAAATCTATTTTTTTTCACCTGGACTTTACTCACGGTATCAGGAAAATCTGATTTTTTCCCCTGGACTTTTACCCACGGTATATGGAAAATCTGATTTTTTTCACCCAAGACTTTATTCATGGTATCAGGGAAATCCAATTTTTTCACCCTGGACTTTACTTACAGTATCAGGAAAATCGGATTTTTTTCATCCAAGACTTTATTCACGGTATCAGGAAAATCGGATTTCTTTCACCATGGACTTTACTCACAGTATCAGGAAAATCGGATAATTTTCACCCTGGACTTTACCCATGGTATCAGGAAAATCGGATTTTTTCCACCTGGACACAGTATCAGGAAAATCAGATTTTCTTTTATCCAAGACTTTATTCACGGTATCAGGAATATCCAATTTTTTCACCCTGGACTTAACTCATGGTATCAGGAAAATCCGATTTTTTTCACCCTCGACTTTACTCACAGTATCAGGAAAATCGGATTTTTTTTCACCCAAGAATTTATTCACAGTATCAGGAAAATCCGATTTTTTTCCACCCTGGACTTTACTCACGGTATCAAGAAAATCGGATAATTTTCACCCTGGACTTTACCCACGGTATCTGGAAAATCACATTTTTTCCACCTGGACTTCTACACACAGTATCAGGAAAATCAGATTTTCTTTTACCCAAGACTTTATTCACGGTATCAGGAATATCCATTTTTTTTCACCCTGGACTTAACTCATGGTATCAGGAAAATCCGATTTTTTTCACCCTGGACTTTACTCAGGCTTACAGTAAAATCAGATTTTTTTCCCCTGGACTATTACCCATGGAATCAGGAAAATCTATTTTTTTTCACATGGACTTTATTCATGTTATCAGGAAAATCGGATTATTTTCTCCCTGGACTTTACCCACGCTATCAGGAAAATCGGATTTTTTTCCCCTGGACTATTACCCACGGAATCAGGAAAATTTTTTTTTTTCACCTGGACTTTACTCAGGGTATCAGGAAAATCTGATTTTTTCACCTGGACTTTTACCCACGGTATATGGAAAATCTGATTTTTTTCACCCAAGAGTTTATTTATGGTATAAGGAAAATCCCATTTTTTCACCCTGGACTTTACTTACAGTATCAGGAAAATTGGATTTTTTTCATCCAAGACTTTATTCACGGTATCAGGAAAATCGGATTTCTTTCACCCTGGACTTTACTCGCAGTATCTGGAAAATCGGATAATTTTCACCCTGGACTTTACCCACGGTTTCAGGAAAATCGGATTTTTTCCACCTGCACTACTACCCACAGTATCAGGAAAATCAGATTTTCTTTTACCCACGGTATATGGAAAATCAGATTTTTTTCACCCAAGACTTTATTTATGGTATCAGGAAAATCCATTTTTTTCACCCTGGACTTTACTTACAGTATCAGGAAAATCGGATTTTTTTTATCCAAGACTTTATTCACGGTATCAGGAAAATCTAATTTCTTTCACCCTGGACTTTCCCCACGGTATCTGGAAAATCTGATTTTTTCCCCTGGACTATTACCCATGGAATCAGGAAAATCTATTTTTTTTTTCACCTTGACTTTACTCACTGTATCAGGAAAATCCGTTTTTTTCACCTAGACTATTACCCATGGTATCAGGAAAATCGGATTTTTTTCTCCTGGACTGCCCACAGTATCAGGAAAATCTGTACTTTTTCCCCTGGACTATTACCCACGGAATCAGGAAAATCTATTTTTTTCACCTGGACTTTACTCACCGTATCAGGAAAATCGGATTTTTTTCCCCTGGACTTTATCTCACGGTATCAGGAAAATCGGATTTTTTTCACCCTGGACATTACTCAGGCTTACCGTAAAATCAGATTTCTTTCACCCTGGACTATTACCCACAGTATCAGGAAAATCAGGTTTTTTTCACCCAAGACTTTATTCACGGTATCAGCAAAATCGGATTATTTTCTCCCTGGACGTTACCCACGCTATCAGGAAACCAGATTTTTTTCACCAAGACTATTACCCACGGTATCTGGAAAATCTGATTTTTTTCCCCTGGACTATTTCCCACGGTATCAGGAAAATCTATTTTTTTTCACCTGGACTTTACCCACGCTATCAGGAAAATCGGATTTTTTTTCCCTGGACTACTGCCCACGGTATCTGGAAAATCAGATTTTTTTCCCCTGGACTATTACCCACGGAATCAGGAAAATCTATTTTTTTTCACCTGGACTTTACTCACGGTATCAGGAAAATCTGATTTTTTCCCCTGGACTTTTACCCACGGTATATGGAAAATCTGATTTTTTTCACCCAAGACTTTATTCATGGTATCAGGGAAATCCAATTTTTTTCACCCTAGACTTTACTTACAGTATCAGGAAAATCGGATTTTTTTCATCCAAGACTTTATTCACGGTATCAGGAAAATCGGATTTCTTTCACCATGGACTTTACTCACAGTATCAGGAAAATCGGATAATTTTCACCCTGGACTTTACCCACGGTATCAGGAAAATCGGATTTTTTCCACCTGGACACAGTATCAGGAAAATCAGATTTTCTTTTATCCAAGACTTTATTCACGGTATCAGGAATATCCAATTTTTTTCACCCTGGACTTAACTCATGGTATCAGGAAAATCCGATTTTTTTCACCCTGGACTTTACTCAGGCTTACAGTAAAATCAGATTTTTTTTTCCCCTGGAATCCCATGGGAAAAAAACCAATGGAATCAGGAAAATCTATTTTTTTTTTCACATGGACTTTATTCATGTTATCAGGAAAATCGGATTTTTTTCACCCTGGACTTTACTCAGGCTTACAGTAAAATCCGATTTCTTTCACCCTAGACTTTACCCACGCTATCAGGAAAATCGGATTATTTTCACCCTGGACTTTACCCAGGCTATCAGGAAAATCTATTTTTTTTTCACCTGGACTTTATTCATGTTATCAGGAAAATCGGATTATTTTCTCCCTGGACTTTACCCACGCTATCAGGAAAATCGGATTTTTTTCACCCTGGACTTTACTCAGGCTTACAGTAAAATCCGATTTCTTTCACCCTAGACTTTACCCACGCTATCAGGAAAATCGGATTATTTTCACCCTGGACTTTACCCAGGCTATCAGGAAAATCTATTTTTTTTTCACCTGGACTTTCCTCACGGAATCAGGAAAATCCGATTTTTTCACCTAGACTTTTTTCACCCTGGACTTTACTCAAGCTTACAGTAAAATCGGATTTCTTTCACACTGGACTATTACCCACAGTATGAGAAAAATCCGAATTTTTTAACCCAAGACTTTATTCACAGTATCAGGAAGATCGGATTAATTTCTCCCTGGATTTAACTCATGGTATCAGGAAAATCCGATTTTTTTCACCATGGATTTTACTCACGGTATCAGGGAAATCGGATTATTTTCACCCTGGACTTTACCCACGCTACCAGGAAAATCGGATTTTTTCACCTGGACGATTACCCACAGTATTTGGAAAATCTGATTTTTTCAACTGGACTATTACCACGGTATCAGGAAAATCTGACTTTTTTCACCTGGACTATTCCCCACAGTATCAGGAAAATCTGTATTTTTCCCCCTGGACTATTACCCATGGTATCAGGAAAATGTATTTTTTTTCACCTGGACTTTACTCACGGTATCAGGAAAATCAGATTTTTTCACCTAGACTATTACCCACGGTATCAGGAAAATTGGATTTTTTTCACCCTGGACTTTACTCAGGCTTACAGTAAAATCAGATGTTTTTCCCCTGGACTTTTACCCATGGAATCAGGAAAATCAGATTTTTTATACCCAAGACTTTATTCACGGTATCAGGAAAATATATTTTTTTCACCTGGACTTTACTCACGGTATCAGGAAAATCTGATTTTTTCACCTAGACACTTCCCACGGAATCAGGAAAAAATGATTTTTTCACCTAGACTATTACCCATGGTATCAGGAAAATTGGATTTTTTTCACCCTGGACTTTACTCAGGCTTACAGTAAAATCCGATTTCTTTCACCCTGGACTTTACCCACGCTATCAGGAAAATCGGATTATTTTCACCCTGGACTTTACCCAGGCTATCAGGAAAATCTATTTTTTTTCACCTGGACTTTCCTCACGGAATCAGGAAAATCCGATTTTTTCACCTAGACTTTTTTCACCCTGGACTTTACTCAAGCTTACAGTAAAATCGGATTTCTTTCACACTGGACTATTACCCACAGTATGAGAAAAATCCGAATTTTTTAACCCAAGACTTTATTCACAGTATCAGCAAGATCGGATTAATTTCACCCTGGACTTTACCCATGCTACCAGGAAAATCGGATTTTTTCACCTGGACGATTACCCACAGTATTTGGAAAATCTGATTTTTTCAACTGGACTATTACCACGGTATCAGGAAAATCTGACTTTTTTCACCTGGACTATTCCCCACAGTATCAGGAAAATCTGTATTTTTCCCCCTGGACTATTACCCATGGTATCAGGAAAATGTATTTTTTTTTCACCTGGACTTTACTCACGGTATCAGGAAAATCGGATTTTTTTCATCCTGGACTTTACTCAGGCTTACAGTAAAATCAGATTTCTTTCACCCTGGACTATTACCCACGCTATCAGGAAAATTGGATTATTTTCATCCTGGACTTTACCCAGGCTATCAGGAAAATCTATTTTTTTTTTCACCTGGACTTTCCTCACGGAATCAGGAAAATCCGATTTTTTCACCTAGACTTTTTTCACCCTGGACTTTACTCAAGCTTACAGTAAAATCGGATTTCTTTCACACTGGACTATTACCCACAGTATGAGAAAAATCCGAATTTTTTAACCCAAGACTTTATTCACAGTATCAGCAAGATCGGATTAATTTCACCCTGGACTTTACCCATGCTACCAGGAAAATCGGATTTTTTCACCTGGACGATTACCCACAGTATTTGGAAAATCTGATTTTTTCAACTGGACTATTACCACGGTATCAGGAAAATCTGACTTTTTTCACCTGGACTATTCCCCACAGTATCAGGAAAATCTGTATTTTTCCCCCTGGACTATTACCCATGGTATCAGGAAAATGTTTTTTTTTTCACCTGGACTTTACTCACGGTATCAGGAAAATCGGATTTTTTTCATCCTGGACTTTACTCAGGCTTACAGTAAAATCAGATTTCTTTCACCCTGGACTATTACCCACAGTATCAGGAAAATCAGATTTTTTATACCCAAGACTTCATTCACGGTATCAGGAAAATATTTTTTTTTCACCTGGACTTTACTCACGGTATCAGGAAAATATGATTTTTTCACCTAGACACTTCCCATGGAATCAGGAAAATCTGATTTTTTCACCTAGACTATTACCCACGGTATCAGGAAAATTGGATTTTTTCACCCTGGACTTTACTCAGGCTTACAGTAAAATCAGATTTCATTCACCCTGGACTATTACCCACAGTATTTGGAAAATCTGATTTCCCCCCCCCCCTGGACTACTACCACGGTATCAGGAAAATCTATTTTTTTTCACCTGGGCTTTACTCACGGTATCTGGAAAATCTGATTTTTTTCACGTAGACTATGTCCCACGGTATCAGGAAAATCGGATTTTTTTCCCCTGGACTTTTATTCACGGTATCAGGAATATCCAAATTTTTTCACCCTGGACTTAACTCATGGTATCAGGAAAATCCAATTTTTTTCACCCTGGACTTTACTCACGGTATCAGGAAAATCCGATTTTTTTCACCCTGGACTTTACTCACGGTATCAGGAAAATCTATTTTTTTTCACCTGGACTTTACTCAGGGTATCAGGGAAATCTGATTTTTTCCCCTGGACTTTATCTCACGGTATCAGGAAAATCGGATTTTTTTCACCCTGGACATTACTCAGGCTTACAGTAAAATCAGATTTCTTTCACCGTGGACTATTACCCACAGTATCAAGAAAATCAGGTTTTTTTCACCCAAGACTTTATTCATGGTATCAGCAAAATCGGATTATTTTCTCCCTGGACGTTACCCACGCTATCAGGAAACCAGTTTTTTTTTCACCAAGACTATTACCCACGGTATCTGGAAAATCTGATTTTTTTCCCCTGGACTATTTCCCACGGTATCAGGAAAATCTATTTTTTTTCACCTGGACTTTACCCACGCTATCAGGAAAATCGGATTTTTTTCCCTGGACTACTGCCCACGGTATCTGGAAAATCAGATTTTTTTCACCCAAGACTTTATTCATGGTATCAGGGAAATCCAATTTTTTTCACCCTGGACTTTACTTACAGTATCAGGAAAATCGGATTTTTTTCATCCAAGACTTTATTCACAGTATCAGGAAAATCAGATTTCTTTCACCATGGACTTTACTCACAGTATCAGGAAAATCGGATAATTTTCACCCTGGACTTTACCCACGGTATCAGGAAAATCGGATTTTTTCCACCTGGACACAGTATCAGGAAAATCAGATTTTCTTTTATCCAAGACTTTATTCACGGTATCAGGAATATCCAATTTTTTCACCCTGGACTTAACTCATGGTATCAGGAAAATCCGATTTTTTTCACCCTCGGCTTTACTCACAGTATCAGGAAAATCGGATTTTTTTTCACCCAAGAATTTATTCACAGTATCAGGAAAATCCGATTTTTTTCCACCCTGGACTTTACTCACGGTATCAAGAAAATCGGATAATTTTCACCCTGGACTTTACCCACGGTATCTGGAAAATCACATTTTTTCCACCTGGACTTCTACACACAGTATCAGGAAAATCAGATTTTCTTTTACCCAAGACTTTATTCACGGTATCAGGAATATCCAATTTTTTTCACCCTGGACTTAACTCATGGTATCAGGAAAATCCGATTTTTTTCACCCTGGACTTTACTCAGGCTTACAGTAAAATCAGATTTTTTTCCCCTGGACTATTACCCATGGAATCAGGAAAATCTATTTTTTTTTCACATGGACTTTATTCATGTTATCAGGAAAATCGGATTATTTTCTCCCTGGACTTTACCCACGCTATCAGGAAAATCGGATTTTTTTCCCCTGGACTATTACCCACGGAATCAGGAAAATCTTTTTTTTTTAACCTGCACTTTACTCAGGGACTCAGGAAAATCTGATTTTTTCACCTGGACTTTTACCCACGGTATATGGAAAATCTGATTTTTTTCACCCAAGACTTTATTTATGGTATAAGGAAAATCCAATTTTTTCACCCTGGACTTTACTTACAGTATCAGGAAAATTGGATTTTTTTCATCCAAGACTTTATTCACGGTATCAGGAAAATCGGATTTCTTTCACCCTGGACTTTACTCGCAGTCTCTGGAAAATCGGATAATTTTCACCCTGGACTTTACCCACGGTATCAGGAAAATCGGATTTTTTCCACCTGCACTACTACCCACAGTATCAGGAATTTTCTTTTACCCACGGTATATGGAAAATCAGATTTTTTTCACCCAAGACTTTATTTATGGTATAAGGAAAATCCATTTTTTTCACCCTGGACTTTACTTACAGTATCAGGAAAATCGGATTTTTTTCATCCAAGACTTTATTCACGGTATCAGGAAAATCTAATTTCTTTCACCCTGGACTTTCCCCACGGTATCTGGAAAATCTGATTTTTTCCCCTGGACTATTACCCATGGAATCAGGAAAATCTATATTTTTTTTCACCTTGACTTTACTCACTGTATCAGGAAAATCCGTTTTTTTCACCTAGACTATTACCCATGGTATCAGGAAAATCGGATTTTGTTCTCCTGGACTGCCCACAGTATCAGGAAAATCTGTACTTTTTCCCCTGGACTATTACCCACGGAATCAGGAAAATCTATTTTTTTTCACCTGGACTTTACTCACCGTATCAGGAAAATCGGATTTCTTTCCCCTGGACTTTATCTCACAGTATCAGGAAAATCGGATTTTTTTCACCCTGGACATTACTCAGGCTTACAGTAAAATCAGATTTCTTTCACCCTGGACTATTACCCACAGTATCAGGAAAATCAGGTTTTTTTCACCCAAGACTTTATTCACGGTATCAGCAAAATCGGATTATTTTCTCCCTGGACGTTACCCACGCTATCAGGAAACCAGATTTTTTTCACCAAGACTATTACCCACGGTATCTGGAAAATCTGATTTTTTTCCCCTGGACTATTTCCCACGGTATCAGGAAAATCTATTTTTTTTCACCTGGACTTTACCCACGGTATCAGGAAAATCGGATTTTTTTTCCCTGGACTACTGCCCACGGTATCTGGAAAATCAGATTTTTTTTCCCCTGGACTATTACCCACGGAATCAGGAAAATCTATTTTTTTTTCACCTGGACTTTACTCACGGTATCAGGAAAATCTGATTTTTTCCCCTGGACTTTTACCCACGGTATATGGAAAATCTGATTTTTTTCACCCAAGACTTTATTCATGGTATCAGGGAAATCCAATTTTTTTCACCCTGGACTTTACTTACAGTATCAGGAAAATCGGATTTTTTTCATCCAAGACTTTATTCACGGTATCAGGAAAATCGGATTTCTTTCACCATGGACTTTACTCACAGTATCAGGAAAATCGGATAATTTTCACCCTGGACTTTACCCACGGTATCAGGAAAATCGGATTTTTTCCACCTGGACACAGTATCAGGAAAATCAGATTTTCTTTTATCCAAGACTTTATTCACGGTATCAGGAATATCCAATTTTTTCACCCTGGACTTAACTCATGGTATCAGGAAAATCCGATTTTTTTCACCCTCGACTTTACTCACAGTATCAGGAAAATCGGATTTTTTTTCACCCAAGAATTTATTCACAGTATCAGGAAAATCCGATTTTTTTCCACCCTGGACTTTACTCACGGTATCAGGAAAATCAGATAATTTTCACCCTGGACTTTACCCACGGTATCTGGAAAATCACATTTTTTCCACCTGGACTTCTACACACAGTATCGGGAAAATCAGATTTTCTTTTACCCAAGACTTTATTCACGGTATCAGAAATATCCAATTTTTTTCACCCTGGACTTAACTCATGGTATCAGGAAAATCCGATTTTTTTCACCCTGGACTTTACTCAGGCTTACAGTAAAATCAGATTTTTTTTCCCCTGGAATCCCATGGGAAAAAAACCCATGGAATCAGGAAAATCTATTTTTTTTCACATGGACTTTATTCATGTTATCAGGAAAATCGGATTTTTTTCACCCTGGACTTTACTCAGGCTTACAGTAAAATCCGATTTCTTTCACCCTAGACTTTACCCACGCTATCAGGAAAATCGGATTATTTTCACCCTGGACTTTACCCAGGCTATCAGGAAAATCTATTTTTTTTTCACCTGGACTTTCCTCACGGAATCAGGAAAATCCGATTTTTTCACCTAGACTTTTTTCACCCTGGACTTTACTCAAGCTTACAGTAAAATTGGATTTCTTTCACACTGGACTATTACCCACAGTATGAGAAAAATCCGAATTTTTTAACCCAAGACTTTATTCACAGTATCAGGAAGATCGGATTAATTTCTCCCTGGATTTAACTCATGGTATCAGGAAAATCCGATTTTTTTCACCATGGATTTTACTCACGGTATCAGGAAAATCGGATTATTTTCACCCTGGACTTTACCCACGCTACCAGGAAAATCGGATTTTTTCACCTGGACGATTACCCACAGTATTTGGAATATCTGCTTTTTTCAACTGGACTATTACCACAGTATCAGGAAAATCTGACTTTTTTCACCTGGACTATTCCCCACAGTATCAGGAAAATCTGTATTTTTCCCCCTGGACTATTACCCATGGTATCAGGAAAATGTATTTTTTTTCACCTGGACTTTACTCACGGTATCAGGAAAATCGGATTTTTTCACCTGGACGATCACCTAGACACTTCCCACGGAATCAGGAAAATCTGATTTTTTCACCTAGACTATTACCCACGGTATCAGGAAAATTGGATTTTTTTCACCCTGGACTTTACTCAGGCTTACAGTAAAATCAGATTTATTTCACCCTGGACTATTACCCACAGTATTTGGAAAATCTGATTTTTCCCCCCTGGACTATTACCACGGTATCAGGAAAATCGAATATATTTCATCCTGGACTTTACTCAGGCTTACAGTAAAATCAGATTTTTTTCCCCTGGACTATTACCCATGGAATCAGGAAAATCAGATTTTTTATACCCAAGACTTTATTCACGGTATCAGGAAAATATTTTTTTTTCACCTGGACTTTACTCACGGTATCAGGAAAATCTGATTTTTTCACCTAGACACTTCCCACGGAATCAGGAAAATCTGATTTTTTTGCCTAGACTATTACCCACGGTATCAGGAAAATTGGATTTTTTTCACCCTGGACTTTACTCAGGCTTACAGTAAAATTGGATTTCTTTCACCCTGGACTATTACCCACAGTATTTGGAAAATCTGATTTCCCCCCCCTGGACTATTACCACGGTATCAGGAAAATCAAATTTTTTTCACCCTGGACTTTACTCAGGCTTACAGTAAAATCAGATGTTTTTCCCCTGGACTATTACCCATGGAATCAGGAAAATCAGATTTTTTTATACCCAAGACTTTATTCACGGTATCAGGAAAATATATTTTTTTCACCTGGACTTTACTCACGGTATCAGGAAAATCTGATTTTTTCACCTAGACACTTCCCACGGAATCAGGAAAAAATGATTTTTTCACCTAGACTATTACCCACGGTATCAGGAAAATTGGATTTTTTTCACCCTGGACTTTACTCAGGCTTACAGTAAAATCCGATTTCTTTCACCCTGGACTTTACCCACGCTATCAGGAAAATCGGATTATTTTCACCCTGGACTTTACCCAGGCTATCAGGAAAATCTATTTTTTTTTTCACCTGGACTTTCCTCACGGAATCAGGAAAATCCGATTTTTTCACCTAGACTTTTTTCACCCTGGACTTTACTCAAGCTTACAGTAAAATCGGATTTCTTTCACACTGGACTATTACCCACAGTATGAGAAAAATCCGAATTTTTTAACCCAAGACTTTATTCACAGTATCAGCAAGATCGGATTAATTTCACCCTGGACTTTACCCATGCTACCAGGAAAATCGGATTTTTTCACCTGGACGATTACCCACAGTATTTGGAAAATCTGATTTTTTCAACTGGACTATTACCACGGTATCAGGAAAATCTGAGCACCGGACGCCGGACTCTGGAGCTCCGCGCTCCTCCCCCCGGCCCGGCCGGTCGGCGGGGAGTGAGAGCAGCTGGGGGTGGACTGCGCCCTCAAAAGCTCTGCCGCCGCCCCCACCCCAGCACCGGACGCCGGACTCTGGAGCTCCGCGCTCCTCCCCCCGGCCCGGCCGGTCGGCGGGGAGTGAGAGCAGCTGGGGGTGGACTGCGCCTTCAAAAGCGCTGCCGCCGCCCCCACCCCAGCACTGGACGCCGGACTCTGGAGCTCCGCGCTCCTCCCCCCGGCCCGGCCGGTCGGCGGGGAGTGAGAGCAGCTGGGGGTGGACTGCGCCCTCAAAAGCGCTGCCGCCGCCCCCACCCCAGCACCGGACGCCGGACTCTGGAGCTCCGCGCTCCTCCTCCCGGCCCGGCCGGTCGGCGGGGAGTGAGAGCAGCTGGGGTTGGACTGCGCCCTCAAAAGCGCTGCCGCCGCCCCCACCCCAGCACTGGACGCCGGACTCTGGAGCTCCGCGCTCCTCCCCCCGGCCCGGCCGGTCGGCGGGGAGTGAGAGCAGCTGGGGTTGGACTGCGCCCTCAAAAGCGCTGCCGCCGCCCCCACCCCAGCACCGGACGCCGGACTCTGGAGCTCCGCGCTCCTCCTCCCGGCCCGGCCGGTCGGCGGGGAGTGAGAGCAGCTGGGGTTGGACTGCGCCCTCAAAAGCGCTGCCGCCGCCCCCACCCCAGCACCGGACGCCGGACTCTGGAGCTCCGCGCTCCTCCCCCCGGCCCGGCCGGTCGGCGGGGAGTCAGAACAGCTGGGGGTGGACTGCGCCCTCAAAAGCGCTGCCGCCGCCCCCACCCCAACACTGGATGCTGGAGATTCGCATTCCTCCCCCCGGGTCGGCAGGGAGTAAGGACAGCTGAGGGAGCAATCACCGCCGCCCCAAGGACCATTGCCACAGCTGTGGGCCGTCACATCATGCTGAAGCCCATCGCCGCTCCGGCCAGCTGGACTTGCCATCGACTAGGAGCTCCAGGACTGGTGCACGTTTTTGTCCCATTCCCCTCTGGAAGGACCAGAAGGACTGTGCGGGGTACATTTTTGATATTGTTACTCTGTGATGATTTGTATTTGATGTTTGGAATTTTTTATATTGTGTACTTTTTGATGTAATTAATTGACTATTTTATAATTGTGATTTTGTATTTTGTCTGAATCTGATTTGTATACTGTTTCTGTATTTTGGATTGTATTTCATACTTATTTTACATGCTGTAAACCGCTCTGAGTTCTCTTAAGGGAAGTGAAGCGGTATAGAAATGTAAATATAATAATAAAATAATAATAATAAAAAAAATCCGATTTTTCCCCCCTGGACTATTACCCATGGTATCAGGAAAATCGGATTTTTTTCATCCTGGACTTTACTCAGGCTTACAGTAAAATCAGATTTCTTTCACCCTGGACTATTACCCACAGTATCAGGAAAATCAGATTTTTTATACCCAAGACTTCATTCACGGTATCAGGAAAATATTTTTTTTCACCTGGACTTTACTCACGGTATCAGGAAAATATGATTTTTTCACCTAGACACTTCCCACGGAATCAGGAAAATCGGATTTTTTTCCCCTGGACTTTATCTCACGGTATCAGGAAAATCGGATTTTTTTCACCCTGGACATTACTCAGGCTTACAGTAAAATCAGATTTCTTTCACCCTGGACTATTACCCACAGTATCAGGAAAATCAGGTTTTTTTCACCCAAGGCTTTATTCACGGTATCAGGAAAATCAGATTTTTTCACCTAGACACTTCCCACGGAATCAGGAAAATCTGATTTTTTCACCTAGACTATTACCCACGGTATCAGGAAAATTGGATTTTTTTCACCCTGGACTTTACTCAGGCTTACAGTAAAATCGGATTTATTTCACCCTGGACTATTACCAACAGTATTTGGAAAATCTGATTTTTCCCCCTGGACTATTACCACGGTATCAGGAAAATCGAATATTTTTCATCCTGGACTTTACTCAGGCTTACAGTAAAATCAGATTTTTTTCCCCTGGACTATTACCCATGGAATCAGGAAAATCAGATTTTTTATACCCAAGACTTTATTCACGGTATCAGGAAAATATTTTTTTTTCACCTGGACTTTACTCACGGTATCAGGAAAATCTGATTTTTTCACCTAGACACTTCCCACGGAATCAGGAAAATCTGATTTTTTCACCTAGACTATTACCCACGGTATCAGGAAAATTGGATTTTTTTCACCCTGGACTTTACTCAGGCTTACAGTAAAATCCGATTTCTTTCACCCTGGACTTTACCCACGCTATCAGGAAAATCGGATTATTT
Source organism: Bradypodion pumilum (assembly GCA_035047305.1). Lineage (NCBI taxonomy): Eukaryota > Metazoa > Chordata > Lepidosauria > Squamata > Chamaeleonidae > Bradypodion > Bradypodion pumilum. The sequence continues at coordinate 249,275,802 of JAWDJD010000002.1, forward strand.
TCACCCTGGACTTTACCCAGGCTATCAGGAAAATCTATTTTTTTTTCCCCTGGACTATTTCCCACGGTATCAGGAAAATCTATTTTTTTTCACCTGGACTTTACCCACGCTATCAGGAAAATCAGATTTTTTTTCCCTGGACTACTGCCCACGGTATCTGGAAAATCAGATTTTTTTTCCCCTGGACTATTACCCACGGAATCAGGAAAATCTATTTTTTTTTCACCTGGACTTTACTCACGGTATCAGGAAAATCTGATTTTTTCCCCTGGACTTTTACCCACGGTATATGGAAAATCTGATTTTTTTCACCCAAGACTTTATTCATGGTATCAGGGAAATCCAATTTTTTTCACCCTGGACTTTACTTACAGTATCAGGAAAATCGGATTTTTTTCATCCAAGACTTTATTCACGGTATCAGGAAAATCGGATTTCTTTCACCATGGACTTTACTCACAGTATCAGGAAAATCGGATAATTTTCACCCTGGACTTTACCCACGGTATCAGGAAAATCGGATTTTTTCCACCTGGACACAGTATCAGGAAAATCAGATTTTCTTTTATCCAAGACTTTATTCACGGTATCAGGAATATCCAATTTTTTCACCCTGGACTTAACTCATGGTATCAGGAAAATCCGATTTTTTTCACCCTCGACTTTACTCACAGTATCAGGAAAATCGGATTTTTTTTCACCCAAGAATTTATTCACAGTATCAGGAAAATCCGATTTTTTCCACCCTGGACTTCACTCACGGTATCAGGAAAATCAGATAATTTTCACCCTGGACTTTACCCACGGTATCTGGAAAATCACATTTTTTCCACCTGGACTTCTACACACAGTATCGGGAAAATCAGATTTTCTTTTACCGAAGACTTTATTCACGGTATCAGGAATATCCAATTTTTTTCACCCTGGACTTAACTCATGGTATCAGGAAAATCCGATTTTTTTCACCCTGGACTTTACTCAGGCTTACAGTAAAATCAGATTTTTTTCCCCTGGACTATTACCCATGGAATCAGGAAAATCTATTTTTTTTCACATGGACTTTATTCATGTTATCAGGAAAATCGGATTATTTTCTCCCTGGACTTTACCCATGCTATCAGGAAAATCGGATTTTTTTCACCCTGGACTTTACTCAGGCTTACAGTAAAATCCGATTTCTTTCACCCTAGACTTTACCCACGCTATCAGGAAAATCGGATTATTTTCACCCTGGACTTTACCCAGGCTATCAGGAAAATCTATTTTTTTTTCACCTGGACTTTCCTCACGGAATCAGGAAAATCCGATTTTTTCACCTAGACTTTTTTCACCCTGGACTTTACTCAAGCTTACAGTAAAATCGGATTTCTTTCACACTGGACTATTACCCACAGTATGAGAAAAATCCGAATTTTTTTACCCAAGACTTTATTCACAGTATCAGGAAGATCGGATTAATTTCTCCCTGGATTTAACTCATGGTATCAGGAAAATCCGATTTTTTTCACCATGGATTTTACTCACAGTATCAGGAAAATCGGATTCTTTTCACCCTGGACTTTACCCACGCTACCAGGAAAATCGGATTTTTTCACCTGGACGATTACCCACAGTATTTGGAAAATCTGATTTTTTCAACTGGACTATTACCACGGTATCAGGAAAATCTGACTTTTTTCACCTGGACTATTCCCCACAGTATCAGGAAAATCTGTATTTTTCCCCCTGGACTATTACCCATGGTATCAGGAAAATGTATTTTTTTTCACCTGGACTTTACTCACGGTATCAGGAAAATCAGATTTTTTCACCTAGACACTTCCCACGGAATCAGGAAAATCTGATTTTTTCACCTAGACTATTACCCACGGTATCAGGAAAATTGGATTTTTTTCACCCTGGACTTTACTCAGGCTTACAGTAAAATCGGATTTATTTCACCCTGGACTATTACCAACAGTATTTGGAAAATCTAATTTTTCCCCCTGGACTATTACCACGGTATCAGGAAAATCAAATATTTTTCATCCTGGACTTTACTCAGGCTTACAGTAAAATCAGATTTTTTTCCCCTGGACTATTACCCATGGAATCAGGAAAATCAGATTTTTTATACCCAAGACTTTATTCACGGTATCAGGAAAATATTTTTTTTTCACCTGGACTTTACTCACAGTATCAGGAAAATCGGATTTTTTTTCACCCAAGAATTTATTCACAGTATCAGGAAAATCCGATTTTTTTCCACCCTGGACTTTACTCATGGTATCAGGAAAATCAGATAATTTTCACCCTGGACTTTACCCACGGTATCTGGAAAATCACATTTTTTCCACCTGGACTTCTACACACAGTATCGGGAAAATCAGATTTTCTTTTACCCAAGACTTTATTCACGGTATCAGAAATATCCAATTTTTTTCACCCTGGACTTAACTCATGGTATCAGGAAAATCCGATTTTTTTCACCCTGGACTTTACTCAGGCTTACAGTAAAATCAGATTTTTTTCCCCTGGAATCCCATGGGGAAAAAACCCATGGAATCAGGAAAATCTATTTTTTTTTCACATGGACTTTATTCATGTTATCAGGAAAATCGGATTTTTTTCACCCTGGACTTTACTCAGGCTTACAGTAAAATCCGATTTCTTTCACCCTAGACTTTACCCACGCTATCAGGAAAATCGGATTATTTTCACCCTGGACTTTACCCAGGCTATCAGGAAAATCTATTTTTTTTTTCACCTGGACTTTCCTCACGGAATCAGGAAAATCCGATTTTTTCACCTAGACTTTTTTCACCCTGGACTTTACTCAAGCTTACAGTAAAATTGGATTTCTTTCACACTGGACTATTACCCACAGTATGAGAAAAATCCGAATTTTTTAACCCAAGACTTTATTCACAGTATCAGGAAGATCGGATTAATTTCTCCCTGGATTTAACTCATGGTATCAGGAAAATCCGATTTTTTTCACCATGGATTTTACTCACGGTATCAGGAAAATCGGATTATTTTCACCCTGGACTTTACCCACGCTACCAGGAAAATCGGATTTTTTCACCTGGACGATTACCCACAGTATTTGGAATATCTGCTTTTTTCAACTGGACTATTACCACGGTATCAGGAAAATCTGACTTTTTTCACCTGGACTATTCCCCACAGTATCAGGAAAATCTGTATTTTTCCCCCTGGACTATTACCCATGGTATCAGGAAAATATATTTTTTTTCACCTGGACTTTACTCACGGTATCAGGAAAATCGGATTTTTTCACCTGGACGATCACCTAGACACTTCCCACGGAATCAGGAAAATCTGATTTTTTCACCTAGACTATTACCCACGGTATCAGGAAAATTGGATTTTTTTCACCCTGGACTTTACTCAGGCTTACAGTAAAATCAGATTTATTTCACCCTGGACTATTACCCACAGTATTTGGAAAATCTGATTTTTCCCCCCTGGACTATTACCACGGTATCAGGAAAATCGAATATATTTCATCCTGGACTTTACTCAGGCTTACAGTAAAATCAGATTTTTTTCCCCTGGACTATTACCCATGGAATCAGGAAAATCAGATTTTTTATACCCAAGACTTTATTCACGGTATCAGGAAAATATTTTTTTTTCACCTGGACTTTACTCACGGTATCAGGAAAATCTGATTTTTTCACCTAGACACTTCCCACGGAATCAGGAAAATCTGATTTTTTCGCCTAGACTATTACCCACGGTATCAGGAAAATTGGATTTTTTTCACCCTGGACTTTACTCAGGCTTACAGTAAAATTGGATTTCTTTCACCCTGGACTATTACCCACAGTATTTGGAAAATCTGATTTTCCCCCCCTGGACTATTACCACGGTATCAGGAAAATCAAATTTTTTTCACCCTGGACTTTACTCAGGCTTACAGTAAAATCAGATGTTTTTCCCCTGGACTATTACCCATGGAATCAGGAAAATCAGATTTTTTTATACCCAAGACTTTATTCACGGTATCAGGAAAATATATTTTTTTCACCTGGACTTTACTCACGGTATCAGGAAAATCTGATTTTTTCACCTAGACACTTCCCACGGAATCAGGAAAATCTGATTTTTTCGCCTAGACTATTACCCACGGTATCAGGAAAATTGGATTTTTTTCACCCTGGACTTTACTCAGGCTTACAGTAAAATTGGATTTCTTTCACCCTGGACTATTACCCACAGTATTTGGAAAATCTGATTTCCCCCCCCTGGACTATTACCACGGTATCAGGAAAATCAAATTTTTTTCACCCTGGACTTTACTCAGGCTTACAGTAAAATCAGATGTTTTTCCCCTGGACTATTACCCATGGAATCAGGAAAATCAGATTTTTTTATACCCAAGACTTTATTCACGGTATCAGGAAAATATATTTTTTTCACCTGGACTTTACTCACGGTATCAGGAAAATCTGATTTTTTCACCTAGACACTTCCCACGGAATCAGGAAAAAATGATTTTTTCACCTAGACTATTACCCACGGTATCAGGAAAATTGGATTTTTTTCACCCTGGACTTTACTCAGGCTTACAGTAAAATCCGATTTCTTTCACCCTGGACTTTACTCACGCTATCAGGAAAATCGGATTATTTTCACCCTGGACTTTACCCAGGCTATCAGGAAAATCTATTTTTTTTTTCACCTGGACTTTCCTCACGGAATCAGGAAAATCCGATTTTTTCACCTAGACTTTTTTCACCCTGGACTTTACTCAAGCTTACAGTAAAATCGGATTTCTTTCACACTGGACTATTACCCACAGTATGAGAAAAATCCGAATTTTTTAACCCAAGACTTTATTCACAGTATCTGCAAGATCGGATTAATTTCACCCTGGACTTTACCCATGCTACCAGGAAAATCGGATTTTTTCACCTGGACGATTACCCACAGTATTTGGAAAATCTGATTTTTTCAACTGGACTATTACCACGGTATCAGGAAAATCTGAGCACCGGACGCCGGACTCTGGAGCTCCGCGCTCCTCCCCCCGGCCCGGCCGGTCGGCGGGGAGTGAGAGCAGCTGGGGGTGGACTGCGCCCTCAAAAGCTCTGCCGCCGCCCCCACCCCAGCACCGGACGCCGGACTCTGGAGCTCCGCGCTCCTCCCCCCGGCCCGGCCGGTCGGCGGGGAGTGAGAGCAGCTGGGGGTGGACTGCGCCTTCAAAAGCGCTGCCGCCGCCCCCACCCCAGCACTGGACGCCGGACTCTGGAGCTCCGCGCTCCTCCCCCCGGCCCGGCCGGTCGGCGGGGAGTGAGAGCAGCTGGGGTTGGACTGCGCCCTCAAAAGCGCTGCCGCCGCCCCCACCCCAGCACCGGACGCCGGACTCTGGAGCTCCGCGCTCCTCCTCCCGGCCCGGCCGGTCGGCGGGGAGTGAGAGCAGCTGGGGTTGGACTGCGCCCTCAAAAGCGCTGCCGCCGCCCCCACCCCAGCACTGGACGCCGGACTCTGGAGCTCCGCGCTCCTCCCCCCGGCCGGGCCGGTCGGCGGGGAGTGAGAGCAGCTGGGGTTGGACTGCGCCCTCAAAAGCGCTGCCGCCGCCCCCACCCCAGCACCGGACGCCGGACTCTGGAGCTCCGCGCTCCTCCTCCCGGCCCGGCCGGTCGGCGGGGAGTGAGAGCAGCTGGGGTTGGACTGCGCCCTCAAAAGCGCTGCCGCCGCCCCCACCCCAGCACCGGACGCCGGACTCTGGAGCTCCGCGCTCCTCCCCCCGGCCCGGCCGGTCGGCGGGGAGTCAGAACAGCTGGGGGTGGACTGCGCCCTCAAAAGCGCTGCCGCCGCCCCCACCCCAACACTGGATGCTGGAGATTCACATTCCTCCCCCCGGGTCGGCAGGGAGTAAGGACAGCTGAGGGAGCAATCACCGCCGCCCCAAGGACCATTGCCACAGCTGTGGGCCGTCACATCATGCTGAAGCCCATCGCCGCTCCGGCCAGCTGGACTTGCCATCATCGTCGCTCATGGTCTTGGCCTCGGTGGAGGTAAGGAGGCCGGTCGACTAGGAGCTCCAGGACTGGTGCACGTTTTTGTCCCATTCCCCTCTGGAAGGACCAGAAGGACTGTGCGGGGTACATTTTTGATATTGTTACTCTGTGATGATTTGTATTTGATGTTTGGAATTTTTTATATTGTGTACTTTTTGATGTAATTAATTGACTATTTTATAATTGTGATTTTGTATTTTGTCTGAATCTGATTTGTATACTGTTTCTGTATTTTGGATTGTATTTCATACTTATTTTACATGCTGTAAAGCGCTCTGAGTTCTCTTAAGGGAAGTGAAGCGGTATAGAAATGTAAATATAATAATAAAATAATAATAATAATAAAAAAATCCGATTTTTCCCCCCTGGACTATTACCCATGGTATCAGGAAATTTTCCCCCCTGGACTATTACCCATGGTATCAGGAAAATGTATTTTTTTTTTTCACCTGGACTTTACTCACGGTATCAGGAAAATCGGATTTTTTTCATCCTGGACTTTACTCAGGCTTACAGTAAAATCAGATTTCTTTCACCCTGGACTATTACCCACAGTATCAGGAAAATCAGATTTTTTATACCCAAGACTTCATTCACGGTATCAGGAAAATATTTTTTTTTCACCTGGACTTTACTCACGGTATCAGGAAAATATGATTTTTTCACCTAGACACTCCCCACGGAATCAGGAAAATCGGATTTTTTTCCCCTGGACTTTATCTCACGGTATCAGGAAAATCGGATTTTTTTCACCCTGGACATTACTCAGGCTTACAGTAAAATCAGATTTCTTTCACCCTGGACTATTACCCACAGTATCAGGAAAATCAGGTTTTTTTCACCCAAGGCTTTATTCACGGTATCAGGAAAATCAGATTTTTTCACCTAGACACTTCCCACGGAATCAGGAAAATCTGATTTTTTCACCTAGACTATTACCCACGGTATCAGGAAAATTGGATTTTTTTCACCCTGGACTTTACTCAGGCTTACAGTAAAATCGGATTTATTTCACCCTGGACTATTACCAACAGTATTTGGAAAATCTGATTTTTCCCCCTGGACTATTACCACGGTATCAGGAAAATCGAATATTTTTCATCCTGGACTTTACTCAGGCTTACAGTAAAATCAGATTTTTTTCCCCTGGACTATTACCCATGGAATCAGGAAAATCAGATTTTTTATACCCAAGACTTTATTCACGGTATCAGGAAAATATTTTTTTTTCACCTGGACTTTACTCACGGTATCAGGAAAATCTGATTTTTTCACCTAGACACTTCCCACGGAATCAGGAAAATCTGATTTTTTCACCTAGACTATTACCCACGGTATCAGGAAAATTGGATTTTTTTCACCCTGGACTTTACTCAGGCTTACAGTAAAATCCGATTTCTTTCACCCTGGACTTTACCCACGCTATCAGGAAAATCGGATTATTTTCACCCTGGACTTTACCCAGGCTATCAGGAAAATCTATTTTTTTCCCCTGGACTATTTCCCACGGTATCAGGAAAATCTATTTTTTTTCACCTGGACTTTACCCACGCTATCAGGAAAATCGGATTTTTTTTCCCTGGACTACTGCCCACGGTATCTGGAAAATCAGATTTTTTTTCCCCTGGACTATTACCCACGGAATCAGGAAAATCTATTTTTTTTTCACCTGGACTTTACTCACGGTATCAGGAAAATCTGATTTTTTCCCCTGGACTTTTACCCACGGTATATGGAAAATCTGATTTTTTTCACCCAAGACTTTATTCATGGTATCAGGGAAATCCAATTTTTTTCACCCTGGACTTTATTCACGGTATCAGGAAAATCGGATTTCTTTCACCATGGACTTTACTCACAGTATCAGGAAAATCGGATAATTTTCACCCTGGACTTTACCCACGGTATCAGGAAAATCGGATTTTTTCCACCTGGACACAGTATCAGGAAAATCAGATTTTCTTTTATCCAAGACTTTATTCACGGTATCAGGAATATCCAATTTTTTCACCCTGGACTTAACTCATGGTATCAGGAAAATCCGATTTTTTTCACCCTCGACTTTACTCACAGTATCAGGAAAATCGGATTTTTTTTCACCCAAGAATTTATTCACAGTATCAGGAAAATCCGATTTTTTTCCACCCTGGACTTCACTCACGGTATCAGGAAAATCAGATAATTTTCACCCTGGACTTTACCCACGGTATCTGGAAAATCACATTTTTTCCACCTGGACTTCTACACACAGTATCGGGAAAATCAGATTTTCTTTTACCCAAGACTTTATTCACGGTATCAGGAATATCCAATTTTTTTCACCCTGGACTTAACTCATGGTATCAGGAAAATCCGATTTTTTTCACCCTGGACTTTACTCAGGCTTACAGTAAAATCAGATTTTTTTCCCCCTGGACTATTACCCATGGAATCAGGAAAATCTATTTTTTTTCACATGGACTTTATTCATGTTATCAGGAAAATCGGATTATTTTCTCCCTGGACTTTACCCACGCTATCAGGAAAATCGGATTTTTTTCACCCTGGACTTTACTCAGGCTTACAGTAAAATCCGATTTCTTTCACCCTAGACTTTACCCACGCTATCAGGAAAATCGGATTATTTTCACCCTGGACTTTACCCAGGCTATCAGGAAAATCTATTTTTTTTTCACCTGGACTTTCCTCACGGAATCAGGAAAATCCGATTTTTTCACCTAGACTTTTTTCACCCTGGACTTTACTCAAGCTTACAGTAAAATCGGATTTCTTTCACACTGGACTATTACCCACAGTATGAGAAAAATCCGAATTTTTTAACCCAAGACTTTATTCACAGTATCAGGAAGATCGGATTAATTTCTCCCTGGATTTAACTCATGGTATCAGGAAAATCCGATTTTTTTCACCATGGATTTTACTCACGGTATCAGGAAAATCGGATTCTTTTCACCCTGGACTTTACCCACGCTACCAGGAAAATCGGATTTTTTCACCTGGACGATTACCCACAGTATTTGGAAAATCTGATTTTTTCAACTGGACTATTACCACGGTATCAGGAAAATCTGACATTTTTCACCTGGACTATTCCCCACAGTATCAGGAAAATCTGTATTTTTCCCCCTGGACTATTACCCATGGTATCAGGAAAATGTATTTTTTTTCACCTGGACTTTACTCACGGTATCAGGAAAATCAGATTTTTTCACCTAGACACTTCCCACGGAATCAGGAAAATCTGATTTTTTCACCTAGACTATTACCCATGGTATCAGGAAAATTGGATTTTTTTCACCCTGGACTTTACTCAGGCTTACAGTAAAATCGGATTTATTTCACCCTGGACTATTACCAACAGTATTTGGAAAATCTAATTTTTCCCCCTGGACTATTACCACGGTATCAGGAAAATCGAATATTTTTCATCCTGGACTTTACTCAGGCTTACAGTAAAATCAGATTTTTTTCCCCTGGACTATTACCCATGGAATCAGGAAAATCAGATTTTTTATACCCAAGACTTTATTCACGGTATCAGGAAAATATTTTTTTTTCACCTGGACTTTACTCACGGTATCAGGAAAATCTGATTTTTTCACCTAGACACTTCCCACGGAATCAGGAAAATCTGATTTTTTCACCTAGACTATTACCCACGGTATCAGGAAAATTGGATTTTTTTCACCCTGGAGTTTACTCAGGCTTACAGTAAAATCCGATTTCTTTCACCCTGGACTTTACCCACGCTATCAGGAAAATCGGATTATTTTCACCCTGGACTTTACCCAGGCTATCAGGAAAATCTATTTTTTTTTTCACCTGGACTTTCCTCACGGAATCAGGAAAATCCGATTTTTTCACCTAGACTTTTTTCACCCTGGACTTTACTCAAGTTTACAGTAAAATCGGATTTCTTTCACACTGGACTATTAACCACAGAATGAGAAAAATCTGAATTTTTTAACCGAAGACTTTATTCACAGTATCAGGAAGATCGGATTAATTTCACCCTGGACTTTACCCATGCTACCAGGAAAATCGGATTTTTTCACCTGGACGATTACCCACAGTATTTGGAAAATCTGATTTTTTCAACTGGACTATTACCACGGTATCAGGAAAATCTGACTTTTTTCACCTGGACTATTCCCCACAGTATCAGGAAAATCTGTATTTTTTCCCCTGGACTATTACCCATGGTATCAGGAAAATGTATTTTTTTTCACCTGGACTTTACTCACGGTATCAGGAAATCGGATTTTTTCACCTAGACACTTCCCACGGAATCAGGAAAATCTGATTTTTTCACCTAGACTATTTATTACCCACGGTATCAGGAAAATTGGATTTTTTTCACCCTGGACTTTACTCAGGCTTACAGTGAAATCGGATTTCTTTCACCCTGGACTATTACCCACAGTATTTGGAAAATCTGATTTTTCCCCCTGGACTATTACCACGGTATCAGGAAAATCGAATATTTTTCACCCTGGACTTTACTCAGGCTTACAGTAAAATCAGATTTTTTCCCCCTGGACTATTACCCATGGAATCAGGAAAATCAGATTTTTTATACCCAAGACTTTATTCACGGTATCAGGAAAATATTTTTTTTTCACCTGGACTTTACTCACGGTGTCAGGAAAATCTGATTTTTTCACCTAGACACTTCCCACGGAATCAGGAAAATCTGATTTTTTCACCTAGACTATTACCCACGGTATCAGGAAAATTGGATTTTTTTCACCCTGGACTTTACTCAGGCTTACAGTAAAATCGGATTTCTTTCACCCTGGACTATTACCCACAGTATTTGGAAAATCTGATTTTCCCCCCCCTGGACTATTACCACGGTATCAGGAAAATCGAATTTTTTTCACCCTGGACTTTACTCAGGCTTACAGTAAAATCAGATGTTTTTCCCCTGGACTATTACCCATGGAATCAGGAAAATCAGATTTTTTATACCCAAGACTTTATTCACGGTATCAGGAAAATATATTTTTTTCACCTGGACTTTACTCACGGTATCAGGAAAATCTGATTTTTTCACCTAGACACTTCTCACGGAATCAGGAAAAAATGATTTTTTCACCTAGACTATTACCCACGGTATCAGGAAAATTGGATTTTTTTCACCCTGGACTTTACTCAGGCTTACAGTAAAATCCGATTTCTTTCACCCTGGACTTTACCCACGCTATCAGGAAAATCGGATTATTTTCACCCTGGACTTAACCCAGGCTATCAGGAAAATCTATTTTTTTTCACCTGGACTTTCCTCACGGAATCAGGAAAATCCGATTTTTTTTCACCTGGACTTTACCCACGCTATCAGGAAAATCGGATTTTTTTTCCCTGGACTACTGCCCACGGTATCTGGAAAATCAGATTTTTTTTCCCCTGGACTATTACCCACGGAATCAGGAAAATCTATTTTTTTTCACCAGGACTTTACTCACGGTATCAGGAAAATCTGATTTTTTCCCCTGGACTTTTACCCACGGTATATGGAAAATCTGATTTTTTTCACCCAAGACTTTATTCATGGTATCAGGGAAATCCAATTTTTTTCACCATGGACTTTACTTACAGTATCAGGAAAATCGGATTTTTTTCATCCAAGACTTTATTCACGGTATCAGGAAAATCGGATTTCTTTCACCATGGACTTTACTCACAGTATCAGGAAAATCGGATAATTTTCACCCTGGACTTTACCCACGGTATCAGGAAAATTGGATTTTTTCCACCTGGACACAGTATCAGGAAAATCAGATTTTCTTTTATCCAAGACTTTATTCACGGTATCAGGAATATCCAATTTTTTCACCCTGGACTTAACTCATGGTATCAGGAAAATCCGATTTTTTTCACCCTCGACTTTACTCACAGTATCAGGAAAATCGGATTTTTTTTCACCCAAGAATTTATTCACAGTATCAGGAAAATCCGATTTTTTTCCACCCTGGACTTCACTCACGGTATCAGGAAAATCAGATAATTTTCACCCTGGACTTTACCCACGGTATCTGGAAAATCACATTTTTTCCACCTGGACTTCTACACACAGTATCGGGAAAATCAGATTTTCTTTTACCCAAGACTTTATTCACGGTATCAGGAATATCCAATTTTTTTCACCCTGGACTTAACTCATGGTATCAGGAAAATCCGATTTTTTTCACCCTGGACTTTACTCAGGCTTACAGTAAAATCAGATTTTTTTTCCCCTGGACTATTACCCATGGAATCAGGAAAATCTATTTTTTTTCACATGGACTTTATTCATGTTATCAGGAAAATCGGATTATTTTCTCCCTGGACTTTACCCACGCTATCAGGAAAATCGGATTTTTTTCACCCTGGACTTTACTCAGGCTTACAGTAAAATCCGATTTCTTTCACCCTAGACTTTACCCACGCTATCAGGAAAATCGGATTATTTTCACCCTGGACTTTACCCAGGCTATCAGGAAAATCTATTTTTTTTTCACCTGGACTTTCCTCACGGAATCAGGAAAATCCGATTTTTTCACCTAGACTTTTTTCACCCTGGACTTTACTCAAGCTTACAGTAAAATCGGATTTCTTTCACACTGGACTATTACCCACAGTATGAGAAAAATCCGAATTTTTTAACCCAAGACTTTATTCACAGTATCAGGAAGATCGGATTAATTTCTCCCTGGATTTTACTCACGGCATCAGGAAAATCGGATTCTTTTCACCCTGGACTTTACCCACGCTACCAGGAAAATCGGATTTTTTCACCTGGACGATTACCCACAGTATTTGGAAAATCTGATTTTTTCAACTGGACTATTACCACGGTATCAGGAAAATCTGACTTTTTTCACCTGGACTATTCCCCACAGTATCAGGAAAATCTGTATTTTTCCCCCTGGACTATTACCCATGGTATCAGGAAAATGTATTTTTTTTCACCTGGACTTTACTCACGGTATCAGGAAATCGGATTTTTTCACCTAGACACTTCCCACGGAATCAGGAAAATCTGATTTTTTCACCTAGACTATTACCCACGGTATCAGGAAAATTGGATTTTTTTCACCCTGGACTTTACTCAGGCTTACAGTAAAATCGGATTTATTTCACCCTGGACTATTACCAACAGTATTTGGAAAATCTAATTTTTCCCCCTGGACTATTACCACGGTATCAGGAAAATCGAATATTTTTCATCCTGGACTTTACTCAGGCTTACAGTAAAATCAGATTTTTTTCCCCTGGACTATTACACATGGAATCAGGAAAATCAGATTTTTTATACCCAAGACTTTATTCACGGTATCAGGAAAATATTTTTTTTTCACCTGGACTTTACTCACGGTATCAGGAAAATCTGATTTTTTCACCTAGACACTTCCCACGGAATCAGGAAAATCTGATTTTTTCACCTAGACTATTACCCACGGTATCAGGAAAATTGGATTTTTTTCACCCTGGAGTTTACTCAGGCTTACAGTAAAATCCGATTTCTTTCACCCTGGACTTTACCCACGCTATCAGGAAAATCGGATTATTTTCACCCTGGACTTTACCCAGGCTATCAGGAAAATCTATTTTTTTTTTCACCTGGACTTTCCTCACGGAATCAGGAAAATCCGATTTTTTCACCTAGACTTTTTTCACCCTGGACTTTACTCAAGTTTACAGTAAAATCGGATTTCTTTCACACTGGACTATTAACCACAGAATGAGAAAAATCTGAATTTTTTAACCGAAGACTTTATTCACAGTATCAGGAAGATCGGATTAATTTCACCCTGGACTTTACCCATGCTACCAGGAAAATCGGATTTTTTCACCTGGACGATTACCCACAGTATTTGGAAAATCTGATTTTTTCAACTGGACTATTACCACGGTATCAGGAAAATCTGACTTTTTTCACCTGGACTATTCCCCACAGTATCAGGAAAATCTGTATTTTTCCCCCTGGACTATTACCCATGGTATCAGGAAAATGTATTTTTTTTCACCTGGACTTTACTCACGGTATCAGGAAATCGGATTTTTTCACCTAGACACTTCCCACGGAATCAGGAAAATCTGATTTTTTCACCTAGACTATGACCCACGGTATCAGGAAAATCAGATTTTTTTGCCCTGGACTTTTATTCACGGTATCAGGAATATCCAATTTTTTTCACCCTGGACTTAACTCATGGTATCAGGAAAATCCGATTTTTTTCACCCTGGACTTTACTCAGGCTTACAGTAAAATCAGATTTTTTTCCCCTGGACTATTACCCATGGAATCAGGAAAATCTATTTTTTTTCACATGGACTTTATTCATGTTATCAGGAAAATCGGATTATTTTCTCCCTGGACTTTACCCACGCTATCAGGAAAATCGGATTTTTTTCACCCTGCACTTTACTCAGGCTTACAGTAAAATCCGATTTCTTTCACCCTGGACTTTACCCACGCTATCAGGAAAATCAGATTATTTTCACCCTGGACTTTACCCAGGCTATCAGGAAAATCTATTTTTTTTTCACCTGGACTTTCCTCACGGAATCAGGAAAATCCGATTTTTTCACCTAGACTTTTTTCACCCTGGACTTTACTCAAGCTTACAGTAAAATCGGATTTCTTTCACACTGGACTATTACCCACAGTATGAGAAAAATCTGAATTTTTTAACCCAAGACTTTATTCACAGTATCAGGAAGATCGGATTAATTTCTCCCTGGATTTAACTCATGGTATCAGGAAAATCCGATTTTTTTCACCCTGGATTTTACTCACGGTATCAGGAAAATCGGATTATTTTCACCCTGGACTTTACCCACGCTACCAGGAAAATCGGATTTTTTCACCTGGACGATTACCCACAGTATTTGGAAAATCTGATTTTTTCAACTGGACTATTACCACGGTATCAGGAAAATCTGACTGTTTTCACCTGGACTATTCCCCACAGTATCAGGAAAATCTGTATTTTTCCCCCTGGACTATTACCCATGGTATCAGGAAAATGTATTTTTTTTTCACCTGGACTTTACTCACAGTATCAGGAAAATCGGATTTTTTCACCTAGACACTTCCCACGGAATCAGGAAAATCTGATTTTTTCACCTAGACTATTACCCACGGTATCAGGAAAATTGGATTTTTTCACCCTGGACTTTACTCAGGCTTACAGTAAAATCAGATTTCGTTCACCCTGGACTATTACCCACAGTATTTGGAAAATCTGATTTTTCCCCCCTGGACTACTACCACGGTATCAGGAAAATCTATTTTTTTTTTCACCTGGGCTTTACTCACGGTATCTGGAAAATCTGATTTTTTCACGTAGACTATGTCCCACGGTATCAGGAAAATCGGATTTTTTTCCCCTGGACTTTTATTCACGGTATCAGCAATATCCAAATTTTTTCACCCTGGACTTAACTCATGGTATCAGGAAAATCCGATTTTTTTCACCCTGGACTTTACTCACGGTATCAGGAAAATCCGATTTTTTTCACCCTGGACTTTACTCACGGTATCAGGAAAATCTATTTTTTTTCACCTGGACTTTACTCAGGGTATCAGGAAAATCTGATTTTTTCACCTGGACTTTTACCCACGGTAAATGGAAAATCTGATTTTCTTCACCCAAGACTTTATTTATGGTATAAGGAAAATCCAATTTTTTTCACCCTGGACTTTACTTACAGTATCAGGAAAATCGGATTTTTTTCATCCAAGACTTTATTCACGGTATCAGGAAAATCGGATTTCTTTCACCCTGGACTTTACTCGCAGTATCAGGAAAATCGGATTAATTTCTCCCTGGATTTAACTCATGGTATCAGGAAAATCCGATTTTTTTCACCCTGGATTTTACTCACGGTATCAGGAAAATCGGATTATTTTCACCCTGGACTTTACCCACGCTACCAGGAAAATCGGATTTTTTCACCTGGATGATTACCCACAGTATTTGGAAAATCTGATTTTTTCAACTGGACTATTACCACGGTATCAGGAAAATCTGACTGTTTTCACCTGGACTATTCCCCACAGTATCAGGAAAATCTGTATTTTTCCCCCTGGACTATTACCCATGGTATCAGGAAAATGTATTTTTTTTCACCTGGACTTTACTCATGGTATCAGGAAAATCGGATTTTTTCAGCTAGACACTTCCCACGGAATCAGGAAAATCTGATTTTTTCACCTAGACTATTACCCACGGTATCAGGAAAATTGGATTTTTTCACCCTGGACTTTACTCAGGCTTACAGTAAAATCAGATTTCGTTCACCCTGGACTATTACCCACAGTATTTGGAAAATCTGATTTTTCCCCCCTGGACTACTACCACGGTATCAGGAAAATCTATTTTTTTTTCACCTGTTCTTTACTCACGGTATCTGCAAAATCTGATTTTTTCACGTAGACTATGACCCACGGTATCAGGAAAATCAGATTTTTTTGCCCTGGACTTTTATTCACGGTATCAGGAATATCCAATTTTTTTCACCCTGGACTTAACTCATGGTATCAGGAAAATCTGATTTTTTTCACCCTGGACTTTACTCACGGTATCAGGAAAATTGGAATTTTTTCGCCCTGGACTTTTCCCACGGTATCAGGAAAATCGGATTTTTTTCCCCTGGACGTTTATTCACGGTATCATGAAAATCCAAATTTTTTCACCCTGGACTTAACTCATGGTATCAGGAAAATCCGATGTTTTTCACCCTGGACTTAACTCACGGTACCAGGAAAATCGGATTATTTTCACCCTGGACTTTACCCACGCTATCAGGATAATCTGATTTTTTTCTCCTGGACTACTGCCCACGGTATCTTGAAAATCTGATTTTTTCCCCTGGACTATTACCCACGGAATCAGGAAAATCTATTTTTTTTCACCTGGACTTTATTTTTTTCACCCAAGACTTTATTCACGGTATCAGCAAAATCGGATTATTTTCTCCCTGGACGTTACCCACGCTATCAGGAAACCAGATTTTTTTCACCATGTCTATTACCCACGGTATCTGGAAAATCTGATTTTTTTCCCCTGGACTATTTCCCACGGTATCAGGAAAATCTATTTTTTTTTTCACCTGGACTTTACCCATGCTATCAGGAAAATTGGATTATTTTCCCCTGGACTACTGCCCACGGTATCTGGAAAATCAGATTTTTTTCCCCTGGACTATTACCCACGGAATCAGGAAAATCTATTTTTTTTTCACCTGGACTTTACTCACGGTATCAGGAAAATCTGATTTTTTCCCCTGGACTTTTACCCACGGTATATGGAAAATCTGTTTTTTTTAACCTGGACTTTACTCAGGGTATCAGGAAAATCTTATTTTTTCACTTGGACTTTTACCCACGGTATATGGAAAATCTGATTTTTTTCACCCAAGAGTTTATTTATGGTATAAGGAAAATCCAATTTTTTCACCCTGGACTTTACTTACAGTATCAGGAAAATTGGATTTTTTTCATCCAAGACTTTATTCACGGTATCAGGAAAATCGGATTTCTTTCACCCTGGACTTTACTCGCAGTATCAGGAAAATCGGATAATTTTCACCCTGGACTTTACCCACGGTATCAGGAAAATCGGATTTTTTCCACCTGGACTACTACCCACAGTATCAGGAAAATCAGATTTTCTTTTACCCACGGTATATGGAAAATCGGATTTTTTTCACCCAAAACTTTATTTATGGTATCAAGAAAATCCATTTTTTTCACCCTGGACTTTACTTACAGTATCAGGAAAATCGGATTTTTTTCATCCAAGACTTTATTCACGGTATCAGGAAAATCTAATTGCTTTCACCCTGGACTTTACCCACGGAATCTGGAAAATCCAATTTTTTTCACCATGGACTTTACCCACGGTATCTGGAAAATCTGATTTTTTCCCCTGGACTTTACTCACGGTATCAGGAAATTCTGATTTTTACACCTAGACTATTACCCATGGAATCAGGAAAATCGGATTTTTTTCTCCTGGACTGCCCACAGTATCAGGAAAATCTGTACTTTTTCCCCTGGACTATTACCCACGGAATCAGGAAAATATATTTTTTTTCACCTGGACTTTACTCACCGTATCAGGAAAATCGGATTTTTTTCCCCTGGACTTTTTCTCACGGTATCAGGAAAATCGGATTTTTTTCACCCTGGACATTACTCAGGCTTACAGTAAAATCGGATTTCTTTTACCCTGGACTATTACCCACAGTATCAGGAAAATCAGGTTTTTTCACCCAAGACTTTATTCACGGTATCAGCAAAATCGGATTATTTTCTCCCTGGACATTACCCACGCTATCAGGAAACCAGATTTTTTTCACCATGACTATTACCCACGGTATCTGGAAAATCTGATTTTTTTCCCCTGGACTATTTCCCACGGTATCAGGAAAATCTATTTTTTTTTCACCTGGACTTTACCCACGCTATCAGGAAAATCAGATTTTTTTCCCCTGGACTACTGCCCACGGTATCTGGAAAATCAGATTTTTTTCCCCCTGGACTATTACCCACGGTATCAGGAAAATCTGATTTTTTCCCCTGGACTTTTACCCACGGTATATGGAAAATCTGATTTTTTTCACCCAAGACTTTATTCATGGTATCAGGGAAATCCAATTTTTTTCACCCTGGACTTTACTTACAGTATCAGGAAAATCGGATTTTTTTCATCCAAGACTTTATTCACGGTATCAGGAAAATCGGATTTCTTTCACCATGGACTTTACTCACAGTATCAGGAAAATCGGATAATTTTCACCCTGGACTTTACCCACGGTATCAGGAAAATCGGATTTTTTCCACCTGGACACAGTATCAGGAAAATCAGATTTTCTTTTACCCAAGACTTTATTCACGGTATCAGGAATATCCAATTTTTTCCCCCCTGGACTATTACCCACGGTATCAGGAAAATTGGATTTTTTTCACCCTGGACTTTACTCAGGCTTACAGTAAAATCAGATTTTTTTTCCCCTGGACTATTACCCATGGAATCAGGAAAATCAGATTTTTTATACCCAAGACTTTATTCACAGTATCAGGAAAATATTTTTTTTTCACCTGGACTTTACTCACGGTATCAGGAAAATCTGATTTTTTCACCTAGACACTTCCCACGGAATCAGGAAAATCTGATTTTTTCACCTAGACTATTACCCACGGTATCAGGAAAATTGGATTTTTTTCACCCTGGACTTTACTCAGGCTTACAGTAAAATCGGATTTCTTTCACCCTGGACTATTACCCACAGTATTTGGAAAATCTGATTTTTCCCCCCTGGAGTATTACCACGGTATCAGGAAAATCTATTTTTTTTTCACCTGGTCTTTACTCACGGTATCTGCAAAATCTGATTTTTTTCACCTAGACTATGACCCACGGTATCAGGAAAATCAGATTTTTTTGCCCTGGACTTTTATTCACGGTATCAGGAATATCCAAATTTTTTCACCCTGGACTTAACTCATGGTATCAGGAAAATCCGATTTTTTTCACCCTGGACTTTACTCACGGTATCAGGAAAATCGGAATTTTTTCACCCTGGACTCTTCCCACGGTATTAGGAAAATC
Organism: Bradypodion pumilum; assembly: GCA_035047305.1. NCBI lineage: Eukaryota > Metazoa > Chordata > Lepidosauria > Squamata > Chamaeleonidae > Bradypodion > Bradypodion pumilum. Next base: position 249,295,438 of record JAWDJD010000002.1, read on the forward strand.
GGATTTTTTTCCCCTGGACGTTTATTCACGGTATCATGAAAATCCAAATTTTTTCACCCTGGACTTAACTCATGGTATCAGGAAAATCCGATTTTTTTCACCCTGGACTTAACTCACGGTATCAGGAAAATCGGATTATTTTCACCCTGGACTTTACCCACGCTATCAGGAAAATCTGATTTTTTTCTCCTGGACTACTGCCCACGGTATCTTGAAAATCTGATTTTTTTTCCCCTGGACTATTACCCACGGAATCAGGAAAATCTAGTTTTTTTCACGTGGACTTTACTCAGGGTATCAGGAAAATCTGATTTTTTCACTTGGACTTTTACCCACGGTATATGGAAAATCTGATTTTTTTCACCCAAGAGTTTATTTATGGTATAAGGAAAATCCAACTTTACTTACAGTATCAGGAAAATTGGATTTTTTTCATCCAAGACTTTATTCACGGTATCAGGAAAATCGGATTTCTTTCACCCTGGACTTTACTCGCAGTATCAGGAAAATCGGATAATTTTCACCCTGGACTTTACCCACGGTATCAGGAAAATCGGATTTTTTCCACCTGGACTACTACCCACAGTATCAGGAAAATCAGATTTTCTTTTACCCACGGTATATGGGAAATCTGATTTTTTTCACCCAAGTCTTTATTTATGGTATCAGGAAAATCCATTTTTTTCACCCTGGACTTTACTTACAGTATCAGGAAAATCGGATTTTTTTCATCCAAGACTTTATTCACGGTATCAGGAAAATCTAATTTCTTTCACCCTGGACCTTCCCCACGGTATCTGGAAAATCTGTTTTTTTTCCCCTGGACTATTACCCATGGAATCAGGAAAATCTATTTTTTTTTTCACCTTGACTTTACTCACTGTATCAGGAAAATCCGTTTTTTTCACCTAGACTATTAACCATGGTATCAGGAAAATCGGATTTTTTTCTCCTGGACTGCCCACAGTATCAGGAAAATCTGTACTTTTTCCCCTGGACTATTACCCACGGAATCAGGAAAATATATTTTTTTTCACCTGGACTTTACTCACCGTATCAGGAAAATCGGATTTTTTTCCCCTGGACTTTTTCTCACGGTATCAGGAAAATCGGATTTTTTTCACCCTGGACATTACTCAGGCTTACAGTAAAATCGGATTTCTTTCATCCTGGACTATTACCCACAGTATCAGGAAAATCAGGTTTTTTTCACCCAAGACTTTATTCACGGTATCAGCAAAATCGGATTATTTTCTCCCTGGACGTTACCCACGCTATCAGGAAACCAGATTTTTTTCACCATGTCTATTACCCACGGTATCTGGAAAATCTGATTTTTTTCCCCTGGACTATTTCCCACGGTATCAGGAAAATCTATTTTTTTTCACCTGGACTTTACCCATGCTATCAGGAAAATCGGATTTTTTTCCCCTGGACTACTGCCCACGGTATCTGGAAAATCAGATTTTTTTTCCCCTGGACTATTACCCACGGAATCAGGAAAATCTATTTTTTTTCACCTGGACTTTACTCACGCTATCAGGAAAATCTGATTTTTTTCCCTGGACTTTTACCCACGGTATATGGAAAATCTGATTTTTTTCACCCAAGACTTTATTCATGGTATCAGGGAAGTCCAATTTTTTTCACCCTGGACTTTACTTACAGTATCGGGAAAATCGGATTTTTTTCATCCAAGACTTTATTCACGGTATCAGGAAAATCGGATTTCTTTCACCATGGACTTTACTCACAGTATCAGGAAAATCGGATAATTTTCACCCTGGACTTTACCCACGGTATCAGGAAAATCGGATTTTTTCCACCTGGACACAGTATCAGGAAAATCAGATTTTCTTTTATCCAAGACTTTATTCACGGTATCAGGAATATCCAATTTTTCCACCCTGGACTTAACTCATGGTATCAGGAAAATCCGACTTTTTTCACCTGGACTTCTACACACAGTATCAGGAAAATCAGATTTTCTTTTACCCAAGACTTTATTCACGGTATCAGGAATATTCAATTTTTTTCACCCTGGACTTAACTCATGGTATCAGGAAAATCCGATTTTTTTCACCCTGGACTTTACTCAGGCTTACAGTAAAATCAGATTTTTTTTCCCCTGGACTATTACCCATGGAATCAGGAAAATCTATTTTTTTTCACATGGACTTTATTCATGTTATCAGAAAAATCGGATTATTTTCTCCCTGGACTTTACCCACGTTATCAGGAAAATCGGATTTTTTTCACCCTGGACTTTACTCAGGCTTACAGTAAAATCCGATTTCTTTCACCCTGGACTTTACCCACGCTATCAGGAAAATCGGATTATTTTCACCCTGGACTTTACCCAGGCTATCAGGAAAATCTATTTTTTTTTTCACCTGGACTTTCCTCACGGAATCAGGAAAATCCGATTTTTTCACCTAGACTTTTTTCACCCTGGACTTTACTCAAGCTTACAGTAAAATCGGATTTCTTTCACACTGGACTATTACCCACAGTATGAGAAAAATCCGAATTTTTTAACCCAAGACTTTATTCACAGTATCAGGAAGATCGGATTAATTTCTCCCTGGATTTAACTCATGGTATCAGGAAAATCCGATTTTTTTCACCATGGATTTTACTCACGGTATCAGGAAAATCGGATTATTTTCACCCTGGACTTTACCCACGCTACCAGGAAAACCGGATTTTTTCACCTGGACGATTACCCACAGTATTTGGAAAATCTGATTTTTCCCCCTGGACTATTACCCATGGTATCAGGAAAATGTATTTTTTTTTCACCTAGACTATTACCACGGTATCAGGAAAATCTGACTTTTTTCACCTGGACTATTCCCCACAGTATCAGGAAAATCTGTATTTTTCCCCCTGGACTATTACCCATGGTATCAGGAAAATGTATTTTTTTTTCACCTGGACTTTACTCACGGTATCAGGAAAATTGGATTTTTTTCACCCTGGACTTTACTCAGGCTTACAGTAAAATCGGATTTTTTTCACCCTGGACTATTACCCACAGTATTTGGAAAATCTGATTTTTCCCCCCTGGACTATTACCACGGTATCAGGAAAATCGAATTTTTTTCACCCTGGACTTTACTCAGGCTTACAGTAATATCAGATTTTTTTCCCCTGGACTATTACCCATGGAATCAGGAAAATCAGATTTTTTATACCCAAGACTTTATTCACGGTATCAGGAAAATATTTTTTTTTCACCTGGACTTTACTCACGGTATCAGGAAAATCTGATTTTTTCACCTAGACACTTCCCACAGAATCAGGAAAATCTGATTTTTTCACCTAGACTATTACCCACGGTATCAGGAAAATTGGATTTTTTTCACCCTGGACTTTACTCAGGCTTACAGTAAAATCCGATTTCTTTCACCCTGGACTTTACCCACGCTATCAGGAAAATCGGATTATTTTCACCCTGGACTTTACCCAGGCTATCAGGAAAATCTATTTTTTTTTCACCTGGACTTTCCTCACGGAATCAGGAAAATCCGATTTTTTCACCTAGACTTTTTTCACCCTGGACTTTACTCAAGCTTACAGTAAAATCGGATTTCTTTCACACTGGACTATTACCCACAGTATGAGAAAAATCCGAATTTTTTAACCCAAGACTTTATTCACAGTATCAGGAAGATCGGATTAATTTCACCCTGGACTTTACCCACGCTACCAGGAAAATCGGATTTTTTCACCTGGACTATTCCCCACAGTATCAGGAAAATCTGTATTTTTCCCCCTGGACTATTACCCATGGTATCAGGAAAATGTATTTTTTTTTCACCTGGACTTTACTCACGGTATCAGGAAAATCGGATTTTTTTCATCCTGGGCTTTACTCAGGCTTACAGTAAAATCAGATTTCTTTCACCCTGGACTATTACCCACAGTATCAGGAAAATCAGATTTTTTATACCCAAGACTTCATTCACGGTATCAGGAAAATATGATTTTTTCACCTAGACACTTCCCACGGAATCAGGAAAATCTGATTTTTTCACCTAGACTATTACCACGGTATCAGGAAAATCTGACTTTTTTCACCTGGACTATTCCCCACAGTATCAGGAAAATCTGTATTTTTCCCCCTGGACTATTACCCATGGTATCAGGAAAATGTATTTTTTTTTCACCTGGACTTTACTCACGGTATCAGGAAAATTGGATTTTTTTCACCCTGGACTTTACTCAGGCTTACAGTAAAATCGGATTTTTTTCACCCTGGACTATTACCCACAGTATTTGGAAAATCTGATTTTTCCCCCCTGGACTATTACCACGGTATCAGGAAAATCGAATTTTTTTCACCCTGGACTTTACTCAGGCTTACAGTAATATCAGATTTTTTTCCCCTGGACTATTACCCATGGAATCAGGAAAATCAGATTTTTTATACCCAAGACTTTATTCACGGTATCAGGAAAATATTTTTTTTTCACCTGGACTTTACTCACGGTATCAGGAAAATCTGATTTTTTCACCTAGACACTTCCCACAGAATCAGGAAAATCTGATTTTTTCACCTAGACTATTACCCACGGTATCAGGAAAATTGGATTTTTTTCACCCTGGACTTTACTCAGGCTTACAGTAAAATCCGATTTCTTTCACCCTGGACTTTACCCACGCTATCAGGAAAATCGGATTATTTTCACCCTGGACTTTACCCAGGCTATCAGGAAAATCTATTTTTTTTTCACCTGGACTTTCCTCACGGAATCAGGAAAATCCGATTTTTTCACCTAGACTTTTTTCACCCTGGACTTTACTCAAGCTTACAGTAAAATCGGATTTCTTTCACACTGGACTATTACCCACAGTATGAGAAAAATCCGAATTTTTTAACCCAAGACTTTATTCACAGTATCAGGAAGATCGGATTAATTTCACCCTGGACTTTACCCACGCTACCAGGAAAATCGGATTTTTTCACCTGGACTATTCCCCACAGTATCAGGAAAATCTGTATTTTTCCCCCTGGACTATTACCCATGGTATCAGGAAAATGTATTTTTTTTTCACCTGGACTTTACTCACGGTATCAGGAAAATCGGATTTTTTTCATCCTGGGCTTTACTCAGGCTTACAGTAAAATCAGATTTCTTTCACCCTGGACTATTACCCACAGTATCAGGAAAATCAGATTTTTTATACCCAAGACTTCATTCACGGTATCAGGAAAATATGATTTTTTCACCTAGACACTTCCCACGGAATCAGGAAAATCTGATTTTTTCACCTAGACTATTACCCACGGTATCAGGAAAATTGGATTTTTTCACCCTGGACTTTACTCAGGCTTACAGTAAAATCAGATTTCGTTCACCCTGGACTATTACCCACAGTATTTGGAAAATCTGATTTTTCCCCCCTGGACTACTACCACGGTATCAGGAAAATCTATTTTTTTTTCACCTGAGCTTTACTCACGGTATCTGGAAAATCTGATTTTTTCACGTAGACTATGACCTACGGTATCAGGAAAATCGGATTTTTTTCCCCTGAACTTTTATTCACGGTATCAGGAATATCCAAATTTTTTCACCCTGGACTTAACTCATGGTATCAGGAAAATCCGATTTTTTTCACCCTGGACTTTACTCACGGTAACAGGAAAATCGGATTTTTTTCACCCTGGACTTGACTCACGGTATCAGGAAAATCTGATTTTTTCCCCCTGGACTATTACCCACGGAATCAGGAAAATCTATTTTTTTTTCACCTGGACTTTACTCAGGGTATCAGGAAAATCTGATTTTTTTCACCTGGACTTTTACCCACGGTATATGGAAAATCTGATTTTTTTCACCCAAGACTTTATTTATGGTATAAGGAAAATCCATTTTTTTTTCACCCTGGACTTTACTTACATTATCAGGAAAATCGGATTTTTTTCATCCAAGACTTTATTCACGGTATCAGGAAAATCGGTTTTCTTTCACCCTGGACTTTACTCGCGGTATCAGGAAAATCCGATAATTTTCACCCTGGACTTTACCCACGGTATCAGGAAAATCGGATTTTTTCCACCTGGACTACTACCCACAGTATCAGGAAAATCAGATTTTCTTTTACCCACGGTATATGGAAAATCGGATTTTTTTCACCCAAGACTTTATTTATGGTATCAGGAAAATCCATTTTTTTCACCCTGGACTTTACTTACAGTATCAGGAAAATCGGATTTTTTTCATCCAAGACTTTATTCACGGTATCAGGAAAATCTAATTTCTTTCACCCTGGACTTTACCCACGGTATCTGGAAAATCTGATTTTTTCCCACTGGACTATTACCCATGGAATCAGGAAAATCTATTTTTTTTCACCTTGACTTTACTCACGGTATCAGGAAATTCTGATTTTTTCACCTAGACTATTACCCACGGTATCAGGAAAATCGGATTTTTTCCCCTGGACTTTACTCAGGCTTACAGTAAAATCAGATTTCTTTCACCCTGGACTATTACCCACAGTATCAGGAAAATCGGATTTTTTCACCCAAGACTTTGTTCACGGTATTAGGAAAATCCGATTTTTTTCCACCCTGGACTTTACTCACGGTATCAGGAAAATCGGATAATTTTCACCCTGGACTTTACCCACGCTATCAGGAAAATCTGATTTTTTCACCTAGACTATTACCCACGGTATCAGGAATATCCGATTTTTTTCCACCCTGGACTTTACTCACGGAATCAGGAAAATCTGATTTTTTTTCACCTGGACTATTACCCACAGTATCAGGAAAATCGGATTTTTTTCACCCAAGACTTTATTCACGTTATCAGGAATATCCGATTTTTTTCACCCTGGACTTTTCTCACGGTATCAGGAAAATCCAATTTTTTCACCTGGACTATAAACCACAGTATCAGGAAAATCTGATTTTTTTTCACCCTGCATTATTACCCACGGTTTCTGGGAATTCTTTTTTTTTCACCTGGACTATTTCCCATGGTATCAGGAAAATCGGATTTTTTTCACCCAAGACTTTATTCACAGTGTCAGGAAAATCCGATTTTTTTCACCCTGGACTTCACTCACGCTATCAGGAAAATTGTATTATTTTCACCCTGGACTATTATCCACGGTTTCAGGAAATTCTTTTTTTTCCACCTGGGCTATTACCCACAGTATCAGGAAAATCGGATTTTTTTCACCCAAGACTTTATTCACGGTATCAGGAATATCCGATTTTTTTCACCCTGGACTTTTCTCACGGTATCAGGAAAATCTGATTTTTTCACCTGGACTATAAACCACAGTATCAGGAAAATTGGATTTTTTTCACCCTGGACTATTACCCACCGTTTCAGGGAAATCTTTTTTTCCACCTGGACTATTACCCACGGTATCAGGAAAATCGGATGTTTTTTCACCCTGGACTTCACTCACGCTATCAGGAATATCCGATTTTTTTCACCCTGGACTTTACTCACGGTATCAGGAAAATCTTTTTTTTTTACCTGGACTATTACCCACAGTATCTGGAAAATCGGATTTTTTTCACCCAAGACTTTATTCACGGTATCAGGAAAATCCAATTTTTTTTCACCCTGGACTTAACTCATGGTATCAGGAAAATCGGATTATTTTCACCCTGGACTATTATCCACGGTATCAGGAAAATCTTTTTTTTTCATCTGGACTATTACCCACAGTATCAGGAAAACCCGATTTTTTTTCACCCTGTACTTCACTCACGCTATCAGCAATATCCGATTTTTTTCACCCTGGACTTTACTCACGGCATCAGGAATTTTTTTTTTCACTTGGTCTTGGATGGGGCTGCTTTACCCCAGACAGAGCCGGTACGCAACTTAGGGGTTCTCCTGGATTCGGGGCTGCTACTAGCAGATCAGGTTGCGGCTGTGGCCAGGAGGGCTTTCTCACAGCTTCGCGTCATCTGTCAGTTGCGTTCGATCCTGGACCGGGACTCCCTGCTCATGGTCACACATGCTCTGGTCACCTCCAGGCTAGATTATTGCAATGCGCTCTACATGGGGCTGCCCTTGTCAACCATTCGGAGGCTGCAGTTGGTCCAGAATGCGGCAGTCCGGCTACCAGTTTGCCTCCGGTTGCAGTTCAAGGTGCTGTTTTTGACCTTTAAAGCCCTACATGGTAGTGGGCCAGGATACCTTAGAGACTGCATCGTCCCAAGAATGTCCGCCCATCCAACCAGAGTGGATTGAAGGGGCTCCCTGATTGTTCCATCTGCCAGAGGGGCTCGTCTCTCTGGCACACGAAGGAGGGCCTTTTCCTTGTCTGCACCGGCCTTGTGGAACCTCCTGCCTGTAGAGTTGCGGGAGCAGATGGAGCTGCTACCTTTCAGAAAAGACCTAAAAACATGGTTGGCAGGGCAGGTGTGGGGCCCAGATGGAAGAGTGGCCCCTGCCTGTTGGCTTATAAATTAAGCCCCCATTTCTTTTAATTGTCTTTTTTTCTTTTAATGTGGGTTTATGTGGGTTTTAAGAGGAATGGGGTAGGTGGGTGGGTATGTTGGGTTTTAATTGGTTTTAATTGGTTGTACTGTTTTATGTGTGTTTTAACTTGTTGTGAGCCGCCCAGAGTCGGGTTTACCTGATTGGGCGGCATATAAATGTGAATATATATATATAAAAAAATAAGATACGCATTTGGGCGAATTGCCTTGTTAATCGTGCATTTGTAGTCAGCGCGAATTCTGACCTCCCCGTTAGCCTTAAGTGCCATAACAATGGGGGTTTCCCACTCGGCGGAGTCCACCGGCACCAAAATCCCCTGACCCACCAGTTTGTCCAGTTCAGTCTCTATTTTGTCCTTTAGTGCGAAAGGCACTCTTCTTGGCTTCATCCTGATGGGTCAGATGTCGGGGTCCAATTCGAAGGAAACTAGGGGCCCTTTGAACTTCCCTAGCCCCTTCTCAAAGATGGCAGGGTGTGCGTTACACACCTCCGTGATTGGGTCAGCCTGCACGGCGTGTATGCCTCCAATTGAAAACTCCCAGGGGCCCGAACCACTGTGTACCCAGGAGACAGCAGGACTCTTCCTTTAGAACTACCAGGGGCAACTGCGCGGAGTGCCTTTTAAACTGAACCTTGAACTCTCCCACCCCCAACACTGGTATACTCTTGCCCTGAATGTCCCGCAATTTAGTCTTAAGGGCCTTCAGCTTGGGACGTGACTTTGGGGGAATGCACAGGAATTCCCTGTGGGAGACGATGGAGTACGATGACCCCGAATCGATCTCCATCCTTACTGGGACCCCCCCGTACCAGTACAAAGAACCGGGGGCGCCGCAATTGCATGCTGTGGACTGCCTGGTCATGGTTATTGGGGACCCGTCGAGACACGCAATGCTCCTGGGGCTCGTCGTCGTCGAGGGTGTGCTCGACCCCATCTGCCTTTCATTGGGGCCGTTCCGCCTGGCCCTTGCCATCGTTTCGACGACACCTGCAGATCCTTGTGGCACTCCGCCTTCTGGAATGGGCTCCGGTCGTGGGATGCCCCGCATCCGTCGCAGCGGCGGTCATCTCTTGCATGCTCTCGAACCTCAGGCCTCCTCTGCACCCGCTGCACGTCCTCGTCCTCGCTGAAGTCGGAGGTAGACATGGTGGACTCCGAGCACCCCTGCTCTCCATGGGAGGAACAGCTGTGGACTGGGACCACCGGCGGGGGCCTCCCAACCATGGAGGTCCTGGCCTGGCACACCCGTTCACCTTGTTGCACTGACTCGGCGGCTTGGGCGATGCACAGGACATGCTCGAACGAGATGCTCTCGTCTTTGGCCAGTAGTTTTTTCCTGGCCCCCTCATCTCGCAGGCCCAGCAGGAGCCTGTCTCTCAGCACCTCGCTCAGGGACGCTCCCCACTGGCACGGCACGGCAGCCACCCGCAGGGCTGCCATGAAGTCTGCCATGGACTCACCAGCCCACTGGCACCGCTGCTGAAACGCCAACCTTGCCGGGAACACCGACACTTTCAGGCGAAAGTGTTTCCTCAGCTTGGCGAGGATCTCATCTAGGGGTACCGCCCTGAGCAGTCTTGGCATCAGGAGGTTGGTGGCCAGTTCCAAAGTCTCTAAGCTGCACTGGGCCAGTAGGAATGCCCGGCGCTGGGCTTCCTCCTTGATGCCTTCGAGGTCCATAGCGTAGAGGAACTGCTGCTCATAGAGTTCCCATTTTTCTGGCTTCGTGGTGTCAAAGGGCACGATGTTCACTTTTTGGGATGCCATCCCACCTTCGTCGCCAATTTGGTGTCTTGCATGGAAGACAAAGAAGGAGCCGCAGTAAGGGCTAAAATACAACTTTATTGCATGGTAGTCAGAGTGAACATGAGGTAATGGTGGACCAAACAGCTCTATTTATAGTACACTGTACATTTTGAATAACCTGGGTGATAGTCCATTGGTTACTGTCCACGTGACATCATGGATCGTCACACCCATCTTCTCCAGGTGCGGTGTGGCGGGAAGGTTTCCCTCCCTTCAGGTATTCAGGGAAATCTGTATCATGTGAGCTGGATGCTGCTTCTGCCGCTGGTAGCAGCATTCTTAACAGCTTGCTACAATGTGTCTTTGATTATTTACAATGGATACAATTGCCGGATACAATCAGTTAAAGAGTACTTGTCACATTCTATTCAGTACATAACACTCCCAGATAGCTTCTGTGCTTTGAAGGCAAGGGAAACCTTGTTGAACAAAAAGAAAGGCATGTATAAGTAGTGTTCCAAGAGGCACTTTGATTTTGCCTCGCCAGACCCCTACAATAGCAGCAGCAGCAGCAGCACTGAAGGGGACCTGAAACAGGTAGAAATATAACCTGAGCAGCTTCCTACAAAAGGCAAAGATTGCTGAGACAGGTTCAAATGTGACATGCCAAGTATGGCAATTTTCTGAGCAACATGTTTATGAGGCTGTAGGGGAAAATCCTGTCAGTATACTGTACTCATTATGCAAAAATAAAGTCTTGTGTATTTGTTGCCTACAAATGTTGGCAAGTATGAAAGGATTTTAATAGAAAGTGGATCTCAATGAAACATTTTCCAGCCTTCTCTCCTTGTTAAATGCCCGCCCCCCCCAAAAAAATCTGCTTAATCCCATTCGAGATTTTGAAACAGCTGCAAGTACTTTGCAATAGCCAGAGGCACTAGCCTAACAACAGTCTTGTGATGCTGCTCCACCTCCTTACCATCTTATCCACCATCTCTTCATTGGGCTTTGCTCAATTTTTAAATCTAAACTATTACACAACGATTAATTGCTCCAGAGTCTTCTTAATCATTACCTTTTGCAGTCATGAGCAAAATCAGCTTGGTCAGAGGCAAAGCTGAGCTGCAATGCCTTTCATTGCAAGTCTCCTCCTCCACACAGTGATACACTGAAGCAGGTTCTGTCCTGTTCGGGAGAACTGGTAGTGGAAATCTCCGCAGGCCATGCCCATCTGGCTAGCCACGGCCACCTCCATACCCCATTGTGTAGGCCATGCACACAGATTTGGCCCCACCCATAATTTGGCCCCACCCACAGAGGTGGTAGTAAATTTTTTTGGAATGCATCACTGCTTCCACAGCTCTGGATACCACTTGATTAGGAACATTGGTTAATATCTGTAAAGCAACTTCTCTTTCCAAGTGGCTTTCTTTGAAAACCTGCATCAAGAGTAAAGGGGCATGGCTAACTAGTTGGTTGGATATAAACTCAGTTGTACTTGAAAGACATACATACTGGAACAAACCTCAGTCCTCTCCCTGGTCCGGCTTCTGCCGCAGGAGTCTGGGCTTGCAGCACTGCTTTGTTGCCTCGCTGTCAATGCTGTTGAGGACTTGGAGTTGGGCTCCGACGTAGTTGTTGAGGCTGGTCCTTGTTAAACCTCATTTAAGGTCTTTGAGCCTGGGCTCCTGACCCCCGACCCCCTGGATTATTGTACTTTTTCCTTGATGTGTAATTTGTAAATCGTTATTGTAACTTTACTATTCATTCTTATTGTATTTATGATATTGTATTTTGATATGTTATTTTTTTCTATTGCATTTCGGTATTGGTTATATTGTATTTAATATGTTGTAATGCCACCCTGAGTCGACCTTGCGCTGAGTTGGGTGGGGTAAAAATCTGAAAATAAATAAATAAAAGGTTGGGATGAGTTTAAAAGGGCACCAGGTATGATACTTAATTTCAGAAGTGAGTGGAATAGGTCTGTCTGATGTCTTCTCTTACAACTCCATCCATTGTAAGAATTCAATGACCATATTCAGAAGGAAGTCCTGCTAAATTTAATGAGGCTTCCTTCTGGACAGGTCTATGCAAAATGTCTAACTTAATCACACTATAGCATCAGTGGACCAGGAATGCCCCCTCACCACTTCTCCTTGAGTCCTAGCGAGGAGGTCGGCCTTGCTCAAAAGCCAGTGCTATCAGATTGTAGAGTATGGTGCTAATCTCTGTTTACAGCCAAAGAGTCAGTACTGTCTGCACTCGCAGACATTTCTGTGGACATGTGGTAGGCATGACTAGACACCGGAGCACATGGAATGCTGTTACTTTCCCAACAAAGTGATACCTATTTATCTACTTGCAATTTCTTGCTTTCAAACTGCTAGGTTGGCAGGTGCTGGACAGAGATGGGAGCTCACTCTGTTGTGCAGTACTCAGGTCTCTAACTGCTAACCTGCTGACCTTCCAGTCATCAAGTTCAGCATCTTAATCACTAAGTTACTGCAGTCCCTTCTGCAGTCCCTTGAGTCATACACTCCATTTTAAATAATAATAATGAAAAAATTTGTTCTGTTGGAGCTGATATTTCCTCATTTTGAGGGCCCTGAACGTCCCTGCTGACCTGACCCACTTCCCCAAAATTTTCTAATAGCAATGGTGTTCATAATGTTACACTAAAATAAAAGCCCCAGACTGTTGCTAGTGAGAGGAAGTTTTCTGGCATGTCAGTCATCTTGCGCATTCCTCGAGTGAGCCAATCAGTGTTGATCCTCCTGGCTTGCCTTTGGCTCCAACAAATGAGGTAATGTGCTTGCCTTTTGTGACAACAAGATGCTTATTATACTAATGATTATGATTAACAGAAGACAATTATCTTAATCATAGATTTTCTTGCACAAAAGGGAACTTTCAAAATAGGGTTACTTTCTTAGCCTGCTTTAAAGGTGATTTTATTTTGAAATGCATCAGCCTTTCAGATTCAAGTCCGTATGGCCATCCTAAACTCTGCTTACTTCTCAATCCAAGACAGTAGGGACATTGCTGACAAAAGGTTTATGTTGTAAGAGCTTTCCAGAGCCGGAATGGCCAACCGTTGTATTCACACAAGCCAACTTAGAAGCTGTCTATATGGGCATATAGCCCACTGTTTGGAGTGGTTTGGGGTCAGATTGTGGTGGGTTGGTCCAATTGCATGCACGCATGGATCAGGTTAATTAGTCCCAACCTTCCCTACTTGGAGACCCTTCAGGGTTCAACTAAATTGTCCTGCTGCATCCCACCTCCAATGTGTGCGCATGTGGAGAAGGGATAAAACAGAGCAGGGGTTCTCAACCTTGGTCCCTCAGATGTTCTGGGACCTCAATTCCCAGAAGCCCTGAGCAGCAGGTGTCCTGACTTGGGTTTCTGCTATTTGGTCCAAGAACACCTGGAAGCCCAAGAATGAGAAACCTTGCTCTGTTTTTTCCCTTTTCCACATGCACAAACATTGGAGGTGGGATGCAACAGGACAATTTAATTTAGTGCAACAGTAGCAGCTGCTTCCCAGCTGATGGGGGGAGCCCCCCACGAGTTGTGAAGCAGCTGCCACAACTATACTCCTGCTCTGAAGCAGCCCCACCTTGCTCCTTTGAAGGATCAAAATGTTGGACGCGGATATTGTGTCAAACAGAATTTTGCTCCTACTCCCCCACCCAACCTCAAGTGTTTTGTTTAAAATAAGAGCTGTTCTAGAACAGCCACATCCATCATTCTTAGTCAGCAACTGCCATATTGCTGAGCAAAGCTGAAACTAGCATTTTTGATACATGGGGCAATCAGCTCCATCTCTCACCCACTCTGCTCTGCCATGTGGACATAAGCTTCCCAAAGAAAGAGAAGTAAAAGAATGTGGTGCCTCCCCCCCTATGGTTTCCCCATGCCCCGTGGGGCATGGAACGGCCCGCCAGAGGCCACCGCGGTGAGAGACGCTCCCAGCCCGTGGGCTCTGCGGCCGCCAAATTAAGGGGGGGTGAATAAAATATAGGGTTTGATTCACCCAATTCCTTTGACCTGACCAACGGATCTGCTGAAAGAGCGAATATCTAACCCGGTTACCCATTAGAGTAAATCACTCATCTCCAGGTCTCAGTGTAATCTCTGGTGCAAATAGAAGCCATATTTACCCTAGCCTAAGCCTCAGACAATGGTCCATGTTTGCCCCAGTTAACTGACTTCCCCGAAGAGATTCCCAATTAACTTGAGTGCTCAGGTGATGTCATTCCTGTCAGTTGACAGTCTTGCCAGCGTTGCGCTTTTCCTTCTATATATGTTGCAGCCTTTTCTCAATGAACTACTGGTCTTCGCTCCATCTTGCCTCGTGTCATTCCTTTGACCAGTCTCCTCTGGGACCCCAAGGGCCGCTTTACGGCCCCAATTCCTGCGCCAGAACCTTGTCCAATCATCCCGGAGGACAGAGCAGCAGCCCCAGTTGGAAAGCCATCCGATTGGGAAGACAGCTGCGCGGTGAGGCATTACAGAGAGGCATCCTACAGCTTGCTCCCGACTTTCGCGGCGGCTTGCGCCAAAGGGAAAAACGCGTTCCGCTCAGGGCTGCTGTGAGCCCCTGACAGCGCAGTGGCCACCGAGGGCCCGTGGCTGCAGTCCACGCTCCGAGCTCTACCCAGAAAGCGACGTCGCCAGAACCTGTTGCCTGCCAAAGACGCGTCGACTCGTCCCGAGGAGGAATCTTCTGAGGACCCAATCGCAGGTAATATGGGGACCTGTCCTCAGCGACAGCGTCCATCCGCTAGCCAAAGAACCCATGAGGAGGGGTTCATCATCCTGGCCAGGGTATTTAAGTTGCGTTTTCACAGCAGGGAGCTAGCGAGACTTTTGGTGTACCTAGGGGAACACTGCCTGCTTTACCCAGAAGTAGGTACGTTAACCCTCGAGCTCTGGGATCAGATAGGAGACTGCATTCAGCAACCCCCGAAAGCTCCAGAGGGCATAATTCGCACATGGAGCAAATGTAGGAAGCTCTCAGTAGAGGATGACCCAGTCCGGATAGAGACCCAGAAAACCCCAGCGCAGTCAGAACCATCAGCCCCAAGAAGTCTCTATTCGTTATTTCAGCTTCAGCAGGGCAGTGTAGGGAGCATTCCCTCAGTGGCAGCTGCAGACGTCACTGAAGGAATTCATGGCATGAGAGGCCCTGGCGCTTCTCTGACAGTTAAAGGTTCCCTGCAAAGAAAGAACTCCATTCAGCGCATGGGTGAGGAAGATTCATTCACGGGGAAATTGCCAGTGGCACAATTAGCTAGCGCCCAACTGCTGTGCTCAGCCTATCTGAAGGCAGACACACGTTCAGGCAGGGCTGCTCAGCGCCCACTGCTCACGGAAATCTGCACGGCCCCTGGCCATGCAGGGCTCCAGAGCAGACCCATCACCACACTCAGGCGCAGAGCAGTGCCAAAACCCCAAGGCGCCTGCTTCCAGTGTGGAAAAATGAGACACCTTAGAAGAGAAAGCCAATCTAGACCAGGCAGATCTTCAAAAGATTGTCTTCATGCCAAATGGCCACCCTGGCACGCGTTTGGCCCAGGCTAGAAAGGAGGCAGCCATCGCCCTGGCTATGCCAGAAGAACCCTTTGTGACTCTGCATGTGCTCTTAAGCAGAGCTGCTGCTGAGGAGAGCAAAACAAAGGAAGTGAGCGCTGGTAAGTTTTGCAGTTGGAGTAGAGCTGCTTTAGAGGCTTCCACTAATTTAAATTGATAATTTCAACTCCTGAGAGCCACCTCTGTTCAAACAGAGGAAGCAGTTTGAAGCTTCCAGAAGCAGGGGGCAGAGCCACACCAGGCCCTTCCCTGAACTGTGACTCATAGGGGCGGAGCCACACTAGCCTTTAAAAGCTCTGAGCTCTTTCAGGGTCAGCCCTTTTGACTCTGCATGTGCTCTTAAGCAGAGCTGCTGCTGAGGAGAGCAAAACAAAGGAAGTGAGCGCTGGTAAGTTTTGCAGTTGGAGTAGAGCTGCTTTAGAGGCTTCCACTAATTTAAATTGATAATTTCAACTGCTGAGAGCCACCTCTGTTCAAACAGAGGAAGCAGTTTGAAGCTTCCAGAAGCAGGGGGCAGAGCCACACCAGGCCCTTCCCTGAACTGTGACTCATAGGGGCGGAGCCACACTAGCCTTTAAAAGCTCTGAGCTCTTTGAGGGTCAGCCCTTTTGACTCTGCATGTGCTCTTAAGCAGAGCTGCTGCTGAGGAGAGCAAAACAAAGGAAGTGAGCGCTGGTAAGTTTTGCAGTTGGAGTAGAGCTGCTTTAGAGGCTTCCACTAATATAAATTGATAATTTCAACTCCTGAGAGCCACCTCTGTTCAAACAGAGGAAGCAGTTTGAAGCTTCCAGAAGCAGGGGGCAGAGCCACACCAGGCCCTTCCCTGAACTGTGACTCATAGGAGTGGAGCCACACTAGCCTTTAAAAGCTCTGAGCTCTTTCAGGGTCAGCCCTTTTGACTCTGCATGTGCTCTTAAGCAGAGCTGCTGCTGAGGAGAGCAAAACAAAGGAAGTGAGTGCTGGTAAGTTTTGCAGTTGGAGTAGAGCTGCTTTAGAGGCTTCCACTAATATAAATTGATAATTTCAACTGCTGAGAGCCACCTCTGTTCAAACAGAGGAAGCAGTTTGAAGCTTCCAGAAGCAGGGGGCAGAGCCACACCAGGCCCTTCCCTGAACTGTGACTCATAGGAGTGGAGCCACACTAGCCTTTAAAAGCTCTGAGCTCTTTCAGGGTCAGCCCTTTTGACTCTGCATGTGCTCTTAAGCAGAGCTGCTGCTGAGGAGAGCAAAACAAAGGAAGTGAGTGCTGGTAAGTTTTGCAGTTGGAGTAGAGCTGCTTTAGAGGCCCGCGCGCCTAACGGCGCGCGAGATTGCACACTAGTAACAAAGGAATAATATAGTCTTACTAGGTAGAAAGGTAGTAAACGTGTACATTTTTGAGGCCCAGAATACTGCACTTGTTAAAATGGATTCTGAGGGAACAGTTGTAGTTACCTGCAATACTTGTGCCATGTTTGTGTTCTTGCCAAAGCATATGGAGAACTACACTTGCAGCAAGTGCAAGCTGGTTGCACTACTAGAAGAGAAGGTCCAGCAGCTAGAGGCCCGCATATCTAACCATCAACAAATTAAGGAGCTTGAGCTGTTCTTGGACAGAGCGGAACAGACTATGCTGGACAAAGAAGAGACAGGGCACAGTTCTGAGGGAGAAGGCCCTTCACTAACTCAGGAGGGAGATGTTTGGAGGAATGTGACTCAAAGGAGGAGGAGAGTAGGGGATCACTCTGAGAGTCTGAAATTACAGAATAAATTTGAGGCTCTTTCCCTCATCACACCTGATGGGGAACACACAGAGGAACAACTGGTTCCACCTGATGATCTCTCTTTCATCACACTTGATGAGGTCCAGGAAGATAAACTACAGGAACAAACTGAGGTTCTCTCCCTTAATATGGTTGATGAGGTGCATGTAGATGAACAGATTGCAGGAGAGAGGCTCCTTGTACTAGGCGATTCAATAATTAGAAATACAGAGAAATGGATTTGTGATGCACATGATAACCGTATGGTGACTTGCCTGCCAGGTGCAAAAGTTGCAGACATCACAAGAAATCTAGATAGATTGTTAGAGAGAACTGGGAACGAGCCAGTTGTCATGGTACATGTTGGTACCAATGATGTTGGGAAGGCCAAGCGGTCTGTCCTGGAAGCCAAATTCAGGTTGTTAGGAAGAAGATTGAAGTCCCGGACTTCCAAGGTAGCATTTTCAGAAGTGCTGCCTGTCCCTCGCGCAGGACCTACCAGGCAGGCAGAGCTCAGAAGCCTCAATGCGTGGATGAGGCGGTGGTGTCGAGAGGAGGGTTTCAGATTTGTCAGGAACTGGAGAACATTTTGGGACAAGCCAAATCTGTTCAGGAGGGATGGGTTGCATTTGAACCATGATGGGACCAGATTGCTGGCACTCAACATCAAAAAGGCTGCAGAGCAGCTTTTAAACTGATAACTGGGGGAAAGCCGACAGGAGCTGGGCAGCATCCGGTTCGGGAAAGTGTGTACTTGAGTAGTGAGGAGGATGCAAAAATTACTGAGCAGAGCGAGGAGCTAGTCACTAGCATTCTAGCAGAAGGATGCAAGAGGCAGTCTAACAATGCAACTGGACACAAAAGACTGTGTCAGAAAAGCATATATAAATGCTTGTATACAAATGCTAGAAGCCTCCGGAACAAAATAGGGGAGCTGGAATACTTAGCAATAAATAAGAATATTGATATTATTGGTATCACTGAAACCTGGTGGACGGATGATAACCAATGGGATACAGTTATCCCAGGCTACAAACTGTACAGGAAGGATAGGAAGGGGCAAGTGGGAGGTGGTGTGGCCTTGTATGTCAAAGAAGTGATGAAATCGTATGAATTGGAATATCTAGGTGATTTGGAGTCACCATTAGAAGCTCTGTGGGTAAGAGTACCAGGCCACAAGGATGGTCTAACAGTAGGCATATACTATCGGCCTCCGACCCAAACTCTTGAGGGAGACTGGCAGTTGGAGAATGTTGTAAAGGAGGCATCCAAGAAGGGAAGCCTGGTTATAATGGGGGACTTCAATTACCCTCACATAGACTGGGTGAACTGTTGTTCAGCACATGATAAAGAGATAAAGTTCCTAGATATGCTAAATGATTGTTCCCTGGGACAGATGGTTGAAGACCCAACTAGAGGTACAAGAATCCTTGACTTGATCCTGAGTAATACTCAGGATCTGGTGCAAGATGTTAATGTGACTGATCCAATAGGGAACAGTGACCACAACTCAATTATGTTTAACTTGAACATAGACCGCAAGTCACTGATAAAATCTAACACAGAGACCTTAAATTTTCAAAAAGGAAATTTCCCAAAGTTGAGGAAACTAGTAAAAAAGAAGCTGAAAGGGAAAATTGAGAGAGTCCAAACACTCCAAGAGGCATGGAGGCTGTTTACAAAAACAATAACAGAGGCTCAATTGGAATGCATACCCAAAAGGAAAAAGGCCACTGCCAGGTCCAAGAGGACTCCAATGTGGCTTACAGGAGCTGTTCGGGAAGTGATCAAGAGCAAGAAAAGCTCATTTAGAAGATGGAAGGCTTGTCCGAATGAGGACAGCAGGCAGAAACATAAATTCTGGCAGAACAAATGCAAGGCAACAATCAGGAAAGCAAAGCAAGACTTTGAGGAGCGTATAGCTAAAAATACTCAGAGAAATAACAAAGACTTCTTTAAGTACATTAGAAGTAAGAACCCAACTAGGAAGGCCATTGGACCATTAGATGACAATGGAAGGCAAGGGGTTATTAAAGAGGAAACAGAGATTGCAGAGAGACTCAATGAATTCTTTGCTTCAGTATTCACTGAAGAAGACAGAGGCCACATGCCCAAAACAGAGCCTATCTTCGTAGGGAGGGAAACCGAAGAATTAAGCCAGATAGAAATAACCAGGGAGGAGGTCCTTGCATGTCTTGTTAAGCTAAACACTAACAAATCACCAGGACCAGATGGCATCCATCCACGAGTTCTCAGGGAACATAAAGATGAAATTGCTGATCTCCTAGCCAAAATATATAATCTTTCCCTCAAATCAGGCTTTGTGCCTGATGACTGGAAGGTAGCGAATGTAACACCAATTTTCAAAAAAGGATCCAGGGGTGATCCAGGAAATTACCGACCTGTCAGTTTGACATGTGTCCCAGGTAAAGTGATGGAAACCATCCTAAAAGATAGAATTAATAGGCACATAGAAGAGAAGGCGCTGCTAAAGGAGAGCCAACATGGTTTTTGCAAGGGCAAATCATGCCTCACTAATCTGTTGGAATTTTTTGAGAGTGTCAACAAGCATGTGGATAAGGGGGATCCAGTTGACATTGTTTATCTGGACTTTCAGAAGGCTTTTGACAAGGTCCCACACCAAAGGCTCTT
Source organism: Bradypodion pumilum (assembly GCA_035047305.1). Lineage (NCBI taxonomy): Eukaryota > Metazoa > Chordata > Lepidosauria > Squamata > Chamaeleonidae > Bradypodion > Bradypodion pumilum. The sequence goes on from JAWDJD010000002.1 coordinate 249,315,660, forward strand.
GAATAAACTTACCAGCCATGGAATAAAGGGACAGGTCTTGTCCTGGATCAGCAACTGGCTAAGGGACAGGAAACAGAGGGTAGCACTAAATGGACACTTCTCCAAGTGGAGGGAAGTAAAGAGTGGGGTCCCCCAAGGTTCAGTACTGGGACCCCTGCTTTTCAACCTCTTCATAAATGATCTAGAGGTAGGAGTAAAAAGCAAGGTAGCCAAATTTGCTGACGACACTAAATTATACAGGATAGTGAAAACTGTGAGAGATTGTGAGGAGCTTCAGAGGGATCTCTCGACACTGGGGGAGTGGGCAAAACAGTGGCAAATGAGTTTCAACATTAGTAAGTGCAGAGTGATGCATGTTGGGGCAAAGAACCCCAATTACATTTATAAACTGATGGGGTCTGAACTCTCTGCGACAAACCAGGAAAGGGACCTTGGTGTCCTGGTGGACAACTCAATGAAGGTGTCAACCCAGTGTGCCTCAGCAGTGAAAAAAGCAAACTCAATGCTAGGGATCATTAGGAAGGGTATAGAAAATAAGTCAGCAAGTGTCATTTTGCCTCTTTATAAATCTATGGTGAGGCCCCATCTGGAATACTGTGTACAGTTCTGGTCGCCATACCTCCAGAAGGATATTATGGAGCTGGAAAAAGTGCAGAGGAGGGCAACCAGAATGATTAGGGGACTGGAACACCTTCCTTACCATCTGAGGCTGCAACGGTTGGGCCTCTTCACTCTTGAACGACGACGTCTAAGAGGTGACCTGATTGAAGTTTATAAAATCATGCACGGTGTGGACAAAGTAGATAAGGAAAAACTGTTTTCCCTATCGCATAACACTAGAACTAGGGGACACTCGATGAAACTTTTGGGTACTAGTTCTCAAACAAATAAGAGAAAGTATTTTTTCACCCAGAGGATTACTGGTCTATGGAACTCCCTGCCAGAAGAAGTGGTGACAGCTGTCAGTCTTGACAGCTTTAAGAAAGGATTAGACAAGTTCATGGAGGACAAGAGTATCAATGGCTATAATTATGGATACTTAAGGACAACCTCCGGGTTGGAGAGATAGGCAGGATATCTCTCAATATCATTTCCAGGGAATCCTAAGCAGGTGAAGGCATCTGCTTGGGAATACCCTGAAGGAAATGGTGAGCCACTGTGTGAGACAGAATGCTGGACTGGATGGGCTGTGGCCTGTTCCAGCAAGGCTGTTCTTATGTTCTTATGTTCTAACCATCCCAGCAATAGTACCCCAAGTTCCCCCAAGGCACAGGCAGAACCTACTTGTCTCACCTTGGGAGTAGCCCAGAGAAACTTGCCCCTAAGTAAAAGCACCCAGATGGCTGTAAATAGCCAGCTGTGTATTAGCCATCTCCTCATGTGTAGTATTGAACACTGCAGATCAGGGGAGGAATGTGCGAATGCATAAATAGATGTGTGTATGTGTGGTGCACCACTGAATGTATGACTGCAAGAACTGTGTATGATTGCAAAAGCCTTGTCTCTATGACCACAGTATGACTGAAAAAGTGTTCCTTGTGTGTAACTGCGTGGTAATGTCACTGTGAATATGTGGTAAAACAGTTTGCATTCTGTTCATGGGCAGGAGCTATTTAAAGCTTGAGGAAGCATGATGAGCACGACCCTTTGCCTTGCCTGCTTGGCAGTTTGGGCAGGAGAGGGGGGGGAATCCTAACCTACAATAGGCCTTCTTCCCTTGAGACTTTTTCTTTGTCAAAGGATTAAGCCTCTCTTGGAAACCGGTTTTGCAATCAGGAAAACAGATTTTTCTTTTCAGAAGCGCGATCTGAAAACAAAAAATCACTTCTATGAGTTTTCCTCACCAGATCATAAACTATGGGGCTCCTTCCTACGTCGGTGTTCCTCAAACCACCATCTCTGTGTTTAAGGTTTTTTGAATGTCTCTTAGCGTCTGGAAGTCGTATCTCACTAGGAGTGAGAGAATCGCATTGTCTTCATGTGTGTATTGTGTTATCATCTTGTAACCTCGGTTCTCAACCTTTTAAAGTCAGGGGCCAAAGTTCTGGGGCCGCAGGCAGCTCTGGGGGTCCGGACAGTCATCCTGCCATTCCCTCGCCGCACAGCCCTTCTTGGCTTGGTGGGGGGAGTGGCAGAGCAACATGGGCCACATCCGGCCCACTCACCCACATCTGGCCGCAGGTTGAGAACCGCTCTAACTCTCCTTCATTCTCTTAGGAAAGATACTGTTCTGGTATTTTGACTGTAATCAGTAACTCACTCATTGTACCCCTTTCACAGGAAAAAGCACGCAAACATTCTTGTGCTCTGTACCCTTTTTACAGGAACAAAATTCCTCTCCAGGCCTTAATTGTAACCAATTCATTTCTTCCTACAGCCTTAACTTGCTTCCTTTCACAGGCTCCAAAGTTAATTACTGATAGGGATTTTCTTGACAGGAGGACCTGGTTGCCTTGGTTACCTGACCTAATCTGATCTCGTTATGATAAGAGTTGTTGCATTCTCATTGTGCTAACTTCTGACTTGTCTTTCCTCCTTCCCTCCTTTCGCCAGTGGAACTCCCTGCTGGAAATGCTTAACCTGTGTGTCTTTTCATTTCTTGTGTATTATTTCCTTACAGCTGGCACGTCATAGTTGGTTTGTCTTTAATAAGTCTTAGGTCATTTTAAGTATGGCACCTGGCCCACAGCACCCTCTCTAGTGTGCAGACACATTTTGTAACCTCCAGAGCACAGGGGAAGGATTAGTCCCTGAGCTCCCGAGCATGTACAGGGTGCCACCCATTAGCCAGGACTGCCTAGGACCATTTTAAGAGTGCAGTCAGGTCACACCCTCAATCAGATACAGGCATTTTTAGGCCACCCCTTCCCTTTTTGCTGCTAGTCTAAGCACAGGCAAAAGGCTAAGCCACCATCTGGCACCCTTCTAAAAGTGTGCACACACACCGTGGGCGGATGTGCGCAGGGGGGCCTCCATGAGAAATTTACCCAAGGGAAGCCTGGCGCTTCATGTGCCAAGGTTTGCCATAAGACCCCAGACTCGTCTCAAACGCAGACAGTCACCTTGTGTGAATTCATGTCACTGGTTCCTCTTCAGGGGGCTAGGACAGCTTTCACTTATGGGGGTCGCACATATTAGGTTCTTACTTGGCAAGAGGACCAAGCTTGGCGCACGCTCCTGACTCTTCCGCAAGCGGGCAGAGCTGGCAGCCGTGCACCTTGCTTTGCGCACCTTTGCCAAAGAACGCTCCAACATAATTGCTGACAGCCAGTTTCCCAGGAATTTGCTTCACAGTCTACTGGGAGCACACATCACTCCCGTGATAGACAAAAATTTGCTAAGTTTGTTCCTCACAACTCCAATTCAGAGTCAGGCATTCCCTCTTCAGAATGCCAAGGCGCTCGCCAGACAGTTCAATCTGCCACTTTCTCAAGCCCAAGGCATAGTTCGCTCTTGCCAGCGTCGTGCAGGGGCACCGGGGGGGCCCCCGTGGGGGGTCAACCCACAAGGGACAGAGGCCATTCAGGTGTGGCAAATGGACGTCACACATCCCCACATTTTGGCAGATGGCCGCACATGGACGTTTGCATTAAAACCTTCCCACAGTTTGTTTGGGTAACAGCACAGAAGGGAGTAACGGCTCCCCATGTGGAGCAGCATCTCCTTTCCCACGGCCAAGGGCGAACCTCGGCACACGAAGTCCGTTGATGCCCCAGCTGATAGCTCCAGGCAGCTGGCCACCTTTAGGGCCACCTGGGATATTAAGCTCACTTTTGGCATTCCTTACAATCCGCAGGGGCAAGCGATTGTGGAGGAACGGGCCTATCGGGCCTTGAGTCCTGCATTGACAAACAAACAGAAAGGGGGGGAACAACGTCCCATAGTTGCACAGCAATTGCTATCCTATAAGTGCAAAAACCAACTGACTCTTTCAGAATTTTTATCTCCCAAACAAGTCTCTTCCCCATGCAGGTCCCAGAGGCCAGAATCAGACCCGGTTGATTGCAAAGAGCAGCCCCAGTCACTGTCCTGGAGGTCATCAGCTGTCCGTCTTCCTTTATGACTTACATCTCCAAAGACATTTTTCTATGAACATTTTGCACACTCAGTGCCACTTCTAAGGACTTTTCCAAACTCAAGTTGCACATGAAGCCCCACCAAGAAGGGAAGCCTCAAGAAGCAGCTGAATGTCTTTTATTGCTATTGTTATCTGTAGTTGCTATTATTTATTCATGCCTTGTACAATGCTCCAGTTGGGATTTGCAAGGGACACTTGAATTTCTGTATATTGTTAATAACGGCCAGCTTCCACCAAAGGAAGCCAGACCGGCCCATGTTTTGCACCGGCCCATTGCTTGGAAAGTTTGAGCACCCGGTAGCCGGAAATCCCCAGTTTATCTTCACACCTCCCCATAGGTGTTAGAAAAGACAATTGCACAGTGCCAGAAGCTGCAGAGATAGCTTAGAATCTCCCCAGGTCACAGTAAGAGATCAATGACACATCTCGTTATCTTGCCTTGCTACAGAAAGCAGTCTGAATTCAGACCCACAGCTCTGAAAAACCAGGCTGTAGTCAGTATATTCAGCGTGTCAGGCTTAGCCATCGGCAACGCTCGGAGAATTGGTCAATTGGCTTGCAGAGTAGCAAAAGCCATCAACCACACCCCCTCAGCAATAGCGCTGCTCAGCCAGGAGCAGACAGAGCTTCGCCATGCCATACTGGATAATCAAGCAGCTATCGATCATCCCCTGTGGTCACATCATTTGGGCTGCAAGTCTGTCCATGGCATGTGTTGCTTAAACCTCACAGATAATACCCACAAGATACAGAGCCAGCTCACGGACCTCCACACCCCAGTTAGGGACATCAAGGAGGATTATTCATGGGGGTGGCAGGACTCCTTGTGGTCGTGGTTCCCATGGGGATGGATTCAGACGACACTCAAAGTGATTGTGGGGGTGGTAATACTGGGCACAACAGTGTGTTGTTTCATGCAATGTATTCCCTCACTGCTATCGAGATGTCCCCCATGGAAGGAACCCCGAAGCGTCATTCCCGCTCATCAGCTGGTACTCCTCTAACGCAGAGCCGCCGGTCAGGCTCTTAAATAAAACAGAAAGGGGAAATATGGTTTCCCCATGCCCCGTGGGGCATGGAACGGCCCGCCAGAGGCCACCGCGGTGAGAGACGCTCCCAGCCCGTGGGCTCTGCGGCCGCCAAATTAAGGGGGGTGAATAAAATATAGGGTTTGATTCACCCAATTCCTTTGACCTGACCAACGGATCTGCTGAAAGAGCGAATATCTAACCCGGTTACCCATTAGAGTAAATCACTCATCTCCAGGTCTCAGTGTAATCTCTGGTGCAAATAGAAGCCATATTTACCCTAGCCTAAGCCTCAGACAATGGTCCATGTTTGCCCCAGTTAACTGACTTCCCCGAAGAGATTCCCAATTAACTTGAGTGCTCAGGTGATGTCATTCCTGTCAGTTGACAGTCTTGCCAGCGTTGCGCTTTTCCTTCTATATATGTTGCAGCCTTTTCTCAATGAACTACTGGTCTTCGCTCCATCTTGCCTCGTGTCATTCCTTTGACCAGTCTCCTCCAGGACACCAAGGGCCGCTTTACGGCCCCAATTCCTACACCCCCCCCCCAAAAAAAAGGAGAGAAATTGTGTGTGTGTGTAGGACAGTGAATAGGGTCAGGAGGTGTTACTATTTATTTTCCTAAGACCCATCAGTAGATTCACCTCTAAATTCTGGGACTCTAAATTTCTGTGCCCTGGAGCAAATCCCCAGTAGCTTCACCGTACTTAATGCCCAGCTGGTGAGGAATGATATGGGGTGGTCACAGTTTTCACGCTTCCCCCTTCCCTCTGTTGCTTCGTGGCACAGGCTACGGTTCCGCTCTCCATGCATTTTACCGCTGGCATGGACCTCAAACCCAGTTAAGCTAGTGTCCTATTGGGAAGATGGCTCTGCCCGCTTCCTAGCAGGGCTAGTGGTAGAAGTTTAATGTGGCAAAGCAAGAGTCCTGTTTATATTTTGCCAACTCCCAAACAACCACGCAAAGCACCCAGAGAGGGCCCGGCCCTGGGAAAATGATGTGGTGTAAAAAGTAACTTTTTATCTTCAAAGGTGGAATGTCTCATTGTTATGTATGCTAACTGTGTTTTCTGACAGGAGCGGAATGTATCTTTTCTCAAGTATCTTATCTTATGCAAATAAGTGAATGGAAAAATGTGCACACTCTGTTAGCCAATTGGCTTGTTATATTATTGTTACTGTTACTGTTTATGGGAGCGGAATGTATCTTTTCTCATGTATCTCTTCTTATGCAAATAAGTGGATCAAAAAATGTGCACACTCTGTTAGCCAATGGGCTTGTTGTATTATTGTTACTGTTACTGTTTATAGTGTATATAAGTCCGCGTTTTGCCCCATCCAAACTGTGTTCAAACCCTACTAATAAAGAGCTGAATTTTACTACTTCACTTGTCTGCTTCTTCATTCCCTGAATATGAAACCCGCTGATAATATTTCCCAGGCCAAAGAAAGTGAAAGCAAACCTCCCTTTTTGAATTCATGGGAGCAATCCCTTATCTTTAAGTTAATGTCCCCTTTGAGCGGCTTGGCTCTTCAAGGTTATTTTGGTGTGCATGTAAAGCCTTATTCCCAGCTTTCAATTGGGTTATCAGCTCTCCAGCAAAACTCCCCCTCTTCAGAGTAAAGATGTGACTCCATAGCTTGCCTTTTTGGAGTTTTTATTGAAGCATAATATTAATCCATAATATGCAGGATAAGCATAGCAAAGAACTAATCTATTCTACTCTGTCTTGGAACTACTAAAATAATAAAAGAGAAAATAGCTAACCTCATTTAGTGTTCAAGAACCAAGACAATAGAAACAGCCGAAGTCTGGCTTAACTCATCTTTATTGCATGATGGTCAGGGGGAACATGTGGTAATGGCGGACGAACAGCTCATTATATACAGTGGCTATACATTTGAATGTGGCTCCTCGGTAGCTCATTGGCTACTGTCCGCGTGACGTCACCCTTAGTCACGCCCGTTTTGTCCAGGTGAGGCAGTGGTGGGAATCTTCCCGCGGCTGTAGGCATTTGGAGAATTAGTACCATGTGAGCTGGACGCTCGCTACTGCCCCCAGTGGTCACTAGCTCGCGTCCTAATACAGAAGGTTACAATGTTACTTTTAGAGATTGTTACATTCACTCATTCGTGTGGTTGCATTTACTTAAAGGCACATTATACTCCATACACAACACCCCTCCCCCCTAAAATGAGACGAAGTCTCTCATCCAATGTGGTTTGTTGCATGAGCGTTTTGGGCGTAAGGCTTGCTGGCTTGTCCTGGGGGAGCTATCTCTTCTGTGTTCCGTGGGCTCTTGTCCTGCAACAGGAGAGGGAGACTCGTTAGTGACTTGCTGCGGTTCTGCAGCTTTTGGGGTAGGGGTAAACTCCATTGTGGGAAAACCGGGGGCATTGGGGACTAACGAAAAAACATGCTCCTCGCTTGGACGGGTGGGGGACCACTCCGAAAAACTCCCCCGCTTTTGTAACTCAAAGTCAAACTCATGTTCTGGGATATCTATTGGGGCATCCTCCAGGATATCTGCGGGGACAAACTTATTCCCTTCCCCCCTTGGTGGGGACCACCGGTCACCCTCTTCTCCCCCTTGGGCTAAACAGGTCAGGAAGAACCCTAACGCTGAGTTCTGATGCGCGGTTTCCGCGCCCTGACTTCCAGGGACCCGTCGCCGGAGTTGGTCTGCATGTCACCTCCAAAGTAGACCCATGCTGGTCTCAACGCAGTACGACACAGGTCCCGTTTGGCCAATGACTACTTCTGGGACCCAGGCTGGTCCTGCGGTTGTGTAATTTCTGCAATGGACCGGGGCGCCTATTTCGAAACTCTTGGTGCCCACTAACCCTATGTTCCTCCCAGTATCCTCCACCCTTGTGGGGTGTAGCCTAGTCAGTATCGTGGTCAGCTTCCTATGCATGAGGAGTTCTGCGGGTGAGTAACCTGATGCCAGCGGTGTCACCCTATAACCCAGCAGGAATTGGCATAACTGTAGATTCAGGTCCCTGGGGCCCATGCGCCTCAGTGCTTCCTTTGTTGTGCGTACGAGGCGTGCTACCTGTCCGTTTGTCGCTGGGTGAAAAGGTGCAGAGGTGATGTGCCGGATGGCGTTTATGTCAATGAATGCCCGGAACTCGGCGGACGTGAAACTACTCGCATTATCACTCACAAGCACATCGGGTATATCGAATGAACTGAACACCTTGCACAATTGCTTTATGGTTGCGGCTGATGAGGTGTTTGCCACTGGGATAACTTCTAACCACTTGGAATAAGCATCCACTATGAGGAGGAAAAATGAACCTCTGAAGGGACCTGTGAAATCTATGTGCAGGCGAGACCACGGCCCTTTGGCTGCGTCCCATTCTCTGTGCGAAAGTCGGGACTCTTCGGGCTGAGAGCTTTGGCAACTCTCGCAAGTGCTCACCATGTGCTCTATGTCAGCATCTAACTGGGGCCACCAGAAATAGCTCCTGGCCAAAGCCTTGGAGCGGACAATCCCCGGATGGCTGACGTGCAGTAGCTTGAGCACCCTTGCTCTCAAAGATTCAGGGACGAGCACCCGCTGGCCCCAAAGGAGGCAACCCCTCTCCGTGGACAGTTCTATCCTCTTCCTAAAAAATGGGTCAAATTCTGCCGCTGGGGAAGACGTTGGCCACCCTTTTTGCACCCATGAACTCACTAGGGCCAACGTCTTATCCCTCCCTGTCGCTTTGGCGATTTCTGTGGGTACTATTGGGGGTGAATCCAGAACCTCTATCAGGAGCACTTGATGATCTTGTTCCACTTTACACGCGGGGTTGCCCACATGAGGCAGAGGTGACCTCGAGAGTGCATCCACATGGCTTATGTCTTTTCCAGGGCAATAAACCAGCGTGCTCTGGTACACGTTTAGAAAAATGGCCCATCTCAGCATTCTGGGGGACAGGATCTGCGGTGTGGGTTTTTCCGTGGTGAAAATGCCTAGCAGGGGCTTGTGATCAGTCATGATGGTGAAAGGGCGGCCATATAGAAAGTCGTGAAACTTCTTTGTTCCAGCGATTATTGCAAGTGCCTCCCTGTCTGTCTGTGCATAGTTATGCTCTGCCTTTGACAGGGATCTGGAGTAGAACGCCACTGGTGCTTCCCGCCCGCTTTCCAACACATGGCACAGGACCGCCCCCATCCCCACTGGTGAGGCATCGCATACCAGAACCACTGGCTTCTTGGGATCGAAATGGGTCAGGATGGCCTCTGAGGATAAGAGTTGTTTCAGCTCATTGAATGCTCTCTCTTGACTCTTGCCCCATCGCCAACCCTAGTTCTTCTTTAATAATCTATGAAGTGGCTCCGCCACCGATGCCTTCCTAGGCAGGAAGGAATGGTAAAAATTCAGGAGCCCCAGGAATGATTGCAACTCGGGTTTTGTGGTGGGGCGAGGAGCATTTTGAACAGCGGCCACCTTTGACTCAGAGGGTTTTATACCAACTGGGGTTCCTCGGAAACCTAGGAACTCTACCTCTTTTGCAAAGAACACACATTTGTCTTTACGCAGCCTCAAACCCGCTTTCTTGAATATGGTCAGTACCCTGTCTAGCCTTTCAGCCAGTTCTGACTCGCTCCCCCCCGGTTATCAAAACATCATCAAAATATGGCAAGACCCCCTCCAAACCCTTCAAAAGTCACTCCACTAATGATTGGAAGATGCCTGGAGCTGAATTTACGCCAAACTGTAGGTGCGTCACCTTAAAAGCCCCTTTGTAGGTGAATATCGCCTGTGCAGCAGCTGCAGCTGGGGTTACCGTAAGTTGCTGGTAAGCCTGCGCCAGGTCTAACACCTTCCCCCATGTAACCTGGCCAATAAGTGGCTGACTACCCGCACCGGATATGCATTTGGGTGTATTGCCTTGTTGATGGTGCACTTGTAATCAGCGCAAATGCGAACCTCCCCGTTAGCCTTTAGCACTGTTACAATAGGAGTTTCCCACTCCGCAGAATCGACTGGGACTAGAATTCCCTGGCCCACCAATTGTCCAGTTCCGCTTCTATTTTGTCCTTTAGTGCAAAAGGCACCCTTCGCGGTTTGAGCCTTATCGGCCGGATCTCCGGGTCCAGGTCGAACGCAACTGGGGGGCCCTTGAATTTTCCAAGTCCCTTCTTGAATACCTTGGGATGTGCGTTACACACTTCCTGTATTGGATCAGTTCCGACAGTATGCACACCCCCTATGAACAAACCCAGGGGCTTAAACCATTGTGTCCCCAGGAGGCAACAGGCCCCCTCCTTGAGAACGATCAGAGGGAGCTCCGGGCATGTTGCTTGTATTGCACCTTGGATTTTCCCACCCCCAACACCGGAATGCTATTTCCCTGCACGTCTCGCAAAGTAGACTTCAGTGCTTTGAGTTTGGGCCGCACGTTGGGGGAAATTTTCAAAAACTCCCTCTGGGAAATAATGGAATAAGAGGAACCCGAGTCTATCTCCATCTTAACGGGGACCCCTTGCAACAGTACCTCAACAAAGTAACGTGGGTGTCCCAAGGACACGCTTTGGGCCACCGCGTTATCGTCGCTGGGGTCTCACCGGTACACTCCATGTACCTCGACGTCGCTGTCGTCGGAGACTCGGCCCACGCCGTCCTGTTTCCTTGAGGGCTGGACGCCATCCTTCCTTGGGGTATGGTCTGCTGAGCCCTTGTGCTCTCTGCGCCATCGCCTGCAAACCTTGGCAATGTGGCCCCGCCATCCGCAGTTGTGGCACTCGGCCTTCCAGAACGGGCACTTGCTATGGTCGTGGGATGCTCCGCAGCCATCGCAACGTCGACCGTCCTTCCGCACCTTCCGGATGTCCTCATCCTCGCTGCTCTCCATGGAGGAGTGTGGTGCCCGCCTGGCCGCTTGCACCAGGGCTGCTGCCCTGTTGGGTTGTGGGGGCCTTGTTCTGAACCCCTTAACCCCGGCTCTCGTGGCTTCTGCTGCCTGCGCTTCCTTCAGGACCTCCTGTAACATTGGGGGCGGCTCTTTGTTCATCAGCTTCCTCTGGGTCTCCTCGTCCCACAGGCCGCACAGCATGCGATCCCTGAGGGCGATCTCCAGGTTCTCCCACTTGCCTGCAGCCAAATGGAGGGCCGCTGCAAAGGCAGCCACGGACTCACCAGGGGACTGCACCCTCTTCCAGAAAGCGTCCCGGGCCGAGAACATCGAGACCGTGGGCTGGAAATGCTCCCGCAGAGCTTTCAGGAGCTGTTTAACTGGGACCTCGTCTACTTTTCTGGGAGACGCCAGGTCCACCAAAATCTTCATGGCCGGGAAACCAAGCATCCTGATGAGGGTGGATCTTTTCTTCCCCTCGTCTGAGATGTCGGACACCATCAGTGCTCTTTTGAAATCCATCTCGAACAGTACCCATTCCTCCGGTTTGTTGATGTCGAAACCGTTCTGTGTTGTCTTGGTTCCGTGGGAAGCCATTATCCCACCTTCATTGTCAGTTTAGTGTTCAAGAACCAAGACAATAGAAACAGCCAAAGTCTGGCTTAACTCATCTTTATTGCATGATGGTCAGGGGGAACATGTGGTAATGGCGGATGAACAGCTCATTATATACAGTGGCTATACATTTGAATGTGGCTCCTCAGTAGCTCATTGGCTACTGTCCGCGTGACTTCACCCTTAGTCATGCCCTTCTTGTCCAGGTGAGGCAGTGGCGGGAATCTTCCCGTGGCTGTAGGCATTTGGAGAATTTGTACCATGTGAGCTGGACGCTCGCTACTGCCCCCAGTGGTCACTAGCTCGCGTCCTAATACAGAAGGTTACAATGTTACTTTTAGAGATTGTTACATTCACTCATTCGTGTGGTTGCATTTACTTAAAGGCACATTACACTCCATACACAACACCTCATTAGCTTATAAATTACGGGTTTTTATAGCCTTCATTCAAGATGAGGATTTTTCATGGTCCCAATTCGAGAATGACAAGGGCTCTCGCTCATTTGGGGAATGATCCCTTTCGAGGGTTAAAACCTCCTGGTCTTAAATACCCTTTCTTACCTCCTCATACCTTCATTTAGAATGTGAAAGATGTAAGATGTTTTGATTATTATCATGATTATTGAGATTCTCAGGTGTTGTTTTGTTACAATGTACTCATTCCCAGGATTCCCCTTTTGACTGACATCCTGTTTCTCAATAACGTGCTAATGTATGGAGTGTGCTGAAATGTTAATGATGTAAATATCCTCTCTATTTGAGAGTTAGCATTTCTCAACTTTAAAGAGAATAAAAACATAGTGTAACTTAAGTGAATATGAAGTAATTCAAAGAAAAGTAACGACCCCTGAGGATTTTCATGATAGTCACATCAGGAGGGCCCAAGGTCACTTGGCTCAAGGTGGCTCACATTGGTTTAAAAAAACCAACTAGTCCAAAACCATAACAAATTAAAAAGTTGAAAACAATTAAGCATATAATAAAATTTTTAAAGACTACTTTAATATTAGATAAATGTTTTAAAGCATTTGATGTTAAAGCATTAAAGCCCCACTTTAAAAGACTATATGCCAAAAACAACTCAAAGCCTGCCTGTCTGCCTGAAGAGGGAGATCCTGATTGCTGAAAGGGCAAAAGGGAGGGGGCCAATCTAACACACACACTCCAACGGAGAGCATTCTTCAAAATGGGAGCAGCCCCAGAGAAGGCCCTCCCTTGTGTCCCCACCATATGTGCCTGTAATAACAACGGGGCTGAGAAAAGAGTCTCCTCTGAACATCTGAGGGGGTGGAGAGTCCTACAAGGTGTAATACCATTCTTCAGATAGCCTGGACTCAAGCTGCCTAGAGCAGGGGTGCCCAAACCTTTTGGGCCGTGGGCCAATTACGTGGTTCAGCAGGCCGGTCATTGCGGTTTCCCCATGCCCCGCAGGGCATGGAACGGCCCGCCAGAGGCCACCGCGGTGAGAGACGCTCCCAGCCCGTGGGCTCTGCGGCCGCCAAATTAAGGGGGGTGAATAAAATATAGGGTTTGATTCACCCAATTACCGTGACCTGACCTGCGACTCGGCCAAGTAAGCAGATAGCTGACTTCTGTCAAGCATTAAGTACATAGTTCATCTCCCAGCTCGGGAAATCCCTGGCGCAAATAAACCATGTTTGTCCCTGCCTAATCCCCAAGACAATGAGGTCCCTGAATCCATGTTTGCCCCAGCCGATTAAGCTCCCCTTTGAAGAATTCCCCATTAACCCGTGTACGTGGGTGAGGTAATTTTCCTGTCAGGTGACAGCTTGCCACCGTTGCGCTTTTTCCCCTATAAATGATGTTGCCTTTTTCCAATAAAGTACTGATCTGATCTCGCTCCGTTTGCCTCGTGTCGTTACTTGATCAGTCCTCCTCCGGGCTCCTCCGGCCCCCAGTGGCCCTGATTCCTACATCTGGTGACCCCGACGTGATTTACTCGTGAGTAAAGGGACCCTGGAGAGGTCTACTCGCGAGTAACGGTCCACGCGGTCTGGTTCTGCGCTTGAACCGCGACCAAAACCAGCCCGGAGGACAGCGTGGCGCTCTGGTCGGCAGCCAGCCGGACAGAGAGACGGCCAGCGGCGAGGCATTCCAAAGAGGCATTCCTACAGCTTGCTCCCAGCTTTCGGGGAGGCTTGCGCAAAGGGAAAAACGCGTTCCGCTCAGGGCAGGCTGTGAGCCCCTGACAGCGCAGAGGCCGCCGAGGGCCCGTGGCAGAAGGTCCACGCTCCGAGGTCTACCCCAGACACCCGACGCCCGAACCTGTTGCCTGCAAAGACGCGTCGAACTTCGTCCCGAGGAGGAAACTTCAGAGGACCATCGCAGGTAATATGGGGACTTGTTCTCATGGACCAAGTCCGTCCGCTAGCCAAAGAACTCGGGAGCAAGAGTTCAGAATCCTGGCCAGGGTATTTCAGTTACGATTTCACAGCAGGGAACTAGCGAGACTTTTGGCGTACCTCAGGGAACACTGCCTACTTTACCCAGAAGTAGGTACGTTAACCCTGCAGCTCTGGGATCAGATAGGAGACTGCATTCAGCAGCCCCCCAAAGCTCCAGGAGGGATAGTTCGTACTTGGAGAAAGTGTAGGAAGCTCTTAGAACAGATCGAGCCAGTCCGGATAGAGGCCAATGAACCCCCGTTAGAAAAGTCATCAGGCAGGTCAGTCGAGCCGACTGCGCCCACGGCGCTCTATCCGTCAATCAGCTATCAGCATAGTAGCGCAGGGAGCACTCCCGCGGTGACAGCTGCAGACGTCACCGAAGGAATGCAAGGAATGAGAGGCGCAGGCGCCTCTCTGACAGCTCCAAGCTCCCTAGTCGTGAAGAGTGCCCTTCAGCGCACAGCAGAGATAGAACTCAAAAAGGGGGAACTGTCAGCGGAAGAACTAGCTGAGCTTAGACAGATATGCCCAATCCGAATGGAGATGGACGCGCTCACAGGCGCTCAACAAATCGTCCATTCCCCAGTCCCGTACAAGCTTCTCATGGCTTTGCGGAAAGCAATCTCAGAGACAGGGCTCCAAAGCCGTTTTACCAGGGACACGCTTCAGCAGGCGTGCGAGACCACCATGTGGATTCCCCATGACTGGAAAGCCGTCATGAGGATGATGCTGACCCCTAGCCAGTACATGATCTGGGACAGCGAGTATCGGCTCGAGGCTCAGGCCAGGGCCGCCAGGATGGGAGGCGCGGTAATTGCTGAACAGCTATATGGTTCAGGTGCCTTTGAGTCAATCAACGCTCAGATCAACCTGCCTCTCGCCACTCTCGAGATGTCAGCCGAGGCAGCCTTTAGGGCTTACTTCAAGGTCCCAGCGTCTGGCAAAGCGGCCAAAAATTACACCTCCATTAAGCAGGGAGCCCAGGAGCCCTACATGGACTTCATCAATCGCTTGGAAGAAGCAATCACCAGGCAGATTGATAACGAGCAAGCCCAGCAAGAGCTCATGATTAAGCTAGCCAAGGACAACGCCAACTTGGACTGCCGTAAGGTTTTGCAGTCGCTAGGCAATCGTCCTGACTTGACCTTAACGGACATGATCCGAGCATGTGCTGACGTTGGCACAGATTCCTATAAAATGGGTCTGCTAGCGGCAGCCGTGCAAGGGGGTAGAAGATCTCATCCTAATGGAAAGACCAAAGGGGCATGTCACACTTGTGGCAAGGTCGGCCACTTCGCTAGGGAGTGCCGATCCAAGGGAGGCGGACAAAAGTCCGGCCATTCTAAGGCTCCGAATACCCTCTGTCCGAGGTGCAAGAAAGGCTATCATTGGGCCAGGTTTTGTCCGAGTTCGGGAAACCGGAATCCGGGCACGTCTCTGGCCCCAGTCCAAACAGAGGCTTCCTTCACCCAGATCCAGAACTCCCCAGACCAAGACTAGATTCTAGGCACATCCCAGGCACTGCGAGGGCACAGGCCAGCCCCAAGGGTAGTACAGGGCTAGAATTGACTTGCCAGGCGGACGTTACATGCGACCTGCCAGGCACAGTCTGTCTAGTCGACACCCAGTACACGGGACCCCTGCCCAGAGGCTTTTTAGGTTTAGTTTTGCCCCGTAGTGTAGCTGGAGCACGCGGAATTTTCATAATTCCAGGAGTCATTGACTCGAATTTTTCAGGCATTCTCCAGGTCCAGCTTTGGACACACCTGCCCCAAACCATCCACAAGGGAGACACGTTAGCGCAACTGATCATGGTTCCTTGTCACTCGCCAGCAGGCAGCCAGGGAAGGCTCAGGGACAGCGCGAGTGAGGCAGTGCAAGGATACCAGGTCTTAGCGACAGTGGAGACCAACATTGAGTGGAAACAGCGCCCCGTTATCGAGGTATTTTTGAACAAAAGAGTGTTCTCGGGGTTGCTCGATACCGGAGCGGATGTGAGTGTGATAAGCAGGAGCCAGTGGCCAAGAGAGTGGGCCATTGAGCCGGTCTCCGATGTGTGGGGGGTAGGTGGAGTTCAGGAAGCGTTCAGGAGCCGAGAGTGGGTGGAAGTCACAATCCCAAAGGCTGAGGGCACGGCGGTAATTCGGCCGCACATTCTTGACGTGCACATCAATCTTTGGGGGCGAGACATTCTCCAGCAGTACGGTGCTACGCTTACCTTCGGGTAATGGCGTTGCCACTTAAATGGCTCACCGATACCCCGGTCTGGGTAGAACAATGGCCGGTAGTGGGAGAGAAATTAGTTGCTCTCAAGCAGCTAGTGAAAGAACAGCTAGACGCAGGACACATAGAGCAGTCCACAAGCCCCTGGAATTCGCCAATTTTTGTGATTAAGAAGAAGTCGGGGAAGTGGCGACTCCTCCACGATCTCAGGGAGATCAATAAATGCATTCAGCCGATGGGTCCGCTTCAATGCGGCATCCCAAATCCTAATATGATTCCCGAGGGGTGGGAGATCCTAGTTGTAGATCTCAAGGATTGCTTTTATACAATCCCCTTAGACCCCAGGGACCGGGAAAGGTTCGCCTTTACGGTGCCGGTCGTGAACCACGGAGAGCCCACGCAGCGTTACGCGTGGAAATTTTTGCCACAGGGCATGCTCAATTCGCCCACCCTGTGCCAAATATACGTTCACGGCGCACTGGCAAAGTTCCGAAGCCTTTACCCTAAAGCTATTGTTTGTCACTTCATGGACGACATCTTAGTAGCGTTGCCGCAGCTTGGCAGCGAAATGTTTTCTGACCTCCAGGCCAGCCTGGGGGACAAAGGCTTACTTATTGCCCCTGAGAAAGTGCAGAGAACCGAGCCCTTCTCATACTTGGGCCATCGGCTTCTCCGCTCTTTCGCAGCACCAGTCCTGCCTCAGATAAATTTACAAGACTCAGTCACCCTTGTAGAGTTGCAGCAAGTTTTGGGGAACATCAATTGGGCCAGACCGTATTTTCGCTTAGATACGGATCTTCTAAAACCGCTCTTCTCGCTGCTAACTTTAGGTAAGCAGCCGGCAGACCGGATAAAAATCTCTCGAGACGCGCGCTTGGCGCTCGAGAAGGTGAACCAGGTTCTCAGCCAGAGGTGGGTGGATAGGATCGCCCCGGGGCCATATGCCCCGATCCTGAATTTGTACATCGTACGGTCAGGTTCCATGTTCACTGGGGCGCTAGGAGTAGACTCAGAGAAGGGAGCGAAGATTGTGGAATGGGTCTACTTGCCTAATACATCTTCACGGAACATCGTTCCGCCCCAAGAACTGGTCTCCGCGGTGGTCTACCGCGGCAGGCTGAGAGCTAGGGACATTTCAGGAAATGATTTGGCCAAAATTGTGGTTCCGTTTACCAAGGAACAAATTCATCAGCTGATGCAGCTGGGTGACTCGCTTCCGATAGCTTTGGAAGGTTTCACCGGCAGTTTAGCATATCACTTGCCCAAAGACCCCAGACTTGTCTCACTGCAAACAGGAACAGTCAGCTTGTTCGAATTGCTCTCGCTGGTCCCGCTTCAGGGGGCCAGAACAGTTTTCTCTGATGGCGGTCGCACCTATGGTGTTTTGACCTGGCAGGAGGGCGAAGCTTGGCACACGCTGTTAACTCTTCCACAGAAGTCCGCTCAGCGGGCAGAGTTGGCAGCCGTGAACCTTGCCTTGCGCACCTTCACCAAGGAACGTTTAAATATAATTACTGACAGTCTGTATGTACGGAATTTGCTTCACAGTCTACCGGGAGCCTACATTACTCCCGCGATAGACAGAAATTTGCTTAGTCTGTTTCTCACCGCTCAATTTCACTTGCGAAACCGCACGGAGCCGCTCTATATCGCCCACATTCGGAGTCACCAAGACCTACCGGGTCCGATTTCCGCGGGCAATAGCAGAGCGGACGCGGCCGCAAAGGAAATTCAGCAGCGTTCGGTTTTGGGAGTTTTCACTACTCCAATCCAAAGTCATGCCTTTTTTCACCAAAATGCCAAGGCACTCGCCAGACAGTTCAATCTGCCACTTTCTCAAGCCCAAGGCATAGTTCGCTCTTGCCAGCATTGTGCAGGGGCACCGGGGGGGCCCTCGTGGGGGGTCAACCCACGAGGGACATAGGCTAATCAGGTGTGGCAGATGGATGTCACGCATGTGCCACAATTTGGGAGGTGGCAATACATGCATGTCTGCATAGATACCTTTTCACAGTTCGTTTGGGCGACGGCGCAGAAGGGGGAGACTGCCTCCCATGTGGAGCAGCACCTCCTTTCCTGCATAGCTGCCATGGGCAAACCACGGCACGTGAAAACAGACAACGCGCCATCTTACAGCTCTAGGCAGTTGGCCGCCTTCATGGCAACATGGGACATCAAGCACACATTTGGAATCCCCTACAATCCGCAAGGGCAGGCGATTGTAGAGCGGGTCAATCGGACGCTAAAGTCCTATATTGATAAACAAACAGAAAGGGGGGAGCCACCAGCCCTCCCCAAGTCACAGGGAGAAGCACAGATGTGTCTCAACAAGGTATTGTTCACTTACAATCACCTTAATGTTTTTTCGGACTGCACGCCGCAGGAGAAGCATTTCCGCCGTTCGGAAGCTCTCCCGCGACCTATGGTCCGGTACCGAGTGCCACCGGACCCTTCTTGGAGGGGCCCGGTGCCGCTCATAACCTGGGGAAGAGGGTATGCTGCAGTTATGTCTCCTACAGGTGTCGTTTGGGTTCCAGCCCGGTGTGTCAAGCCCCACTTGGAACCGCATGGCGTGGAACCAGGCCGGCCCGAGTCCGATCCCGGAGATGGAGGACCTCACCCTGACCGGGAGGACCCGCCGGAGGAAACGGCCGCCGATGCCCAAGATCACCTGGGGGATGGTCAAGGCTCTTTGCAGTGACGCCCAGGACGCCGTTCAGCGCGAGGAGAAAGAGCCGACACCGGAGAACCTCACAGCTGCAGTTTTTGCCCTGATTCACGCCAACACAGCGGCGATCACCATCATCCTGGCCCTTTCCCTGCTCTTGGGGGGAGGCGTTCAGGCTACTCCGATCCAGGCCGACGGTTTGCCGCCTGGCGAAGATCTTTCCGCACGAATGCGGTACAACTTGTGGGAAAGGTTGGCGGGTCTCGTCAACCAGTCCGATTTTTGTCTACAGCAGGACATTGGTTCTGCATCTATCCTCAGCACCTGTCTCATCCCCGTGTGCCACACTCTGGACGCGCGCACCAAGGATGGCGACTGGCTGCTGAAGGCGTTCTTTGGCCCACACACTCCTACCACCTTCTCAGCATACGCACGCTGGGGGGGAATGCGACTTGTGTCAACCCTGCCGGCTGACGCCGCCACTCTTCATACCCCCCGAGTGGCGATCAGCCCGGACGCTGCTTGCACCCGAATGACCGGCTGCACCTCAGGCGGTCAGACTCGGCGCCGCTGCCTTGACCCCGGCAGCGGCAACTGGACTTGTAATAAACCAGAGACACTCATTTCGCTGTACGCTCACGTCACCCTACCTTCAGGGTGGTTTTTCACCTGCAACCAGTTCACATGGAACTATATTCCTGCGAATCTGTCGGACTCAATGTGTTGTATCAGTCGTTTGACACTGTTACTTCCTACTAAGGACATGATTGCCCCCAGCACAAATGTCTCTGATGTTCCACATGTTTCCAATGTTTCACATGTCTCCCCGCTCATGCGGCACACACGCACAACCCAGTTAGACAGCTCTTGTGACAGCAGCTTCAGAGTACTGAGTCCCGCTGAGTATGTATCCCTAGCAGTCAGCCTTGTCGGCGTGCCAGGCTTGGCCGTCGGCAACGCACGGAGGATTGGCCGCTTGGCTTGCGGTTTGGCCAAAGCCATTAACCACACCTCCACAGCGATAGCGCTCCTCAATCAGGAGCAGGCAGAACTTCGCCATGCTGTTCTTGACAATCGAGCGGCTATCGACTACCTCCTCTTGCTGCACCACCTGGGTTGCGAGTCTGTCCGTGGAATGTGCTGCTTCAATCTTACTGATAACTCCCGTAAGATCCAAAGCCAGATCACGAACCTCCACACCATAGTCCAGGGTATCACTGAGGGTTCCGCATGGGGGGCTTGGTGGAGTTCCCTGTGGAATTGGATGTGGTCATGGATTCCCTGGGGGTGGCTGCAAACGGTGCTTAAGGTAGCGGTGGGGATAGCCATACTAGGCATTACGCTTTGTTGTTTTGCTCAGTGCATTCCCTCGCTGATCTCCAAGTGCCGCCCCAGAGAGAAACTCCGTGACGTCATACCCGCTCAACAGCTGATGCCGCTCTTGCGCAAGGTCGCCAGTCAGGTCCTTAAATAGAAAATAAAGGGGAGATGCGGTTTCCCCATGCCCCGCAGGGCATGGAACGGCCCGCCAGAGGCCACCGCGGTGAGAGACGCTCCCAGCCCGTGGGCTCTGCGGCCGCCAAATTAAGGGGGGTGAATAAAATATAGGGTTTGATTCACCCAATTACCGTGACCTGACCTGCGACTCGGCCAAGTAAGCAGATAGCTGACTTCTGTCAAGCATTAAGTACATAGTTCATCTCCCAGCTCGGGAAATCCCTGGCGCAAATAAACCATGTTTGTCCCTGCCTAATCCCCAAGACAATGAGGTCCCTGAATCCATGTTTGCCCCAGCCGATTAAGCTCCCCTTTGAAGAATTCCCCATTAACCCGTGTACGTGGGTGAGGTAATTTTCCTGTCAGGTGACAGCTTGCCACCGTTGCGCTTTTTTCCCTATAAATGATGTTGCCTTTTTCCAATAAAGTACTGATCTGATCTCGCTCCGTTTGCCTCGTGTCGTTACTTGATCAGTCCTCCTCCGGGCTCCTCCGGCCCCCAGTGGCCCTGATTCCTACAGGTCATGTACTTCAGTGATCCCATCACGTGGTTCCTTCCACCAGAGTCGGAATTAAAACGCGTCTTGCAATCTGTTTTGCAACAGGATGAGATAGATTTTAGGCTGCCGGTTTCTCTGCTTAAGCCAGGGGTGCCCTGCCAGTTTCTCTGCTTAAGCCAGGGGTGCCCAAACTATGGCCCGTGGGTCAGATCCCGCCCCCAACACCAATTCATCCAGCCCCGCTGTCCTCGTCACTCCTGGAAGCAGAAGTAAAATGTGTCCATATGGAAAGGGTGCTGAAGCCCACATAGGCATGTTTTACTTCCGCTTCTAGGAGTGACGAGGGCAGCATGGGTTGGATGAATTGGCATCAGGGGCCAGATGTGGCCCATGGGCTGTAGTTTGGGCACCCCTAGCCTAGGGCTTTATAGGCCACAATTTTGAATAGGGCCCAGAAACAGCTGTTGTAGCAGAAGAATTATTTGCACCTTATAACTGGCTCTGATCAACAGCCTGGCCACATCAGTTTGGACCAGCTGATGTTTCAGAACCTCTTGGAAAGGCAGTCCCATGTAGAGTGAGTGACAGTAATTGAAGCAGGATATAACTGAAGCATGTGCCACAATCGCCAAATCAGACCTCTCCAGGAATTGGTGTAAGTTGGGACATCAGTTTTAACTGTGAAAATGCACCCCTGGCCACTACCAAAACCTGGGCATGTAGGTTCAGAGGCGAATCCAGGAGGACACTCAAGCTGTACCACATCCAGCAGAATTTGAATTTCTGTCACCTGATCTGCCTTTCAATTGACCAGGACCACCTTTGCTTTTTCTGGATGATATTTCAGTTGGTTTGCTCTCATCCATTCCATTTCTCACCAGGTGCTGGTTGGGAGGGGAAAAAAGCTGGTGTAAACTAGAGAAATAGTAAGTGAAAGCCATCCAACTTGAAGAGATTTGTTTCTGGACAGCTTCTATGAACTTGGCACCACTAGCCAAAGAAGGGAGGACAAAGTGTCATTTTAGGTTACTCCATGAAGTTTGGGCAGCTGAATCTTGAGGGTGTCATCAGAATATCTTCTTTGTGTTGTTTTGTAAGATATTGCATACTGTGTGAGGAAGGCTTGAAAACATTCCTACAGTGAATTCTCAGCCAGAAGCCACATTTAAAACAGAAAGAAAAGAGAAGAGAAAACAAATCTCAAGAATATAATTTTGGAAAACCTCAACATACACTGCATTTGGAGACAGGCTAGGTTAATGGTTTTGGATGATATGTGGTGGACAAGACAATTGATTTTGGCATGTATTGGGTACAGCAAAGTGTAACCATCCAGCTTTACAGCTTATGGAACACAAGGTCCTTTCATAGGCTATCTCACCAGCAACCTATTGAATTTTTGCCATATTCTACACCAGAGATGGGAAGGATACTCGAGAAATTTTTCATTCCTGGTAATCTCTGATCCTTGCAACGCTGAGACACCTTGCCAAAACTCCCCTGAACCAATGAGATTTCTCACCTCCTTTCTAATAATAAGACCCTCACTTTATTCACCTTCTTTTTTCCACTCCTGCCTGCTCATTTGAACAAGACACTGCCAAATTCTTTACAGCTTCAACACCCTTTCCAGGGAATCTTATGCATGAAAACTACCATTTCCCACAAGAATAATTGTGGCTCTACATAGAGTGCTGTTCATTCCAGAAATAAAAGACTGTGAAACATCTAAGGAATGTCATGGGATTTCTTTTTTTGGGGGGGTGGGGGGTGGGGGGCAGGGGGAGAAACTGCCTTGCACAGGAAAAAGAAAACTATCTGTGGAAAATTATTCCCAATCTTAAAATTGAAGAATGGTACAAAGAGGTATGTGCCATTGCACTAAATGACAAATTAACATGGGAGATTAATATTTTTTTTTAAAAAAAAGGTTTGATTAAATGTAATCAGTATTTGAAAATATGGAAATATTTTACTGAATTTGCAATGGAAAGGAATTTCAGAAAAAAACCTGTTCAAGAAAGCTTAGAATTTTGGAGAGGTGAAAATGGAGAAAGACAATGACGCTATAAGGTAATTGGATCCCAACACTGGTTTAGGGGGCACATAATGGACTTTTTTCTGTTTTTCCTTTTAAATGTATTCTATTACTGTATTTTCTTATATGTTCAATAAAAGTTATTTTAATGGTTTTTTCCTTTTTGATTATTATTATTATTATTATTATTATTATTATTATTATTATTATTATTATTATTATTATTATTATTATTATTATTATTATTATTATTATTATTATTATTATTATTATTATTATTATTAATAATAATAATAATAATAATAATAATAATAATAATAATAATAATAATAATAATAATAATAATAATAATAATAATAATAATAATAATAATAATTCTCACATGTCACGTGAGAGACTGAGAAAATCATGTCTCGACTGTGCACATGAATTATTGAACTGACTTCTAAGCCACATTGACTGACTGTTGGTCTATTCCGCCCCCCCCCCCCCCCCATTAATCTCAAGCATCAGATTGGATAAGAGTTTGCAATAAAAGCTTTGTATATGTTGGAAGGCTGTACAGTAATACCTCGGCTAATGACCACATCGCATAACGACCAAATAGGATAACAACCAGCTATTTGAGGAAAACAATTGCATCAGATAATGGCCATTTGACATTATCCAATGCATCGTGTTTGATCTCTTACCTTTTCACGCTGTTTGTGGCTGAAAAAAATTGCCATATTCGGGAGCAATTTTCTGGCTCTCTGCCTCCCCAGCAGGATCTAGGAAGGTGGGAGGACCTTTTCTGCTCTATTCCCGCCTTCCTAGGAGGTCCCTGGACCGCACAACAGCTGAAAATTGTTGTGGCCGCCATTTTGTTTTAAAAAAGGAAAGGGAAAAAGGTTGTCTTCCCTTTGTAATTCACCATCTTTGCTCTCTCCATGCCCCCACCTTGCAACAACCTGTTTTCTAGAGTGAGAAACACCAAAGACCCAATAAATTTGCTTTGTACCCTGACAGATATTCTCTTACTGCTGAGATCCTGTTTCTAAGTTGGTTTTTCATGCATGTGACATGAGCTCAGCCTAGAGGAGCAGCAAAATCTTTTGCCTCCAAGTTTAAAATGAAAATTGACAGGCCACTCCATCATCTCCACGTTGTTGCCAGGTCATTCTCCCACCCGGTGTATGCAAAGCAGAGGCAGGGCTGGCAGCAAATGTGATACAACTGTGCAAAGGAGGCGCCTGCTATCAATTGCCTCCATGCCTGGGAAAACAAGGCTCTGTTCTGCTGACATCACATCTGTAGGGGGAATGACAACAATATACAATGCCAAGAGGTTGCTTTTCTCAAGGCTCATTCAACGGAACACTTTACAAGCTGAAAGGGTCTACTTAAAATAACACCAAGGAGCATTATAAACATGCAAACTCATGACAAGCAACCAGATGCAATTTTAACCAGCATGTGAGAGTACCACAGTATCATTTTCCTTTCAATACACAGAGCTGGCCTATGTAAATATATATATATCAGCTACAAATAAAAAAGTTATATATAGCATCCTTGAGGGTAAGGCTATGTGCGATTAAAAATGAAGCAACTCGCAGAGATCACCCAGCTGGAAAGAAGGCTGCCAACCATACTAAAACGTCTCTCAAAGATAGGTGCCAAGGGGAGAGGAAAAACTTCCCAGCTCTTCATGCTAATAATCAAAGTGAGATAACAGCTGTAAAAAAAAAAAAACAGTACAGGTTTCCTGGTGTCTCTTGGAGAAGAACAGAGTTGTTCAGCTATGTATCATCATAAACTCTATACATCAGACAGCAAAGGGGTTGGTGGGGGGATTTCTCTTACTTAACATGTCAGGTTCAACCAATCCTTGCTTGCCTTTTTAAAAAGCCTTCTGTATAAACTCAGTGGTCTAGATGTCTGTGGTGGCTTAAATTGTTAAGATACTGAACTCACTGACTGGAAGGTCGGAGTTCGAATCCTGGGTACTGCAGGACGTAATGAGCTCCCATCTTTGTCCCAGCTCCTGCCAACCTAGCAGTTTGAAAGCAAGAAATTGCAAGTAGATAAATAGGAACTAATTCAGTGGGAAGGTAAACAGCGTTCCGTGCACTTCAGTGTTGACTTTGAGGCATGCCTGCCACATGTCCACATAAATGTCTGCAGACATAGACAGCACTGGCTCTTCAGCTATAAACAGAGATGAGCACTGAACCCTAGAATCAAATATGACTGGCTTTCGAGCAAGGATGACCTTTACCTTAACCTAGATGTCTGGCTGCAGAGCCATGGGTTGGAAGAGGTTAATTCTCCACTGCGCCTCCTCGATAAAGGCTGAATTTGATGATCCACAAGGTACCTTCCAGCTCTGCAGTTCTAAAATATCTAGCTGCCTAAAGGGTAGAAATGGGAACCATTGTTGAGCTTCAGGTGCAGGCTAGTTTTGATGGTGCTGTGCAGTCTGCATGACCGTGGACCCTACAGGGAGTGTGGATTGGGAGCATAATAACCCTTCCTCTCTTTCCAGGGAGGTTCAGGTTGTATCTCTGCTTCGTTCTATCATTTGCTGCACTAAGCCTACTAGCTCACTTTATATAATATTATTCTGTATTCCTTTTATTATAGATATATTCTCTTTCTTTTTTCTTAATAACGTTTTGTAACCTTTTAGTGTATGAAACTAAGACACAGGACACAGCCTCGGGCTGGGTTAACTCAGGTTTATTGCATCGTGGACAGAGGGAACATGAGGTAATGGCGGATCAATAGCTCTTTATATACAGCAGGAATACATTTGAACGTGGTGCCATGGTAGCCCATTGGCTACTGTCTGCGTGACGTCATTGTGGGTCACGCCCTTCTTGTCCAGGTGTAGGTGGTGGCGGGAAAGCTTCCCGCGCTGTTGCCTTTGATGAGTTCGGACCAAGAGAGCTTGGACGCTCGCTGCTGCCAGCTGGTGGTCATTAGCTCGCGTCCTATTACAGGGTTTATATGATACAGCTGAAGGTTACATTGTTGCTATAGGCAAGGTTACATTGGCTCAGATACATTGTAATCCATGTGGAAGGTAAAAACCATTAGAACACAACATCCCTCCCCCCTAGGACGAGACAACGTCTCGAGCCCACCTTCAACACACTCCCCCCCCTTAGGAGACAAAGTCCCTCAGCCAAGATGGCTTATTTCGAACACGCTGGGGTCTCGATGCGGGCTGCCTTTCCCCGGGTTTGCTACCTTCTCTTTGTCCCCTGGTTTCCTGCCCTGTAATTGGAGAGGGAGACTTGTTAGTGACTAGCCGCGGCTCCGCGGCGTTGTTGGGAGGTGTGCTCTTTCTCGGGGAAGAACCGGGGGCACTGGGGGCTAACGAAAAACCCCTCTTCTCGCTTGGAAGGGTGGGGGAACACTCCTGAAAACCCCCCCGGCTCGCAAAACCAAAATCAAAATCAACATTACATCCGGGGGACGCGGCGGCGGCCGCACATTCCTTTTCCCTCCCCCCGGGCCCTGATAGAACTGGGGTATCAAAAGGATATGAGTCGGGACCACCGCTTTCCCCCCCGGTTTCGGACTGCTGTCCCTCAATGTCTCCCCCTTGGGCTAAACGGGTGGGGGAGAACCCTATCGCTGAATCCTGTTGCTGAGCCCCACTGACCGGCCCTTCACTCACTCGGCGCCTCAGTTGGTCAGCGTGTCTCCTCCAGAGGAGGCCGGTGCTCGTTTCCACCCGATATGACACTGGCCCTGTTTGTTCTATTATTGTTCCTGGCACCCAGGCTGGCCCTGCGCTTGCATAGTTCCTGCAGTAAACAAGGTCGCCGGCGGCGAACCCTTTCGAGACTGCCAATCCTATGTTTTTTCCTTTATCCTCGACTCTCGTCGGGTCCAGCCTGGTCAGAAGCGTGGTCAGTTTTCGCCGCATCAAGAGTTCTGCCGGCGAGTAACCCGACGCTAAGGGGGTCACCCTATACGCTAACAAGAACTGACATACTTGGTGATTTAGGTCCCCCGGGCCCATGCGCCGCAGCGCATCCTTTGTTGTACGCACCAACCGTTCCACTTGGCCATTCGTGGCCGGGTGAAACGGCGCGGATGTGACATGCCGAATGGCGTTTGCTCCCATGAATGCCTCGAACTCCGAGGAGGTGAAGCAACTCGCGTTATCGCTGACTAAAGTGTCGGGTAAACCGAACGTGGAAAAGACTCTCCGTAGCTGGCTAATTGTTGTGGCGGAGGACGTGCTCTTTACTGGGATAACCTCCAGCCACTTGGAGAACGCATCCACCACCAGGAGAAACATGGTTCCTCGGAATGGGCCAGCGAAATCTACATGTACTCTGGACCACGGCCCCCTTGCTGTGTCCCATTCCCTATGCGGGAGGCGGGCCGCCTCTGGTCGGGATCCCTGGCATGCCTCACAAGTGCCGACCATATGCTCAATGTCCGCGTCCAGCTGTGGCCACCAAAAGTAACTGCGGGCCAGCGCTTTCGAACGAACGATGCCCGGGTGGCTGACGTGCAGCAGTTTGAGCACCCTCGGCCGCATGGCTGCAGGAACCACCACCCGTTGGCCCCACAATAGGCACCCCCTTTCTAGGGACAACTCTAGCTTTTTCCGAAAGAATGGGTCGAATTCCGTGCTTGGGGACGATGCCGGCCACCCCTTTTGTACCCATGAGCTGACTTTCTCGAGTGTCCTGTCCTTGCCTGTCGCCCTCGCAATATCGGCTGGTACTATTGGGGGTGCATCTAAAACCTCAATTAGTAACACCTGGCGGTCTCTTCCTACTCTAGCCTTCTGGTCGTCCGACAAGGGCAAAGGGGATCTCGAAAGTGCATCAGCATGGCTGATCTCTTTTCCGGGCCGGTACACCAACTCGTGTTGGTAAGCGTTGAGAAAAATGGCCCATCGCAGCATTCTCGGTGATAGGATCTGCGGGGTGGGCTTGCTTGCCGTGAAAATCCCTAACAGGGGCTTGTGATCCGTCACGATTTTGAACGGGCGGCCATACAAAAAATCGTGAAACTTTTTGGTCCCCGCTACAATTGCCAATGCCTCCCTGTCGGTTTGTGCGTAATTTCGCTCTGCCTGGGACAGGGACCTTGAATAAAATGCAACCGGGGCCTCTCTTCCGTCATCCAACACGTGGCAAAGTACTGCCCCCACCCCCACCGGTGATGCATCACAGACTAGGACCACCGGCCGTTTGGGGTCGAAATGTGTTAGAATTGCGTCAGAGGTCAAGAGCTGCTTTAATTCTTTGAACGCCCTCTCGTGCTCGTCACCCCACATCCAAGTCTCCTCTTTTTTAAGCAACCGATGAAGCGGTTCGGCCACGGACGCCTTCCGCGGAAGGAATGTATGGTAAAAATTGAGGAGCCCCAGGAATGACTGTAGCTCGGTTTTGGATGTGGGGCGAGGGGCCTTTTTGATGGCTACTACTTTGGATTTGGATGGCTTGATACCCTCGGGTGTAATCCTGAACCCTAAGAACTCGACCTCGGTTTCGAAAAAGACACATTTGTCCTTCCTCAGTCTCAGCCCCGCTTTCTCGAACACCGTTAGTACTTTGTCCAATCTCTTTGCCAGTTCGGCCTCACTTCCCCCTGTTATTAATACGTCATCAAAATAAGGCAACACCCCCTCCAGCCCTTTCAGGAGGCGTTCCACAAGCGACTGAAAAAGGCCGGGTGCCGAGTTCACGCCGAACTGTAAACGCGACACCTGGAACGCTCCTTTATGTGTGACTATCGTTTGTGCCGCGGCCGTGGCGGGTGTTACGGGAAGCTGCTGATAGGCTTGTGCCAGGTCGAGCTTAGCGAAACACTTTCCCCCATTTAGCCTGGCCAAAAGGTGGCTGACCACCGGCACCGGGTATGCGTTAGGGCGGATCGCCTTGTTAATTGTACACTTATAATCAGCGCAAATGCGCACCTCCCCGTTAGCCTTCAGAGCTGTTACAATTGGAGTTTCCCACTCCGCGGAATCAACAGGAATAAGAATCCCCTGGCCCACCAATTTGTCCAGTTCCGCCTCTATTTTGTCCTTTAGTGCGAAGGGCACCCTGCGCGGTTTGAGTCTTATCGGGCGGACCTCCGGGTCTAGGTCGAAAGCTACAGGGGGTCCCTTGAATTTCCCAAGTCCTTTTTCAAAAACGGCGGGATGCGCATCGCACACCGCTTGTATTGGGTCCACCCCCACTGCATGTACTCCCCCTATAAACAGGCCTAGGGGCTGGAACCACTGTGTCCCTAGGAGGCTACAACTCCCCCCCTTGAGGACAACTAAGGGCAGCTCCGCAGAGTGTCTCTTAAACTCAACCCGAAATTTCCCGACCCCCAACACCGGAATGCTGTTCCCCTGTACATCTCGTAGCGTGGACCTCAAAGTTTTAAGTTTGGGCCGCACGTGGGGGTCGATTTTTAAAAACTCTTTCTGGGGAATTATGGAATAGGAGGACCCCGAGTCAATTTCCATCCTGATGGGGGCCCCTTGTACTAGTACCTCAACGAAATAATGGGACTGTTCCGCGGACACACTGAGCACTGGGACGTCGTCCTCGCTGCTGTCCGAGACGCGGCCCACGCCGTCCTGCTTCCTCGTGGTCTGGACGCCATCTTTGGGCCTCGCTGAACGGTCCGGCCTGGTCGAACGGTCTGGTGACTGCCTCCGGCCCTCCTTCCGTTTTCTGCATGCCTTGGCGATGTGCCCCCGACGGCCGCAGGTGTAGCATTCGGCCTTTCTAAACGGGCACCTCGCACGCTCGTGGGCCGCTCCGCAACCATCGCAGCGGCGCCCCCCTTTTCGGACCTTCTGGACCTCCTCGCCGTCGCTGCTCTCTGAGGACGACTTTGAGGCCCGTTGAGTTGCGTGCACCGACCTTTCCGCCTTGCCGGCTCTGGGACGCCACTCACGCCACTGGTGCATCTCGTCCACTCCAGCATTCGTGGACTCTGCGGCTTCTGCGGCCTCGACGACCTCTGCCAGCGTGGGTGGCGGCTCCTTATTCATCAAGCTGCGCTGCACCTCCTTGTCTTTCAGGCCACACAGCACGCCGTCCCTGAGGGCAATTTCTAGGATGCTGCCCCATTTACAGGGGGCAGCGGCTACCCTCATGGCGGCCACGAATGCCTCGACCGACTCGTCCGGCGCTTGGACTCGCCTCCAAAACGCGCTCCGAGCGGGAAACATCGCCCTCGCGGGTTGGAAACGCTCCCGTAGCAGCTTCATGATGTCGTCCGCCTTAAATTCGCTCACCTTCTTTGGAGCGATGATGCCCACCAGCGTCCGCTTGGTTTCCGTTCCAAGCATGCGGGTGAGGATGGCCCTCTTCCTCTCCTCATCGTCTTCCTTGACTTTAAGCTCCACCAGCGCCGCATGGAAGTCCATCTCAAGCAGCTCCCAGTCTTGCGGTTTGGTGATGTTGAACCCGCTCTGTGCCCTGGCTGCTCCTTGGGAATCCATTGATCCCATCCTCGTCGCCAATTTAGTGTATGAAACTAAGACACAGGACACAGCCTCGGGCTGGGTTAACTCAGGTTTATTGCATCGTGGACAGAGGGAACATGAGGTAATGGCGGATCAATAGCTCTTTATATACAGTAGGAATACATTTGAACGTGGTGCCATGGTAGCCCATTGGCTACTGTCTGCGTGACGTCATTGTGGGTCACGCCCTTCTTGTCCAGGTGTAGGTGGTGGCGGGAAAGCTTCCCGCGCTGTTGCCTTTGATGAGTTCGGACCAAGAGAGCTTGGACGCTCGCTGCTGCCAGCTGGTGGTCATTAGCTCGCGTCCTATTACAGGGTTTATATGATACAGCTGAAGGTTACATTGTTGCTATAGGCAAGGTTACATTGGCTCAGATACATTGTAATCCATGTGGAAGGTAAAAACCATTAGAACACAACAAACCTCCCCCCCACCATGCTGGTTATTTTCTCTCCAATGCGAAAGAATCTGAAAAAAAAAAACCCATGGCCATTCACTGCCCCTCATTTCTATCCTATTTTGCAGAGTTGTTGTGAGGATGAAATAGAGGGAGAACAAATATATGCTGTTCTGAGGCCATCATGATAGATATAAGTAAAGGTAAAGGTTTCCATTGCTCGAAAGCCAGTCGTATCCGACTCTAGGGTTCATTGCTCATCTCTGTTTCAAAGCCGAAGAGCCAGTGCTATCTGCTTCTGCAGACGTTTCTGTGGTCATGTGGCAGGCATGACTAGACACCAGAGCACACGGAACTTACCTTCCCACCAAAGTGGTCCCTATTTATCTACTTGCAATTTCTTGCTTTTGAACTGCTAGGTTGGCAGAAGCTGGGACAAAGATGGGATCACCAATAATTATTATTACTTCAGACCTCTTCTTGGGAGATTGTGATCAATAGTGGTTGCAAACTGCAAAGTTCTTAGTTCAATTCACTTCAGCCATCAGACCCCTAAGGCAAGGCAGTTCCCCTGAGTACCTCATCTCCAGTGTGAGATCGTCAAAGCAGGTTCTGCCTCAAGAGCGCCTATAAAGAATATTAAAACAATGTATATGGAGCACTTGAAATACCCTATCTAAATGCTAAGTATGATGAAATATGAAAGTTCTGGTACTACTCTGGGGCTATTTCAGGAAGTTTATGCACCATTGCAGCAAGTCACAGTGTTATGAAAGTCCCATTAAGGTGTTCAGCTACAGCTACTTTATATAATATTATTCTGTACTCCTTTTATTATAGATATATTCTCTTTCTTTTCTCTTAATAACGTTTTGTAACCTCCCCCCACCATTCTGGTTATTTTCTCTCCAATGTGAAAGAATAAACAACATGTCATTTGGGCCCCTCATCTCCTTTTCTGTCACCTCTGAAGTCTGCTCTGGGCAACAGGCTTTGCTACACATTTTCAGTCCTGAGACGGATCAGTGCCTTGGCTTCTATGGAGCAATTCTCACATCAAAATAACCCTGCAGGTCCAACATCTCTGCCAGTGAGGCCCTGTGGGCATGCTTTGGCGCATTCATTCCAATGGGTAACCTTCACAAAGACTGATGAATGTAACCTTGGCTGAGACAGCCCTGTTTGTAATAAGACTATTTATTTAGGACATTCTTATTGCCTGTGGTTTTTCATCTTGCTGTTCCCTAGAGTTCTTCCAAGTAGCTGAACTGCCAAAACGAACCCATCTTTTGGTGAATTCATTCTGCAGTCCCTTTTGCCTGAAATAGTGTGAGAAAGATTAGCAGGCGCAACAAGGTTGCCATTGTCCATGGTATACCCAATCGCTTTCAATAATACCACAATCTTCGAGGGCCTTTTTCTATGTACCCCTGTTGTGTTCTAATAGTGTAACCTTCTAC
Source organism: Bradypodion pumilum (assembly GCA_035047305.1). Taxonomy (NCBI): domain Eukaryota; kingdom Metazoa; phylum Chordata; class Lepidosauria; order Squamata; family Chamaeleonidae; genus Bradypodion; species Bradypodion pumilum. The sequence continues at coordinate 249,347,907 of JAWDJD010000002.1, forward strand.
ATGTGATAACAATGTATCTGAACCAATGTAACCTTGCCTACGGGTAACAATGTAACCTTCAGCTGATCACTATAAACCCTGTAATAGGACGCGAGCTAATGACCACCAGTTGGCAGCAGCGAGCGTCCAAGCTCTCTTGGTTCAAACCCATCAAAGGCCGCAGCGCGGGAAGTTTCCCGCGGCTACCTACACCTGGACAAGAAGGGCGTGACCAGCCATGACGTCACGCGGGCAGTAGCCAATGGGCTACCGTGGAGCCACATTCAAATACGTTACTACTATATATATAGAGCTGTTCGTCCGCCATTACCTCATGTTCCCTCTGTCCACCATGCAATAAACCTGAGTTAACCCAGCCCTTGGCTGTTTCCTGTGTCTTGGTTCTCATACACTAAATTGGCGACGAAGGTGGGATAATGGATCCCCAAGGAGCCAGGGCACAGAGCGGGTTCAACATTACCAAACCGCAAGACTGGGAGCTTTTTGAGATGGACTTCCAGGCGGCACTGGTGGAACTCAAAGTCAAGGAAGACGACGAGGAAAGGAAGAGGGCCATCCTCACCCGCATGCTTGGGATGGAGACCAAGCGAACGCTGGTGGGCATTATTGCACCGAAGAAGATGGGTGAGTTCAAAACCGATGACATCATGAAACTGCTGCGTGAGCGTTTCCGACCCTCGAGGGCAATGTTTCCCGCTCGGAGCGTGTTTTGGAGGCGAGTTCAAGCGCCGGACGAGTCGGTAGAAGCCTTCGTAACAGCTATGAGAGTAGCCGCCACCCCCTGCAGATGGGACCGTTTTTTAGAGATGGCCCTCAGGGACGGAGTTCTGTGTGGCCTGAAGGACAAGGAAGTGCATCGCAGCCTGATGAACAAGGAGCCGCCACCCACACTGGCAGAGGTTGTAGAGGCCGCGGAAGCTGCGGAGTCCACGAATGCTGGAGTGGATGAGATGCACAAGTGGCGTGAGTGGCGTCCGAGGGCCGGCAAGGTGGAAAACTCGTTGCACGGAAAGTCCGGACAGTCGGTGCACGCAACCCGACGGGCCTCGAAGTCGTCTTCGGAAAGCAGCGATGGCGAGGAGGTCCAGAAGGTCCGAAGGGGAGGGCGCCGTTGCGATGGTTGCGGAGCGGCCCATGAGCGCGTGAGGTGCCCATTCAGAAAAACCGAGTGCTACAACTGCGGCCGTCGGGGGCACATCGCCAAGGCGTGCAGGAAAAGGAAAGAGGGCCGGAGACAGTCACAAGACCGTTCGGCCAGACCGGACCGTCCAGCGAGGTCCAAAGATGGCGCCCGGACCACGAGGAAGCAGGACGGCGTGGGCCGCATCTCGGACGACAGCGAAGGCGACGCTCCTGTGTTCAGCGTGTCTGCGGGACAGCCCCATTACTTCGTTGAGGTACTAGTACAAGGGACCCCTATTAGGATGGAAGTTGACTCGGGGTCCTCCTATTCTATAATTCCCCAGAGAGAGTTCTTGAAAATCGACCCCCACGTGCGGCCCAAACTTAAAGCGTTGAGGGCCACACTACGGGACGTACAGGGGAACAGCATTCCAGTGTTGGGGGTCGGGACATTCCGGGTTCGTTTTAAGAGACATTCTGCGGAGCTTCCCCTAGTGGTGCTAAAAGGGGGGAGTTGTAGCCTCCTCGTGACACAATGGTTCCAGCCGTTAGGGTTGTTCATAGGGGGGGTGCATGCCGTAGGCGTGGACCCAATACAAGCGGTGTGCGACGCACACCCCGCCGTTTTTAAAAGTGGACTGGGAAAGTTCAAGGGACCCCCTGTAGCCTTCGACCTAGACCCGGAGGTCCGCCCGATAGGACTCAAACCACGCAGGGTACCGTTCGCACTAAAGGACAAAATAGAGGCGGAACTGGACAAGCTGGTGGGTCAGGGGATTCTTGTTCCTGTGGATTCCGCGGAGTGGGAGACTCCAATTGTAACAGCTCTGAAGGCTAACGGGGATGTGCGCATTTGCGCTGATTATAAGTGTACAATTAACAAGGCGATCCGCCCTAATGCATACCCGGTGCCGGTGGTCAGCCACCTCCTGGCCAGGCTGAATGGGGGAAAGTGTTTCGCTAAGCTCGATTTAGCACAGGCCTACCAGCAACTCCCCGTAACCCCTGCCACAGCGGCGGCACAAACAATAGTTACACATAAGGGGGCGTTCCAGGTGTCGCGTTTACAGTTCGGCGTGAACTCGGCACCTGGCCTTTTTCAGTCGCTCGTGGAACGCCTCCTGAAGGGGCTGGAGGGGGTGTTGCCATATTTTGATGACGTGTTGATAACGGGGGGGAGTAAGGCCGAGCTGGCACATAGATTGGATAAAGTTCTGACCGTGTTCGAAAAGGCGGGGCTGCGACTGAGAAAAGACAAATGTGTATTTTTCGAAACAGAGGTTGAGTTTTTAGGGTTCCGTGTCACGCCCGAGGGAATTAGGCCGTCCAAATCTAAGGTAGCCGCCATCAAGAAAGCTCCTCGCCCCACATCCAAAACCGAACTACAGTCATTTCTGGGGCTTCTCAATTTCTACCATACCTTCCTTCCACGAAAGGCGTCTGTTGCCGCACCGCTCCATCAGTTACTTAAAAAAGAGGAAAAATGGCTGTGGGGGGACGAGCAAGAGTTAAAGCAACTCCTAACTTCCGAGGCAATCCTAACTCATTTCGATCCCAAACGGCCAATAGTTTTAGTCTGCGACGCATCCCCGGTGGGGGTGGGGGCGGTGCTTTGCCACGTGTTGAACGACGGAAGGGAGGCCCCGATAGCGTTTTATTCAAGGTCCCTGTCCCAAGCAGAGCGGAATTACGCACAGACCGACAGGGAGGCATTAGCGATAGTAGCGGGACCCAAAAAATTTCACGATTTTCTGTATGGTCGCCCGTTCAAGATCGTGACTGATCACAAGCCCCTGTTAGGAATCTTCACTGCAAATAAGCCCACGCCGCAGATCCTGTCCCCGAGAATGCTGCGGTGGGCTATTTTTCTTAACGCATACCAACTTGAGTTGGAATACCGGCCCGGGAAGGAGATCAGCCATGCAGACGCACTCTCAAGGTCTCCGTTGCCCTTGTCGGACGATCAGAAGGCAGGGGTAGGAAGAGACCGCCAGGTATTGCTAATAGAGGTCTTAGATTCACCCCCATTAGTACCGGCCGACATTGCCAAGGCAACGGGAAAGGATAGAACACTGGAGAAAGTATGCTCGTGGGTACAGAAGGGGTGGCCGGCGTCATCCCCAAGCATGGAATTCGACCCATTTTTTCGAAAGCGAATAGAATTGTCATTAGAGAGGGGGTGCCTCTTGTGGGGCCAACGGGTGGTGGTTCCTACGTCCCTGCGACCAAAGGTACTAAAGTTGCTGCACGTCAGCCACCCGGGGATCGTCCGTTCCAAGGCACTGGCCCGGAGTTATTTCTGGTGGCCCCAGCTGGACGCCGACATAGAGCATATGATTGGCACTTGTGAGGCATGTCAGGGCTCCCGGCCGGAGGTAGCCCGTCTCCCGCATAGGGAATGGGATGCAGCAAGGGGACCGTGGTCCAGGGTGCACGTAGATTTTGCTGGCCCGTTCCGAGGAACCATTTTTCTCCTGGTAGTGGATGCGTACTCAAAGTGGCTGGAGGTCATTCCGGTAAGGAGCACATCCTCCGCCACTACCATTGGCCAGCTGAGGAGGGTCTTTTCCACGTTCGGTTTACCCGACACTCTGGTCAGCGATAACGCTAGCTGTTTCACGTCCGCTGAGTTCGCGGCATTTATGGAGGCAAATGCAATTCGGCACGTCACATCCGCGCCGTTTCACCCGGCCACGAATGGCCAAGTGGAACGGTTGGTGCGCACAACAAAAGATGCGCTGCGGCGCATGGGCTCAGGGGACCTAAATCACCAAGTTTGTCAATTTCTGTTAGCGTACAGAGTGACCCCCTTAGCATCCGGATACTCGCCGGCTGAGCTGCTGATGCGGAGGAAACTGACCACGATTTTGTCCAGGTTAGACCCGACGAGGGTCGAGGACAAAGGGAAGAACATAGGGTTAGCGGTCTCGAAAGGTTTCGACGTAGGCGATCCTGTACACTGCAGGAACTATGCCAACGCAGGCCCAGCCTGGGTGCCAGGGACGATAGTAGAACAGACGGGACCAGTGTCGTATCGGGTGGAAACGAACTCCGGTCTCCTCTGGAGGAGGCACGCTGACCAACTGCGGCGCCGAGTGCGTGAGGGGCCGTTCAGTGGGGCTCAGCAACCAGATTCAGCGATAGGGTTCTCCCCCACCCGTTTAGCCCAAGGGGGAGACAGAGTAGGACACCAGTCCGCAGCCAGGGGGGAAAGCAGTGAGCCCGGCTCATATCCTTTTGATACGCCAGTTCTATCAGCTCTATCCGAGCCCGGGGAGGGGGAAAAGGAGTTTGCAGCCGCCGCTACCGCGTCCCCCGAATTCGCCGCTACCGCGTCCCCCGAATTCGATTACGATTTTCATTTTGATAGCCGGGGGGGGTTTTTTGGAGTGTTCCCCCACCCGTCCAAGCGAGAAGAGGGGTTTTTCGTTAGCCCCCAGTGCCCCCGGTTCTTCCCAAACAAAGCACACACCCCCAACAAAGCCGCAGAGCCGCGGCAAGCCACTAACAAGTCATCCTCTCCGATTACAGGGCAGGAAGCCAGGGAGCAAGGAGGAGGGAGCGAAGCCGGGGCAGGGCAGCCCGCGCCGAGACCCCAGCGTGTTCGAAATAAGCCATCTTGGCTGAGAGACTTCGTCTCATCCTAGGGGGGAGGAGTGTTGTGTTCTAATAGTGTAACCTTCTACATGTGATAACAATGTATCTGAACCAATGTAACCTTGCCTACGGGTAACAATGTAACCTTCAGCTGATCACTATAAACCCTGTAATAGGACGCGAGCTAATGACCACCAGTTGGCAGCAGCGAGCGTCCAAGCTCTCTTGGTTCAAACCCATCAAAGGCCGCAGCGCGGGAAGTTTCCCACGGCTACCTACACCTGGACAAGAAGGGCGTGACCAGCCATGACGTCACGCGGGCAGTAGCCAATGGGCTACCGTGGAGCCACATTCAAATACGTTACTACTATATATATAGAGCTGTTCGTCCGCCATTACCTCATGTTCCCTCTGTCCACCATGCAATAAACCTGAGTTAACCCAGCCCTTGGCTGTTTCCTGTGTCTTGGTTCTCATACACTAAAACCCCAATGAGATCTACATGGACATTTAAATTTTAGGGCATTTCTCTGCGTGAGAGGGGGAGATACATAAAGATGCCTTTGGGGAGAGGGCTGCTTAGGCCCTATTCACAGGGGTTAGAAAGTCTAGGGCAGTGATGGTGAATCTTGGCACTCCAGCTGTTCTTGAACTTCAATTCCCAAAAACCCTGATCAGCAGGAGTGCTGACTTAGGCTTCTGATAATTGAAGTACAAGAACACCTGGGGTGCCAAGGTTTGCCATCAAGGGTCTAGGGGAAGATGAGGGCTCCCCAGGGAACAAGCCTGCCAGAACAGGGTGACCCAGCTTGAGCCACTCAATACAAGGCAGCTGAGCCAAGGCCAGGGAGAGTGGCATGAAAGGACAGGCAAGGGCAGGGTGGGGAGAAAGATGGAGGCTTGTTTGCACCACTTGTGGAAGAAGCAAACCTGTGGCGAGTGGTTCTGGCACAGTTGTTGGGAAGTGTTCTGCACCAAAGGAGAAGAGCAGCTGAGGAGCTTCTGCTTGCCACCAGTTGGCTCAGCAGCAGCACATGTTAATCCCTTCCCTCCTTCCTTCCTCTGAGATAGTTCCTGTTCCACTCCAAGCATAGAAGGTGAAAGGGAAGTGGAAGGAGGCCTAGCTGAGGAAGGGCCAGTACAGAGGAAACTGTAGAAGCTGCCTTTGTACATTTGTTTGCACAAGCCCCCATTGCATGGTGGACGCCCCAGCCAGAGACTTGCTTCTCACCCCAGCCTCCCAGGACATGGATTTGGGAGAAACCCAGTGGAGCTAAGTGGGTCCCTGTTGTGTCCAAACGTTTATCTATCTATCTATTTATTATTTCGATTTCTATACTGCCCACTTGGCCAAGGCCAACTCAGGGTGGTTCACAATCACAATAAAAACATAATTAAAAAACTGCTTAAAAACTACCCTCCCATTAAAAAAGGGTGCAGGAACTGAGGGTGCCGGAATTCACTATACCAGCCACCCAACGGGAGTCACCCTTCCACCTGCACCCCATACTTGGCCTGCCAGCCAGGTTTTAAGTTCTTTTCTGAAAGGCAGCAATTCCATCTGGAGATGAAGCTTTGTTGGTAAGAGGTTCCAGAGTGCCAGTGCAGACACGGAGGAGGCCCTTCTCGTTGTGCTAGAGAGGCGAGCCCCTCTAGCAGATGGTACAATAAGAGAGCCCCTCCGGTCCACCCTGATTCGATGGACAGACGTCCTTAGGGTGATGCAGTCTCTTAGGTAGCCTGGCCCACTGTCATATAGGACTTTAAAGGTCAAAACCAGCACCTTGAATTGCACCCGGAGGCAAACTGGTAACCAGTGCAGCTCCTGAAGCAGTGATGAGGCATGGGCATAATGTCCACACCCCGTCACCCAGGCTGCTGCATTCTGGACCAGCTGTAGCCTCCGAATGGTCGTCATGGATAGCCCCATGTAGAGCACATTACAATAATCTAGTCTGGAGGTGACCAGAGCATGAGTGACCATGACCAGGGAGTCCCTGTCCAGGAACGGACGCAATTGGCGAATTAATCGAAGCTGTGCGAAAGCCCTCCTGGCCACGGCTGCCACCTGTTCTTCTAGCAGCAGCCGTGAGTCCAGGAGGACCCCCAAGTTGCACACTGGGGCAAAACTGTCCCATCCAAAACCAAAGATGGTAACTCCCTGGGCACGCCAGGACCCCCAATCCACAGCCACTCAGTCTTGCTGGGATTCAGTTGTAGCCCGTTGGCCCCCATATATAAATGCTTCTATACAAATGCCAGAAGCCTCCGGAACAAAATAGGGGAGCTGGAATACTTAGCAATAGATAAGAATATTGATATTATTGGTATCACTGAAAACTGGTGGATGGATGATAACCAATGGGATACAGTTATCCCAGGCTACAAACTGTACAGGAAGGATAGGAAGGGGCAAATGGGAGGTGGTGTAGCCTTGTATGTCAAAGAAGTGATAAAATTGTATGAATTGGAATATCTAGGGATTTGGAGTCACCATTAGAAGCTCTGTGGGTAAGAGTACCAGGCCACAAGGATGGTCTAACAGTAGGCATATACTATCGGCCTCCGACCCAAACTCCTGAGGGAGACTGGCCGTTGGAGAATGTTGTAAAGGAGGCATCCAAGAAGGGAAGCCTGGTTATAATGGGGGACTTCAATTACCCTCACATAGACTGGGTGAACTGTTGTTCAGCACATGATAAAGAGATAAAGTTCCTAGATATGCTAAATGATTGTTCCCTGGGACAGATGGTTGAAGACCCAACTAGAGGTACAAGAATCCTTGACTTGATCCTGAGTAATACTCAGGATCTGGTGCAAGATGTTAATGTGACTGATCCAAAAGGGAACAGTGACCACAACTCAATTATGTTTAACTTGATCATAGACTGCAAGTCACTGAAAAAATCTAACACAGAGACCTTAAATTTTCAAAAAGGAAATTTCCCAAAGATGAGAAACTAGTAAAAAAGAAGCTGAAAGGGAAGATTGAGAGAGTCCAAACACTCCAAGAGGCATGGAGGCTGTTTACAAAAGCAATAACAGAGGCCCAATTGGAATGCATACCCAAAAGGAAAAAGGGCACTGCCTGGTCCAAGAGGACTCCGATGTGGCTTACAGGAGCTGTTCGGGAAGTGATCAAAAGCAAGAAAAGCTCATTTAGAAGATGGAAGGCTTGTCCAAATGAGGACAGCAGGCAGAAACATAAATTCTGGCAGAACAAATGCAAGGCAACAATCAGGAAAGGAAAGCAAGACTTTGAGGAGCGTATAGCTAAAAATACTCAGAGAAATAACAAAGACTTGTTTAAGTACATTAGAAGTAAGAACCCAACTAGGAAGGCCATTGGACCATTAGATGACAATGGAAGGCAAGGGGTTATTAAAGAGGAAACAGAGATTGCAGAGAGACTCAATGAATTCTTTGCTTCAGTATTCACTGAAGAAGACAGAGACCACATGCCCAAAACAGAGCCTATCTTCATAGAGAGGGAAACCGAAGAATTAAGCCAGATATAAATAACCAGGGAGGAGGTCCTTGCATGTCTTGTTAAACTAAACACTAACAAATCACTAGGACCAGATGGCATCCATCCACGAGTTCTCAGGGAACTTAAAGATGAAATTGCTGATCTCCTAGCCAAAATATATAATATTTCCCTCAAATCAGGCTTTGTGCCAGATGACTGGAAGGTAGCGAATGTAACACCAATTTTCAAAAAAGGATCCAGGGGTGATCCAGGAAATTACCGACCGGTCAGTTTGACATGTGTCCCAGGTAAAGTGATGGAAACCATCCTAAAAGATAGAATTAATAGGCACATAGAAGACAAGGCGCTGCTGAAGAACCAGCATGGCTTTTGCAAGGGCATATCATGCCTCACTAATCTGTTGGAATTTTTGAGAGTGTCAACAAGCATGTGGATAAGGGGGATCCAGTTGACATTGTTTATCTGGACTTTCAGAAGGCTTTTGACAAGGTCCCACACCAAAGGCTCTTGAATAAACTTACCAGTCATGGAATAAAGGGACAGGTCTTGTCCTGGATCAGCAACTGGCTAAGGGACAGGAAACAGAGGGTAGCACTAAATGGACACTTCTCCAAGTGGAGGGAAGTAAAGAGTGGGGTCCCCCAAGGTTCAGTACTGGGACCCCTGCTTTTCAACCTCTTCATAAATGATCTAGAGGTAGGAGTAAAAAGCAAGGTAGCCAAATTTGCTGACGACACTAAATTATGCAGGGTAGTGAAAACTGTGAGAGATTGTGAGGAGCTCCCTTGACACTGGGGGAGTGGGCAAAGCAGTGGCACATGAGCTTCAACATTAGTAAGTGCAGAGTGATCCATGTTGGGGCAAAAAAACCCAATTACATTTATAAACTGATGGGTTCTGAACTCTCTGCGACAAACCAGGAAAGGGACCTTGGTGTCCTGGTGGACAGCTCAATGAAGGTGTCCACCCAGTGTGCCTCAGCAGTGAAAAAAAGAAAGCTCAATTCTAGGGATGATTAGGAAGGGTATAGAAAATAAGTCAGCAAGTGTCATTTTGCCTCTTTATAAATCTATGGTGAGGCCCCATCTGGAATGCTGTCTACAGTTCTGGTCACCATACCTCCAGAAGGATATTATGGAGTTGGAAAAAGTGCAGAGGAGGGCAACCAAAATGATTAGGGGACTGGAACACCTTCCTTACCATCTGAGGCTGCAACGGTTGGGCCTTTTCACTCTTGAACGACGGCGTCTAAGAGGTGACCTGATTGATGTTTATAAAATCATGCATGGTGTGGACAAAGTAGATAAGGAAAAACTGTTTTCCCTATCGCATAACAATAGAATTAGGGGACACTCCATGAAACTTTTGGGTACTAGTTCTCAAACAAATAAGAGAAAGTACTTTTTGACCCAGAGGATTACTGGTCTATGGAACTCCCTGCCAGAAGAAGTGGTGACAGCTGTCAGTCTTGACAGCTTTAAGAAAGGATTAGACAAGTTCATGGAGGACAAGGGTATCGATGGCTATAATTATGGATACTTGACAACCTCTGGGTTGGAGAGATAGGCAGGATATCTCTCAATGCCATTTCCAGGTAATCCTAAAGAGGTGAAGGCATCTCCTTGGGAATACCCTGAAGGAAATGGTGAGCCACTGTGTGAGACAGAATGCTGGACTGGATGGGCTGTGGCCTGTTCCAGCAAGGCTGTTCTTATGTTCTTATATGTTCTTATCCAGACCCCCACAGCTTTCAGACACCCAGACATCGCTGGGATTACCACGGGCCGAGATGTACAACTGAGTGTCATCTGCATACTGATGGTACCGCACCCCGTGCAAATGGATGATCTCATCCAGCGGCTTCATGTAAATGTTAAATAGGAGAGGGGAGAGCACGTGTATTGTTTATATCGCATTCACCATTAAGACTTTTGTGTATTTGCACCCTTTTCTGTAAGGCGCTTTATTCATATGTTTTCAATGTACCCTGATTAGTTCTGCACAGGTTTTCTGTGTTAACTAAAGTCCGGGCAAATGTATGACTGTAACTGCCTTCATGTCTCTATATAAGTTGCTACCTCGTCCCTGTTTTCCCCCAGTCCAAACTGAGCTATAATAAATGACTTAACCCCCAATCTGCAGATGCGTTGCTAATTATTCTCGGACTGTTGTGTATATGTATGTAACTTTAATTATTGCTGTAACGTTGTGTAATTGTTATTATGGAATCAGGGTGATTCTCTATTTTGTCTTCTTCTTGGTACTGAACTATCATGGGACTTGTATTCCCACCCTTTCTAACAAGACACACAAAGTCTTCACTCAGGTCCGGTAACCCCACAATCACCCCACTCCTCTCCTAACCAATCATATTGTTTCCCGCCCAAATGTATCCATTGTACAGTGTATATAAAGAGCTGTTGCACCATTGCTGTTCATGTTCAGTTTGCTTACAATAAAGTTGTATTTGGCCCTGTTATGCTGGCTGCTTCTCTTCAATTCTTGAACACCAAACGGACTCAACATTAGCGACGAGGATGGGATCTCTTGCCGCAGCAACACTGCTAGGAGGTTTTGACATGTTCAAAGCGGGCACCTGGCCAAGCTATGAAATCCTGTTTGAGAACTGGGTGATAGCCAACAAGGTCAAGCCGGAGGAATGGAAGGCAATGTTCCTTGCAAGCTGCGGCATCGCCACAATTGATCTTGTTGTGAACTTGCTCCGGCTACGAGAAGTGAAGGACACTTCTCTTAGGGACATTCTCTCGGTGTTGAGAGACCACTTTAAGCCCAGGGTCTCTATCTTCACGGCCCAGGTAAAGCACTACCACCGAAACCAGAGACCTGTAGCGTCCATTACTGACTATGTTGCCACCCTACAACAGGTGGCATGAATGTGTGAGTGGCTGAATTTGGATGATGGCCTCATGGATAGGTTGCTGATGGGCATCCTGGATGAGTCAGTGCAGAGGAGGTTGATGAAAAGGAACACACTGACGTTCAGCGAGGTTTTTGAGGAGGCTCTGGCATCCAAGGTCACCAGCACAGGTGTAAAGGTGTTCCAGGAGAAAGGCTCCTCAGTAAAATTGGCCGCAGCTGACCAGAGGCTGGAGCATGTAGGCTTGCCCTCATCAGATTCACCGGCCTCATCATCCTCAGATGACAGAGAGTTGGGGGACAACGTGCGGAAAGTGCACCGCAAATCCTCCAAACCTGCTGAGACATTCAAGGCCCTGTGCAAGGGTTGCAGGGGCAAGCACCTTCAGGACAAATGTGCATTCAGAAAGGCGGAGTGCCACAATTGCGGTCAGATGGGGCACATCATGAGAGTGTGCCATCCACGTTCTGGTGGATCTGCCAAAGACAAGGGTCATCGGTTCAGGGAGCTCCAGATTTCTAAAATCTATGCTGGTCAAGGTTCTGGGTCCAGCTCCAGTGTCTGTGCAGTCAGGGGTCAGTTCTTCGTCGATGTCCGTCTCCAGGGCCGTCGCTGCTGCATGGAAATTGACTTGGGATCATCGTATTCAATCCTTGCCCAGCGTGAGTTTTTCCAGATTCCACCGGCAGACCGCCCCAAGTTGCGGGCTTTGCAGGTCCAATTGAGAGATGTGCAGGGTCGTCACATACTCATGCTCAGTGTGGGCTCTTTTGATGTGCAGTTCAAGAGCATCACCACAAAAACTCCCACTTGTTGTGGTCAAGGCGGGTAAGAACAATCTTCTGGGTACTCAGTGGTTTGGGCCCCTAGGTATCACCTTTTTGGGCATCAATTTGGTTCAGGCTGACCCATTCAGGCCATGTGTGATAAGCGATCAAGGCGAACGGTGACATCTGTATATGTGCAGACTATAAGTGTACCATTAACAAAGCAATCCACCCAAACTCCTACTCTGTGCCCATTGTGAGCCACCTGCTGGCTGCCCTTCATGGGGGGAATTGTTTTGCCAAATTGGACTTGGCCCAGGCCTCCCAGCAGTTGTCAGTCTCCCCGGGCTCTGCCTTATGCCAAATGATCACCACACACAAGGGTGCATTTCGGGTAAAGCATCTTCAGTTTGGTGTCAATTCAGCACCTAGTATTTTCCAAGGGTTAGTGGAAAAGCTACTGAAGGGCCTTCCTGGTGTTTTGCCATACTTTGATGATGTTTTGATATCTGGGAAGGATCGGGTGGGGGGGAGGAGACCTTGCCGCTAAACTGGGCAAAGTGCTTGAGCAGTTTCAAAATGTGGGGCTCAGAGTAAAGAGGGGAATAAGTTGCCTGTTTTCTATGGAGGTGGGTTTCCTGGGGTTTAAGGTCACCCCTGAGGGTGTGTGGCCCTTGGACACTAAGGTTAGAGCGGTGTGGGATGGGCCCCATCCCAACTCTAAGCAAGAGCTGCAAACCTTCCTTGGGCTCTTGAATTTTTACCATTCCTTCCTTCCAAAGAAGGCTACTGTATCCGCCCCGCTCCATCTGTTGTTGAAAAAGGATGTTTGGTGTTGGGGGTCCTCGTAGGACAAACCTTTCCATTAGGTGAAGAAACTCCTCACTTCCGATGCAGTCCTTACACATTTCGACCCAAACAAGCTGGCCGTGCTGGTCTGTGATGCCTCGCCTGTGGGGGTTGGGGCAGTGTTATGCCACGACATGGGGGGTGGAACAGAGGCACCAATCACCTTCTACTCTAGGTCCCTAATGGACACTGAAAAAAGGTACACACATATAGACAGGGAAGCCCTAGCTATTATCGCAGGCACCAAGATGTTTCATGACTTCATTTACGGATGGCCATTCATGATTGTCACTGATCAGAAGCCACTCCTGGGTATTTTCGTGCCCACCAAGCCGACCCCCCCAGATTTTGTCCCCACAAATGCTTCATTGGGCAATGTTTTTGCAGGTGTATCAGTATGATTTACAACATTGTCTGGGAGCCAACATTTCCCATGTGAATGCCCTCTCCAGGTCCCCCGTGAAGACAGTGGGAAAGGTTAGCATGGACCGCCAGGTCCCACTGTTAGAGGTTTTGGATTCACTGCCAGTGTCCACTGAAGACATTGTCGTGGCCACTAAGAAAGATCCCCTACTCATGAAGGTTATGTCTTTTGTTCAAAAAGGGTGGCTGGCACCATCGGTCTTTGAGGAAGTCAGGGTCTATGAAACGTAATGAAACATCAGTTGAGAGTGGGTGCTTACTGTGTGTGTGGGGGGGGACAGAGTAGTGATTCTGACAGTGCTTCGGAACAAAATTTTACGCACACTGCATGTGAGCCACCCTAGCATTGTCCACTCTAAGGTGCTTGCCAGGAGTTATTTTTGGTGGCCAAGACTCAACCTGGACATCGAGACTTGGGTGGGATGCTGTTGTGAGTGCCAGTCCTCCAGGCCAGAGGAGCACCATCATCCCACCAGGGAATAAGACACTGCATGTGGTCCTTGGTCACGAGTCCATATCGACTTCACTGGACCTTTCCGGGGAGCCACATTTCTGCTCATAGTGGATGCATATACTAAGTGGTTGGAGATTCTTCCTGTCCCAAAATGTCGGCTACTCCCACAATTAAAAGGCTTAGGAGATTTTTTTTTACATTCAGGTTACCAGACATAGTGGTATCTAACAATGCCTCGTCTTTCATGTCGGCAGAATTTCAAGGGTTTCTCAAGCGGAATGGGGTTCAACATATTACTGCCACTCCTTTTCACCCCACCACAAATGGGCAAGTCGAGAGACATGTCAGGTCAATCAAGGAAGCCCTCAGGTATATGGGTTTCGGTGACTTTGAGTTGCAATTATGCCAATATTTAATTGCTCAGAGGGTCATGCCACTAGCTTCAGGGTTTTCCCCTGAAGACCTCTTAATGAGGAGGAGGTTATGCACAGCGTTGGACCATTTGCATCCTCATCGCAGGGAGGATAGGGGCCGTAATATAGATGTTCATAACTCAGAGAGTTTCTGGGTGGGGCAGGCGGTTCATTGCCGAAACTATGCACCAGGGTCCCTATGATTGGGGGGATGGGTCCTGGAGCAGACAGGACCTGTGTCATACAAAGTACTCATGGGTTAATTTGGAGGAGGCATGCGGATCAGATGTGGGGCAAAACGGTCTTTCAGACTCAGCTGAAATTGAGTCGCCGCAAGGTGTTCCTTTCCTGGGGGAGTCAGACCTCCCTGACTTCGATCCTGACCCGGATCTATTCAGACAAACCCCATCGCATGCTCCTCCCGCCTCTGAGCCAAATGCTAACGTGCTAGCTCTCCTGAGTCAAACTCCGCTGAATCCTGGCGTGGATGGGGAGGGTCGGGGAGGTGCCGGAGCACAGTCTTGCTGTACGATCTGGGATCAGTTCGATCCTGTTGTCCCTGATGAAGTGGACAGGCTCCTTGCAGCTGTTCATGCCACTACATGTCCTTTGGATCCCTGTCCTACTTGGTTGGTGAAAGCCTCCAAGGAGGTAACAGGTGGCTGGATAGGGGGGATAATAAATGCCTCATTACGGGAGGGGGTATTTCCTGCACAGCTAAAACATGCCTTGGTGCGCCCCCTCCTGAAGAAAATGTCCCTCGACCCAGCTGTCCTTAACAACTACAGGCCAGTTTCCAACCTGCCCTTTTTGGGTAAGGTTTTGGAAAAGGCGGTGGCGCGTCAGCTGCAGAGTGTCCTGGAGGAAGCGGATTATCTAGACCCCTTTCAATCAGGGTTCAGGCCCGGATATGGAACGGAGACGGCATTGGTCGCACTGATGGATGATCTCTGGCGGGAGCGGGACGGGGGTTGTCCATCCGTCCTTGCTCTTCTTGACCTCTCAGCGGCTTTCGATACCGTCGACCACGGTATCCTTCTGGAACGGCTCGAAGGACTGGGGATCCAGGGCACTGTGTTGTCCTGGTTTTCCTCATTTCTGGAGGGCCGTACCCAGTCGGTATGGTTAGAGAGTGAGAGGTCCAGCCCTAGGCCCCTCAAATATGGGGTGCCTCAGGGCTCTGTGCTCTCTCCTCTCTTATTTAACATCTACATGAAGCCGCTGGGTGAGATCATTCGTTCCCACGGGGTGCGGTACCATCAGTACGCGGATGATACACAGTTGTACATCTCGGCCCGTGGGGACCCCAGTGATGCTGTTGAAATCCTATCCGGATGCCTAGAGGCCATTGGGGTCTGGATGGGGGCCAATGGGCTTCGGCTGAATCCCAGCAAGACAGAGTGGCTGTGGATAAGGGGCCCCGCGTTATCCAGGGAGTTACCATCTTTGGTACTGGATGGGGCTGTTCTGCCCCAGACAGACCCAGTGCGCAACTTGGGGGTTCTTCTGGACTCGCGGCTGCTGCTGGAAGAACAAGTGGCGGCTGTGGCCAGGAGGGCTTTTGCCCAACTTCGGGTGATTCGCCAATTGCGCCCACTCCTGGACCGGGGCTCCTTGCTTATGGTCACCCATGCTCTGGTTACTTCCCGACTAGACTATTGTAATGCGCTCTACATGGGGCTGCCCTTGACGACCATTCGGAGGCTGCAGCTGGTCCAGAATGCGGCGGCCCGAGTGGTGATGGGGTGTGGGCGATATGCCCATGCCTCTCCCCTACTTCGGGAGCTGCACTGGTTACCAGTTTGTCTCCGGGTGCAATTTAAGGTGCTGGTTTTGACCTTTAAAGCCCTACATGGCAGGGGGCCGGGATACCTTAGAGACCGCATCGTCCCAAGAGCGTCTGCCCGTCCAACCAGAGCGGACAGGAGGGGTTCTCTAGTGGTGCCACCAACTAGGGATGCACATTTGTCTAGCACCCGAAGGAGGGCCTTCTCCGTGTCCGCACCAACTCTCTGGAACCTCCTGCCAATAGACCTAAGACTCCAAAGTGAACTGCTGCCCTTCAGGAAAGGAGTGAAGACCTGGCTGGCAGGGCAGGTGTGGGGCCCGAATGGGACTATGGTGCCCGCCTGCTGGCTTGTATAAGAACTTTCTCTTCCTCCTTTGTATAGTGGATGGGATGGGTGGGTGGGACATAGGGTTTTTTTAAAGGGGGTGGGTTGGGGGGTTTTTTTACAATTGTTTTTATGTCTTTTGTGAATTGTTGTGATGCCCCCCTGAGTCGGGTTCTGCCTGAGCGGGCGGCATATATAAATTTGACTATAAATAAATAAATAAAAAATCTGCGGTAGAGAATGTCCCTCGCTCTATGGGTACAGCCATGCTTCAAGTCTGCCATGCTCCTTCTGAAGTTTGACCACATAGACCCAAGTGTCAGATCGCCAGTTTCTTCTGGGTGAGAGTGCGTGTGTGTGAGCCCTTACCCCAAGGAAACCGGCAATCGGCTGCTCAGAGTGCCAGTTTCCTTGGGAGAGACTGGGCGTGCACACCCTCACCCCAAGGAAACTGGCGCTCAGACCACTGGCTTCCTTGGGGGGAGACCAGGTGCACACCCTCACCCCAAGGAAACTGGCACTCAGATGCTTAGACTGCCAGAGACCCAAGCACCAAAGTCGGAGACCAGTCCTGCCAACTTTGGGGCTTGGCTCTATCCACCTGCCTCTTTGGAAAGGACAGCAGGAATTCCATGAATGGAATCTCTGCTGCCTTTTCCAAAGAGGCAGGCGGATCGACCCCCTGTTCCCTTTCCTCTTCGGAAAGGGAACCGGGCTTTTTTTTAACGTTGTGCAATCAATGTATCGCACAATGTTAAAAACCGGATAACGCTAACACTTGTGGAACCACGTTTTAGTGTTATCCAAGGTATTACTGTATCTTGCAAACCTTTTCAGATAGTACAACATTAGCTTTGAACTGGCCCACTTCTCACAGAAATGAGTTTTCAAAAAAAAATCCCCCAAAAAAACAAACAACCTGTCTATATCAAGCAATGTTAAGTAAATTGCATTCCCACCCCAAACTTTATCAACTACTACTTATAATGTCTGTTTGCGTTTAATAGATCCAAGCTGTATTGTGGAGGGAAAGAATGCTTCCAGCTTCCAGAAAGGGAACACATGAGCAGCTTTCAGAAGTGCAGAACTTATTTGAAAGAAATCTACATATCTATAACAAAATACAGATGTTTCCAAGGGGTTCACAGACACAGTGCTGTCTTTTCCTTTCTCCTTGCCAGGTTTTACTTCATTTCTCTCTTCCCCATCACATATTGGAAATAATTTTTCTAATATGGCATCAGAGCAACAGCTACTTATTTTATGGTTCTTTTTGTCTCACCACTTGCCTAAGGCTTCACTCTCTTCAGTAAGATGTCATCTCCAGGCAGCATCACAGGTTGAAACTATGGAAACCTACCATTAGCAATGCCTATCTTACCACAGGACTGTGGTGGCTTAGTGGTTAAGACACTGAATTTGACAACTGGAAGGTTGGAAGGTCAGCAGTTCAAGACCCTGTCTCTTTTCCAGCTCCTGCCAACCTAGCAGTTTGAAAGGAAGAAATTGCAAGTAGATAAATAGATACTGCTTCAGCAGGAAAGGTAACAGCATTCCGTGCACTCCGGTGTCTAGTCATGATTGCCACATAACCACAGAAACATCTGCAGACACAGATAGTGCTGGCTCTTTGGCTGTAAAGGAAGATGAGCACCGCACCCTAGATTTGGATAGTACTGTACGAGCTTTTGAGCAAGGGCAACCTTTACCTTACCACAAGGGATGGGCAACTTGCAGAACTCCTGATGCTGTCATACTGCAGCACTCACAAGTGGTGGCCCGAATCACCAGTGGGGAGGATGATGGCTGCTACAGTGCAACAGTAAACAATCCAGGAGAAAAAACAAATGTTTCTAGCAAGATAAATTGGATTGGGGTGGGGGGGCAGTTTTCTGCCTCACAAGGTGTTATTTCACTGTTTGTTCAGGGCCACTTCTCTCATCCATACACTTTAGGCAGCACACCTAAAACTTCAGGCAAGGAAAGATAAATACGCTTTCACTATAAATATAAACACAGCATACTTTTACCAGAGAAACTGAAGAAGCAGAAGCTGAAATGTTTTGCTTAAATATTTGTTTGTATATCACTTTTATCTGTTTTAGTCGCTAACTGCATCTCTCAAACAGGTTCAGGAAAAACCTTAATTGAAGTGCTGTTTAGTTCTTATTATCTGTCTATAGATTATAAATACAAATATACATGCCTATAAATATGAACACACCTCTATGCTTGATAAATGGGTGGCATTAATCCTGTGATACGGTGTAAGGCTTTAGTTGTGTTATGAAACACTGTGCTGTCAAGTTATAGTGACCCTAACAGAGATTTCAAGGTAAGTAAGCTACTTGAGGAGTAACTTCATCAGTTCCACACTCCCAGAAAATTTCCAGGGCTAAGCAGGGAATAGAACCCAGGCTTTCTGTATCCTAGTCCATCACTCTAACCATTATGCCATGCTGTCATTTTCTAATATAGAGCAAATGTGCAGTCCTTTTTCTTGGGTGCCTTTGAAACTCTCTGGGTCTCCCTGGACATCTTTCACAATATGCTTTTCAGAATATAGTGACCTCTTTCTCTCATATTCCTGTCATAACCATTATGTACTTTCTGCAACTTCATTGGCCACATGAACTGCTAGATCCAAAGGGGGGAAAATCATTCATAAGTTTTTAAATCTCAGAAGAATGTAGAAAGTTGCCTTCTCCCATTATGAGCCAGTCCATTGCTTCATATAGCCTAGGGGTCAGAAAACTTGGCTCTCTGGGTGTTCTTGCACTTCAGTTCCCAGAATCCCAAATCAGTACACCTGCAGATCAGGGCTTCTGGGAATTGAAGTCCAAAAACATCTGGAGATCCAAGTTTGCTGACCCCTGATCGAGCCTATTACTAACAGGGGTGCCTGGCTTCGCCGGGTGGTCCCAACCCGGCTAGCTGAGTGCCACTGTTGCCCGGAAAACCCACTGGACAGGGGGGGTGCTGTGATGTGAGCTCAGTGATGACATCACAACCCCCCTCCAGTTGGCCTAGCAGATCAATTTAGGGGGCACCCCCGGGCTTTGGAACCCCAACAGTGACCTGCTCATGTGCACAAGGTATGTGTGTGCCAAATCTCATGGGGTTTGGTCAAGGGGTGCTGCAGCCCATTGCAGACACCGAACCCACACCTTTGCTTTATAGATATAGACTAGCAGGGGTTGCCCGGCGTTGCCGGGCTTTTTTTATTTTTTTCTAAATGAGGATTCTTTTTTCTTTTAAAATATTGTTTATTTTTAACATTTTTTTTTGTTTTTTGCACGTAATTGTACATTTTGTTTGTAATGCTTTTTTTGGTTTGTTACAAAAATATATTTAAAATATTGAAACTTTTTTAAAACTGTAGTAATGTTACTTAAACGTGCATGCTAAACTTTGTTAATTAAATTTGTTAAACACTTTTATAAATTTAACTATGTTTTTAATGTTTTAATATTTATATTTGTTGTTTAGTTCCATCCATGTCTCTGTTGCATCTGAAAAAGAGAATACATAGGGAGAGATATTGATATTTGTATAGTTTCATGCAAGATTTTAGTAATGATGTTTTATCTTTTGTATTGAGTATTTGTAATTACGTTTTTTATTGATTTGTAAGTGTAATAATTGTTAATGTTATACATTTTGTTGTCTATATATTTTTTTGCATAAATTAGTTTATCAACATATTTTTATTTACCTTCATTTATCTTTGTGGTTGGTTTTTGCAGGAAAGTTGTTTGAGTTTGGCTTTGTTGTGGCATCTATGAAATGAGATAAATTAGAGAAATCAATTGTATTGTTGTGTTAAATATTTTTCTTTTGTAAATAAAAAATTATTGTTATTTACCTGTGTTTTCTTGACTCTGTAGAAATGTAATGTTGATTAAATGGTTTAGCATTATTAATGCTAATGGCAGGTTGAATGGGTTGGGTGGATTCATCATCATGAGGAGATGTCTTTGTAGTATGCAATCTATAAGCATATTTTGGTTTATTTGTAGTTGTGGGTTATTTTCGTGTTGCGGTTGTTCTATTTCATATGTTTTGTCATTGTTTTTGTAATTTGTTTCATTTTGTTGTATTTGTTTGTTGTTTATTTGTTGTATTATTTCTTCTAATGTTTGTTTCTGTTGTTGTTTTAATTCTGTGTCCTTTTCTTTTTTTTTTGAAACTTATTTGTTGGTTGAACAGTATTTTCTGTGATTTCTGTTGTTTGTTGTTTCCATGGCAAAATTTCTTTTTGTTTGGATGTTGTTTGTTTTTCTTTTTTCTTCACAACTTGTAGTTCTGGATTTTTAGATTCTTCCATTTCTTGTTTGTATATTTGTTTGTTTGTGGTTGTGTTTTGGTTTTCTTCAGTTGTGTTTGCTCTGTAATTTTTGGATTCATTTGTTATTGTTTGTTTTTGATTAATTTCATCAATTATTTTCTGTGTTTCCTTTTTTCTAACTATTGTAGTGTTTTCAGTGTTAGATTTTTCTATTTCTTGGTTTTGTAATTGTTTATTTGTTGTTGTTGTTTTGTTTTGTTCATCTGTTCTTGTTGTGTACTGTTTGTAATCAGTTGCTGCTGTTTGTTTTTGATTAATTTCATCAATTATTTTCTGTGTTTCCATTTTTCTAACTATTGCAGTGTCTTCAGTTTTGAATTTTTCTATTTCTTGGTTTTGAAATTGTTTATTTGTTGTTGTTTTGTTTTGTTTATCTGGTCTTGTTGTGTACTGTTGGTAATCAGTTGCTGCTGTTTGTTTTTGATTAATTTTTTCAATTATTTCTTTTAGTTTTCTTTGAGAGTCTTCTGATATATATGCATATTGTGGCTCAGGATTATTATTGTAAAGATGTTCACCTGGTTTTTGCTCTTGATCTTCTTCTTCTTCTTCACCTTCTTCACTGTCTGAGTTATATTCCTGCATGAAAATAATTTGAGAGTCTTCCGTTTCATACTCGATATGTGTAATAATTTTACACCATTCCTTTCCATTTGAGTGATGGAGTATTTCTTTCGTTGCAGTTAAGGGTCCTGTTCTATAATTTTCTTTTGAAAGTGGAGCTTCTTCAAGATCGTCATTTTTGGCAGGTCTTTCGTTTGCCTTTTCCCCCATGCTTCCTTCCATCACTGTTTATTAAATGTCGCTATGAGTTTGAGTTTCGTAGGTTCAATATTCTCCCCTACTTTCCCAAGGTTCTGTGGCTGGATTGGTTTCATTCGTTGCTGTTTGTAGTCTGTGTATTTTTAAGTTCTCGTTCTCGCGTTATTTTCCCTCGCTGTTTTGCGATGTTGGCGGAGCTAGCTTAGCCTTGCTGTTTTCCATGTGTTGAGGTGTGGCTCGATTTCGCGTCACTGTTTGGCTTTTGAGTAGGCATTGCTGTAAGTGAGTGCATATTTTGGTGTTAAAGTAGGCGTGTCTATATTTGTTGGGCTTGCTTCCTATTGGAGTCGCCGTAAGTGTACTTTGGCTCATTTTTAAAAAATGTTAGCAGCCGCGACTTTTTGGTTCCTTTATTCTTGTGCTATACCTTTTATAATTTTGAGAAGAATGAAATGGGGTTTGTATTTTTGAAAGGATAATGTTCCTCCTTTTTGAGGCTGTGTGAAGATTGGCCGTGGAGTCTTTGCTCATGTTTCGGTAAGTGTGAGTGTTTTAATTAAATTGTTTGTAATGGTGCTGCGCTATTTATGAGTTTAAATATTTACCTTTATTTAAAATGTTAAATAAGTAATTTCTGTTTCTTCTTCAAAGGATTAAATGTGTTGCTTATTCTTTTATTTTTTGCAGTACTTGTTGGTAGACTATGCTTTTGGTTTCATCTTTTTGTGCTAGTATGAATAAGTTATCTGTTGAAACAATCCTAGAGCAGGCAACATATAATTGTCCGTGAGCAAAACATGGTTTGGTGAGGTGAACTCCGCAATGTTGTAGTGTCTGTCCTTGTGATTTATTTATTGTAATTGTGAATGCTAGTTTAACTGGGAATTGGAGTCTTCTAAATGGAATTGTTTGATCAGTTGGTATCAGTGGTATTCTAGGAATGCATACTGATTCACCTGCTCCTTTCCCTGTAATAATTATAGCTTCTATAACATTTGGCATTAGGTTTTTCACACATAGTCTTGTGCCATTACATAAGTTTGGTGGATTCATATTTCTAAGTAAAATGATTGGTGCACCTTGTTTTAGTAATAGGTGGTGAGATGGCATTCCAGGCAGTTCTAATGAGTTCAAAAATTCTGTGGGGAAATTTACAGCATCATCTTTGTCAACCACTGTATCAATTGATTTATATACAGTTGGTTGGTCTGGCAACATGCCTAGAATTTTGTGATTAATATTGTTAACATCATCATTTCTGGCAGCTAAGATTGCTCTTTGTGTTAGCCATTCATGATGATGATAATTGTTGGTAATGTCTGTGTAAATGGCATCGATAAGTTGAGATTCTGAGGGTAACATGGTGCAGAAGTAATCTGGAAATGTATTGTTGTTTTCTTCATTTTTTGGCACCTTCTCTTCACCAATCTTTAGGAGAAAGTCAGTAAATATTTTAGTGTTACTGTTGTGTCTTACTCTCATGTTTTCTGTCAATGTTATGCTTTGCACATGTTTCCATAGAAAGGATTGGTTTATACATGCGTTAATTTGATCTGCTAGTGTAGATTTTGGAATTACTGGGAGTGTTGTCTGAAATCTCCACAAAGAAGTGATAGAAGTCCTCCCATTATTTTTTGATTGTCATTAATGTCTTGTAGAGTTCTGTGTAAAGCTTCAATTGATTTCTTATGTGCCATGGTACATTCTTCCCATATTATTATTTTTGCTTCTTTAAGTACTTTGGCACGTGCACTATCTTTTGTAATATTACATGTGGGTGTTTCTTGTTTTGCTATGTCAAGTGGTATTTGGAGTGCAGAATGAGCTGTTCGACCCCCTTCCATTAATGTGGCTGCTATTCCAGATGATGCTATGGCTAATGCCACGTGGCTTTCTGATCGTATTTCTGCCAGAATTAGATTTGTAAGGAATGTTTTTCCTGTTCCTCCTGCTGCTTGTAAGAATATTATTCCTCCACTTTCTGAATTTATTTGTGTCATTATTTTTTCATAGGCAGCTTTCTGTTCATCATTTAGTAGTGGTTTATTTTCAGTTATGTATTCTTTTAATCTGTCTATGTTATATGTGGTCTCTCTTATATAATCAGCATTTAGTGCATTTCCTTCGTTCCGTGTAGCTTCTGGCAGGCCAACTGCTTTTAGTGTTTTGTTTGCCATGCGTATGCATTGGTCGTCAATTTCTATTAAGGCCTTGTTGTACATGTGTGGTGTATAGTCAATGTTTAAAGATAGCTTTGAGGAGGTGATCTTCACTTAGTTGGTTTTTAAACATTTCCCACAAATGTAGTGAATTAGATGGACTATATGAAGTCATTATAGCTATCAACGTTCTCATTTGTTGTGGCATAGAAAATATATTGGCTTCTTCCAAAGTTGTTTCCCAATGTTGATCTGCTTCTAACAATCCCATATGCTGACAAACTTCTCTGTATGTTTCCATAATTTTTCCATCCACAGTTTTTAGTTCCTGGAAAGATTTAGGACCAGGTATTGTGTGGAGTAGCATTCTGAGATAGAAGCATTCGCTATTATTCGGATGCACAGTATATAGTCTTCCTATTGCATCACTTTGATACATGTCAAGTTCTGGTATATAAGTGCCAGTTTTTCTGCGGCAGAATTGTCTCTTAGTTTTATTCCATGTATAATAAGTAGCCACATCATTATATAGGATCGTTTGTGCAAATTCATCATTCTGGCACAATTTAAAAAATGCTGTTAAAGTTGTTTCCTTTGGATTTTCTGCCACACTTGTTGCTGATTCTGGTGTGAAATAAACTCTTTGGCCATTTTCCAGATGGACACTTAAATGAAGGACTGTGGGATGTCTTTCATGAATGTGGAAGCCTAGAATATGCCAGAAACCTTCATTTGTGCTAATGTACCTTCCACATTGGTACTGTAAAATCTCATCATTTTTGTTTAGGTTTCTGACATCATAAACGGCCATGTCACTGCCTTTATTTATGTACTTGCATACATATTTTATTGATTTAACACTATTACAATATTCCACATTTATATGTGCCTTGAAAATTTTGGATAGTAAAGGACTGTATGGGACTATCCATGTGTTGTCAATTACTACTTCTCCTTGTGTTTTCATTGTTATTTTTGTTGTTTTCCCTCCATCCTCTATAGAACGTCTTCTGTATTGTTTGGTATCCAACTTCTGATGTTTGTGTTTCTTTCAATAATGCTCTGGGATATCTTTTGGTGCAGCTTTTATCTTTCATACATGGTGCTTGTGGGTTAAGAAGTCCACATGGACCATGAATCATGTTTTTCTTCACTATTTCATGCAATTCAATGTCTTCATTTTCCTCTGGTATTTCTGCAGATATTATTTTATCAATTTCAGTGGGATGTATTTTATTTTTTAGCCATATTAAGTTGTGCGCATGTGGCAGCCCACGCTTTTGCCATTCTATGGTGTACATATAACAAATACATTCTCCAAATAATTCATTTTTGGTGATCAGATTAATTAATTGTGTTTGTTTTTGTCTGAATACTCTTGCAATTAAATCGTGCCTGTCATTAGATGTTTCATTATTTCTGAGGTTATTTTTGATCTCAGGCCATGTTGGGTTGCATGTAAAAGTAATGAATAAATATGGTCTTCCATGTTTCCTAACATAGGTCATGGGATCCTGAGTGTATTCATGCATATGTCTTGGGCTTCCAGTGTATGTTGCTGGCAGTATGAGTAGTGTTCAGACATTAGCTGGGTTTCCATCTTATGCTACAGCATCTTTTAAGTGTATGTATTGTTCTACTCTGAGTGATTTTTGATTGGTTCTAATGTAAAGTAGTCTTTCAGACTCAATTTTTGCATACATATCAACCACAAACTGGTTTAACAATTTTTTGCAGTGCAGTATATGATTTTGTTCTTCATTTCTCATCATTAAAATGTATGAGTAGTAGTCCATTGCTGATATTTTTTTGCAAGTTTCTGTTCCTGTTTTGGGATCAATGTGTTTCAAATTAAAGTGATACCCATCTTCACCGTATGGAAAAAGAATTGGATACTGAAGAGCATCATAAGAGTGATGTGTTTCTGAAATACGTTGGAATTTTTTTATCATGTCTTTTAAATATAATATATTGGATGGAAAGTGTCCCCAGAAATGAGGGCTGCCACTTCATTTGTTTCTGGAGCATTATATCTGCGTATATACTCTCCTGTTGGTGTTTTGTCTGCAGCTATGACAATTTGGTATTCATTTTGTGGCCTGTTTTCCATTGCATTCTTGAAAGTGCGGATGAGGTTATTGTGTTCATGTAGCATTCTCTGTATGTTTAGTACTATATGTTTTTTGGTTCCTTCAATGTATGTACATCGTTGGGCTGTTTCCTTTTCCTCATCTCCCATGAAATAAATTTGAAGGAACTTTGGATCTTCTTCTGGTAGTGGTAGAAGTGATCCAATCTGGTGGTAAACCTGTCCTTGTATGGTGAATGTTGGATTGAAACCCTTGTGTTGTATAATATTTGTGGCTCCAAATGAGGTCATTTGAAAACATGAGTTGTATTATCTAATGTTCTTTAAAAAATGTTTTGAATCTTGTGTTTCTCCACTGGTGTATTCTATAAGTTGGTGTGGTGGCAATTGTTGCGGAATTTTGATTTTTCCCTCCTTACAACATAAGGATTTTGTTTCAGTTTTAAATTTTCTGGCTTGGCAGAATTTGCAAATGTTGTCTAGATTTCCAGTGTGTAAATTATATTGTTGTGAATAATCAGTTTCTGGATCATAGGAAAAGGCAGCCATTTTTAATGTTAATTTTTCTTCTTTATTCCTCTGTTTTCTTTTTTCTCTTGTCTCTTTATTCTGCTTTAATCTATTTTCATGTCTTTTGGTAGTTTCATTTGCCCTTGAATTACTATCAATTTCTCTACATTGTGTTAACATGCTTTCATGTTCCTCAGAATTTGTTTGTTGTGCTTTTACTGAATAGGCCTTTCTACGTTTACTAAGATTTTCTTCCCTTTCTTGTGCTGTCTGTTGTGTGGTTTGCATTTTTCTTTTTAATCTTTCACTTGTTCTTTGCGCTATATTTACTCTTTTCTTTGGTGACATTTTGATATTCAATGTAATGGATTTATTTGATTTTTATAGTATTTAAAAATAATGTGTAATATTTGTGGTATTTAATTTTCAGCAGAGTAAATGGAGTGTGCAGCAGACAAAATGGAATCTGCAGAGTGAATAGATTTGATCCTTTCCTGTTTGTTGTAGTGTAATATTTTTACTCAATTAGGTTTAATTTAAAGTCTTTTGGCTTTTTAAAATCGTTTATATTATGTTGTGAAGTAGAAGGTTGCAATCTTTAAATGGGGCTGTATCTTTTAAAATGAGTGAGAACTGCTGCGTTATTGTTTTAAACAAAGTGTTCTATTATTTCAATGTTTTAAAACTTGAAAAGTATTTTTGCAATGTTTTAAAACTTGAAAAGTGTTTTTGAAATGTATATTACTGTTTATACTGTTTTTAAAATATTATGGTATGAAGTGGAAGTTTTCTGTATTTAAAGGCTGTTTTCTCTTTAAATTTGAGTGCAAACTGCTTTGTTGTTGTTTTAAAGGAATAGTATGGTATTGTTTAAATATTTTTAAATTATAAAAGTCTGTTTGAAATGTTCAATATGACTGTTAATATTTTTAAGATATATATGTTTGTTAATTTAAATGTATTTTAATTTTCCCAGGGTTATTTCTGAATTCGCTAAGGTATTCTGTTCCATAATTGTTTTTATTTTAAACTGCTTCGTACCTCTTTTAAATGCATGACACTTTTCTTTTCTCTAATGTTTATTTCGGACGTGTTTGGTTTATTTCAACGTGTATTAAAGGTTATCTAATTTATTTTTGATGGTTCTATTATTTTTGATGGTTTTTGGAACTTAAATGATTAATTTAGAGAATGGAGTGTGCCCCATGAATAGTTTGCTTTTCAATTGCTCCGATGCATGATGGTTTGCGTAACGATTTCTGGTTGAGTAGCAATTGATCCGATGCGTTCTGTTTATGTGTGTTGAGAATTGGTTCGGGATGTGTATTTTTAAAATATATGTGTTTTGATAGTATATTCGTAAATCAAAATTAAATAAAAAGAAATTAAAGTAAAGGTACCGTAAATAAATTAAATAGTAAATGAATTGATGATAACCATAATCGTGGTTTATGCTCAGCAAAATAAAAAACTCTAAGTAATGTAAAGTAAAAGACAAACTTAAAAGTTGAAGGTAAATGTTAAATAATAAATTAATTAGAAAGAAAGAAGTAGGTTTTTCGTAGTCAAAGTTCTCTGCTCAAAGCTCGCAATTGTCTTAGCTCCGTACCAATACGCAATCACAAAAGTATGTAACTATGAGGGGTTAGCAAGGTAATGCAGCTCCTTTTGTACCGTTTGGTGTCGCTTTTTTCATCACGTTTGACGCGTTCGCGCCAAAGCAGTTGATTGGCTATATTACTATGAATGCATAGGGTGGTGTGATTTGTAGTGTACCTCCTTAAATGGTAAAAAGGTAAATAGGATGCTGGGATATGTATTTTTACCTCTGTTTTCAGAGTTCGTGCTTCGGCAATGTTTTAAAACGTATGTTTGGATTGGCTGCAGCGCGCCTGAGAACGACTGAGAACGTTCTCTTTCTCATCGTAATTGGCTGCCGCTCGGCGTACCGCGGCAAACCGCAATGTTTTTGTGGTATTGAAGTTCTTTTCATTTCTTGCCGTTTGTGGGGCTGTGGCCCCTGTGCCGGTTTTCTGAAACCTTCGTTGACCTGCGGACCCACTTCGTCCGTGTGCACGAATGGTGGGTGCAGGTCAGTAGGGCGAGGCATAGCAACCTATAGCCAGTTCCAATGGTTAACCCTTGGTTTTATAGGTTATGATTGTCATCTCAGACTAGTAGCAGATCTAGAGAGCTTGTTCCAGGAATTTTTCTTCCTAGCTGTTCTTGGAAAAGTTGAGAACTGAACCTAAGATTTGGCACCTTCTTAATTCACAGTGTTCTGGGGGTCATCCACATAATAACCAGGCCTAATTCTCCTTCGCTTCTGAAATTGGTTGAGATGCCATGTGTCCAGGGCCCTATGGTGTTTTTGTTTGAAGGGTCACAGAATGGCATGACCATGTTGATGTGGGGAGCAATAAGGCAGCTGTGGCTGCTGCTGCTCCCTCCAAATCTTTCCTCAGTTTTGCTGTGTGATAAACCTGGACCTGAATTGCTTCAAGCAAGCTGAAGAAGGAACTAGACAAAAGGGTTAGGGTGCACGGTGTAACAGAGCCTCAAATATTTGTTTTTTGTTCAGAGTAACACCTATATCTCCATGCCTGTCTTTTTCAGTTGTTCTCAACCTTGGATCCTTAAATGTTCTTGGACTACAGCTCCCAGAACTTTTAGCCAGCTTGCTAATGGTGAAGGCTTCTAAGAGTTTCAGTCTAAGTCAGACCATCTGTAGACCCAAGGCTGGAAACCACTGATCTATTGGAATGAACTTCACTGAAATAATCTCTATGTCTGTGTCAGGAAAATCAGAATTCTGTGTTCTGATCCATACATTTCCTCCATTTATTTCTCTTGCACTATAAAGATAAAGGCCCAAATTATATTATGAATTAAGACATGTTTTTGACTATCACTTTGCTTGCATGTGAAATAAAAGCAATGGTCTTATACTTCCTGCAGTCCTTATGCCTTGTTTCTTCTGGATTGAAATGTATACAGGAAATTTCCAGTCCTGGGCTATTGTTCTGTTTTCCATATTTGTTGACATATTATTTATTTATTTATTTATTTTATTTATTTATTCAATTTATATCCCGCCCACTCAACACAAGGCCGACTCTGGGCGGCTAACAACATAAAAAGTAACCCCAGGGCAACCCAAGGAGTTTACAGACAATATTCACAAATACAACAATAATCCTAAAAACAGTTAAAACAGTAAAAAAAGTTAAGACTACCCACCCCCTAAAAAGCAAGGGCTGCAGGATCGAAAAGGCACCATGGGGAAGAGTTCCTCTACACCAACCACCCCATGGTGGTTACCCTTCCACCCGCACCCCACACTTGACCTGCCAGCCAGGTTTTAAGATCCCTTCTGAAAGGCAGCAACTCCGTCCGAAGACGTAATTCTGTTGGCAGGAGGTTCCAGAGGGCCGGTGCAGACACGGAGAAGGCTCTCCTCCTTGTGCCAGAGAGGCGAGCCCCTCTGGCTGATGGAACAATTAGAGAGCCCCTCCGGTCCGCTCTGGTTGGATATTCTTGTTAGAATTCGGATATATTCAGGCTCTGTAACCTCCAGTTGAGTTTCATAATACACATATTCTTTACATAGTCTTTTAGTTCTTTAGGAATATTATTCCAATTATATTTGGCAGTATGTTTGCTCTAGTGTTTTTCAACTGTACTCTGATTTTTTATATTGACAGTTTACGGTCTGTGTCATACTATGCTACTGGTCTTGAAAGGATAGCATTTCTCCATCTTCTGCTTCCAATTATATAATCTGTTTATTTTTATATTGGTTATCCAATGACATGAAAGTGTACAATCACCTATTTAGTTAACTAAAACACACGCTTGCAATAAACAAATTATTTATTTCATAGAATTTTATTAGCCACTCTATTTCTTCATTTTTTATTCCTAGGCTAAATTTTCTGATAATGTTTGGTTCTGCTTTCATTCCTACTTGTGTGTTCAAGTCATCCGTGATTATTAACACATACTGTTTTGGCACATGATCAGTTTCTTTCTAGACTTTTTTTAGTAGGAGCCATGTTAGTCTGTATTTCAGGCATATCAGAGAATAAACAAAACAAAAACACTACAGCACTTTAAAGACTAATGGTTATATTTTAATGTGAGCTTTAATGGGGGCAGGCGGAGGTGTGGTTCTTCCCGCTGCTTCTGCCTCTTCTGGTGGTGATGGTGATGGCATTCTGGTGGTGGTGGGTGCATTGACGATGCATTTTCGGGGGGTTTCACTGCTCCTGCCACTTCCCTTAGCAGCAGGAGTAAGGGTGGTGCATTTTTTGCCATTTTGGGCCATTTTTGGGTGCATTTTTGGCCGTTTTTGGTGGCTTTTCTGTGCATCTGGTGTGTTTTTGGTGTGTTTTTGTCACGTCTGGTGCATTTTCAGCAACGGTGGGTGCATCTGCAGCTCTTTTAGCCACTTCCAAGCCTTCCCTTGGTGGCAGGAGCAAGGGTGGTGTGTTTTTACCATGTTTTTGGGTATTTTCATGGTGTTTTCGTGGCACTTGGGAGATAAGAACAGTGTTGGGATTCAGCAGATACACCCCAGTTCACCAGAACTAATAGCAGAAATTCCGGCTGGCCCTGCCCATCCAAGTTTTGAAATAAAATAGTCCTATTTGGGTGCAACACAGGGCTTTCCCCCTGGCCATGCCCACCATGCCCACAAGTAGGTAAGTAGTAAAAAAAATGAATCTCACCACTGGATAAGAAGGAAGGAAGCTCAGAGTGTCTTTTGACAGTAGTATGCCTTGGTGAGTGAGCACACTTGGTGAGTGAGTAGTATGCCTTGGTGAGTGAGCACATCTGGATCTCCATTTTGCATAGCTCTCCCAACCTTTCTTCCCCAAGCCCTGCTTTATGTGTGGTCCACCTCCTTGCCTAGCAATTATGAAGATCTTGTAAAGTGCTGAAGGCACAGCATGTGGGAATGACTTAATTGAATGGAATTTTCCATCCTCATGTCACTAGATTTAGTGGCTACCATGGGATGGCCGCGAAAAGAACCGATATAGAAACCTATATAGAAGCACAGGCCTAGGAGGGGCCATGAGACTCATCAGGTTTATCCTCCTACCACAGCCCTAAACTGTCCTATTCATCGATCAAGATTCTCCTTATGAACCCCTGAGAAGGCAATGTCATTGCCTCACTGCTCAGTCATCTCAGCTTGAGAATCCCATCATGACATTTATAAATATTCCATCGCATACATATCTGTTGCAACCCACCTAACCACTGGGATTGTTGCTGCTCTAAAGTCCCCTGGTGGCTTAGTGATTAAGATGCTGAGCTGGAGACTGGAAGGTTGGGTATCACTACCCGAGAGCTGCACTTGGGGATATGAAAAGAGCCTCATTCGGGCGTTCCCTAAAAATTCCTTTCAACCCAGAGTAATCTCTGACACGAAAATAGATGGGGTGACCAAAGAGACGTATGTTTTGGCTCGTTTTCCTCATAATGTTCCTTGAAGTTTTTGAAGTCATTGCACATATTTTGGGACTGCAATGAATATAATTGTGTTTGGTTTTTTGGACTCAGAACAGTGGTTTTCTAGGAGATCGAGCAGTGGGAGTGGGGTGAAGGAAAGAGAGATAACCTTTATCAAAATATTCATTCTCCTCCCACTTCCACATGGTTCTCTGTCATCTGCTGATGTCATGGTATAGTTTTTTACTATTTATTCCTTCTTCTACCTTGACCGGTCACACTGACTGGTGTGTTCAATCAAGGATCACATAGGGATTGTGGAAGTAATTGTTTTTGGCAGCCAAACAGATTTTGCTTTAAAAATTACATTAGTGAGAAGGATGTGTGTAGAGTGATCCAATTTACTTAATCAGTCTTATTGGCTGGAGATTGTAACATATTTAACTAGATTTAACAGTATCAATAAAAGTAGCATTTTCACATCTCTCAAGATTCACTGCAAGACGAATGAGGACATGCTTTGAGAATCTACACATTCCCAAGGTTTACAGGGTTTTTCGGATGAATACAAAATACACATAGAACAATGCATGCATTTTAAGATGTGAATAGTTGACAGGATACACTAATGAAAAAGAAAACACAAAGAAGGGGAAACCTGTACAAATTAGGGAAAATGTCAAATAAAAAGCATCTGGGGGGCATGAGTTAAAAGGCACATGAATGTCAGTGCAAGAAATAGGGCACAAAGATATGAACAAAAGTAGGGAGAAAAAGTAGGCATTTAGAGAAATGAATTCAAATTAAAACCTACATTGTTCCAATTGTTCATCCCAACCAATCAAGGAAAGGAGATGAGCAAACCTGGACAAATGCACAATATTTATAATCTTTACTATAATAATAATCTTAGAACTACTGAACTAGATAGGAACAGATCATTGAGTCTAGCCCTTGGCAAGGAGGCACAGAGGGGAATTGAACACCCAACCTTTGGCCTCACAGTCAGATACCTAAACCACCAAGCTATCTACCAGTTTTGCAAACAAGGAAGTATTTCAGTGGCAAATTTGATGAACGTATATTCCCTAGCTCTTCATCTGAGTTTTCAATAGAAGTGTTGACTAGAACTGAGCCAGTTCTGGACCACTCTGTGGCATATTTTCTCTAACACTCTTCTCAAGTGAGTGTTTTGAAACAATACATGTAAATGATACTATCCCATCCTGCTTATTCTCTCTGAATTAACAAAAACATTTCTTGGCCAGGTTTCTTCTATGACACCATTGCAAAGCTAATCCTCAAATGTAAAGGATTATATTTACATTTTTAAAAATCAAACTTGAGATATTTTACTACATGCTGGCTGAAGTTCTACTGTGCTGTTATACAAAAGGCATAACTTTGAGAGGAAGATTGCCTCAAGTTAGGAAATCTCCACAGGCATGAGCAACTTAGATTTCAGTCATTAAAAGATGGGAGGGGTGGTAAAATCGTTTCATCACAAAGTAACACAGCTTATACACTTCAGGGAAAAGAGGAAAATTGCAGACCCACCCTCACACAAAAAAGTGAATGTCATAAATACAGCTCCCTGCCCTTTGTGATGTAGATATCATGGTAGAAGTAGTTGTAAAAGCAGGTTTTGGACATTGTTGGGGAACACTAGTTATTACAGAACAGCCAACTTGATGACCTTCCAGCTAACAAGGTGAGCTTCTTAACCACTGAGCCACCACAGGTAAATTTGCCAGGGAAGGGATTGCCTGTGACTTCTTTAAAAAGCAAACTCTTCCACTGTTTTTGCACAGATGGTTCCCGTTTATGATACTACTTAATTTGGCGGGTGTCAACTTTATAAGTTTTTTCTTTGTAATGTACCTATTGTTTCATATGGTTATGAATGTGTTTTATGGAATTTTATGGCATTTTATTGTTTGTGTGTTATTATGTCTTTCTTTTGCTTGCTTTCTTGCTTGTTTGCCAGATGACCAGGGCCGGATTTAAGCATAGGCTACCTAGGCTGCAGCCTATGGGCCCGCACCACAGGGGGGCCCACACCACAAACGCCCCAAAAAATGAAGGCAGGCATCAGGCAGGCAAGAAAGAGGCACACTGGCAAAGGAGGGAGCAAAGGAGGAACGGGAGTGAGAGTGACAGCCACCCGTCTGACTCAGGGGATTGGCTGGCGCATTGCCCCAGTGACAGAGTGGAGGAGGCAGGAGCCGCGCGCACGGCCCTCCCTCTCCCCGTGCTCTGCGTCATTTTCCCTCCTTCTCGGAAGGTGGAAAAACAAAAAAGGGAGGCAGGCGCGAAAAGGCGTGAGGAGAAAAAGAGAGGGAAGAAGGAACATAAATATAAATATTCAGGTGATCTCCTGCTCTGCTCTGCTTGGGTATTGCACAATAGCAGATTAACCTGAAAATATTATATATTAAGTTTAGATTTAAGAGGCTAGTCATGTTTAAACTATTTGTAATGGAAACTACTTCTCTGGATTAGATCCCAATTTTTGATACTGCTTTCAAATTATTGCTATTTCAGCTCAGACTACTTGATCACCAAAATTTAAATACAAATTTAATAACAATGCTGGCATTTCACATTATTAAATTTGGTGGCATATAATGAAAAGATTTCAGTTTGGTGCCCAAAATTCCCATGTGGTAAGCAGGAAAAGAAACAGTTTGATTAAAGACTATGGGATTTTCCAAACTGAATTCTTAACTGCAAAGAAGAAAAAAATTGACATTATCTAATTTTTGATCCTTTAGAAAGATAAACGTAGGAAGCTTTTTAGAGTTACCCAATTTCTCCATTCAGAACATGTTCTCAGCCAGACATTCAAAAGTACAAATATTCAGTGCATAAACAATAGCAATAACAATCACACTCACATACTGCCCCGTAGCACTTAGTGCACTCTCTGGATGGTTCACAAATTAATTAGCATTTTGCCCCCAACATGCTGGGTACTCATTTTACCTACATTGGAAGGATGGAAGGCTGAGTCAACCTTGATCCCTTTCAGGATGGAACTCACAACATTTTGGTTGCAGTAGGGAAAAGAGAGAGAACGAGAGAGAAAGGGGGGATGGAAAGAAATGAAAAAAGGAAGAAGGGATGTGGAGATGAAGGAAAAAAAGGAAGAAGTGAAAGAGAGATGGAGAAAGAAAGACCCACAGCAAACTTTCTCTACAGCAAAAAAAGAGGGGGGTTTTGTTTTTGTTTTTGCTGTGGTGATATGGAAGTCTGCTGTGTGGTCATGATTATGTTCTGTTGTTCTGGATTGTGAATTATTAAATGTGTTTGTTTGGGCTGTGTTGCTATAAAAGTCTGCTTTGTGGGCATAGTGTGGCACCTTATTTTTCTTATTTATTCATCATTATTTATTCAAGTCATTTTTGATATTTTTTTATTTTTCCATTTAATCTAGTATTATGGACACGTTAAAGGTTGTTTTCCTAATATTGAGATTGCCTTAAGAATGTACCTGTCACTTATTGTCACAAACAGCAGTGGAGAAAGTTCATTTTCAAAATTGAAGTTGATCAAAAACAGGCTTCGAATCTCATGTTAGAAGACAGGCTCAACACTTTAGTTTTACTCAGCATTGAAAGTGACATTTTAAGACAACAAATTTATGAAGATATTATAAGTAACATAAGAACAGCCTTGCTGGAACAGGCCACAGCCCATCCAGTCCAGCATTCTGTCTCATACAGTGGCTCACCATTTGCTTCAGGGTATTATTCCCAAGCAGATGCCTTCACCAGTTTAGGATTCCCTGGAAATGGCATTGAGAGATATCCTGCCTATCTCTCCAACCCCGAGGTTGTCCTTAGGTATCCATAATTATAGCCATTGATACCCTTGTCCTCCATGAACTTGTCTAATGCTGTCTTAAAGCTGTCAAGACTGACAGCTGTCACCACTTCTTCTGGCAGGGAGTTCCATAGACCAGTGATCCTCTGGGTGAAAAAGTACTTTCTCTTATTTGTTTGAGAACTAGTACCCAAAAGTTTCATGGAGTGCCCCCTAGTTCTAGTGTTATGCGATAGGGAAAACAGTTTTTCCTTATCTACTTTGTCCACACCGTGCATGATTTTATAAGTAGCTTCATTAGTATGAAGTGTATGCGTACACTAATTAGCCATTAAGATTATGTGTCACTTTCATTATAGTTAGACTGTTTGGAAAAGTTCTGTACTGTATTTGAATTAAATAACATATTATGTATGTTGTATAGGTTAATTGAATGTTGCTTGTTCATGACATTCCTTTTTGTTATCTTGTATTTTGCATTTTTTAACATGTTTACTTAAAATTACGATATGTTATTTTTAAAACTGTAATAATCATATTTGCATATTTAGAAACATAGACTTGAATCTCAACTTTGTATTCTTTTTTTATTAATATAGTTGTTTGTAGCAATGTTAATAAATCATGTTAAATACCATTAAGATATATTACCTTAATGATGTTCAGTTCTTTTCATTTTTATCATCTCATGAATTCATCAAATTCTAAATACTGTATAGGAATGTCGTACATAAAATTTCTATGATTTAATAATAAACATTAAGCGTTTATTTTTCAGTTTTTAATTGGATAATTGCTGAAAATGTGGTTTTTGTAGGTTAATTTTAGAAAAATACTTTCCCCGGTAGTGCCCGCACCACAGGTTCAGCCTAGAGGCCCACAGATTCTAAATCCAGCCCTGCAGATGACAGCATGTGTAATATTTTGGCCAATTACACCCTGAATGTCTCAGAGCCAAGTTATTTGAAAGACAGCCTTTCACCAAAGCAGCTGGCCAAAAACTTGAAGTCCTCCACAGAATCCCTATTGTGTCGTGTATTCCCCCATCCCATTAAGCCCAGAGTCTATTGATTGGGGCGGTATATAAATCTAAATAAATAAATAAATAAAATAAGCATGGCTGGTAACATTAGGGTTTAGTAAACAAAATAAATATAATCAAAGTAACACACTTTGCTTTGAGTATTAAATTGTGCATCCTGTTCTGCTTAATTATAGAAGTAGGAAACAACAACCTCAAAGGTGAAAGTTTTGGCATCCTATTGGTATGCCTCAGAGAAGCATCTACCTGGCTTCTGTGGGAAACTGAAGGTGACAGTAGATGGATCTAGGTGGGGACTTTGTGGTCCTCCAGATGTTGTTGGACTGTAACTCCCATTAGCCTGTAACAGCAGAGCCAATAGTGAGGAACGATATGGGTTGCACGCCACATGTTGTCCATTCAGTGTTGGTGCATGCTCTCCTTTGGCATGTCATAAGAGCATGTCATAACATGTCCTGTGACTGACTGACTGACTGACAGGAACACATCAAGTGGGAAGGAGACAAAGTAAGAAGAGGAGCAGTGATGGTAACATAAATGGTGGGCTGTTTGGAATCACTACTAGCTATCTGACAGCCTTGACAGCATGCTGGCTGTTCACCTAATATCTGGGTCTTTAGAGCCAAGTAACTGTAAGAAGGGGCCTTCCCTTAATTTCCTTGCCCCTGAAGACCCAAGCAGTGGTCACCTGCCAAAGGCAAACAGGCAACTAGCTGCAACTGAGAATAACCTGCTGTTGTTGCTGTGATCAACATTGTCCTATTCCTCGCTCGCCCAGACTCTTAAGTGCTCCTGCATGGCATTGGCATGGAGAAGTGTTGCAGGGGGCATCGGTAGAAAAGGACAAGGTGGTAGTGAATAGGGAATAGTGCCTCTCCCACTTGTTCAAGCACACAGATGTCTGAGTTGACAGCCTCTCTCCAGCTAACAGTTGGCCTGGAGCTGTTTGCATCCCTGGAATTGATCTTCAGTCTGGGACCCAGAAGCCTTGGCAAACATGTTTTCATTGTATTATTTCCCAGAAATCTCATATCTTGTGGGTCAAATCTATGCTCCATATGCATATTAGGCACCAAAGTCTTAAGCAAGACAATGTCCTAAATTGTTCTGGGTTCCACACCCAAGCAGAAAGCAGGATTCCACTTTTCATATTATTCTGAGAGCATGGCCCTTTTAGAGCATCAGAATTCAACTCATTCTCATATAAAGATATTCTCTCAGAGTGTTGACAGGATGTCTGGTTATATAACAGATCCTTCAATTAGAATGGAATTTAATGTATCCAGATGTGACTGAAGTAAATTCTCCTTTGGTCCAAAGACTTGTTTTGTACGGTTGATTTAGGCCAGGAGTTGCCAAACATTTTGGGCCGTGGGCTGGTCATGTGGTTCAGAACACAGCTCCTTGTAAACACATTTATGACAGTCACAGGTGCATTTATGGCAGTGTTCTGCACACGCATGGGCTCATTTCTGCTTCCAGGAGCAGCGTGGGTGGTGTGGGCCAGATGAATTGCCATCGGGGCCGGATCCAGCCTGTGGGCCATAGTTTGGGCACCCCTGATTTAGACTCTGTATTGCTGAAGGTCAGCACAGTGAGGGAATAAGGACAACTTTACTTTATAAGGTGCTATTCCACCTCTGTTTGGGGTGGAGGGTGCATTCCAGTGTCACTGACAGAGGAAAATGCTCATTTTACAAGGAGCTGTGTTCTTTGGTTTCCATATTGGATAGCTGTGCTCTCCCTGTTACTGAGTGACATTTGACAAAGAGTGAATATTGAAGAACACAATACTTCATCTCAGATTTTCCATTTCACAGCCAAGAGAGACAAAACTTTCTTCCATTTGCCTAGACCAAGAGAACAGAACATTATAAAATCTTTCAAAGCTTTTAAATGGTTTGTTTTTACAAGTCATTGTGGGATCTCCAATTCCATTTCAATCCCCCCCTTTTTTTAAATCACCACAATCTGAAAGAAAGAAAAATAGCCATTCACCCTCACCTCCAATTCCCTTCTCTTAAAAATTTAGAGTCTCTTGGGACTTATACTACTTACACAGCTTGTTAAGGTGACCCTCATATCATCAAATGG
Source organism: Bradypodion pumilum (assembly GCA_035047305.1). NCBI lineage: Eukaryota > Metazoa > Chordata > Lepidosauria > Squamata > Chamaeleonidae > Bradypodion > Bradypodion pumilum. Next base: position 249,386,303 of record JAWDJD010000002.1, read on the forward strand.
GGGAAGGAGAATTTCCACTCTCAGATGTTTAATCTGGTTCACAGAGGTGCTCAGTCTGGCCCAAAAATGGTCCTGGGGAAGTGTCACACCTTTTCTGAACCTATCCCCTTTGGTCACACACCCATGGGGAGATTCACCTTTGTATTGTTGGCCTTCCCAAGAGGGAAGACACTCCAATTACGCTTCAGTTTGACTTGATTTTATGAAGTTCATAAGCCACCTTGAGCTTTGTAGTGGAAAGGTGAAGCATATATGTGTAATAAATACATAAATAGTAAGAGTTCGATTTCCATTCACACTTCTCAGATTCGCGCCTGAAAAGGGTAGCAGTGCATGGAAGAATACTTGTTATTATCTCTAACAAGTTGTTCTTTTCCCTTGGAAGCCATCATCCAGCATCGCTAACCAGCATCCATTACACAGGTCTGCAACCCCAAAACTGCATAGGATTTTTTTTTACTGTTTCTTATAGATTTTTACTTAGTGAAACAGAGAAAAATACTTTTAAAATTCCATCTCATCAAGTTTTCTTGCAAAACTTGTGTTTTTAGTTTAATTTAGTATGAAATTTGAATTTAATCCAAAAGCTGATGTCCTATTCTTGATTCTAAAAACTCTATCCAAAAATTATTTCTTACTTTCATTTAATATTTATTAGAGCTAGAATCAAGAATAATGCAAAGAGAAAATAAGGGGAATGGTGGGTGGGTGGGTGGATGTAGTGTAGGTTTAGTGCTGTGAGCAAGCTCAGAAAATCATGTCCCAACAGGTTTATTGTATATACTAGAGTATAAGTCAGTTTTTTTAGCCCCCAAAATGAGGTCCAAAAATGGGACTCAACTTATGCTCTGGTCAGTGCAAACACTCAAAAGCATGCCCACACAAATGTCTAAATTAATTAATTTTACCATATTTTCATGTATTTTAATTATTGGAACTCAACAGCAGCTACTGCATTTTCCACCTGTTGTGTTCTGATGGTTTTATTGTACACATGGATTACAATGTATCTGAGCCAATGTAACCTTGCCTATAGCAACAATGTAACCTTCAGCTGTATCATATAAACCCTGTAATAGGACGCGAGCTAATGACCACCAGCTGGCAGCAGCGAGCGTCCAAGCTCTCTTGGTCCGAACTCATCAAAGGCAACAGCGTGGGAAGTTTTCCCGCCACCACCTACACCTGGACAAGAAGGGCGTGACCTGCAATGACGTCACGCAGACAGTAGCCAATGGGCTACCATGGCACCACGTTCAAATGTATTACTGCTGTATATAAAGAGCTATCGATCCGCCATTACCTCATGTTCCCTCTGTCCACGATGCAATAAACCTGAGTTAACCCAGCCCGAGGCTGTGTCCTGTGTCTTGGTTTGCATACACCAAATTGGCGACGAAGGTGGGATTATGGATCCCCACGGAACAGCCAGGGCACAGAGCGGTTTCAACATCACCAAACCGCAAGACTGGGAGCTGCTTGAGATGGATTTCCAGGCGGCCCTGGTGGAACTCAGAGTCAAAGGAGAAGACGAGGAGAGGAAGAGGGCCATCCTCACCAGAATGCTCGGGATGGAAACCAAGCGGACGCTGGTGGGCATAATCGCTCCGAAGAAGGTGAGCGACTTTAAGGCGAGCGACATCATGAAACTGCTGCGAGAGCGGTTCTGCCCCTCGAGGGCAATGTTTCCCGCTCGGAGCGCGTTTTGGAGGCGAGTCCAAGCGCCGGATGAGTCGGTTGAGGCATTCGTGGCCGCCATGAGGATAGCCGCCGCCCCCTGTAAATGGGGCGATATCCTGGAGTTGGTCCTCAGGGACGGCGTGTTGTGTGGCCTGAAAGACAAGGAGGTACAACGCAGCTTGATGAATAAGGAGCCGCCACCCACGCTGGCAGAGGTCATAGAGGCCGCGGAAGCCGCAGAGTCCACGAATGCCGGAGTGGACGAGATGCACCAGTGGCGTGAGTGGCGTCCTAGAGCCGGCAAGGCGGAAAATTCGGTGCACGGGAAGACCGGACAGTCGGTGCACGCGACTCGACGGGCCTCAAAGTCGTCTACGGAAGGCAGCGACGGCGAGGAGGTCCAGAAGGTCCGGAAGGGTGGTTGACGCTGCGAGGGTTGCGGAGCGGCCCACGAGCGCGCGAGATGCCCATTCAGGAAGGCCGAGTGTTACACCTGCGGCCGTCGGGGGCACATCGCCAAGGCGTGCCGAAAGCGGAAAGAGGGCCGGAGGCAGTCACAAGACCGCGCGGCCAGACCGGACCGTCCAGCGAGGCCCAAAGATGGCGCCCAGACCACGAGGAAGCAGGACGGCGTGGGCCGCGTCTCGGACGGCAGCGAGGACGACGCCTCAGTGTTCAGCGTGTCCGCGGGACAGTCCCATTACTTCGTTGAGGTATTAGTACAAGGGGCCCCTATTAAGATGGAAATTGACTCGGGGTCCTCCTATTCCATAATTCCCCAGAAAGAGTTCCTGAAAATCAACCCCCACGTGCGGCCCAAGCTTAAAGCGTTGAGGTCCACACTACGGGACGTACAGGGAAACAGCATTCCGGTGTTGGGGGTCGGGAAATTTCGGGTCAATTTTAAGAGACATTCTGCGGAACTGCCCCTAGTTGTCCTCAAAGGGGGAAGCTGTAGCCTCCTAGGGACACAGTGGTTTCAGCCCTTAGGTTTGTTCATAGGGGGGGTGCATACCGTGGGGGGGGACCCAATACAAGCGGTTTGCGATGCGCATCCCGCCGTTTTTAAGAAAGGACTCGGAAAGTTCAAGGGACCCCCTGTAGCTTTCGACATAGACCCGGAGGTCCGCCCGATAAGACTCAAGCCACGCAGGGTGCCGTTCGCACTCAAGGACAAGATAGAGGCGGAACTCGACAAACTGGTGGGCCAGGGGATTCTTATTCCTGTTGATTCCGCGGAGTGGGAAACTCCAATTGTAACGGCTCTAAAGGCTAACGGGGAGGTGCGCATTTGCGCTGATTATAAGTGTACAATTAACAAGGCGATCCGCCCTAATGCATACCCGGTGCCAGTGATCAGCCACCTTTTGGCCAGGCTAAATGGGGGAAAGTGTTTCGCTAAACTCGATTTGGCACAAGCCTATCAGCAACTTCCAGTGACCCCCGCCACGGCCGCGGCACAAACGATAGTTACACATAAGGGAGCGTTCCAGGTGTCGCGGTTACAGTTCGGCGTGAACTCGGCACCCGGCCTTTTTCAATCGCTCGTGGAACGCCTCCTAAAGGGCCTGGAGGGGGTGTTGCCTTATTTTGATGACGTGTTGATAACAGGGGGGAGTGAGGCTGAACTGGCTAAAAGGTTGGACAAGGTACTGACCGTGTTCGAGAAAGCGGGGCTGAGATTGAGGAAGGATAAATGTGTCTTTTTCGAAACCGAGGTCGAGTTTTTAGGGTTCCGGATCACACCCGAGGGGATTAAGCCGTCTAAATCCAAGGTAGCAGCCATTAAAAAGGCCCCTCGCCCCACATCCAAAACCGAGCTGCAGTCTTTCCTGGGGCTCCTCAATTTTTACCATACATTCCTCCCGCGGAAGGCGTCCGTGGCCGAACCGCTCCATCGGTTACTTAAAAAGGAGGAGCCATGGATGTGGGGTGACGAGCACGAGAGGGCGTTCAAAGAGCTAAAGCAACTCCTAACATCTGAGGCAATCCTGACGCACTTCGACCCCAAACGGCCTGTGGTCCTAGTTTGTGATGCTTCCCCGGTGGGGGTGGGGGCGGTGCTTTGCCACGTGTTGGAGGACGGAAGGGAGGCCCCGGTAGCGTTTTACTCAAGGTCCCTGTCCCAAGCGGAGCGAAATTACGCACAAACCGACAGGGAAGCGTTAGCAATAGTAGCGGGGACCAAAAAATTTCACGATTTTTTGTATGGCCGCCCGTTCAAAATCGTGACCGATCACAAGCCGCTGTTAGGGATTTTCACGGCAAGCAAGCCCACGCCGCAGATCCTGTCCCCGAGAATGCTGCGATGGGCTATTTTCCTCAACGCGTACCAACATGAGTTGGAGTACAGGCCCGGAAAGGAGATCAGCCATGCTGATGCGCTTTCGAGATCCCCTCTGCCATTGTCGGACGACCAAAAGGCGAGAGCAGAAAGAGACCGCCAGGTGTTGCTAATTGAGGTTTTAGACGCACCCCCAATAGTACCAGCCGACATTGCTAGGGCGACAGGCAGGGACAGGACGCTGGTGAAAGTTAGTTCATGGGTGCAGAAGGGGTGGCCGGCTTCGTCCCCGAGTACTGAGTTCGACCCATTCTTTAGGAAAAAGCTAGAGTTGTCCCTAGAGAGGGGGTGCCTTCTGTGGGGCCAACGGGTGGTGGTCCCTGCGCCCCTGCGGACGAGGGTGCTCGAACTGCTGCACGTCAGCCACCCGGGCATAGTTCGTTCAAAGGCGCTGGCCCGGAGTTACTTCTGGTGGCCACAGCTGGACGCGGACATTGAGCACATGGTCGGCACTTGCGAGGCTTGCCAGGGATCCCGACCTGAGGCGGCCCGTCTCCCGCATAGGGAGTGGGACACAGCAAGGGGGCCGTGGTCCAGAGTGCACGTGGATTTCGCTGGCCCATTCCGAGGAACCATGTTTCTCCTGGTGGTGGATGCGTTCTCCAAGTGGCTGGAGGTTATCCCAGTAAAGAGCACGTCCTCCGCCACGACAATTAGCCAGCTAAGGAGAGTCTTTTCCACATTCGGTTTACCCGACACTTTGGTCAGCGATAACGCTAGTTGTTTCACCTCCGCCGAGTTCGGGGCGTTCATGGAGGCAAACGCCATTCGGCATGTCACGTCCGCACCGTTTCACCCGGCCACGAATGGCCAAGTGGAACGGCTGGTGCGGACAACGAAGGAGGCGCTGCGGCGCATGGGCCCGGGGGACCTGAATCACCAAGTATGCCAGTTCCTTTTAGCGTATAGGGTAACCCCCTTGGCGTCAGGCTACTCGCCGGCGGAGCTCTTGATGCGGCGAAAACTGACCACGATCCTGTCTAGGCTAGACCCGACGAGAGTCGAGGATAAAGGGAAAAACGTAGGGTTGGCAGTCTCGAAAGGTTTCGCCGCCGGGGACCCTGTTCACTGCAGGAACTATTCCAGCGCAGGGCCAGCCTGGGCGCCAGGGACGGTTGTAGAGCAGACGGGGCCTGTGTCGTACCGGGTCGAGACTAACACCGGCCTCCTGTGGAGGAGGCACGCAGACCAACTGAGGCACCGAGTGAGTGGGCCAGTCAGTGGAGCTCAGCAACAGGATTCAGCGTTAGGGTTCTCCCCCACCCGCGTAACCCAAGGGGGAGACAGCAGGGGACAGCAGTCCCAAGCAAGGGGGGAAGGAAGCAGTAGCAGCGGCCCCGACTCATATCCTTTTGATATGCCAGTCCTATCAGGGGCCGGGGAAGGGGGAGAGGAGTTCGCGACCGCTGCCCCCGATTGTGGTGATTTTGATTTTGATTTTGCGAGCCGGGGGGGTTTTCAGGAGTGTTCCCCCACCCATCCAAGCGAGAAGAGGGGTTTTTCGTTAGCCCCCAGTGCCCCCGGTTCCTCCCTAAGAAAGAGCACACCTCCCAACAACGCCGCGGAGCCGCGGCAAGTCACTAACGAGTCTCCCTCTCACATTACAGGACAGGAAACCAGGGGACAAAGAGAAGGTAGCAACCCCGGGGAGAGGCAGCCCGCAGCGAGACCCCAGCGTGTTCGAAATAAGCCATCTTGGCTGAGAGACTTTGTCTCCTAAGGGGGGGGAGTGTGTTTAAGTGTGGGCTCGAGACTTTGTCTCGTCCTAGGGGGGAGGGGTGTTGTGTTCTGATGGTTTTATTGTACACATGGATTACAATGTATCTGAGCCAATGTAACCTTGCCTATAGCAACAATGTAACCTTCAGCTGTATCATATAAACCCTGTAATAGGACGCGAGCTAATGACCACCAGCTGGCAGCAGCGAGCGTCCAAGCTCTCTTGGTCCGAACTCATCAAAGGCAACAGCGCGGGAAGTTTTCCCGCCACCACCTACACCTGGACAAGAAGGGCGTGACCTGCAATGACGTCACGCAGACAGTAGCCAATGGGCTACCATGGCACCACGTTCAAATGTATTACTGCTGTATATAAAGAGCTATCGATCCGCCATTACCTCATGTTCCCTCTGTCCACGATGCAATAAACCTGAGTTAACCCAGCCCGAGGCTGTGTCCTGTGTCTTGGTTTGCATACACCAAACCACCCCTGACTTATACTCAGGTCAATCTATTTTCCTAGTTTTAAAGGTCCAAATTATGTGCCTCAACTTATATTTGGGATGACTTATAGTCGAGTATATACAGTATTTTGTTTGTAGCGAAAGGTGAACATATCCAGGAATCTTACTGGCTGGGTTCAGCATGTTTCAACATGTTCGCTGGGGTACTATAAATGAGTATAAACATGCCTACTGTCATATTTGATCATATGTCAACATGCTAAGTAAGTTCAGGATCTTGGTTGCTGTATGAGCCACACTCAGTTTACATCTAGCATTTAAATGTGACTGTGCTCGTTTTTAGTTCTGTATTATGGCTCTAGGAGGTTGTGCTATTTCTCCGGAAAACCTTTGTTTTATTTGTGGTGAATACACTATTAAAAGTAAACAAAGAAACTTAAGTGATTTTGTGAAGAAAGTGTATTTTGCTTACTTCAAGTTGAAACTTGGGGATCAAGACAAAGCATAGGCTCCTCATAAGGTGTGTAGAAGGTGCAAAGAAGATCTTCATTTGTGGTTTAAAGGTAAGAAAACCTCATTCCAATTTGGTATTCCTGTGATGTGGCATGAACAGCAAAACCACACTACCAACTGCTATTTATGTTCAGTAGATGTGAAAGGCTTTAATACAAAAATTAAAATAAAAAGAAGATATCTTATCCAAACCTTAATTCAGCTATTCATCCAGTGCTTCATAGCTCTGAAATACCAGTTTCACACCCACCTTCCAGTTTGGATAATATCCTGAGCGATTTGGAGGACAGAGACAGATTGCCCTCCCAGGACAAATCTAGCTCAGATTTTTCTGTTGATGAGGTACCTCAACTTTTTTCTCTAAGTGAGCTCAATGACCTAGTTAGAGATTTAGGCCTTTCCAAAGATTCAGCCGAATTGCTGGGGTCAAGACTAACAAATAAAAACCTGCTGTCACCTGGAACATCATTTTCGTGGTACAGGCACCGAGAGAAAGAATTCACTCAGTTTTTCTCCAAAGATGGAAATCTCATTTATTGTAGTGATGTTCAACAGCTAACGAAGTGCTTTGAAATAGAATATGACTAGCATATTTTGCCCGGCGGTGCCGGGCTTTTTAAAATTGTGTTGGATAGTAAAGGGTTTCGTTTTTTTTTCTTGAACCAATGGTGCTGGTCTGTTTTAAATGGTGTTGAAAGGTTTTGTGATTTTGTGGCTTTGAGGCGCTGCGTCCGCCTGCGGTGGACTTGCGCTCCCAGTGTGTGTTTTATTTTTATTTTTTGCGCACTGGCTTCCTCAGTGCCGGGCTCTTTAAATTAGTTTTGGAAGGTTTTTGTTTTATGTTTATGCAAATTTTATTTTAATTTAATTTATTCAATGTAAATAATTTTTTTAATTTAAAATTTAATTTTGGTTTTTTAAATTTTTATTTTTACGCATTTTTTACTTTTGAGTAAAAAGTGATTTCTGTTGTTTTTTGGTATTTTTTGAGATTAGTGTGATTATTTTTGAATGTTTTGATAACTTATTTGATTAATTTGGGAATTAATCTTATTAGTTTCAATATTTTTGAATGTTTTTTCTCTTGTGGCCTCTGGGTGGGGGTGGCAAGCTTTTTCCCTCTCTACAATTTTTCTCTTCTGTCCTCTGGATGTCGCTTCCGGTAAGTATTTTCTTTATTTTCTCATTTGAGTTCCGGTCCTCATGGAGAGAAGACATCTCAAGGTAAGGTCTCTTTTTTGGGGGGGGGTTGTTTTGGTTTTTTTTGGGGGGGGTCTGTGTGTTTTTCCTTGTTTGTTTTTGGCTGTTTTGTGTTTCCTTTTTGTATTTTTGATTTCGAGTGTTTTTGACTGTTTTTGGTTTGTGTTAACTTTTTTAGGGGGGGGGGTCTTTCCTTTCTGCGGGCCAGGCTCAATGCCTGGCCCATGGAAAGGAAAGACAGGGGCAAGGAGGGTCTTTTTTTTCATGGGCTAGGCTCTTAGACTGTCCCATGGAAAGGAAAGGCCAGGTGGAGGGCCTTTCTTTTCCATGGGCCATGCTGGCTGGCCTGTGGGAAGGAAGGGCAGGGGTGGGGGGGCTTTCTTTTCTGCGGGCCATGCTGGCTGGCCCATGGGAAGGAAGGGAAGTGGCAACAGGGGGCCTTTATTTTCCGCGGGCCATGCTGGCTGGCCCATGGGAAGGAAGGGCAGCGGTGGCGGGTTTTTTAAACTTTTTTTTCCACACGCGGGCTGCCTCAACATTCTGCATGCTAATGGCACGCAGGATGCTGGGGCTTGTTGTTTTGCCTGCGTGTGTTTGGTTACTGCAGCGGTTTTTTCCTGCGGCTTTTTTTTATTGGCCGCGGCGCGTTTCCGAACGTTCCTTTTGCTGCGCCACTCAGCCTGATTGGCTCTGGTGTGGCACGGTGCAAGGAACGTTGGGAATTGAAGTTCCCTTTTTTTGTTTGTGTCTGGGGGGCTCCTGCCCCCGGGTGAAAATTTCAACCTGACAGTTACCTTCAAACCCCATTCGGGCGAGAACACAGAGGCTCGGACGAGGCTAGTGGGGCCTGGTGCAACATCCTTTGTCACATTCCAATGGTTAACACACCATTTTATAGGTATAGATTCATCTGAGTGGTGCATATTTGTTGATTCATCTAAAACAGTGGTTCCCAAAGTGGGACCCATGCCCCACAGGGGACTTCAATTCCCAGAAGCCTAAGTCAGTATATTGGCTGATCAGTGCTTTGAGGAATTGACTTAGGCTTCTGGGAAATGGAGTCCAAAAACCAAAGTTTGGGAAACACTGATCTAAAACAAGCCTCAAAGCAGTTTTGATGCATAATGGAATACATTTGCATCACTTCCTATTGCATCACTCAGTGCATTTGGATGAAAACTACAGTGGTACCTCATACAACAATTTTAATCCGTTCCAAGGGATTATGTATGAAACAATTGGTTTTCCCATTGAAAAATTGTTGTACAATTTTTTTTTCATAGGGAAAATTGTTATACATGATGCCATTTCCCCCAAAACCTAATTGTTATGTGATTTTATTGCTATACGGGATTGTTGTATGAGGTTCCACTGTATAATGATTTAACTGTTATTCTTTTTTATTATTATTAATTTTTATTAATAATAAAAATTATTAGAAAAAAACATTACAAACATACAAATCATATAACAAAACATGAATACATAAACCTCATAGAAAATATCCACATAAATGATAGTTGAACTATTATCCGTTATAGTATACATACTGTTAAATATCCACTTTGAGGATTAATACTATAGCTATAACTTTCATAAAAGCTTTCAATAATACAATTGTTTATCAACAACAATCAAGCTCCAAATTTTCAATTTACAAATCACCCAGTGTATATTTACATTGCCCTGGAAAGTTTGGTCTCTATATTATCTCCAAAAACTACTTTGAGATGGTACAGGTCTAAAACATTCCATACCCATAAGGGAGTGATCAACAAAAGGCTTCCAAATATTCCAAAATCTATTTTCCTTCAATTTATCCCTTTTTACTTTTATCTCCCATGTCAATTTATCATTCAATGCTAGATTCCACATTTCTTTATACCATTCTCCCGTCTGTATAATTATATCATTTTTCCAATTTCTAGCAATACATTGTCTACCCGTGGTTAACATTATTTCTAATAACTCTTTTTCCTCCTTATTTAAACACATACCTTCCACATCTGTTAGCATAATGGTACCTGACACCAGCTTGATTTTCTTACCCATTATTCCCCCTATCTCTCTTTCTATTCTTCTCCAAAAATCATTTATCATTTTACAACTCCACCACATGTGCTCATAAGTTCCAACAGTGTCTTTACATCTCCAACATAAATTATCCCTTTTATTGTCAATCTGATGTAACCTCAGTGGTGTCAGGTACCATTGCCACAACATTTTGTAGTTATGTTCCTTAATTCTTACTGACATAGTTCTCATTATCCTCTTTTTCCACTTATTTCTCCATTCATCGTTTCCTAATTTTATATTCAAATCCTGTTCCCACTTCAGTTTCAGATCTTCCTGTGGATCACTGCCCTTATTTATTAAAGCATAGAGTTTGCTTACTAGACCCTTAATGCTTTTATCTCCTTTTCGAATTTTCAAAACCAGTTCCTCGAATTCAGTCTTTTCTCTATCTGTACATAATTCTCTTCTATACTTTTTATAGTTGTCAACCTTCATTATCTGAAACCAATCCAATTTTAACTGTTCAAACAGTTTTTTCTTCTTAATTTCATCTCCACAAATCCTTAACCATTCTTTCACCAAAGAAACTTCATTTTTATCCAATATTTCCTTTATTTTTTTATCTATTTTTATCGGAAAACACGCCATATCTGCCAATTCCAAAATTGGAGAGACATCTGGGACCAAATCCTTCTTTAATCTTTTCCATACCTTCATGAGTCCCCTCATCATATTATTGCTTGTACCTATCATTTTAACCTTAGCTCCCCAAAAAATCATTTTACCAATATTCCTATAATTTTTCATCTCAATTTCCTCCCAAATTACTTTTCCTCTTGCCAAGATTTGAAATGCTTGGTAGTACGCTAACAAATTTGGCATTCCCAAACCCCCTTCTTTCTTGGGCAGGTACCAAAGTTTCTTTGGCAGTCTAGATTTTTTACCTCCGTTGCAAAAATTATTAAACATCTTTTGGAACTCATTAATCTCCTTTTCCTTCAATTGGATTGCAAATGTATCAAATAGGAAGTTAATCCTCGGCAACAACATCATTTTGCAAATTGCAATCCTCCCAAACCATGACAACTTCAACTTCTGAAAACTTTGTATTCTAGTCTTAAATTCTGCTTTCAAGCTATCATAGTTCAATCTTTTAAGTTCTTCCAATCTATTTGAGATAATTATCCCCAAATATTTCAACTTATCTTTAATTTGTATATTGGATAACCCCGCCATCTTTTCCTTTTCCTCTTCCCCCATATTACACAACATCATTTCCGATTTATCCCAATTTATCATCAATCCTGTTATATCCTCAAAATCCTCTATTTGCACTTTAATCCTATCCATTGCCCCCTCTGGGTGTTTCACCATTAACAGCGTATCATCTGCATACATGCTCACTTTATTACCCTTTATCCCTTCTATACTTGAGTCCTCCCTTATATTTTTTGCCAAAATTTCCATTGCCATAATAAACAAGATAGGGGACAAAGGAAAACCCTGCCTAGTGCCTGCCTCAAGCTTTACCTCATCTGTAACCTCTTCATTTATTCTAATCCTGGCAATCCCTTTTTGTTATAATAAATCAATTACCCTTCTAAATCTATCCCCGAATCCATAACTTTCAACTATTTCCCTAATTGAAGACCATTGTAACAAATCAAATGCCTTAAAAATATCCAAAGATATTAACCCCACCTTTTCCTTTGTTTGATTAACATTATCAATTAAGTCTAACACCCTCCTGGTCAAATCGGCCATATGCCTTCCTTTTAAAAAACCTACTTGATCGACATTTATATATTCTCCCATAAATTTATTTAGCCGATTAGCCAATATTGCTGTGAAGATCTTGGCATCCTGGTTTATAAGAGAGATTGGTCTATAGGATTCCACTTTTTCAAAATTCTTTCCCATTTTTGGCAGCAGAACAATTATGGTCTTATACCATGAAGTCGGAATTTGTCCACCATCTAGAATATAATTATATAACTTTACCAACTTTGGTACCACAACATCTTTAAATTCCTTATAAAACTCTGTCGATAGTCCATCGTCTCCCGGGGCTTTCCCCAGCTTCAAACCACTAATTACCTCTTTTACCTCTTTCTCAGAGATCTGTTCCTCCATTTTATCCTGGTGTTCCTGCTTTATTCCATTCCCTAGCTGCCTATCCAATACCCCTTTAAGTTTCCCAATGTCTATCTCTTTTTTTGCATATAATGCTTGATAGAAATCCTTCACAATTTTACATTTATCACTAACCTTATTACATCTTAACCCTTGTTTATTAACCAACACCCCAATTTCCCTTTTTTCCTTTTTAGCTTTAGCCGCTCTTGCTAGTAATCTTGAATTTTTGTTGCTAAATTCGAAATACTCTCTATTTAAATATATCAAGTCTCTTTTTACTTTTTCTATATCCTTACCCAATAATTCTGCCTTAAGTCTTTGTAATTTAGCAAAAAAAATTATCCTTCTTTTTTGAGTGTTTCTCCTGTAATTGTTTTATTTCTTTTTCTTTTTCCTCCTGTGCTGCTTTATACTTTCTATACTTAGTACTTGCCAACTTTATACTTTCCCCTCTAAAAACCGACTTCATGGCATCCCAAACCACATTAAAATTTACCTCTTCATTATCATTCCACTGCCAACTTTCCATCCAACTTTCTGTAATTTGTTCTTTACATTTTTGATCTTTGAATAAATTGGGATCATATCTCCAACTCCTTCCTCTCCTGTTATCCTTTTGTGTCCTCAGTTCCAAAAGTACTTTAGCATGATCTGATTCCTTAAAAATTCCTATTTCAATTCCCTCAATATTTTTGACCATGTTTTCCGATAAAAATACATAATCTATTCTAGAGTAGGACCCATGAACATGTGAAAAATAAGAATATGCCCTTTCCGAGCCCTTGATCTCTCTCCAAGAGTCCTTCAATCCCATCGCAACCATCCAGTTATCTAAAACATCCCCTTTCATCCCTACTCCACACCTTGCTAAATTCGTACAATCTAAGTTTGACCTTATCAAGTTAAAATCTCCAGCCACAATCATCTTTGGCACTTTTTCTAACACCACAATTTTACGAACTTTTTCTAGAAATTCTGCTTGACGTTAGTTTGGGGCATAAATATTCACCAAAATTATTTCCTCATCATCTATTTTTCCTCTCACGATCAAATATCTACTTTCTTGGTCAACAACACTTTTTGCTATCTCAAATCCTAATCTTTTAGAGATCATAATTGCAACTCCTCTTGCTTTTGAAGTACCAAACGCCATTTCATAATGTTGAATCCATCCTAGGAAAATTTTGTTTGTATCCTTTGATTTTTGATGCGTTTCCAAAGCCAATTCCAACCTCCTCCTCTTAAGAACAGAACCTGTACCCTTTACATTCCAGGTTAATACTTTAATATTTCTCATAGTTTATCACCTTTTCACCTTTTCTACCTTCCAAACTCTCCATTGGGCGTGCCACCACAAACCCCTTACCACTAAAAAACAAAAATATACATAAAAAACACAATATCTCTCTCCCCACTTCCTTAAAAAAAGGCGCCTTTGATAACCAAAGAGGGGAGAGAGGGGACATGAAAGATGTGTGTATAGATTAGTGCGCTGCACATCTCACCTTTCTACATTCTTGAGTAATATAAAAAAAGTTATTACATCCTTACCCATTGCTCACTGCTCCTTACTTGCCTCCTCCTCCACCATGATCAATGACAACTCCTTTTCTTCTCTTCCCTGCGGGGTTCCACCCATAGCACCACCAGCATCTACCCCCTCGTAATCCCTACTTATGGCCCCCGATTCCAACAAATCTTTTCTAAGAGTTAGCCACTCTTCTGAACCTGCTTTAACAAGATCCAGCAAGCTTAAATACTCCAATGGGTCGGTCCTCTCATCAATAACATGCATTTTTCTTGATAAAAGAATCGCAGTTGCTGTGGAAATCTCCAATTATACCTTACACCTTTACTCATCAACAATTTGGTTGCCGGTTTCATCATATATCTCCAAATTATTTCCTTTATTGAAATATCATTATATGCCTCCACATCAGAACCATCAATTTTCAGGGCGCCAGAACCAGCTTGTTTGAAAAAAGCCATTACTCTAAGTTTATCTCCCCAATTTGCAAATTTTACCAACACATTTCTTTGGGCCGCTTTCCCTCTTCTTGGACCCACCCTATACGCACTTACAATGTCTTCCTGTATAAATTCCTTTCCCATGCTCAAATTGTTTAACCACTGAACCACCCTTTCTCTCAGCTGGTCTGGCGTCCTTTCAATCACATTATGTAGGACAATATTCTGCTTTCTCATCATATCTTCCATAGCATCAATCCTTTTCTCATGTTGATCCATTTTCACTTTATTTTCCCTCACCGCCTCCTGAGTCCCTTTTATTTCCTTTTTCATAGCCTTCACCTCATTTTGAACCAATTTCACATTTCCTTCTATTTTTTGCAAACTTAATTCCACTTTTTTTGTATAGTCCATAACAGTTGTTACCACCTTATCCTGTTTTTTCATCATTTCATTTCTATCCTTCACCCTTGAATCCTCCATCTTCTCCATCTTCTGAAACACTTTACCAATTTCCACCATAATTTGAGTTTGATCATAGGGTTCGGGTGGTGGTGATGACGACGGAGGGACCTCTTCCATTGGTGCTTTTTTTTCTCTTAGATTTCACCACTGGCTCCTCCTCCTCCTTTGCTTTTCCTCTTGTACCCTTATCCATGATGAAAGTCCCTGAGCTGTTTTAATGCTGCAATGTATTGTAAGCTCATTGAACACTCAACTTGATTCTGTCCCAATGCAGCTAAAGCTGACGACAATCCTATTAAGTATAATGTGACTTGAGTAAAGGAGGAGGGTCAGCGAAAAATTAATTGTTGTAATCCATAAAGGAACGGAAACCACAAACAGCCCAAAAAAAGTTATAATCCACGGGAAGGTCACCGAAGTCAACCAATGCACCTCAAGTAGCAACAACTCGCAAAGTTTGCCCTTAAAAAAAATTTAAATCTTTCACAGAGATCCCCTCTTCCAAATGGAATAATATAATCCCATCCGCATACACAGGAATTCCAAGGAGACGGATGCCCAAATATATCCACTTGTATAAGTTCCACAGGGAAGGAAAAAAAAAACCAAAAGTCCCAAGCTCCAACTTTTGATGAGAAAAAGAAGAGGAGGAGGAGGAATATAAAAAGAAAAGATGAGAACTATAATCCACACAGTGAAGGAGTAAAAAATTGGTAATCCCTCTCTTAGAGCGAGCGAGGCAAAACTCCCTTTTCCCAGGAGCTACGGCGGCTTCAGGGGGAAACCCCCCTTAACATAAGAACATAAGAACAGCCTTGCTGGAACAGGCCACAGCCCATCCAGTCCAGCATTCTGTCTCACACAGTGGCTCACCATTTCCTTCAGGGTATTCCCAAGCAGATGCCTTCACCTGCTTAGGATTCCCTGGAAATGATATTGAGAGATATCCTGCCTATCTCTCCAACCCGGAGGTTGTCCTTAAGTATCCATAATTATAGCCATTGATACTCTTGTCCTCCATGAACTTGTCTAATCCTTTCTTAAAGCTGTCAAGACTGACAGCTGTCACCACTTCTTCTGGCAGGGAGTTCCATAGACCAGTAATCCTCTGGGTGAAAAAGTACTTTCTCTTATTTGTTTGAGAACTAGTACCCAAAAGTTTCATGGAGTGTCCCCTAGTTCTAGTGTTATGCGATAGGGAAAACAGTTTTTCCTTATCTACTTTGTCCACACCGTGCATGATTTTATAAACTTCAATCAGGTCACCTCTTAGACGTCGTCGTTCAAGAGTGAAGAGGCCCAACCGTTGCAGCCTCAGATGGTAAGGAAGGTGTTCCAGTCCCCTAATCATTCTGGTTGCCCTCCTCTGCACTTTTTCCAGCTCCATAATATCCTTCTGGAGGTATGGCGACCAGAACTGTACACAGTATTCCAGATGGGGCCTCACCATAGATTTATAAAGAGGCAAAATGACACTTGCTGACTTATTTTCTATACCCTTCCTAATGATCCCTAGCATTGAGTTTGCTTTTTTCACTGCTGAGGCACACTGGGTTGACACCTTCATTGAGTTGTCCACCAGGACACCAAGGTCCCTTTCCTGGTTTGTCGCAGAGAGTTCAGACCCCATCAGTTTATAAGTGTAATTGGGGTTCTTTGCCCCAACATGCATCACTCTGCACTTACTAATGTTGAAACTCATTTGCCACTGTTTTGCCCACTCCCTCAGTGTCGAGAGATCCCTCTGGAGCTCCTCACAATCTCTCACAGTTTTCACTACCCTGTATAATTTAGTGTCGTCAGCAAATTTGGCTACCTTGCTTTTTACTCCTACTTCTAGATCATTTATGAAGAGGTTGAAAAGCAGGGGTCCCGATACTGAACCTTGGGGGACCCCACTCTTGACTTCCCTCCACTTGGAGAAGTGTCCATTTAGTGCTACCCTCTGTTTCCTGTTCCTTAGCCAGTTGCTGATCCAGGACAAGACCTGTCCCTTTATTCCATGACTGGTAAGTTTATTCAAGAGCCTTTGGTGTGGGACCTTGTCAAAAGCCTTCTGAAAGTCCAGATAAACAATGTCAACTGGATCCCCCTTATCCACATGCTTGTTGACACTCTCAAAAAATTCCAACAGATTAGTGAGGCATGATTTGCCCTTGCAAAAGCCATGTTGGCTCTCCTTTAGCAGCGCCTTCTCTTCTATGTGCCTATTAATTCTATCTTTTAGGATGGTTTCCATCACTTTACCTGGGACACATGTCAAACTGACAGGTCGGTAATTTCCTGGATCACCCCTGGATCCTTTTTTGAAAATTGGTGTTACATTCGCTACCTTCTTCCTTTCCAGATCAGCAAACACTTTTTTCCTTTTTAAACCGCTCTCCCTTGCTTCAACTTCAAAAGGCGCTGGCGTAACCAGTATCTCGAACCCGATCGCTTTCTTCTATGCCCACTTATCAAAAACTCCAAACCATTCCATGGCTCCCCTAGATCGCTAAGAAGCCATTGTCCAAAGAGCAACCACTTTCGATTTCCAAGATCGCCGCCATTATCGCCTCAACCGCCACCGTTCTGTCCTCTTGTACACACTCCGCCGAGTCCAAACTCTTCAGAGCAAAGCAATCCACTGTCGCCTCCAACTCTCGTCAGTATAACATTTAGTTAACTCACTTTCTTGCTGGTTTTTCCACTTCCTCGGATCTCCGCCGTCTCGCTGGTCCCATTCTCGGCTCCTCGGCTGGGGAAGCCGCGGCTTCCATCGTGGACCTCTTCCGCCGGGGATACCTCCCGAACTTTGACTGCCCTGCAGCAACTTTTCCAAACAGGCAAGAAGGAGTCTTATCACCACAAAAAATCCCTGTAATTTACTCCATTAGCTCGTTAATTTTCATTATTTACCACTTTGATAGCGCGAGCGCCTAAATCGAGATGTTACTCGTCGGCCATCTTAGCCACACCCCTTTAACTGTTATTCTTGATGAAATCAAATATCAAGAACATCGTTGGATGGTTTGTGGAGACTTTAAAATACTAACCATGTTGTTAGGGTAGCAGGCAGGTTTTACAAAATATCTCTGCTTCCTTTGTTTGTGGGACAGTCAAGCCAGAGACCTTCATTGGACAAAAACTGACTGGTCACTTCAAGACACCTTAATCCCCAGTGGGGAAAAACGTTATTAATAGGACCTTAGTTCCAACAGAAAAGGTTTTATTGCCACCTCTTCATATTAAATTAGGGCTTATGAAGCAGTTTGATAAATCACTGCCAAAAGATGGGGAATGTTTCAGATATCTGTGTTCCATGTTCCCAAAACAGTCTGAAGCCAAGTTGAAAGAGGGAGTTTTTACTGGCCCTGACATACGAAAACTGTTATCCAATCCCCTCTTTTTAGAAACAATGGGAGAAAAAGAAAAGGAAGCTTGGGACTCTTTCAAAGACATAGTTCACAAGTTTTTAGGGAATACTAAAGACCCTCACTATAAAACCATTGTACAATGCATGTTGAATTGCATATAAAGCTGAAGGATGCAAATGAGCTTAAAAGTTCATTTCTTACACTCCCATGTAAAATATTTTCCTGAAAACTTGTGAGCCTACAGTGAAGAGCAAGGTGAAAGATTTCACCAGGATGTCCGTGATATCGAGAGACACTACCAAGGAAGATGGAACGTCAATATGCTAGCTGACTACTATTGGATGCTCAAACGGAAAACAGAAAATGAAAAGTGAAAGCATAAAAGAGAAGCATAAAAGAGAAGAAGAAAAGGTTTCATAGACAAAAAGAGTGAACAGGGAATGTTAAGTATATATTATGAAGAAATTGTTTAATTATAAGAAAAAATATGTTTAGTTCATTGTAATAAAATAGTGATTTTCTCATCACTTATGCATTTTAATGCAAAACCCTCATATTCTGTGAAAAACTGTATGTGATGGGGGAAATTAAGGTCACTTTTGGATTCAACACATGAGAGAACATAAAATTTACCAAAAATATCCTATGCAGCTGATGTTTTTAATTTTATTTATTTATTTATTTTTGCTGACCTGTGTTATCTGTAATCAGTTGTCTCTTTTTAGAAAAAGCCAACATCCAGCTACCTCAGCAGTCAAGCTTCTGGTTGCAGATTTCCACTGAATGTGGGCTCTTCCTCAGCTGTGGAAAGTCTGACCACCTCCAATCTTTTTGAAGGAATGATGTTAGGGAATGTGACTCCTGCCCCAACATCATTGGGCATATAGAGGGATCATGAGAGGAAGCTGTCATCCAATCTACTCACCACTTACACTGCTTGTTTTTATGCGCCACCAAGTTTTGTCTGGGGGTGAAATTGCTTGCACAGGGGCTGCAGACTGATTCAGGAGCTCACCATTCATATTGGTGTGACACAAGTCGCACTCCAGTCCAATGCCCCCTTCTTCCATCTGGTCCCACTCTGCTGATCCTTTCTTCCTCTGATCCCGCCTCTGCAGATCCAATGACCCAGTGATAGGATGATCTATGTAAGAAATTTCTAAAAATTAAAAATTCAGAGAACAATTGAGGGAGTGGAAAGAAGACAGGAGTATATTCTCCGAGTTCTGATCATCACACCTTAACTACCTTCTTCACTGAAATATCACTTATGGATATGCTCCTGCATTTACAAGAATATATTAAAAATTATTTATTCATGTGTTTCACAATTTAAAATTATGGTTGTATATGAAATATAAATAAAATTCTAAAAATATAAAAGATTAAAAGATTAGACTATTTTGAATCAGAAATATAGTAGTAATTCAGTAGCACTGTATTATTGGTTTACTAGATCTTCTTTTGTCGGGCATAAATCACATGCATATAAATGCTACAGTGATTGCTTTCTCCACATTCACAAAAACTCTGTCCTGTATTTAAGTAGCCCCATTTTATTTGATTGTTCTGTGCTTCCTCTCAGCTTCTCTCTTCTTTAAGTGTAAGGCAAAGACCTGTGTTTTAAAGGGTTTGGTTTCATAATAAAGATGTTGTTTTTATAATATGAGGAAAAACCTTCTAATACAGAGGTTAGTGGGTGCTCGATGGATTCAAAAGTTTCTGCTTGGTTGTCAAGGCAAGGCACAGATGAAATACCTGTGGGTATGGGAATGCTGGTTGATTATTTCTACAAATGTTAAAAAGTAATGGTGGCAGGATGCTATCTTGTAGAAACTACCAACAAATAATGGTGGTGGTGGTGGGGGAGCAGGGGAGTGTCTGTTAGAATCATTCTGGCTTGAAAAAAATAAAATAAAATGTAGGAATTGGGGCCGTAAAGCGGCCCTTGAGGTCCCGGAGGAGACTGGTCAAAGGAACGACACGAGGCAAGATGGAGCGAAGACCAGTGATTTATTGAGGGAAAATCATCAGTATATATTATGTCCAAGGCTGCGCATGGTAGAATGGTCATATGACAGAAAATTACATCACCCATTTACCCGGGTTAATTGAGAACCTCTCTTGGGGAAGTTAATTAACTAAGACAAACACTGACCATTGTATGAGGCTTAGGCTAGGGTAAATATGGCTTCTATTTGCACCAGAGATTAAGCTTAACTCAGAGTGAGTAATTGCCTAATACGTAACAGAGGTTAGAGATTTGCTCTCTCAGCAGAGCCGCTGTTCAGGTCAAGGAATTGGGTGAATCAAACCCTATAATTTATCCACCCCCCTTAATTTCTCTGCCCGCAGAGCCCACGGCTCATTCATTTCATTCATTTCATTTATTCGATTTATACCCCGCCCTACTTGACCAAGGCCGACTCAGGGCGGCTTACAACAAATAAATCAAATACAGTATACAAAAATTACAAATGGTACAATGTTACAATACAGCAAATTAAACAATAAATATTAGAAATAAAACACAGTATAACAGCAATAGCAACAATGTGATCAATATAATCAAAGCATATAATTTCAAAGATACCAAAAATACAGAAATGCAATAAAGACATAAGCAGCAATAGTAATACAATAATTAATAAAAAAATACATTTAAAACGATCAATACAAAATACATACATAGGCCAGAGGGCACAAAAGGAAAGTCCTCAATTCCAACTGCCCAGCAGTTGCAAGTAGCCCAAGAACCCCAGAACAGTGTAAGAGTTCCAGGGTAGGTGGGAATCCCTCCTCGCACCGGCGGTGGCAGCGTCCTTTTCACCCCTCCGACCAGGCGTGGTCCGGAGGGGGCGGCGGGCGCAGGTGACCTCAATCCCCCGGAGCGGTGTTGGAGCTCCGGGGCAGGCGGGAATCCCTCCTCGCACCGGCGGTGGCGGCGTCTTTTTCACCCCTCCGACCAGGCGTGGTCCGGAGGGGGCGGCGGGCGCAGGTGACCTCAATCCCCCGGAGTGGTGTTGGAGCTCCGGGGCAGGCGGGAATCCCTCCTCAGGGAAGTGGCCTCTGCGCGGGCCGTTCCATGCCATTGGGGCATGGGGAGACCACATTTCCCCTTTCTGTTTTATTTAAGGACCTGACCGACGACTCTGCACAAGAGGGGTACCAGCTGATGAGCGGGAATGACGCTTCGGGGTTCCCTCCATGGGGGACATCTCGATAACAGTGAGGGAATACATTGCACGAAACAACACACTGTTGTGCCCAGTATTACCACCCCCACAATCACTTTGAGTGTCGTCTGAAGCCGTCCCCATGGGAACCACGACCACAAGGAGTCCTACCACCCCCATGAAGAATCCTCCTTGATGTCCCTAACTAGGGTGTGGAGGTCCGTGAGCTGGCTCTGTATCTTGTGGGTATTGTCTGTGAGATTTAAGCAACACATGCTGTGGACAGACTTGCAGCCCATATGATGTAACAATAGGGGATAATCGATAGCTGCTTGATTATCCAGTATGGCATGGCGAAGCTCTGCCTGCTCCTGGTTGAGCAGCGCTATTGCTGAGGAGGTGTGGTTGATGGCTTTTGCTAATCCGCAAGCCAATTGACCAATTCTCCGAGCGTTGCCTATGGCTAAGCCTGACACGCTGAATATACTGACTACAGCCTGGTTTTTCAGAGCTGTGGGTCTGAATCCAGACTGCTTTCTGTAGCAAGGCAAGATAATGAGATGTGTCATTGATTTACTGTGACCTGGGTTGATTCTAAGCTATCTCTGCAGCTTCTGGCATTGTGCAAATGTCTTTTCTAACGCCTATGGGGAGATGTGAAGATAAACTGGGGATTACCGGCTACCGGGTGCTCAAACTTTGCAAGCAATGGGCCGGTGCAAACATGGGCCGGTCTGGCTTCCTTTGGTGGAAGCTGGCCGTTATTAACAACATACAGAAATTCAAGTGTCCCTTGCAAATCCCAACTGGAGCCTTGTACAAGGCATGTATAAATAATAGCAACTACAGATAACAATAGCAATAAAAGACATTCAGCAGCTTTTCGAAGGATGAGGCTTCTCTTCTTGGTGGGGTTTCATGTGTAACTTGAGCTTGGAAAAGTCTTGTTTTGGGGAAAAGCATGGTCCTCAGAAGTAGCACTGAGTATGCAAAAATGTTCATAGAAATGTCTTTGGAGATGTAAGTCATAAAGGAAGACGGACAGCTGATGACATCCAGGACAGTGACTGGTGCCGCTCTTTGCAATCATCCGGGTCTGACTCTGGCCTCTGGGACCTGCATGGGGAAGAGACTTGTTGGGGAGATAAAAATTCTGAAAGAGTTAGTTAGTTTTTGCACTTATAGGATAGCAATTGCTGTGCAACTATGGGACGTTGTTCCCCCCCTTTCTGTTTGTTTGTATTAATGCAAACGTGCATGTACTGCCATTTGCCAAAATGTGGGGATGTGTGACGTCCCTTTGTCACACCTGGATGGCCTCTGTCCCTCGTGGGTTGACCCCCCACGAGGGCCCCCCGGTGTCCCTGCACGATGCAGGCAGGGACGGACTATGCCTTGGGCTTGGGAAAGTGGCAGGTTGAACTGCCTTGCGAGCGCTTTGGCATTCTGAAGAGGGAATGCATGACTCTGAATTGGAGTTGTGAGGAACAAACTTAGCAAATTTTTGTCTATCACGGGAGTGATGTGTGCTCCCGGTAGACTGTGAAGCAAATTCCTAGGAAACTGGCTGTCAGCAATTCTGTTTAAGCGTTCTTTGGCAAAGGTGCGCAAAGCGAGGTTCACGGCTGCCAACTCTGCCCGCTTGCGGAAGAGTCAGGAGCGTGCGCCAAGCTTGGTCCTCTTGCCAAGTAAGAACCTAATATGTGCGACCCCCATAAGTGAAAACTGTCCTAGCCCCCTGAAGAGGAACCAGTGACATAAATTCACACAAGGTGACTGTCTGCGTTTGAAGCGAGACGAGTCTGGGGTCTTATGGCAAACCTTGGTGCATGAAGCGCCAGGCTTCCCTTGGGTAAATTTCTCAAGAAGGCCCCCCTGCGCACATCCGCCCATGGCGTGCGTGCACACGTTTAGAAGAGTGCCAGATGGTGGCTAGCCTTTTGCCTGCACTTAGACTAGCAGCAAAAAGGGAAGGGGTGGCCTAAAAATGCCTGTATCTGATTGAAGGGTGTGACCTGACTGCACTCTTAAAATGGTCCTAGGCAGTCCTGGCTAATGGGTGGCACTCTGCACATGCTCGGGAGCTCAGGGACTAATCCTTCCTCTGTGCTCTGGAGTTTGCAAAATGTGTCTGCACACTAGAGAGGGTGCTGCGGGCCAGGTGCCATACTTAAAATGACCTGAGACTTATGAAAGACAAGCCAACTATGACGTGCCAGCTGTAAGGAAATAATACACAAAAAAATGAAAAGACACACAAGTTAAACATTTCCAGCAGGGAGTTCCACTGGCGAAAGGAGGAAAGGCAAGTCAGAAGTTAGCACAATGGGAATGCAACAACTCTTATCATAACGAAATCAGATTAGGTCAGGTAACTCTGGAGCCTGTGAAAGGAAGCAATTTAAGGCTGTAGAAAGAAAGAAATTGGTTAAGGCCTGGAGAGGAATTTTGTTCCTATAAAAAGGTAAGTATTTTCTGAGTATACAGAGCGCAAGAATGTTTGCGTGCTTTTTCCTGTGAAAGGGGTACAATGAGTGAGTTACTTTGCACAGATTAAAGTCAAAATACCAGAACAGTATCTTTCCTAAGAGAATGAAGGAGAGTTAGAACGATTCTCAACCTGCGGCCAGATGTGGGCGAGTGGGCCGGAGGCAGCCCACGTTGCTCTGCCCCTACCCCCACCAAGCCAAGAAGGGCTGTGCAGCGAAGGAAGGGCAGGATGACTGTCCGGACCCCCAGAGCTGCCTGAGGCCCCGGAACTTTGGCCCCTGACCTTAAAAGGTAGAGAACCGAGGTTACAAGATGATAACACAATACGCACATGAAGACAATGCAATTCTCTCACTCCTAGTGAGATACGACTTCCAGACGCTAAGAGACATTAAAAAAACCTTAAACACAGAGATGGGGGTTTGAGGAACACAGACGTAGGGAGGGGCCCCATAGCTTATGATACAGTGAGGAAAACTCATAGAAGTGATTTTTGTTTTCAGATCGCGCTTCTGAAAAGAAAAATCTGTAAGAGTTGCAAAACCGGTTTCCAAGAGTGGCTTAATCCTTTGACAAAGAAAAGTCTCAAGGGAGGAAGGGGGAATCACCCCGCCCTATTGCAGGTTAGGATTCTCCCCCCCCCCTCTCCTCCTCTCCTGCTTAAGCTGCTAAGCAGGCAAGGCAAGGGGTTTTGTTCATCATGCTTTCTCAAACTTTAAATGGTTCCTGCCCATGAGCAGAGTGCAAATTGTTTAACACATATTTCACAGTGACATTACCACGCAGTTACACACAAGGAACACTTTCCCAGTCATACTGTGGTCATAGAGACAAGGCTTTTGCAATCATACACAGTTCTTGCAGTCATACATTCAGTGGTGCACCACACATACACACATTTATTTACGCATTCGCACATTCCTCCCCTGATCTGCAGCGTTCTGTACTACACATGAGGAGATGGCTAATACACAGCTGGCTATTTTACAACCATCTGGGTGCTTCTACTTAGGGGCAAGTTTCTCTGGGCTACTCCCAAGGTGAGACCAGCAGCTTCTGCCTGTGCCCTGGGGGAACTTGGGGTACTGTTGCTGGGATGGTTCCTCTGGCATAGCCAGGGCGATGGCTGCCTCCTTTCTAGCCTGGGCCAGATGCATGCCAGGGTGGCCATTTGGCATGAAGACAATCTTTTGAAGATCTGCCTGGTCTAGATTGGCTTTCTCTTCTAAGGTGTCTCATTTTTCCACACTGGAAGCAGGCGCCTTGTGGTTTTGGCACTGCTCTGCGCCTGAGTGTGGCAATGGGTCTGCTCTGGAGCCCTGCGTGGCCAGGGGCCATGCAGATTTCCGTGAGCAGTGGGCGCTGAGCAGCCCTGCCTGAACGTGTGTCTGCCTTCAGATAGGCTGAGCACAGCAGTTGGGCGCTAGCTAATTGTGCCACTGGCAATTTCCCCGTGAATGGATCTTCCTCACCCATGCGCTGAATGGAGTTCTTTCTTTGCAGGGAACTTTTAACTGTCAGAGAAGCGCCAAGGCCTCTCATGCCATGAATTCCTTCAGTGACGTCTGCAGCTGTCACTGAGGGGATGCTCCCTACACTGCCCTGCTTAAGCTGAAATGACGAATAGAGACTCCTTGGGGCTGATGGTTCTGACTGCACTGGGGTTTTCTGGGTCTCTATCCGGACTGGGTCTACCTCTGCTGAGAGCTTCCTACATTTGCTCCATGTGCGAATTATGCCCTCTGGAACTTTCGGGGGTTGCTGAATGCAGTCTCCTATCTGATCCCAGAGCTCGAGGGTTAACGTACCTACTTCTGGGTAAAGCAGGCAGTGTTCCCCTAGGTACACCAAAAGTCTCGCTAGCTCCCTGCTGTGAAAACGCAACTTAAATACCCTGGCCAGGATTCTGAACTCTCCCTCACGAGTTCTTTGGCTAGCGGATGGATGCTGACGCTGAGGACAGGTCCCCATATTACCTGCGATTGGGTCCTCGGAAGATTCCTCCTCGGGACGAGTCGACGCGTCTTTGGCAGGCAATAGGTTCTGGCGACGACGCTTCTGGGTAGAGCTCGGAGCGCGGACTGCGGCCACGGGCCCTCGGTGGCCACTGCGCTGTCAGGGGCTCACAGCTGCCCTGAGCGGAACGCGTTTTTCCCTTTGGTGCAAGCCGCCGCGAAAGTCGGGAGCAAGCTGTAGGATGCCTCTCTGTAATGCCTCACCACGTAGCTGTCTTCCCAATCGGATGGCTTTCCGACTGGGGCTGCTGCTCTGTCCTCCGGGATGATTGGACAAGGTTCAAGCGCAGAACCTGGCTGTGCTGATCGCTTACTCACGAGTAGACCGCTCGGGGGTCGCTTACTCTCGAGTAGATCACGTCTCGGGGTCACCAGATGTAGGAATTGGGGCCGTAAAGCAGCCCTTGAGGTCCCGGAGGAGACTGGTCAAAGGAACGACACGAGGCAAGATGGAGCGAAGACCAGTGATTTATTGAGGGAAAATCATCAGTATATATTATGTCCAAGGCTGCGCATGGTAGAATGGTCATATGACAGAAAATTACATCACCCATTTACCCGGGTTAATTGAGAACCTCTCTTGGGGAAGTTAATTAACTAAGACAAACACTGACCATTGTCTGAGGCTTAGGCTAGGGTAAATATGGCTTCTATTTGCACCAGAGATTAAGTTTAACTCAGAGTGAGTAATTGCCTAATACGTAACAGAGGTTAGAGATTTGCTCTCTCAGCAGAGCCGCTGTTCAGGTCAAGGAATTGGGTGAATCAAACCCTATAATTTATCCACCCCCCTTAATTTCTCTGCCCGCAGAGCCCACGGCTCAGGGAGCGTTCTCCCGAAGTGGCCTCTGCGTGGGCCGTTCCATGCCATTGGGGCATGGGGAGACCACAAGAAAAGAAATCCAGTGAATTATGGCAAGTCTTTCTTTTAGACACTAATGTTATTTGGTGACTGTAATAGTCAGCAGTCAAGCTGTCTGAGATCTGGATACTTGTTATATCCAAACTCTTACTATGTGTAAACTACAGCTGATAGTCTTGTCCATTTAAAAAACCCACAGCCTTTTCCCTAGCCATTTTCAACTTCCTGCTATCCCATCTCACCCTGTTCCACATTGTGGATATGTGTTTCTACTCTCAAGCTCATGGCGTAATAGTTAAATATCTGGTATGGGCATTCACCTATCCAGGTTCTAGACTGCCCCCAGCCACGAAGAAAAGGCCAGCATTCTATTGAGATGTCATGGAGGGGGAAAACCCCAGCAGTGGAATAATACAGGTTCCTACTGCTTGCCCAAGCTTTGCTGGTGAAGAGACCATGCTTCCCACTGAGATAATCCAGTTTCTACTTGTACAAGGAGATAACAGATACCTCTTTGTGCAAGGAGCATAAATGTCAAACCACACATGCTATGGTCTTTTGTGTGAGCAGTTTGACTCAACAGGATGATGGCTTAACAATGTTGACATTCCATAGTAGGAATATGAAGAATACTCCTCCTCACATCTTGTTTTCTGTGAGTTCCCAGGTCTCACATATTATTACCCACAGATTTTTTGTGGAGATTTCCCTGTGGGCCAGCAAAATTTCTTGGCTTCCAATGAAAATGAGATCCCGGATCCATTTCTCATGCTCGCTTCCCTTCCTCACGACAGTTCTTCCCTTGCTCTTCTGCACAAGAAACTACTAAGTTCTGTACAGCTCAATGCCCTTTGTAAGGATTCTTGAGCAGAAAATATACCATTTCCTCCAACCTAGATTGGTGTTTCTTCTTGAAAAATGTGACCCTGAGGAGGGAGGAGCCTAAAGTAGCTGGTTGGAGTGATTTCTGCTGTCTCCTTCTCCAGAAAAGGAAAATAGGTCCTATTTGGGTTAAAAGTACCATGGAATTTGCCAAAAGATAGCTACTGCAGTCCTTTGGATGATAAGGTACCGTGGGAGGTGTTGAAGGTCCTGTTGAAAAACTATTTGCTGATAAATCTTCGGTTGAAAAATACCGGAGAGAAAAGTGCTAAGAGGCAGAGGCCTTTGGCTGCAAGGCTTTTTAAAGCAATAGACCTTCCATCTCCCTTTTGTTGCTGTGAGGACTTTCTTTTTCACCTCTTTACCTCTGATATAATTTTGGAGGAAAAGGCTTCGTACAAGATTGGTTTGGGAAAGTTTACAGTTTACAGTTTATCCACTACAGCTGTTTCTTCTTGTTGCCATCCTAATTTCAGAGGGAGGAACCACCATATTGGGCTGAGCCGACATAGCTGGCAGGAAGCCAGGTGCTTTTTGTGATAAGATAAAGCTTTGTGGTTGTAAATTAAAATAAAACTGCTGTCTCTTAGTAGCTGGTGGAAAAATATTTATGGACTATTGATAGCTGCAAGTTGCTGAGCAAACAATATCAGGTACTGGAAGAGAGACGGTAAGAGACTTTTTTTTTTTACAAGAGTTACTGCAGCGGTGGTGGATGAAAGACAGCCCAATAAACAAAGAAGAATCTGAAAATATGGATGCAAGACTACCCTCTAAGAAGAAAAAAAAACGAGTGGAGATCTGACTCTGTTGGAATTAAAAGACTTTATAACTACAAAATCTAATGAAGATAAAAAGGAAAGTAAACAGTTTGTTAAAGAGGTGGTCAGAGAGGAAGTGCAATCTCTGGAAAAATCAATTTCTGGATTAAACATGAGAACCAATACTTTGGAGTCAGAGGTTAAGGACTTGGTGGAGATTGCAGTAAGGCATGAAAACACTATGGACAAAAGATTTAAGCAACTGGTGAAGCTACAGGATCAAGTGAAAAAGAAAAACATCAGGATTAAGTTTTCCCTCAACATGGATAAAGACAATTTAAAAATTGAAGTGGTTAAATGGTTACAAACCTTTGCTTTGGACTCTGGCCCAATTAAAGAAGAAGAGATCGAAGCAATTTTTAAGATCGGTTTCAAGAGAGGTCCAACTCCCCAGAGATATGATAATTACTTTTGTATCAGGTTATAAAAAAGATCAAGTAATGGACTATTTACGGAAGCATGGTGACTCTGCATTAAAGATAGGAGAAGTAAAAGTACAAGCATATAATGATTTAAGTAATGAGACTATTCAATGGAGAAGACAGATGAAGCCGATAACTGAAATTTTGTTTAATTGCAATATAAGATATCAATGGGGTTTCCCCTATCTTCTTAAAGATATTTCATGATGGGAAGGTGGTTAGAGCAGAGGACCCAAAGGGAGCAATGAGGCAACTTGAATTACTTAAAATTATAACGATGGGAGACCCAAACTGGGAAAAACTGGTTAAAAATATCTATGGAGAAGGTTCAGAAGGATCAAAGGGGAAAGAGGAGTATCAAGCAAAGGGGAGAGACCATTCAAGGGAGAAACAAAGGGAGAAACCTTTGGGTTATGGAAGTGGAGGGGAAATAAGAGAAGAAAAGGATGCAGAATTGTCTGGTGCAAAGACAAAGCCAAAAGCCAAAAAGTAAAAATAACATATAAATATAAATAGGCACAGGCAAGAAAGTGTTAACAATTTAGGAATATGAATATGAATAGTATAGGGACCAAAAGAATTAAAATAGAGGAAAAATAAGAGAAGGAGATGGGGAATAGTGAAAGGAGGAATTAAGAATAGAAGGGATAGGCTCTCCCTCCTCCTCCTCCCCCTTTCCCTAAATGGGAGCGGCCAGGCAATATTTTGCCTGGCGGGGGAGGGTGGTGGTGAGATTTTTGAGTGTTGCGTGTTGGTGGGTGGAGGGTTATATGTTATATGTTATTGGGGGGGGGGGAAATTAAAAAAGAAAAATGTGACCCTGAAACACCCATGAAGTTTCAGAAGATTTCTCAGGCTTGAGGGGAATCTCACATAGAGAAATCTTGCTATGAGGAGAAAACAGGGAGTTTGTTGTGTATTGTTGTTGTTTCACAGAGAGAAAGAAACTGCAGGGCTCATATCCCTACTCCTGAGAGTCTGTGAGCAAGCCAATGAAACTGAGAATTGGTATATGAAAATAGGTATGTATGCATGCAGGCATGGCTGGACTAATTAGTGTGATGGGAAGAGAAAGGGTATATAAATAGATGTTTTAACTACATACTTAATATCCCACAAGACAATTATTTGTTCCTGTCTTTTATTCTCATTCTTTCACACACTGATCAAAGGACCACTGTGTGTGTATATTATTAGGAACATGATCGACAGAATTATGGCTGGCACTGTAAAAAAAGTAATTAAAAATTATGAAGGAATACGGTTGTTACAACATTTAAATGAGGTGCCTCAACTATGTGTCTTGCAAAGATTTAAAGCTACCTTCTTCCCCCATCCCTATCTATCCACCCATCTGTAATATGTACATAAAAGGTAAAGCAGTAGCCATATGCTATTAAAATGGCCTTTGAAAATAAGACCTGCCCCAGTGACATTGTGCCCGGCAAGAGCTATGAGTGTAGGATAACACGATATTAATATTTCTTCTGTCTAGAGATGGGAAACCAGTTTGTGAATATAGATTCTCTAGCCCAGGGGTGCCCAAACTATGGCACCTCTGGTTTAAGCAAAGAAAATGGCAGCCTAAAATCTTCTCCTGTTGCAAACATATCTGTTGCAAAACAGATTGCAAGGCGGGTTTTACTTCTGCTTCCGGTGGGAGGAACCACGTGACTGGCCCACTGAACCACATGACCAGCCCACAGCCTGAAAAGTTTGGGCACCCCTGCTCTAGCCTTTACCACCTTCAGATCAAGAGAAAGTGTTCTCCTCAATGCAACCCAGCCGTGTACTATTTAGTGGCTATGATTTAATCCAAAGATGAACAAAATGTAGCCCTCCACAGGTTATCAGCTCCAAATAGTGAAGTACAGTTAATTATAAGAGTATAACCTGCAAGAAATGTGTTACTGATAGTGAGTTACTTGCTGCATTCCTTCTAATAATGAAGGCATAATTAAGATGCATGACATTGCAACTTGCAACTGCTTCTTTTTCTTCCTCTTCTTTGTGTCTAGGTCAGATGTTAAATTGCCAAAATGAACCCACCTTTGGTGAATCCGTTCTGTAGTTCCTTTCACCTGCGGTTTAAAAATACAACAGTCTTTGAGGAGCTCTTTCTGTGTACCCATTTAGCTACTTTGAACAATTAAGAATAACAACTTCCATGCCTCAGTGATTAAACAGCTGTACTGGAGCCAAAAATGTGTTCACGATCTGAGCTAGATTCTGATGGGGATCAAGATTTGTCATTCCTGACTCATTAGAAAAGATAATAATGCTGGAGAAATCTGAAAGCAGTGGGAAAAATGGAAAACAAAATATGAGATGAATTGATTCCATGAGGGAGGCCACATGTTTAATTTTGCAAGAGCTGAGCAGTGTTGTTGAGGATAAGACATTTTGGAGGTCACTCATTCATGAGTTACCATAAGTCAGAGGTGACTTGATGGCACATATCAAGACAATTTTTAAAAGCTCCTCTTTCTCCAGTTTTCAGTGAAGCATTTAAATACACAAATAAGTTATTTCATTACTTACTCCAGGGTACACAGATAGTACCTCCTCGAAGACTGTAGTATTTTGAACCACAATCAGGTGTACCCTGGGCAACGGCAATCTTGTGTTGCTGGCTAATCTTTCTCACACTAGGTCAGGCGAAAGGAACTGCAGAATGAACTCATCAAGGGGTGATGTGTTTTGGGATCAAGGAGGCAGCGGAGGCTTGATTCATGAAGAGGCATAGGGCAAGATAGCCCGGACGGAGTTTATTAGGAATAACAGGACAAAGACATTCCAGAGAAGAGTATGCAATATATCCTTATTGGTTACCTGCGATAGCATAAGGTTACATAATTGGCTAAATATCAGCATGCCTGCCTCGTGCTCACCTTGCTGATTGGTCAGACAGCTGCGTGCTGGCTAAGTGACTGCGTGCCATCCCTGGGTATAGTAGGGAGGGCTAGAAGGGCTTGAGTAATGGTCAGAGGCCCAAGCTGGGGGCCCAGGCCTCTAAGTTACGGCATAAACAGATGAGGCAGGAGAACGATCACCCACGATTTATGACCATGGTTTGCCATTAGCCACAGCGATCATGCTGTGAACACCCTCACATCTCCCCCCTTCTGTTTTTAAGAAGCTTATAAGCATAATAAATTTGGTCCTTGCGTGCACGAGGCATCAAGCGAAATCCTTGCAGGCAGGTGCTTAGCAACGAAGGTATGCATTGAATAAAGCAACAGGCAGTTATCAGAATGGCAAGAATAATTAAACCATACTGCAGAATGGTCCGTACCCAAGCTCCGTTGGGAAGCCAGGACCAAAGAGTGCTCCACCACGAAGGCAGAGGATTTTGCTTAATATCAGAAACAATTTTGGTTAAAGAATCCAATTGGTTTTGTACCTTATTAGAATTATCGGATAAGTTAAAGCAACACATATTACGCACAGACTCACAACCTTGATGATGCAACATCAGCAAATAATCGATCGCGGCGCGGTTATCTAAAATGGCGTTGCGAAGCTGAAATTGCTCCCTGTTCAGGAGGCTAATAGCTTGGGAAGTGTGATTAACAGCTTTTACAAATGCACAAGCAAGCTTTCCAAGCTGCCTTGCATTCCGGGCTGCCAGGCCAGGCACGCCAACAAGACTGATGGCCAAGGATGTATACTCGGCCTGGGAAAGCACCTTAACAGTGCTATCGCAATCAGAGGGTAACTGCTCAGCGGCAGTACCCTGGGTGATGCGTTTGCGGGCGGGACGCTGACGGACCAGCGTAGTGCAGTTGGGCAAACCAACAATCATACGACTAAGGCAACAAGTGGTTTTAGAGAGGTTAGCAGGAATATAGTTCCAAGTTCATGACCCACAGGTCCAGAACCACCCAGAAGGCAACAGAATGTGCTGAAAGTTAAAATGAAGGTCCTCTGTTTCCCTCCCCGTGCAATTAAGACCGTGACTGGGCTGGAAACAGCGAGGCTTTGACTTATGTTGAGTACAGTTCACAACCCTGGCACATTTACTAGCATTACTAACAGCTACAATAGGAGTATAGAGAGACAGGGCATCAAGGGGCAGCCTTTTGGTTGCCTTTCCCCAAAGGGGGCTAAGAGCATATTTGTTTTTGACCTTGTCATTAAAGTCGGCCATATCGTAACCCAACACTGACCTACTGACGTTTTGGGGAGTGTAGCAAATGGGAATGAGACAGGTGCTTAACAGGTGATAGGAGTCAACGCTTTGCTTAAGGCCAAACTCAGTTTGATTAGAAATGCGGGCAAGCTTATACCACAGGTTATACTCAAAGCTTTGGGACAGCTCATCTTGGACGGCAAGCGCCCCTGGAAAGAGAAGCATGTAGCAACAAAGAATCATTATAGAATTAGCATTTAGACAAGCTATGATAGCAACAACAAAGTTCTCAGGAGTCTTTTCCACCCGGATTTCGTCCAGCACAGACTGGGCTTCATCCGACAATGCTTTCACCTGGCCCCAGGTTATCCACAGGTTTTGCCCCCTTCGCCTTCCCCCTCGGTTCCGTCTCCTCTCCGGGAGCTCGTGCAGGTGAAGGTCGAAGTTTGGAATGGGGTTGCTGAGACCCTGATGCCATGCCATGTTTCCATGGTCGAACAAACCGGGCAGGGACCCAAAGAGGACCTTCTGGCGTAGACACGGCGGCATAGCCCCTTCCCCAGGTTATGAGGGGAACAGGCCCTTTTCACTCCGGGTCTGGCAGGCGTCTGTACTGGACCTGGGGGGCAGGCAGAACCTCAAGCTGGCGGTAGTGACGCTGAGCCCTGGATAAAAATTGAGAATTAAATTGAGGCAAGTTAAGGTGGTTTAGAGTAAACAGTACACTAGCAAACCACTCTTCCTTTTCCGGAAGTGAGAGGGGGACAGTTCCCCCTTTCCTTTTTTGGCGATCCAGTGCCTCTTTCAGTGTTTTATTGGCCCGTTCGACCATGGCCTGTCCCTGAGAATTATGAGGGATGCTGAATGTGTGGACAATCTGCCAGCGGGTACAAAACTCAGCTAGGGCAGTAGAACAATAGGCGGGGCCGTTATCGGTCTTCAAACGGTCAGTTTTTCATCCATGTGATGATATATGATCAAATTAGGGTAAGCCTTTCTGTACGGCATGAGAGCTGCATTTACATAAAACTGACACATGGTGGGGCTATTGAGCATTCCCATTGGCAATACCTTCCAATGGTACCGGACTGTGGGCTGGGAGTTATTCAACACTGGGACCGTGAAAGCAAAATACTTCCGGTCCTTTTCCTGAAGGGGAATGGTATAAAAACAATCCTTGAGGTCAATGACAGCCATCTCATAATCATGGGGTATCAAATTTGGGTTCGGGGTTCCACACTGGAGCGAGCCCATCGGCTCGATTATCTTATTGATCTCCCGCAGGTCATGGAGCAACCGCCACTTCCCGGACTTCTTTTTGATGACAAATACCGGGGTATTGAACGGACTACTAGTCGGTTCAATGTGACCCGTGTCCAGTTGTTCCTGAACGAGCTGCTTAAGCGCAGTCAACTTCTCTTGCGGAAGTGGCCATTGTTCCACCCACACGGCTTGAGAGCACAATGTTGATGGCTATTCATGAGTTATGAGGGTGGTGCCAACTTGCGCCAGCAAATCCCTCCCCCACAAGTTGAGATCAATTTGTAAAATACAGGGCTTGATGCGAGCGATCTCAGGCCCGCCAGGTTGGAGACTGACAGATAACCACTGAGCACTTTTCCGGGAGGCCTGGCTACCACCGATGCCCCAAACTGAGGGAGCGGTTTCGGTTGGCCACAAGGGATCCCAGTGCCCAGCGGCTATCACAGAAATATCCGCCCCGTATCCAACAATCCCTCCAACAACTTACCGTTTACCCAATACGTACGGGTCAGCTTCTGTTGTCCTATCTGCTCTCGAAGGGAGGCAACCTGTGGATGATAGGTGTCTCCATTGGCCCCGGCACGGGTGGAACCAAACCCCCCTCTACGAAGGGCGGGCTCCGCTCCCTCTGGGGTCTCATAAGAAACAATGATCAATTGTGCCCAGGAGTCCCCCTTGCGCAATTGCAATGGGAGGTGACTCCAAAATTGTACATAAATGATGCCTGTGTAGTCTGCGTCTATCACGCCAGGAACTATCATGATGCCATGTTTGGCCGCTGATGAACGTGGCAGTACCAAACCAACGGTCCCTTTTGGCAAGGGGCCAGTAAGGTCGGCAGGCATCAGGATAAGCTCCCCAGGCAACGCAGTTGTCATGTCCTGTGTGTTAACAAGATCGAGACCAGCGCTGCCAGCAGTAGCAGCCTTGCGCTGATCAACCCGTGTCCCCTTTATTTTTCCAGGGCCCAGGGAGGGCCCGGTATCTAGTTTCCCTGTGGTGAGGGGTTGACTCTGCACTGGCTAGCCCAATGGTAGCCTTTGCCACACCGGGGGCACTTCTTGCTGGGGCGCCTGACATCCTTTCCACCCCCCTTATGCGCTCCCCCTCTGGGGGCGTGACAGTCTTTCTTGAAGTGGCCCGGTTTCTGACAGTTGAAACAATTGCCAGTGGGCTTGTTTCAGGCACGAAGCGCTCCAGCTAGAAGGGCCATTGCATGTGTTTGAGTGCCCACCTCCATACAGGCTTGAATCATGTCAGCTAAACTATACTCAGGGCGGTGAATGACATTTTGCAAAATCTTCTTTCAATCGGCATTGGCCTGCTCAAAAGCCAACCGTTTCAGGAGTTCTCCCTGGGCATCAGGGTTGTCTATCTGTCTTTGTATGGCTTCCTTCAATCTATCAATGAACTGTGAGTAGGGTTCAGTGGGCTGCTGCCATGTGGAAGTAAAGGAGCGTGTGGGTTTCCCAGAGACGGGGACCCTTTTAAAGGCTCTCATGACGCACATAAAGGTGCGGTGGAAAGACTCCCAAGGGAGTTGCATCTGCTGTTGGAGGGTAGCAAATGCACCTGCTCCATAAATCTGCTCAGAGGTGTTTTGTGGCGTACCAGCCACCACCGCAGCCGCTCGGAATTCACTATCCCAAACAACATACTGTGAAGCAGTCAAAATCATTCGAAACAAATCCTTCCAGTCTTGGGGCAACATCGTGTACCCATTCCCGATTCCCTCAAGCAACCCTTGCACAAAATTTGATCGGACACCAGCCTCTCTAACAGCTTTATTAAGTTCCCTAATTACTGTATATGACAGAGCTTGCTAATGGATACGTTCCTCTGGATTCCCATCCGCCCCACCCCCATCTCAACCGTAATGGGAAAAGCAGAAGGACTCTCTCCTTGCCACTCTTCCGCCTCCTCCAGGGACAAAACCCCATCGCTCTTGGGTCGATGTATAGCAGAGCGAACATTTCCCATCACACCGCCAGGGTAGGCAGGCGGCGCCTGGAGAACCAGGCTCGGGATGGGCGGCACCAATGGTGCCGTAGGTGGTAAAATAGCGGGCAGCACTTTTGGATAAGGAGGTGGTGGGTCCTCGGGTGGATGAGTCAGAGGATTGGTCAGGGATGCCTCTGCTGGTACTAATTTCCTGACTGCCTCATTAATTCTTTGCCAAATCAATAAATGATGAACCGCTGCCCTAGGTTCTTCCAATACAATTGTTCCAATTCTTTGCCAATCATCCCGTTTGAGTGATCCAATTTCTGGGTACCAAGGACATTGGCATTCGACTTCCTTAATGAAGTCTTCTAGACTATTAAGCGTGATGTCTGGACATCCGCTCTCCTTGATGATTTTCTGCAATTCCTTTGCATGGGTCTTTTGCCCTAAAGAAAGTCCCCCCCCCCCCATACTCACAATCGGGAGCTCGAAAGCTGAGGGAGCCTAAAGGCTGGGGTAGCCTGAAGGCTGAGGTGCACCAGGGGGCTATTCCAGCCGGTGAGTCGGGGAGTTGGGGTCCAGCAATCGCATCACGGGTCACCAGATGATGTGTTTTGGGATCAAGGAGGCAGCGGAGGCTTGATTCATGAAGAGGCATAGGGCAAGATAGCCCGGACGGAGTTTATTAGGAATAACAGGACAAAGACATTCCAGAGAAGAGTATGCAATATATCCTTATTAGTTACCTGCGATAGCATAAGGTTACATAATTGGCTAAATATCAGCATGCCTGCCTCGTGCTCACCTTGCTGATTGGTCAGACAGCTGCGTGCTGGCTAAGTGACTGCGTGCCATCCCTGGGTATAGTAGGGAGGGCTAGAAGGCCTTGAGTAATGGTCAGAGGCCCAAGCTGGGGGCCCAGGCCTCTAGGTTACGGCATAAACAGATGAGGCAGGAGAACGATCACCCACGATTTATGGCCATGGTTTGCCATTAGCCACAGCGATCGTGCTATGAACACCATCACAAAGGGGTGCCTTCATTTTGGCAGTTTCATGTCTGGCCTAGACATGGAAGAAGAAGAAGAATTACTTACTCCCAAGTGTACCCAGTTTCATATATCTATGAAAATGCCTCCCTCGCCCCACATGCTTTCCTTCCAACCTTCTCTTCCTTGAATTTTGAACTAACCTGTGTAAAATTATGTTTAGCATTAGAATTCCTTCTCTCCCCTCCCAAATTTCACATCTGCAGTGTCCTTGGGGAGAAGTAAGGTTGCATTTCTTCCCTTCTCCACTATTCCACTATAGCAGGACAGGATAGCCTCAACTCTGGAAGCAACAGGCCTTTATGTCTGGCCAATCCTCAGTAATCCTATTCATTGTGTGTTTTTATTGCACTATAAAAAGGTGGAGACCTTTCCTGTTCAGCTTGTCAGAGAGTGGAGAGGAGTGGGAGAATCCTATTGAGATTAATGGATGGAGCAGGAAGAAAATAAGTGAATGGTATGAGTTGGGGTAAACGCCACAATGCCCTTTAGATCCAGAAAAGATCTTCTTAATTTGGCAGGTTTGCAGTTTGGCAAGGGCTGTGCAGTATCCTTTTTTGTGTAGATTAGGTCCACTCTACTGATTCTGAACATACAGTTATGGAATAGTCCTTTATTGATGATGATGATGATGATGATGCAAGAAGAAGATCCAGTAAAGTGCAACAGAAATAACGACTACAAATAACAAAATTCAAAGCTAAAGAGCCAACGCAAAAGCATAAATAACATATATGGAACTATATGCATTTCAGGATATAAACTATTCTCTGCAGTCTCAGAATAATTTCACTCTAGGCTAGAAAGGCTATTTCTACCTAAAAGGCAGCTTCCAAGATTTTCCAGAATTCTTGTTCACAAGGAGAGCTTCCCATGGAAACTAACAATGAAGGTTATGTACCCCCTTTGCTCAATGTTAGATAAAACATGCTAACAGGTGGATAAGTCCAAAATACTTCCTCATCCTAAAAATTACAAGATATTGTAGAATGGAGCCATTACAGCTAAAATGCTGTCAAACTGCTATAACTGTGCAGTATAGTTCTTTTCTGGGAAAAGGTCATCCAGGGATGCTTCATGTGGCTAAGGGTGCTTCAGACGAGCTTTTTCCTGCAGAATGGCCCTGCCCTCTTAATGGAGTTTCCCAGGGGACCCAAATGATGTTGTCAACTCTTTCTAAATCTGCCACATCCTTCCATCCCTTCTCCTGTCTTTGGCTTAATAGGAGTTAGATAAGCAGAGTGAAAACAGAATAGCTCTGCAGTGACTTTCACCTGACAGTGTCATGAGTTCCTCACCAGAGCCAATTAATATGTTCTTGAACCCAGGTGTCTGTTTTTCCAGTCCTAGTTCCATTGCTCTAAACCAGGAGTTTTCAACCTTTTAAGGTTGGGAGCCGGTCATGCGCCCTCAGACAGCTTTGGGGGCTGGATGGCCATTTTGCCCTTCCTCCACCACATTGCACTTCCTGGTGTGGTAGAGGCGGGGGACACGTGAAATGTTGCCGTGGGCCACATCCTGCCCATGGGCCACAGATTGAGAATCCCTGCTCTAAACTCTGGTATAACAAGTGGAGACTGATAACAGTGGAGACTGGTATGGATTCCCCATGCCCGCCTGGCATGGAAACGGCCCTTGCAGAGGCCACTTAGGTGAGAAGGCTCCCGGCGGTGGTTTCTGCGGGCAGAGAAATTAAGGGGGGTGGATTAATGATAGGGTTTGATTCAGCCAATTCCTTGACCTGACCAGCGGATCTGGTGAGAGAGCGAATATCTAACTCTGTTACCCATTAGAGTAATCCCTCATCTCCGAGTCTCCGTCTCATCCCAGATGCAAACAGAGGCCATGTTTACCCCAGCCTTATCCCTAAACAATGGCGTTTACCCATGTCAGTGTTTGCCCAAGTTAATTAACTTCCCCAAGAGAGATTCCCAATTAACCCAAGTAAACAGGTGATGTGATTTCTGTCAGATGACTGTTTTGCCACCGTTGCGCTTTTTCTCCTATATATGTTGAAGCTTTCCCTCAATAAACTACTGATCTGATCACGCTCCATATTGCCTTGTATTGTTTCTTGATCAGTCTCCTCCGGGACCTCCGGCCCTCTGCGGCCCCGATTCCTACACCTGGTGACCCCGACGTGATTTACTCGTGAGTAAGCGACCCCCGAGCGGTCTACCTCAGAGTAAGCGATCACACGGTCCGGTTCTGCACTTGAACCGCGTCCGCTCATCCCGGAGGACAGTGCGGCAGACCGGCCGGTAAACCAGCCGGTCAGGAAGACGGCCTAAGCGGCGAGGCATTACC
Source organism: Bradypodion pumilum (assembly GCA_035047305.1). Lineage (NCBI taxonomy): Eukaryota > Metazoa > Chordata > Lepidosauria > Squamata > Chamaeleonidae > Bradypodion > Bradypodion pumilum. Next base: position 249,425,526 of record JAWDJD010000002.1, read on the forward strand.
GAGAGGTTTCCTACAGTTTGCTCCCGACTTTCGCGGCGGCTTGCAGGTTACGGAGAAAATGCATTCCGCAGGGTCAGCTGTGAACCCCTGACAGCGCAGAGGCCACCGAGGTCCCGTGGTAGGGGACCACGCTCCGAGCTCTACCCAAAGAATCGTCGCCAGAACCTATTACCTTGCCCAAGACGCGTCGACCCGTCCCGAGGAGGAAACTTCGGAGGATCCTTCGCAGGTAATATGGGGACCTGTCCTCAGCGACAGCGTCTGTCCGCTAGCCAAAAAACTCGTGAGGAAGAGTTTAAGATCCTGGCCAGGATATTTCAGTTAAGATTTCACAGCCGAGAGCTACCGAGACTTTTGGTGTACCTAAGGGAACACTGCCTGCTTTACCCAGAAGTAGGTACGTTAACCCTTGAGCTTTGGGATCAGATAGGAGACTGCATTCAGCAACCCCCGAAAGCTCCAGGAGGCGTAATTCGCACATGGAGTAAATGTCGGAAACTCTTAGCGGAGATAGAACCAGTCCGGATAGAGGCCAAAGAACCCCCACATCTGCCAGCCACGCCAGCCGAGCCATCGACGCCTACGGCGCTCTATCCGTCATTGCAATTTAGGCAGAATAGCGTAGGGAACTTTCCCTCGGTGACAGCTGCAGACGTCACCGACGGAATGCAAGGAATGAGGAGCGCAGGCGCTTCTCTGACAGCCCCAGGTTCCCAAGTTACCAAGAGTGCCCTTCAGCGCACAGTGGAAGAAGAAATCAGGAAGGGGGAGTTGCCAGCGGAAGAACTAGCTGAGCTTAGTCAGATTTGTCCAATTCGCTTAGAAATGGATGCCCTCACAGGGGCCCAGAAGATAGTTCACTCACCAGTCCCGTATAAGCTTCTCATGGCTATACGGAAGGCCATTTCAGAGACAGGGCTTCAGAGCCGGTTTACTAGGGGCACGCTTCAGCAAGTGTGCGAGAACACCATGTTCATCCCGCACGACTGGAAAGCCGTCATGCAGATGATGCTCAACCCTAGCCAGTACCTGATTTGGGACAGCGAGTTTCGCCTTGAAGCTCAAACTAGGGCTGCCAGGATGGGAGGCGCAGTAATTCCTGACCAGTTGTATGGTTCAGGTGCCTTCGAATCCGTCGATGCGCAGATCAACCTGCCACTCGCCACTCTCCAGATATCGGCAGAGGCTGCCTTTAGGGCTTTTTTCAAGGTCCCTGCGACCGGCAAGGCAGCTAAAAATTATACCGCAGTCAAGCAGGGAGCCCAGGAGCCCTACATGGATTTCATCAATCGCCTGGAGGAGGCAATTAGCAGGCAGATCGATAATGAGGAAGCCCAGCAAGAGCTCATGATCAAGTTAGCCAAGGACAATGCCAATTTAGACTGCCACAAAGTCTTGCAGTCGCTGGGCAATCGTCCCGACTTGACACTCACGGACATGATTAGAGCTTGCGCCGACGTTGGCACAGAATCCTACAAGATGGGATTGCTAGCGGCAGCGGTGCAAGGGGGTAGAAGACCTAAGGGAAAGACCCAAGGAGCGTGCCACAATTGTGGCAAGGTCGGTCACTTCGCTAGGGAGTGCCGATCCAAGGGAGGCGGACAAAAGTCCGGCCGTTCCAAGGCTCCGAACACCCTCTGTCTGAAGTGCAAGAAAGGCTACCACTGGGCCCGAGACTGTCTGAGTTCGGGAAACCGGAACGCGGGCATGTCTCTGGCCCCGGTCCAAACAGAGGCTTCCCTCATTCAGAGCTCACCAGAGCTAGACTAGATCCCGGTCACACTCCAGGCATTACGAGGGCACAGGCCAGTCCCAAGGGTAGTACAGGGTTAGACTTGACTTGTCAGGCGGACATTACATGCGACCTGCCAGGCATGGTCTATCTGGTGGACTCCCAGTACATGGGTCCACTGCCCAAGGGCTTTATAGGTTTAGTTTTGCCCCGTAGTGTAGCTGGAGCACGCGGAATTCTTATAATTCCAGGAGTCGTTGACTCCAATTTTTCAGGCGTTCTCCAAGTCCAGCTTTGGATGCACCTGCCCCAGACAATTCACAAAGGAGACACCCTAGCGCAACTGATCATGGTTCCTTGTCACTCGCCAACAGAAAGCCAGGGAAGGCTCAGGGACAGCTCAGAGTCCCGGTCAGAGGACCGCTCGAGTGCCAGTGAGGCAGTACAAGGATACCAGGTCTTAGCGACAGTGGAGACCAACATTGAGTGGAAACAGCGCCCGGTTATTGAGGTATTTCTGAATAATAGATCATTCTCAGGCCTATTAGATACCGGAGCTGATGTGAGCGTGATAAGCAGGGGCCAGTGGCCAAGGGAGTGGGCCATTGAGCCGGTCTCCGATGTGTGGGGGGTAGGCGGCATTCAGGAAGCGTTTAGGAGCCGGGAGTGGGTGACAGTCACAATCCCAAGGGCTGACGGCACAGCGGTAATTCGGCCGCACATTCTTGACGTGCACATCAACCTTTGGGGGCGAGACATTTTACAGCAGTACGGTGCTACGCTTACCTTCGGGTAATGGCATTGCCACTTAAGTGGCTCACCGACACGCCGGTTTGGGTAGAACAATGGCCGGTAGTGGGAGAGAAATTAGTCGCCCTTAAACAACTGGTTAAAGAACAGCTAGACGCAGGACATATAGAGCAGTCCACTAGCCCCTGGAATTCGCCAGTTTTTGTGATAAAGAAGAAGTCGGGGAAGTGGCGACTCCTCCACGATCTCAGAGAGATCAATAAATGTATACAGCCAATGGGTCCGCTTCAATGCGGCATCCCAAATCCTAATATGATTCCCGAGGGGTGGGAGATCCTAGTCGTAGATCTCAAGGATTGCTTTTACACAATCCCCTTAGACCCCAGGGACCGGGAAAGGTTCGCCTTTACGGTGCCGGTTGTGAACCACAGCGAGCCTACGCAGCGTTACGCGTGGAGATTTTTGCCACAGGGCATGCTCAATTCGCCCACCCTGTGCCAAATTTATGTTCACAACACACTGGCAAAGTTTTGAAGCCTTTACCCAAAAGCGTTAGTTTGTCACTTCATGGACGACATCTTGGTCGCGGTGCCGCAACTCGGCAGCGAAATGTTTTCAGACCTCCAGGCCAGCCTGGGGGAGAAAGGCTTACTCATTGCCCCGGAGAAAGTGCAGAGAACCGAGCCCTTCTCATACTTGGGTCATCGGCTTCTCCGCTCTTTCGCAGCACCCGTTTTGCCTCAAATCAATTTACAGGATTCAGTCACCTTAGTGGAGTTACAACAAGTTTTAGGGAACATTAATTGGGCCAGACCGTATTTTCGATTGGATACGGACCTTTTGAAACCGCTCTTCTTGCTGCTAACATTGGGTAAGCAGCCGGCAGACCGGATACAAATTTCTCGAGAAGCGCGCTTGGCTCTCGAGAAAGTCAATCAGGTTCTCAGCCAAAGGTGGGTGGACAGGATTGCTCAGGGGCCATATGCCCCAATCCTGAACTTGTACATAGTTCGGGCAGGATCCATGTTCACCGGAGCCCTAGGAGTGGACTCTGAGAAAGGGGCGAACATCGTGGAGTGGGTGTACTTGCCGAACACCTCTTCACGGAACATCGTTCCTCCCCATCAGTTGGTCTCCGCGGTGATTTACCGCGGAAGGCTGACAGCTAGGGACATTTCAGGGCACGACTTAGCCAAAATTGTAGTCCCGTTCACCAAAGAACAGATCCAGCAACTGATGCAGCTCGGTGACTCGCTTCCAATAGCTTTGGAGGGATTCACTGGAAGCTTGGCATACCATTTGCCGAAGGACCCCAGACTTGTCTCGCTTCAAACGCAGACAGTCAGCTTGTTCGAACTGCTCTCGCTGGTTCCGCTTCAGGGAGCCAGGACAGTTTTTACTGATGGTGGTCGAACATATGGTGTCTTGACTTGGCAGGAGGGCCAGGCTTGGCGCACGCTGTTAACTCTTCCACAGAAGTCCGCACAGCGGGCGGAGTTGGCAGCGGTGAACCTCGCCTTGCGCACCTTTGCCAAAGAGCGCCTAAACATCATTACCGATAGCCAGTACATTAGGAATTTGCTTCACAGTCTACCGGGAGCATACATCACTCCCGCGATAGACAAGAATTTGCTTAGTCTGTTTTTAACTGCTCAATTTCATTTGCGAAACTGCACAGAGCCGCTCTATATTGCCCACATCCGAAGTCATCAAGACCTACCGGGTCCGATTTCCGCGGGCAATAGCAGAGCGGATGCAGCGGCAAAGGAAATTCAGCAACGTTCAGTGTTAGGTGTTTTCACTACGCCAATCCAGAGTCATGCATTTTTTCACCAAAATGCCAAAGCGCTCGCCAGACAGTTCAATCTGCCACTTTCCCAAGCCCAAGGCATAGTTCGCTCTTGCCAGCATTGTGCAGGGGCACCGGGGGGGCCCTCGTGGGGGGTCAACCCACGAGGGACAGAGGCCAACCAAGTGTGGCAGATGGACATCACGCATGTTCCGCAGTTTGGCAGATGGCAGTTCATGCACGTCTGCATTGATACTTTTTCACAATTCGTTTGGGCAACGGCGCAGAAAGGGGAGACTGCTTCCCACGTGGAGCAGCACCTCCTTTCCTGCATCGCGGCAATGGGCAAGCCGCGGCAAATTAAAACCGATAACGCCCCATCTTACAGCTCCAGGCAGCTGGCGGCCTTCATGGCTACCTGGGACATTAAGCATACTTTTGGCGTTCCTTACAATCCGCAGGGGCAAGCGATTGTGGAACGGGTCAATCGGACGCTCAAGTCCTATATTGACAAACAAACAGAAAGGGGGGAGCCACCAGCCCTCCCCAAGTCACAGGCTCAGGCACAGCATTGTCTGAATAAGGTATTGTTTACGTACAATCATCTTAATGTTTTTTCCGATTGCACGCCGCAGGAGAAGCACTTCCGCCGCTCGGAAGCTCTCCCGCGGCCGATGGTCCGATACCGGGTGCCACCGGACCCTTCTTGGAGGGGCCCGGCACCGCTCATAACCTGGGGAAGAGGGTATGCTGCAGTTATGTCTCCTACAGGTGTTGTTTGGATTCCAGCTCGGTGTGGCAAACCTCACTTGGAACCACATGGCGTGGACCCAGGCCGGCCCGAGTCCGATCCCGGAGATGGAGGACCTCACCCTAACCGAGAGGACCCATCGGGAGAGACAACGGTCACAGATGCCAGCACCGAGGATCACCTGGGGGATGGTCAAGGCCCTTTGCCATGAGGCCCAGGACACCATCCAGCGCGAGGAGAGGGAGCCGACACCGGAGAACCTCGTGGCTGCAGTCCTTGCCCAGATTCATGCCAACTCCATGGCAGTCACCATCATCCTGATCCTCTCCCTATTTGCCAGGGGAGGTGTTCAGGCTACCTTGTTAAAGGCCAATGATTTGGTGCCCGGCGGAGACCTCTATGCCAGAATGCAGTACAACATTTGGGAAAGGTTGGCGGGCCTCGTCAACCAGTCCGATTTTTGCCTGAGACAGGACATTGGTTCTGCCTCAATCCTGAGCACCTGCCTCATCCCAGTGTGCCATTCTCCAGGCACATACCCAAGGGATGGGGACTGGCTTGTGAAATGGATTTTCAGCCCGTACAACCCAGCGGCTTCGACAGAATACGCCCGTTGGGAGATGCGGCTCACCATGACTTTGCCAGCTGATGCGGCCACTCTCCACACTCCTCGAGTGGCGGTCAGCCCGAACTCTACTTGTGGTCGAATGACCGGCTGCTCCACAGTCGGCAGTGGCAATTGGACTTGCGATAACCCAGTGAAACTTGGTTCAATGTATGCTCATGTTACGTTACCATCTGGTTGGTTCTTTACATGTAATCAGTATACCTTCAACTACATTCCTGCAAACGTGTCAGATGCTACATGTTGCATTAGTCGTTTAACACTGTTACTCCCTACTAAGGATATGGTCACCCCAAGCACAAATGTTTCCCATGTTTCAGCACCCATACGGCACACTCGCACCACCCAGTTAGACAGCTCATGTGAGAGCAGCTTTAGAGTTATGAGTCCAGCCGAATACGTCTCGTTGGCGGTCAGCATAATTGGTGTGCCAGGCTTAGCCGTCGGCAACGCTCGGAGGATCAGCCGACTGGCTTGCGGGTTGGCTAAGGCCATCAACCACACCTCCTCGGCGATAGCGCTGCTCAACCAGGAGCAGGCGGAGCTTCGCCATGCCATACTTGACAATAGAGCGGCTATAGACTACCTCTTATTGCTTCATCATTTGGGTTGCGAATCTTTCCACGGTATGTGTTGCTTCAATCTTACGGACAACTCCCGCAAGGTACAGAGTCAGCTCACGGCCCTCCACACGATAGTCGAGGGCATAACGGAAGGTTCTGCATGGGGAACTTGGTGGAGTTCATTGTGGAACTGGATGTGGTCGTGGATTCCATGGGGGTGGCTCCAAACGGTACTCAAGGTGGTTGTGGGGGTGGTCATACTAGACATAGCCATCTGCTGCTTTGCACAATGTATCCCCTCACTGATCTCGAAGTGCCGCCCCAAGAAGAAACCCCGAAGCATCATTCCCGATCAACAGTTGATGCCCCTCTTGCGCAGAGTCGCCAGTCAGGTTCTTAAGTAAAACAGAAAGGGGAGATATGGATTCCCCATGCCCGCCTGGCATGGAAACGGCCCTTGCAGAGGCCACTTAGGTGAGAAGGCTCCCGGCGGTGGTTTCTGCGGGCAGAGAAATTAAGGGGGTGGATTAATGATAGGGTTTGATTCACCCAATTCCTTGACCTGACCAGCGGATCTGCTGAGAGAGTGAATATCTAACTCTGTTACCCATTAGAGTAATCCCTCATCTCCGAGTCTCCGTCTCATCCCAGATGCAAACAGAGGCCATGTTTACCCCAGCCTTATCCCTAAACAATGGTGTTTCCCCATGTCAGTGTTTGCCCAAGTTAATTAACTTCCCCAAGAGAGATTCCCAATTAACCCAAGTAAACAGGTGATGTGATTTCTGTCAGATGACGGTTTTGCCACCATTGCGCTTTTTCTCCTATGTATGTTGAAGCTTTCCCTCAATAAACTACTGATCTGATCACGCTCCATATTGCCTCGTATCATTTCTTGATCAGTCTCCTCCGGGACCTCCGGCCCTCTGCGGCCCCGATTCCTACAGACTGGTACAGTAGAACCTCGGATAAAGTCCAAACTCTGTTCCATAAATTTGGGCTTTATCCGATTTTGGACTTAATCCGAATCAAATGGGCAATGCATCGGAAGGTTCCTATACCAAATACCTTGGATAACGTCCATTTTTAGCGGTTTTGGACTTTATCATGTGTGCATGAAAACTGCGACTTTATCCAAATCGGACTTTATCCGAATCGGACTTTATCCGAGGTAGCACTGTATTCTTAATGTACCTTCTTTTTCTGGCTTCTGTGGTTACACAAAGCAATTCAGTAGAACAGAAGGGAGTAATAGTTTAACTGCCAGAAACAACGATTCTGCTGGAATCCCATAGTAGGAGATGTGGATAAGGCAGTATTGCTCTGGTTTGGTTTGCTTTTGCCGTGCTCTGCTTTTATTTTCAGATTCTTCTTTTGGTCTCAATATGTTAACAACTAAGCATGCTAGCTATGGGGCCAGGTTGTTGCTATTATTTACTATCAAGCCACTTCCAATTTATGGAAATCCAAACAGGGTTTTCAAGGTGTATTCAAGGAGTGGTTTACCATCCCAAGATCCCAAATTAGGTACCATGGCCAAGCAGGAATTTGACCCCAGATCGCCTGAATACTCGTCCAATATTCTATCCTCTCCATCACACTGTGTTTATAGGATAACTTAACCCCCTGCCACTTTTTGGATACACGGTAGGGAACTCTGCTCTGCATCCAATCAACCCCCTGCCAACAATTACTGCAGCAAATAAATCTTCAAATGGGGTACTCCCTCTCTCACTGTGAAGAAGGAAATCTGCAGAATCCTATGGCTCTGGTGATGCCCATTCAGGGACCAGAAAACTGTGCCATAAATCTACCCAAATGTTGAATTGAGCAGATGTATGATGTTTATTATATAGTCAGATCGGATATAACCTCAGAAGCCTGATTTTTTTTTAGTAGTAGTCTGTGTTTCAAGCATATCAGAGAGTAAACAATGATGCCATGAAGTCTCACTCCTATGCCTGACAAAGTGGACTTGATCCATGAAAGCTAATATTAAAATACAGCAGTTAATCTTTAAAGTGCTGCAGTGTTTTTGTTTTGTTTACACTGTCTTTGTTATACTTTTTGTGTGGCTTAATACACTCACATATTGTTCAGTTTCTTGACACTGTATTTTAGCTCTTTTAATGTGGATCTTTTATGCACCTTTAGTGTTTTTAATGGGTCAAACAATAAAGATTAATCAGAATTTTACATAAGAAATAGCATAACATCTTGATTAGATCTGGCCCTGCAACTCACCCATGCATGCGGAAGAACCTACATGTGCTATGCCATCACATATAAACCTCCCAGGGACTTTATTTCACTTCTTGTAGATAAATCCCTAAAAACTATTGAGCAATCCTGACCCCAAAACATACTCGGACATCCTGGCATTAGAAGCACATTTCTTTTACCCACTAGATCAGGGGTTCCCAACCTAAGATCCGTGGGCCGGATCCAGCCTGTGGTGCCATTTCATGTCCCACCCCACCCCTCCAAAGGCATTCAAGAAACAAAATTGCCACCCCTTTGAACCTGTTGGGATAAAATGACCACCCCCATCATGTAGGTAGGGCAAAATGGCCATCCAGCCCTCGAAGCTGTCTGAGAGAGTGTGACTCGGGCCCTGGCGTGAAAAGGTTGGGAACCCTTGCACTAGCTATTGCTTTACTCGATGTTGGAAGAACCCCTCAGAGTCTACCACAAGAGTCATCTTCCCAAGTTGGGCTTAAGGATCAGCACAATATGAGGTGCTTTGGTGTCTTGCACGGAAGACAAAGGAGCCGCAGTGGGGGCTAAAACACAGGTTTATTTCATGATGGTCAGGATGAACATGTGATAATGGCGGAGATACAGCTCATTTTATACAGCAGTAATACATTTGAATAATGTTGCACGGTAGCTCATTGGCTGCTACCGGCGTGACGTCATTCTGAGTCACGCCCATCTTCTCCAGGTGATTCTAGCACGGGAAAGGTTCCTGCGGCTACCGGTGATTGGGGAATGTGAACCATGTGAGCTGAACGCTCGCATCTGCCCTCTATGGGCAGCTTACTCACGTTCCTTAAACAGCTGGGTTACATTGTAATCATTGTCAGGTTACATTCATACATTCTTAAAGTAATACTGTTCCATACACAACACTCCTCCCCCCTAGGATGGGACGAAGTCCCTCAACCATTGTGGCTTCCCGCACGTGCGCTTGGGGCGTGCGGCTGCTTGGCTTAGCTCAGGGGAACTAGGGGCTCCGAATTCCACAGAAGTGAAGGTACTGACGTTACCGCTAACAAGGATGTCCGGCAGGCCGAAGCAACTGAACACCCTACGCAAGTGTTTAATGGTTGCGGCAGATGAGGTGCTAGTCATGGGGATTACTTCCAGCCATTTGGAATATGAGTCGACTATCAGCAGGAACATGGACCCGCGGAAGGGGCCAGCGAAGTCGACGTGTATTCGGGACCATGGCCCGCGGGCCGTGTCCCATTCCCTATGGGGTAGCTGGGACTCCTCGGGCCGAGAGCTCTGGCAGCTCTCACATGTGCCCACTAAGTGTTCTATATCTGCGTCTATTTGGGGCCACCAGAAGTAACTCCTGGCCAGTGCCTTGGAGCGCACTATTCCCGGGTGGCTGGTATGCAGTAGCCTCAGCACCTTCGCCCACAACTTTTCTGGGATCACAACCCTCTGGCCCCAGAGCAAGCAGCCTCTTTCAAGGGAAAGCTCTACTCTACGCCTGAAAAATGACTTGAAATGCTCCTCGGGGGGAGTTGTGGGCCACCCTTTCCTTACCCAGGAACTGACTTGGGCCAGAATCTTATTGGCCGCAGTGGCTTTGGCGAGGTCTGCCGGAACTATGGGGGGCGAGTCGAGAGACTCGATCAGCAGGACTTGATGGTCCTGCTCTACCTCGCATGCGGGATCTCCTAAACTAGGGAGAGGAGACCGGGATAGCGCGTCCGCATGGGAGATCTCCTTCCCTGGGCGGTAGACCAGCTCATACTGGTAGGCGTTAAGGAAAATCGCCCAACGTAGCATTCTGGGGGACAGAATTTGTGGGGTGGGCTTGCCTGTAGTAAAGATCCCCAGAAGGGGCTTGTGATCAGTCACAACCATAAACTCGCGGCCGTATAGGAAATCGTGGAACTTCTTTGTTCCCGCGATTATGGCCAGGGCCTCCCTATCTGTTTGCGCGTAGTTGCGCTCCACCTTTGAAAGGGACCTGGAATAGTACACGACCGGGGCTTCCTGCTCGCTCTCCAACACGTGACACAGCACCGCCCCCACCCCCACTGGGGATGCATCGCAGACTAAAACTACTGGTCTCCTCGGTTCAAAATGGGTCAGGACAGCATCCGAGGATAAAAGCGCTTTGAGCTCCTTGAAAGCTTTCTCTTGCCTATCTCCCCACCGCCAAACCACCTCTTTCTTTAGTAGCGCGTGCAGTGGCTCCGCAATGGATGCCTTCCTTGGCAAGAAGGAATGGTAAAAATTTAGGAGCCCTAGGAATGGCTGCAGCTCCGGTTTCGCGGTGGGGCAAGGGGCGTTTTGCACAGCCGCAACCTTGGACTCGGAAGGCTTGATGCCCTCCGGAGTTATCTTGAACCCGAGAAACTCAACCTCCCTCGCAAAAAATACACATTTGTCCCTTCTCAGTCTAAGTCCCGCTTTCTCGAATACTGAAAGGACCCTGTCTAGCCTCCTCACTAGTTCTGATTCGCTCCCCGCTGTTATCAAGACGTCGTCAAAATATGGGAGCATGCCTGGAAGCCCCTTTAAAAGGCATTCCACAAGGGACTGGAAGATCCCAGGGGCTGAATTTACGCCGAACTGTAGGCGCGTTACCTTAAATGCCCCCTTGTGCGTAACGATGGTTTGCGCAGCGGCAGCAGCTGGGGTTACTGTGAGCTGCTGATATGCCTGCGCCAGGTCTAGCTTGGTGAAACACCTCCCCCCATGCAACGTGGCCAGTAAGTGGCTAACCACTGACACCGGATATGCATTTGGCCGAATGGCCTTGTTAATTGTACATTTGTAGTCAGCGCAAATCCTGACCTCCCCGTTTGATTTTAAGGCTGTAACAATTGGAGTCTCCCACTCCGCTGAATCAACTGGAACCAAAATCCCCTGCCCCACCAATTTGTCCAGTTCCGCCTCAATCTTGTCTTTGAGGGCGAAAGGCACTCTTCTTGGCTTGAGACGTATGGGCCAGATTTCTGGGTCCAACTCAAAAGAAACTGGGGGGCCCTTGTAAGTCCCGAGCCCCTTCTTGAAAATGTCCTGGTGCGCATCGCACACGTCCCGCATTGGGTCAGTCTCTTTGGTGTTAATGCCGACAGTTCAATTCCCAGGGGAGCAAACCACTGGGTTCCCAAAAGGCAACATCTTCCCCCCTTGAGAACCACTAAGGGCAGTTTCTCTGTGTAATTTTTGAACTTCACTGTGAAGTTCCCCACCCCCAAAACTGGGATCCCATAGCCCTGCACGTCCCGTAAGTGTGACTTCATGGCCTGCAGCTTGGGCCGCACATTTGGAGGAATGCGCATGAACTCCTTCTGGGACAGGATGGAGTAGGACGACCCTGAGTCTATTTCCATCCTCACTGGAACCCCTTGTAACAGTACCTCTACAAAGAAGCGCCGGTGTTCCAGGCCCACGCGGTTCACGTCTTCCGCGCCATCGTTGGCTGAGACCTTTCCAATGCCGGCCGCCTTTCTTTGATGTGCTTGAGGGTGTTTCGATGCGCCTTTGTCCTCGGTTCACCCGCGCCTGCAGACTCTGGCGATGTGGCCCTTCCGGCCGCAGTTGTGGCACTCGGCCTTCCGGAATGGGCATCTCGACCGGTCGTGAGATGACCCACAGCCATCACAACGGTGGCCTCTTCGCTCGCTGGTCTGGCGCCTCTCCCCGCATTTCTTTACCTTCTGTACGTCGTCGTCCTCGCTGGAGCAGGAGTTTACCGTTGTGGACGACTCCTCGGAGGTTGCTGGGGTGCCTGCGGGTGACCGGGGTGCCCGCCAGGCCGTTTTCGCCGACGTCCACCGGGCCGCTTGCACGGGTGACTTGGCCCTCTCAGGTGCGGCCCCTTGGGACTTGAACACTCTGACCCCGCTCCTGGCCGCCTCGTCTGCTTGGGCCTCCCACAATACCTCATTGAACATGAGGCGATGGTCGCGGGTCATCAACTTCCTCTGGACCTCCTCGTCCCTCGGGCCACACAGCATGCGGTCTCGGAGGGCCATGTCCAGGTCCTCCCATTGGCAATTGACCACCGCGAGCCTGAGGGCCGCCGCGTAGGCGGACACGGACTCCCCCGGGTGCTGGTCCCGCCTGTGGAACGCAACCCAGGCCGGGAAGATTGAAACAGGAGGCTGGAAGTGGTCCCTCAGTAGCGCCAGGATGTGGTCGATGGGCACCACGTCTACCTTCTGGGGTGCCACCAGGATCATCAGGATACGCAGCGTGGCCGGCCCACCTGGGCTAGGAAGTGCGAGCACATCTTCCCGTCGTTGTTGATGCCTGCAGCATCCATCGCATGCCGAAACTGGCACTCGTACAGCTCCCATTGTTCTGGATCGCTGATATCAAACTGGTGAGGTTTGACCTTGGGACTCGCCATGGATCCCACCTTCGTCGCCAATTTGGTGTCTTGCACGGAAGACAAAGAAGGAGCCGCAGTGAGGGCTAAAACACAGGTTTATTTCATGATGGTCAGGATGAACATGTAGTAATGGCGGAGGTACAGCTCATTTTATACAGCAGTAATACATTTGAATAATGTTGCACGGTAGCTCATTGGCTGCTACCGGCGTGACGTCATTCTGAGTCACGCCCATCTTCTCCAGGTGATCCTAGCGCGGGAAAGGTCCCCGCGGCTGCCGGTGATTGGGGAATGTGAACCATATGAGCTGAACGCTCGCAGCTGCCCTCTATGGGCAGCTTACTCGCGTTCCTTAAACAGCTGGGTTACATTGTAATCATTGTCAGGTTACATTCATACATTCTTAAAGTAATACTGTTTCATACACAACAGGTGCCCCCTCTGCTGATCTAACTGCTTGGTCTTGCTACCCAGGGCTGGCATCAGAAATTTCTGGGCCCGGTACACCCCCCCCACACACACACATTTTGGCCACACCCCTGTGGTTTTCTGCGCATGTGTTTGCACATGCATAGATCAGTGGTTTCCTGTCACTGCCACACCCCTGTGGTTTTCTGCGCATGCGTGGTTTGTTTGCACATGCGAAAATCTGTGGTTTCTCAGCGGCGGCGGGCCCCCATCATCTCTGGGCCGGGGATGGGAGTCCTGATCATCGTCCCCCCCTTCTCCCGATGGCTGCCCTCTTGCTACCACTCCTGGTTAGAAACAAGATTTCCTTCTGGGGTGGTGCTTTATGCTTTGAGACCAAGTGGAGTGACAGAAGCCGCTTCCCCCAGCTGCTAATAGGCAGGCTTCTTGTATTTGTCAGGTTGACTGGCACTGATAACTCTGCTCTGTGCCGGTTTCTACTTCCCTTTTCTTTTTATTGCTTCTTATAACTCATGCCAGAGGAAAGAAGACAAAGAGCAACATATCAATAATGTACAGAGATAGGACCTCAGCCAATTGTTTAGTGCTTTTTGCTAAGGAACATTATTTTCCCAGCTCTCCAGGCAGCTGGCTCTCACCCAGGCTCCGTGATTAGGATATAGTTATCTTAATATGCATAACTACGGGTAATATTATTGGTGATAAAATTTTCCAGCCTTTTGTGAAATGGAAAGAAGGAGGAAGTGGGAAGGTGAGCCAGGCAGCGAGGGAGTGTATATAATATACCAGAGCCTTGGATCCAATTGAGTGGCTGCCGGCTCCCTGTCAGCCTATTTGTTCAGTTTACTGCTCACGGCTGGCTTTGCTATGACGTCCCCTTGCTTTTATATCATATAGGGAAGGATAAACATATCGAGAGCTGAGAACACTCTTCAAAGGCCTGTTATTTTCCTCTTTATTGTCAGATAAGCATTTTTCTTCTTCAGGCACTACGTACGGTGTAGAAAAACAAATGTAACCATTGGGGGAGAAGTAGTTTTTTGGGGGAAGGCAGAAGGATCTAAGGAGGAAGATTTCTTTGAGCCTATGCAAAACACTTCCTCGCTTGTTTGGAAACGATCCAGATATGCTGGGGATCGTGACGATGTGTTCCTCTGTGCCTGCTTAAGTCGACATTTGTTCTGAGCTTGGAAACACCGGCCAAAATCCTAGTATGACAGCACAATGCAATCGACATAAATCTCAGCTGCAAATTTCCAGAAGGTAAGAAGCAAGCGTAGGGCTTTGCTGTTGCACATGAAGTGACATGAAAACAGAAAATGTCCAAAGTGATTGATCAATGTGTGGCAATTGGCCACATAGATTTATATCAATTGTATTATATCTGCACAACTAATTAGATTTTGACCACCTTATTTTTATGACTATATCTCCTAGACATTCCCTGGATATGCTAACTGGGGTATTATAGATATGTAATCCACTCTGCATTAATCCCACATGTGTGTGTTTGTGACATGCCACCAAGTCATTTCTGACTTACAATGACCCTTTTCAAGGTTTTCTAGATAAAGAATACACAGAGGCTGTTATTAATCCTATTAGAGAGATTTAATATTGTCTGGGTGGGACTGCAGTGGCACAAGTGGTTAAGACACTGAACTCGCTGACTGGAAGGTCGGAGTTCGATGCCATCCCTGCATGATGGAGTGAGCTCCCATCTCTCTCCCAGTTCCTGCCAACCTAGCAGTTTGAAAGCAAGAAATAGCAAGTAGATGAATAGGGACAATTTCAGTGGGAAGGTAAACAGTGTTCCGTGCACTCTGGTGGCTAGGCATGCCTGCCACATGTCCACAGAAATGTCTGCAGGTGCAGACAGCGCTGGTTCTTTGGCTATAAACAGAGATGAGCAATGGACCCTAGAGTCAGATATGACTGGCTTTCGAGCAAGGGCAACCTTTACCTTTACCTAATATTGTCTGAGCAGCAGCTAGGATTGGGTTCGTATATAGCCAGTTAACAGAAGAGATTTCACTTTCCTTTGAGCAGCTGGAATACCACCTATCTACCTACAGTTCATCTGAAGCCCCCACCCCCCCACCCCCACCCTCCCACCACCAAAAGCCATAAGGTACCTCCATGATCCTCTGACTCAATGTTGAAATTCTATACAATAGTAATGATGTGCTTGCTAGGACTGCATATCAGGGTAAGTCATGTATTGTTAGTCTAGCCACAGTTGTTTTACTTCTGCTCTTTTTCTTTCACCAGTTTTGTTGCCTCCTGTTTTCAGGCAAGCTTTCAGAGAAACACAAGCTCCATATCCACACATTAATGATAAACTGTGGTTGAAAAAAGTCAGTATTTGTAAGACAAGAAGAAACTAGGAAACATACAAATCCAGAACTTGGTCAAATTACTTTTGACTACAGTTCCCAGAATCCTCCAGCTTGTCCAAGGGGGTTTGGGGAACTGCAGTCAAAAAACAACAACTAACCTACCTAAGATCTAAACAGACTATGACCTATCTAATCATTACGCATGAGCCCACTCTTTCTGCATTTGCATCCATATCACACAGCCCTCACAACCCATCCAGATGTATCCTGTATTAATGTAAGTATATTAATCCACCCATATATCCCACTTTTACTTTGACTGGTCATACCTCCACAATAACAAATGCTAATATTCTAGTGTTTGTTGGGGCTGTTGGGGCTGCAGTGGCTTAGTGGTTAAGATGCTGAACTTTAGGACTGGAGGGTTGGCAGGTCCACCATCCGGCCTAGCTCCTCCCAACCTAGCAGTTTGAAAGCAAGAAATTGCAAGTATATAATAGGTACTGCTTTGGCAGGAAAGGTAACAGCATTCTGTATGCTCTGGCATCTAGTCATGCCTGCCACATGACCATAGGAACATGTGCAGATACAGACAGCACTGACTCTTTGGCTGTAAACAGAGATGAGCACCAACCTCTAGAGTTGGGCATGGCTGGCTTTCGAGCAAGGGAGATCTTTACCTTTTCCTTTGCAGTAGAACCTCGGATAAAGTCCAAACTCGTTCTACAAGTTTGGACTTTATCTGACTTTGGACTTTATCCAAATCAAATGGGTGATGCATTGGATAACATCCTAAAATGGACATTATCCGAGGTTCCTATACCAAATACCTTGGATAACGTTATTTTTTTAGTGGTTTTGGACTTTATGCGATGCATCACATGTGCATGAAAACCGTGATTTTATCCAAATCGGACTTTATCCAAATTGGACTTTATCCGAGGTACCACTATATCTTTAAGTGTTAGTAAAATGTTCTCTGGGTGGTAGACCCAGAGGTAGGGGCTGCTTAAGATTTGTGAGAGTCACAGTGAAATTGTGGATAGTTTTTTCAGTCCACTGTTACCCAAAATTATACTTGCAAATCTCTGATTTAGAGCATCCCAACCAGAGTCACAGAGATCAAGGAAGAGCAAATGTAGTGTAGTAAGCAAATGAAGCAATGCTTATTTAAGATTCTGAAGTTGTTTAGTGCCACAAGATTCATAACATTATGAATACAAAGTCTGTGAAGAGAAAAGATAGATATTCCTAGTGCTTACTACTCTCACATGATAACAAAATAAGTTGCTCTTTTGGGTTTTCTTCTTATAGGCTGTCTCCAGAACCGCATCTCCCAACTGATTAGCTCATGGGGGCACTTGAATTTCTGAACTGTTGTAACTATACTTTGTTGGGAATATTTATATACCCATTCTTCTTCTTCAAAAAGTGGAGTGCTTTAAACAACACAAAATAAAATCACATTACAGCGATAAAGACATAATGCTATATAATAAAAACCAAAAGAGCACCATAAAAGAGCAAAATAAACAACCATATCATCACAAACTAGAGCAAAAGAAGATTTAATAGACAAAAAAGGGAGGGCAGGGTGACAGTCATTGCACAAAAGAGAAAAGGGAAGAAGAGTTGTTGCATTGTGTCAAAGGCTTATTTAAAAATCCAGATCTTACCTTGGCTCCTAAAAGAGTTTGATCTCGATGAGGCTTATCTATATATATTTTTTCAAGCTGAAAAGTAGATTCTAACATTTGGAGCTGTCCAAAATACAGTAGGTACTGTACACAGAAAGAACCTCCTTGAAGATTGTTGCAATTTTGAACCACAATTGGGCGTACCCTGCTAACGGCGATGTTGTATTGCCAGCTAATCTTTCTCAAACTAGGTCAGGCAAAAAAGAACTGCAGTATGAACTCATCAAGAGGTGCCTTCATTTTGGCAGTTTCACATCTGGCCTAGACACAGAAGTAGAAGAAGCATTTTCAGGGAGGGGGAGATGTGGATGGGGTGAGTGTGTAATGGAATTCAGAAGGATTTAATTCTTGAAGCGTCCCTAACAGTGGTTAACCTCCTCAATCCCCCTGCTCTGGTTATCATTTTATCTCTATGAGCCTGTATGTTGGTGGAGCTCTGCACACCCAAGGCTAATAATATGATCAGCTGTGGCCTTTTATCATTAATTAAATATTTCCAATCTCCACAATGCTAGGTTCTGAAGTTACTTATGGATCTACTAGGCCAGTGATGGCAAACCTTTTAGATACCAAGTGCCCAAGAAGGAGGAGGCATGTGGGAAGGCACTGCTTGTGTGCATGCACCCATATGATGTCATTGGCGTGCCTCCGGCGATATCACATGGGTGCATGTGCCATTCATGGTGCATGTGCTCATGCACCCATGTGATGTTAGTGGCACGCCTTGAGCAAGAAACAACTAACAGCCTTGTGGTACTTTAAAAAACAATAGTTTTACTCGTTATGAGCTTTCATTGACTATAGCCCACTTCTTTAAATATACAAAGTGTCAGCTCTATAGACATGCCTTAATATAAATGTTGGGAGGAAGGAAATGAAAAATGCAATAGAAATGCAAAATTTCCAGCATGGTGATGATTTTTATAGTGGTCATTAATAATTATTAACAGTCATGAAGGGTGACTAATGCACACTTTCATGTTGATCATTAAAACTCAATCAAACCTACAACTAGAGATATGAAAATTAATGCATGGACGGGTGTTAAGCCCTTCTTGATAGGAGAACATGGGCCGTAGATATGCACACTTAGTTCAAGATTGAAATCAGAGGATGCAAAAATGTCAAGCAGGGGAAAATAACCATCTTTAGGAAGGTATTAGCTTCTTGTTGCCACGTACCCACCAGCCATGCTAAATAAAGTTTCTCCTGAGTTTTGCAACTCACATTTGGAGTTTCCACCTCAATATTTCCCTCCACACAGCATGGTAAAAGAGCTCTCTTCCTTTGATTTCTGGACAACAGGACAAGTCTGACATCTCAGTTTGCAATGGGGTGTGGTTCTTGTGTCAGTTCTTGTGTGTCTGTTGCAAGATCTGTTGTTGCTGGTAAGTAGTTAAGTATGGTAGCTGTGAGGAAAGTTCTCCCACCTAGACGCCATGCAGAAAAGGTGCAAGGACCAAGGCCTGTGGATCATTGATAATACATCTGGCTGTTTTCAGTTAAGAACTGTAGGTTGCAACTGGTATGTAGTAGTAGTAGTAGTAGTAGTAGTAGTAGTAGTAGTAGTAGTAGTAGTAGTAGTAGTAGTAGTAGTAGTAGTAGTAGTAGTAGTAGTAGTAGTGTTGTACAATACTTTTTCTGAGTACCAGTCAAAAATGTCTGCAGGAATTTTTATTTTCAGGAAGGGGTGCTGAACTGCATTGTGGTGTGGTAGCATATGTGTGTTGTGCCTTCCAGCATGACATGGTACCTCTGCTTATATGCATCAAAACACTAAACAAATTTAATATTCCAGGGGAGCAAGGCTTTTCCTTGAGATATCCTTGGTGCCAATGTAGCCTTGCTGGTCTGTTTTCTCAGTTTGCTGAATGGGTATTTGTTGTGTATTGAATGTAATTGTAACCACACGAATGAGTGGATGTAACAATCTCTAATTGTAACACTGTAACCTTCTGTATGAGGACGCGAGCTAGTGGCCACCGGGGGCAGTAGCGAGCGCCCAGCTCACATGGTACACATTCCTCAAATGCCTTCAGCTGCACGAGAAAGATTCCTGCACTCACCTTACCTGGACAAGAAAGGCGTGACCAACGATGACGTCACTTGGGCAGTAGCCAATGCCTGTCGAAGAGCCATATTCAATTGTATAGCCACCGCATAAAAGGAGCTGTTTGTCCGCAATTGCCACATGTTCGTACTGTACTCCATGCAATAAAGATGTGCTAGGCTAGCTTACAGCCGTTTCCATTGTCTTGATTCCCAAACACTAAATTATCGAAGAAGGTGGGATAATGGATTCCCACAGGGACAAGACAACTTCACAGCAACCAGTCTTCGACGTGACCCATCCCGAGCGATGGCACTGGTTTGAAATTCATTTCAAGAGTACGGTAGCGCATGCCGGCATCACCGACGCAGGAAAGAAGAGAGGTCTTCTCATCACGATGCTCGGTTTCCACGCAGTGCAAGCGCTGATGGACCTGGTGGCACCACGAGAGGTGGAACAGGTTTCGGTAACCGAAATACTGGCGATTCTGAGAAACAACTTCAAGCCCAAGGTATCCTTCTTCTCTGCCAGGGCTGCCTTCACGAGGAGGGACCAAAAGCCGGGTGAGTCCGTATCCGAGTATGCAGCAGCCCTCCGTTTGTTGACAACCCCATGCGAATGGCGGGAGATTCTAGACGTGGCCCTGAGGGACAGGATGCTCTGCGGGATGAGAGATGGGGAAACCCAAAGGAAGCTCATGACCCGAGGCCACGACCTCACCTTTAAAGAGGTACTACAAGAGGCCCTAGCTGCTGAGTCCACGAGGGCCGGGTACAAGCCTCTCAAGGCAAAGCCTCCACCAGTAGAGGCATCTGCATCTGCAGTCCAGGTGTCTTGGACGGCGGCCCCTGCCCCGCGCTCGCCCCACATCCTCAGAGGCTTCTGCCACCCCAGGCTCCAGTGAAGATGAGGGAGTCCGGAAAGTCAGAAAGGGGCTGAGCGAGAAGAAAGGGAAAGGGGGTCGGCGCTGCGATGGATGTGGGGCGTCCCATGAGCGGAGCAAGTGCCCATTCAGGAAGGCTGAGTGCCACAACTGTGGACGGAAGGGCCACATCGCCAGGGTCTGCAAAGTCCAAAACCACTAAAAAAATAACGTTATCCAAGGTATTTGGTATAGGAACCTCGGATAATGTCCATTTTTGGATGTTATCCAATGCATCACCCATTTGATTTGGATAAAGTCCAAAGTCGGATAAAGTCCAAACTTGTGGAACGAGTTTGGACTTTATCCGAGGTTCTACTGCAAAGGAAAAGGTAAAGATCTCCCTTGCTCGAAAGCCAGCCATGCCCAACTCTAGAGGTCGGTGTTCATCTCTGTTTACAGCCAAAGAGTCAGTGCTGTCTGTATCTGCACATGTTCCTATGGTCATGTGGCAGGCATGACTAGATGCCAGAGCATACAGAATGCTGTTACCTTTCCTGCCAAAGCAGTACCTATTATATACTTGCAATTTCTTGCTTTCAAACTGCTAGGTTGGGAGGAGCTAGGACGGATGGTGGACCTGCCAACCCTCCAGTCCTAAAGTTCAGCATCTTAACCACTAAGCCACTGCAGCCCCAACAGCCCCAACAAACACTAAAGTATTGCAATTTTAGAAACGCTTTATTGAAATCCTCAAGCTGAAGGTTGTTGGCAGGGTGACATCGCTACTTTGTATTATGCTGCCTAAGTTTCTCATAGCTTGCCTTGCAAGAAGTAAGTGTCTTTTTATTTCATGGCTTCATTCACCATCTGCAGTGATCTTGGATTCCATGAAAGTACTTCCATTTCTTCCCCTTCAATTTGCTAGGGAGTGATGGGGCCGGGTGCCATGATCTTGGGTTTTTTTGATGTTGAGTTTCAGGCCAGCTTTTGCACTCCTCTTTCACCCTAATCAAGAAGCTCTTTAGGTCTTCTTCATTTTCTGCCATTAGGGTAGTATCATCTGCATATCTCAGGTTGTTTATGTTCTTCCCAGCAATCGTAATTCCAGCTTGTGCTTCATGCAGCCCTGCATTACTCATGATGTACTCTGTATATAAGCTGAATAAGGAGAGTGATAATATGCAGCCTTGTTGTACTCTTTTTCCTATTCTAAACAAATCAGTAGTTCCATATCCTGTCCTAACTGTGCTTATTGGCTCACATACAGATTTCTCAGAAGACAGATGAAGTTATCTGGTATTCCCATCTCTTTAAGGACTTGCCATAGTCCACACAAGTCAAAGGCTTTGGTATAATCAATGGAACAAAAGTAGACTTTTTCTGGTACTCCCCAGCTTTCTCCATGATCCAGCAAATATTTGCAATTTGGTCTCTAGTTCCCCTGCCTCTTCACAACCCAGCCTGTTTTTCTGGAAGTTCTCGGTCCACATACTGTAAGATCTTCAGCATTATCTTGCTGGTGTGTGAGATGAGCGCAATTGTACAATAATTTGAGCATTCTTTGGCATTGTCCTTCTTTGGAATTGAACATAGACTGACCCAATTCCAGTCTTGTGGCCACTGCTATGTAGGAAGGTAACAGCGTTCCTTGCACTCCGGTGTCTAGTCATGTCTGCCACATGACCATGGAAATGTCTGCATTAGCAGACAGCGCTGGCTCTTCGGCTTTGAAACAGAGATAAGCACTGAATCCTAGAGTCAGATACGACTGCTTTCGAGCAAGGGGAAACTTTACCTAGTCCTTCCCCTTCTGTTATTTTCCTCTATTACTTTGCACTGTTCATTTAAGAAGGCCTCCTTATCTCTCCTTGCTTTTCTTTGGAATTCTGAATTCAACTGAGTGAATCTTTCTCTTTCACCTTTGCTTTTTGCTTCCCTTCTTTCTTCAGCTATTTGAAGAGCCTCATTAGACAAGCACTTTGCTTTCTTGCATTATAGTTAAGCTTAAATTGCATTACGATATTACTTCAAGCTCGGTGCTACCTCTGAACATTCTAAGAAGTAGAGAAGTCAGTAGATAATTAATTTCTGATCTGCAGATTAGTCTGACCAATGATGAATCCCCCTCAAAATCCCATTGCATTCCTCAAGGAACAAACTTTACAGAGTGAAATAATACTCCGTGCAGGCCAATTGCCTTTGCAAAAGAATGGCATTTGCAATGATTATTTATGATAAATCTACTGCCAGTCCAATTGCACAGACTCATGAAAAATTTCTTGCAACAGAAACTACAAGTGGAAGTGTGGTATCCGCGAGCACAATTGGCATAAACGGCCCCTGACAGAGGCTACACCGGTCGAGAAGGCTCCTGGTCACTGGGCTCTGCGGGCACAGAAATTGGGGGGCGGATTAATAGTCATAAGATTGATTCACCCATATCTGACCTGACCGGCAGTTCTGCAGGAGGAAGCTGAATCTCTAACTCCCGTTAGACATTAGGCAATTACACACTTGCAGATTAGCCCAAGCCCCAGTGCAAATAGTGGCCATGTTTACCCTTGGGTAAGCCATGAACAATGGATTTCCCCTGTCAGTATTTGCCTTAGTTAATTAACTTCCCCAAGAGAAGTTCCCAATTAACCCGGGTTAACAGGTGATATGATTTTCTGTCAGATGACGATTCTATCACACGCTGCCTTGAATTCCTATATATGATGATGTTTTTCCCTCAATAAACCACTGGTCTTCGCTCCATCTTGTCTCGTGTCGTTCCTTGACCAGTCTCCTCTGGGACTTCACGGCCACCCCGCGGCCCCAATCCAACATGGAAGCAAAAAAGGTAAAAGAAAAAACACGAAAGCACAAATTATGAATCAGTTCCTACTAGAATAGGCAAATAATTTTTTATCAAGCATCTCTGTTTTTCACCTATCCTCACAAAACCTTTTCAGATGGAAATACTTCTGTGCCCAGTGTCTGAAAAGTGAATGGAGAAAACTAGAATGCTCCTTTCAATTTAGAAAGGTGTTGTCTTCCTTCCATGATGGTTGGGGAAGTACCGACCAAAAGATATTGCTAGCCCCACTTGACAAAACACCTCTAAATCTCCTGCACAGGGAAGGCAGTGCCAGCTACATGACCCTATATTGCAAGGAATACAAAGAAAGGGCAAATCGTTTTTGTGAAAAAGAAGGTTATGTAAAGACCAAAATTTGGGATTTGCGGGCTTACTGAGGAATGTCCATGAATGGGAATTCCTCCAATTTCTGTCTTTGAGTGGGGCAGGCAAAATAAATGGCAAGGGGTTTAAGAAATTGAAAATGCCAGGCAGCAAAGAAGGAGACACAAAGAACCAGACTCTGCCGGAGGCTCATTGCAGCCTTCTTACTAAATTGTTATCTCTCCATCTAGTGATCAGAACATGCATAGCAGGACACAAAGAATGCAGAGGAGAAAGGTGGAGCGAGAGTGATCACCTTCGCAAGTAGAGTAGAGCTAAACTAGATGCTGTGGCAAACACATAAGAGTTTATACAGCATCTCGCTTACACTGAAAGCTCTATTAGTGTCTCTATAGCACATACCACATCATAACATAGGAAACAGAAGAAGCAGGGGAAAATAAAAGAGTCATTTATGCTGGGAGATCAGCTTTGTATCCAAGGCTGAGCAGAAAGTACTCATTTCCAAGATTTTTTTGTGGGGACATTAAAATGTTTCCCCCTTTGAAGTGAGGGCATAAAAAACTACCCTCAGTCTCAGCATCCTTGATGACATAACATTGCTGCAGTGGCTCAGTGGTTAAGAAGTTTGCCTTGTTAGCTAGAAGGCTGGCAAGTCGACAGTTTGAGACCCGGGTACTGCATGACCGATTGAGTGCCTGTCTCTATCCCAGCTCTTTGGGACATGAAAGGAGCCTCATTCATGCGTCCCCTGAGTGGAATTTCTCCAGCAAAAATCCTTTCAACCCAGAATAATTTCTGACATGAAACAACAACGGCGGCGGCAACAACAACAACAACAAAATTGCCAAATCTGCTCACCTATGTACCTGATTCTTGACTGGTTAAGAACACATTCACAGTAAGAAGATTCCCCCTCTCTCAAAGTATAAATAGGAGCAGCTGCAAATATAAGCAATTACACACCAATATGCAACAGATCATGTAGCTGATAGGTTTCGAAAAGAAGACTTCCCCTCTTCAAGGTTCTATTTCAATCACACATATTGCCTCAAATGGGCCAGGCAGACTTTTGGCACAACATGAAGTTCAGTTTCACTTCACTCTTTTTCAAGCTTCTCTAGCCTGGAGTAGATCCAAAGATGCAAAAGAGACTCATACTGATTTTGACTACCTCTGAAGCCTACTAGAAAACCGTAGATGACACCCACTCTGCGAACATTTGACACATTTAGCATGCAAAAGGATGAAGGGAGTTGAGAGTGATCTCTTCCTTCATTCTCAGAGTCTTACACAGCCCTCAGCTATGTGCCAAGAACAAAGACCAGTGGATGGTCTTCTAGCTGGTCCAGAGTTTTTGGGAAGACAAGAGGCCTTATCTTCCTGAGAGAGGCTTTCTCTTTCCAAGATCCCATGTGAAGCTTTGAAAGCCAACGCAATTTAGTGGAAAGTCCTGGATGCCTATATTAACATCCCTGACTGGCTGTGGAAATTCATTTGGGTGTGGCATCTATAAACCACTTCTTTAACAACTCTCATACCTTGAAAACCCTACTAGGGTCATAATAAGTAGGAAATAACTTGACAGTATACAGGAACAGGTTGAAGTAAGAATGTGAATCATGATATCATGGTGGGCTTAGAACCCCAGCAAATGGATGACTTCCATAGGAATCCAGCAACTTCACATCAGGAACATATTTCCCATACTATACTTAAACACTGATCTGCTATCACCATACTGGATTCTTACCAAGTTGTGCAGGATATTTCAGGATTTTTGCTATTAAACCAAGGAGCCTCCAGAGTGCAACCGTTAAGCTGCAGTATTTCAGTCAAAACTCTGCTTACAATCTGAATTCAATCCCAATGGGCTCATGGTTGACTCATCCTTCCAAAGTCAGTAAATATACTATCCAACTTATTTGAGGCATACTGTAGTTTGCATAATTAACTTGTGAACCTCCATGAGAATACTTAGCACTATGGGGTGATATATAATTGTGGGAAAACAACTACAGCAAGAACCACCACCACCATCATCAATGTCCATAAGTAGGAAACTTTTTGCACGATTGTTTACAACAGTCAATACATCTGGAGGACTCCTTCAGCTCATTTTTTTAATTGTTGAGTCAACACATATTGATGTGAAAAGCCAATTCTACATATTGATTTGTGGCCAATTCCAGCACATCTTCAGATCATAACTCATAAGTCACATCTGGATCCTTCTCAAAAATGTGATGAGTTGGGATCTGGATTCTGGAGCTGGCTTAAAATGATTGCATGGCTAGTTCATTGTGAAGTGATGCCAGTCAGGGCAGTCTCCACACATTATGCATAATGCAGAGTTATCAGTTGGGTTTCTGGTGCTTCATACAATCTTATGTAATTATGATAGACATCTCTATTTTTGCAAGACTTCTAAGTGATTTTCTCCATCACATCTTACAAAACATTCTCTGCAACTTGTCGAGTGACTGAATGACAGAAGCAAATGGATAAATAACATTGATTTGACATATTGATTGCTTGACAAGAATCTACTATTATAATCTACTGTTATGGGGCACAGCAATGTAACTGTTGAAGAGAAAGATTAAAATGGGACCCAGGACTGCAGTGGCTCAAGTGGCTCAAGACGCTGACTGGGAGGCGGAAGGTCAGCAGTTCGATTCCCGAGTGCTGCAGGACGGAATGAGCTCCCGTCTTTGTCCCAGCTCCTGCCAACCTAGCAGTTCAAAAGCAAGAAATTGCAAGTAGATAAATAGGGACCACTTCAGTGGGAAGGTAACAGCGTTCCATGCACTCCTGTGTCTAGTCATGCCTGCCACATGACTATGGAAACGTCTGCAGAAGCAGACAACGCTGGCTCTTCGGCTTTGAAACAGAGATGAGCACTGAACCCTAGAGTCGGATACGACTGGCCTTCGAGCAAGGGAAACCTTTACCTTTACCAGGCATAAAATGAGTCCAGCAGCAACTTCAAAATAGCCTTCAGACATAACCTCAAAGGACATTACCTTTTTGATGGTGATAGTGTCATTCTATAACTTCTTGGGTGGGATAGAGATGGAAAGTATTTCACAAGGTTCAATAATGCAAGAACTTTATACTAACCACTTGCCTGTTTCAAGAATGTGTGAGGGGAAAAAACATGCACTTTGGAGAGCTTAAAGTGCACATACAATAGTGCATGCATTTTTAAATGCAAATGGCTAAAATGTGTAGCCATGAAAAGTATGCTCCAATATGCTTTAGTCAATGTAAAATGTACAGGCAAATGTGCACTTTAGGGCAGTGCTTGCCAACCTTTGGTTCTTGAACTTCAATTCCTAGAAGCCTAAGTCAGTAACATTGCCTAATCAGTGCTTTAGGGAATTGGCTTAGGATTCTGGAAATTGAAGTCCAAAAACCAAAAATTGAGAAACACTGCTTTAGGGCATTAGAAAAAAGTATTACGTATGTATATGTAAAGGAAAAAACCTTTCCATGATGTCTTGCAGTATGAAGAAAGTGCAGGCCAGATTCAAATAAATGCAACCAACAGAAAGACACACAAAGCTTAATTATGTATTTGTACTGGGTGGAGTTGGCTTGCTAGAGAGATGGTTGCAGCAGAGGTGAGCAGTGCACCTTGCTCCTTAGTTGGGCTAGGAAAAGGTTCATAGAAGAATGGCTTTTGTGATGAATGTTTATGATAAATCTACTATTTATAAGTCCTCTTGCTTTCTTTGAGCCTCCTTCTTAGCTGGGAAAATAGACATATCACTTTTCATAGAGGCCCTACATGGAGATGCTGAATTCAGGTCAAGTCAGGTCTGACTTCCCACAGGTCTACCTTTAAGTCATAGTTTGGCTACGTCAATCTGAACATCTGGCAGGCATTCAGGTCTTCCTCAGTCAACGTATTCATAACATGTCATTCTGGAAAGGGTGGGGCTGGAAACACACAGCCTGGCTTTGCCCTTATCAAGCACCTTGAGGAAATTTTGTCTGGGCAGCACTGCCAACCCATGAAATTAAAATCCTCTGGCATGTAGGAATTGCTCAGGAAGCAAGGCTTGAGGGTAGTTTTATGCACAGCTGGAGCTAACCCCCCCCCCCAAAAAGAGAGTACAGCTGGTTCTAAGTTTATAATTCTTATCTCTCCAAACCATACTATCCACCAAATCTTGGAAAAGTTACTTTTCTGAACTATAGTTTCCAAAATCCCCCAGCTCATCATGCTGGCTGGAAATTCTGGTGCTGCAGCCCAACAACATAATCTTTCTGAGCTTTTCTTTCCATACAAGATAGCAGAACCAAGACTGTACCAGAATTAGAAAGTTACTTTTAAAAAGGAATTTGTTACCATTCTAGTACTAAGGCCCAAATTAATTTACCTCCTCACTTCTCAAAAGTTACTATATGGTTGATTTTAATTCTTCTTCTTCTTCTTCTTCTTCTTCTTCTTCTTCTTCTGGGGTGCCAATAGCAATGTATGGGATTCCCCCTACCCCCCCCCCCCATAGGCACCCCGACCACTCTCTGTCCAGCGCTTCCCATGGTATGTTCTACTCTATTACCATAATAGGATAACATGACCAAACTATTTTAATTACTTTTTAAAATGCTACAAACCAGTGGCGAGTAACATAAAATACCCTGTCCTTTTGCCTACCACATTGCCAACACAATATCCACAAGAGAACCCAAGCCACTTGTCATTCACCTTTTCTGCTAAAACATACTCTTATAGGATTATGTTTGCCTTCTTACATCTCTCTGATCAAGTGCTCTTTTCACTGATTTCAGCTGTTTAATTATTTGCACAATTGAACTGCTAACAGCCTCAAAATCCATTAGTCCATTTCCTGGGCTTACAGAACTTTCTCTGTAAAACTCAGAATTTTCTTCACAAACATTAAGCAGAGGTAGGAATTCAAGCTTTTTCATGACAACAAGTGGCCATTTCCTTTGGGAAACATAATCTGAACAGAAATTTCGGCCTTTAAAAAAAAAAACATCAGAGTTTTTGTAATTAACACAAACAGTTTTCGTAATTCTTCAAGTGCTCACCATAAAAACATGCAACTTTTTCATACTTAAGAATATCATGTCAAGACAAATGGATGGGTGAAAATATCAATTTTGCAGGTTTATATCATTTACAGCTTTTATAACAACTAGGCAGAAACAATAATTGTTTTCATTGACCTATGGGGTTTTTCTTTGATGCTTCTGCTGAATTAGGGCTTATTGACCACTCAGCAATTATTTCACCCTAACATTGTCTTAACAACTTGAATAGAATTTCAAACACCTTCAGTCTCACCTTTGTCATTGTCGTTAGCTACTAATCATAACTGAGTATACATTTCCCCCCTGAAAATCATTTTCACTGCCGATGGATCTGCTGCCAATGTGCAGGTCCGAACCAGATGCTTCAGTTTCACCTGGAAGCTGCCTCCACAATTCTTATCCCATCACTGTTGTATTCTGAAAGAAGAATGACAAACAGGAAAAATGCCACTGGCACATTGGCATGAATTTGTTTAAGGTGGATCCCAGCTTGCCATGAAGTGACCCACACACTGTGATCACGGAGCCATCTCCTGCAGCACGTATGAAATGAGACATGCAGAATTTAACACCGGGACTGCAATGGTCTGCCACAGCCTTGAGGATAGGTGGGGTGATGGTCCCCACAGTGGAGGAAATGCCACTGGAAACCATCATATTGGTCCCAATGGCAAAATGAGCGGAGGAGGAACCACTTTACTATTCTGATTCACAAAGGTCATTGAGGTGGAAGAGGCCATGCCAGATGGACTGGCTCGTGCCTTTGTACAGCATGTAGTATCAAAATTGACAGTGGGTACTATAAATCATCATCATCAACAACAACAGCAACAGCAACAGCAACATCATGTGCCATTAGAGACCGCATTGTCTCAAGAGTGTCCGCCCATCCAACCAGAGTGGATCGGAGGGGCTCCCTGATTGTTCCATCTGCCAGAGGGGCTCATCTCTCTGGCACACGAAGGAGGGCCTTTTCCGTGTCCGCACCGGCCTTGTGGAACCTCCTGCCTGTAGAGTTGTGGGAGCAGATGGAGCTGCTACCTTTCAGAAAAGACCTAAAAACCTGGTTGGCAGGGCAGGTGTGGGGCCCAGATGGAAGAGTGGCCTCTGCCTGTTGGTTTATAAATTAAGCCCCCATTTCTTTTAATTGTCTTTTTTTTAATGTGGGTTTATGTGGGTTTTAAAAGGAATGGGGTAGGTGGGTGGGTATGTTGGGTTTTAATTGTTTTTAAATGGTTGTACTGTTTTATGTGTGTTTTAACTTGTTGTGAGCCGCCCAGAGTCGGGTTTACCTGATTGGGCGGCATATAAATTTGAATATAAATAAATAAATAAAATAAAATAAAATAAAGTCATTTCTGACTTAAGGAGACTCTTTCCAGGATTCGTTGATAAATTCAGAAGAGGGTTTTTCCTCTCTTCTTCTGGGGCCATTTCCAGGATTATGCATATATATATTCACAATTGTTCCCGTCTCTAGTGAAACATATGAAGCAGCAAAGCAATCACAATGGGAGACTTATGGGAAACTTGGATTGTTTATGTTTAGCATTACACTCTCTTACACAGCATGTGCCATGATGTCTCCAATTTTATTCTTCGTTTGTGAACAGTAATGACTGAGTTGATTTGTGTATTAGCATGATTCGCGTGCAGAATGAAATAATACTGTACAGGTATATTGTTATGGTTGGGTAATTTTTGCGTTCAGCTTACACACCTTACCTCTTGCCTGACATACCTCAGCATAGGACGTACATGTGAATTTTTCCTTGAATTTTTCCTTGAATTAAAACACTTGCATTTTACCTTTCATACTATTGGGAGTGTCACATTTTCTTCGCCCGTCTCTAGTGAAACATATGAAGCAGCAAAGCAATCACAATGGGAGACTTATGGGAAACTTGGATTGTTTATGTTTAGCATTACACTCTCTTACACAGCATGTGCCATGATGTCTCCAATTTTATTCTTCGTTTGTGAACAGTAATACCCTGAATTTGCAAAAATTTGTCTACTCGTCTCTGCCTGTATGTCTTTTTTGAGAGTATAATAGAATACATTTCTAAATAGGGAAATTCACTTGGGGCGGGGGGATGGCCAGACAAGGCAAAACTAGGGTATTTGTTCGTTACTGTAGCAAATACAAGGTGATTCAAGTTGAAACATCATGTGTTAGACGCCACATACTAGATTTTTTCTTTCAGAGCATATAGCTTTTCATTATATAGTGGTACTTCGCTTAAAGAGCATAATGCGTTCCATGGGATTGCTCTTTAAGTGAGTTTGCTCTTTAAGCAAAACACCATTGTAAGTGACCAATTGTGACCTGGCAGGTGGATTGCTAACCCCGATTTAGTTGTTAAGCAAGTTTTTGGTTGGTTTTAGTTGTTAAGTGAGGCAACCATTCAGATAAAATTCTGCTCTTTAAGCGAGTTAGTCTTGAAGGGAGGCACTCTTTATGCAAGGTTTATGCAAGGTTTTATTGTACTCAGGGTTGTATGTATGTGTGAATCTGAAATGGATGTCTGATTGCCTTGTGCAGGCTTTGATGGGACAATTCAAAAATATTGCTAAGAACTATTTCCTACCCATCTCAATTTTCAATTTTCTTTTATTTATTTTTCAGTTCTTCCCACTGACATTTATTTGCAACACATTTTTTAATTATGTCAGTTCTTGCGTTCATTCCAAGTGGATGGGCGAAGAGCATACAATACTCTGATTTAGGATAGTCATTGAGTGGGCATACATGGGCAAGCCAGGCTAATGACTAGGAATATAACAAGGGTATCTTCCACAACATCATTTCTTCCTGTGTATAACTTGAAGGAGCTGGTAGGAACCTTTTCTGTAAACTAAAGGTCCACAATATTCCCATTGCTGACTTCACAGCATAATGCGCCTTTGGTGTATGCAAACCAAGACACAGGACACAGCCTCGGGCTGGGTTAACTCAGGTTTATTGCATCGTGGACAGAGGGAACATGAGGTAATGGCGGATCGATAGCTCTTTATATATAGCAGTAATACATTTGAACGTGGTGCCATGGTAGCCCATTGGCTACTGTCTGCGTGACGTCATTGCAGGTCACGCCCTTCTTGTCCAGGTGTAGGTGGTGGCGGGAAAACTTCCCGCGCTGTTGCCTTTGATGAGTTCGGACCAAGAGAGCTTGGACGCTCGCTGCTGCCAGCTGGTGGTCATTAGCTCGCGTCCTATTACAGGGTTTATATGATACAGCTGAAGGTTACATTGTTGCTATAGGCAAGGTTACATTGGCTCAGATACATTGTAATCCATGTGTACAATAAAACCATCAGAACACAACACCCCTCCCCCCTAGGACGAGACAAAGTCTCGAGCCCACACTTAAACACACTCCCCCCCCTTAGGAGACAAAGTCTCTCAGCCAAGATGGCTTATTTCGAACACGCTGGGGTCTCGCTGCGGGCTGCCTCTCCCCGGGGTTGCTACCTTCTCTTTGTCCCCTGGTTTCCTGTCCTGTAATGTGAGAGGGAGACTCGTTAGTGACTTGCCGCGGCTCCGCGGCGTTGTTGGGAGGTGTGCTCTTTCTTAGGGAGGAACCGGGGGCACTGGGGGCTAACGAAAAACCCCTCTTCTCGCTTGGATGGGTGGGGGAACACTCCTGAAACCCCCCCCGGCTCGCAAAATCAAAATCAAAATCACCACAATCGGGGGCAGCGGTCGCGAACTCCTCTCCCCCTTCCCCGGCCCCTGATAGGACTGGCATATCAAAAGGATATGAGTCGGGGCCGCTGCTACTGCTTCCTTCCCCCCTTGCTTGGGACTGCTGTCCCCTGCTGTCTCCCCCTTGGGTTACGCGGGTGGGGGAGAACCCTAACGCTGAATCCTGTTGCTGAGCTCCACTGACTGGCCCACTCACTCGGTGCCTCAGTTGGTCTGCGTGCCTCCTCCACAGGAGGCCGGTGTTAGTCTCGACCCGGTACGACACAGGCCCCGTCTGCTCTACAACCATCCCTGGCACCCAGGCTGGCCCTGCGCTGGAATAGTTCCTGCAGTGAACAGGGTCCCCGGCGGCGAAACCTTTCGAGACTGCCAACCCTACGTTTTTCCCTTTATCCTCGACTCTCGT
Source organism: Bradypodion pumilum (assembly GCA_035047305.1). Taxonomy (NCBI): domain Eukaryota; kingdom Metazoa; phylum Chordata; class Lepidosauria; order Squamata; family Chamaeleonidae; genus Bradypodion; species Bradypodion pumilum. The sequence goes on from JAWDJD010000002.1 coordinate 249,458,068, forward strand.
CGGGTCTAGCCTAGACAGGATCGTGGTCAGTTTTCGCCGCATCAAGAGCTCCGCCGGCGAGTAGCCTGACGCCAAGGGGGTTACCCTATACGCTAAAAGGAACTGGCATACTTGGTGATTCAGGTCCCCCGGGCCCATGCGCCGCAGCGCCTCCTTCGTTGTCCGCACCAGCCGTTCCACTTGGCCATTCGTGGCCGGGTGAAACGGTGCGGACGTGACATGCCGAATGGCGTTTGCCTCCATGAACGCCCCGAACTCGGCGGAGGTGAAACAACTAGCGTTATCGCTGACCAAAGTGTCGGGTAAACCGAATGTGGAAAAGACTCTCCTTAGCTGGCTAATCGTCGTGGCGGAGGACGTGCTCTTTACTGGGATAACCTCCAGCCACTTGGAGAACGCATCCACCACCAGGAGAAACATGGTTCCTCGGAATGGGCCAGCGAAATCCACGTGCACTCTGGACCACGGCCCCCTTGCTGTGTCCCACTCCCTATGCGGGAGACGGGCCGCCTCAGGTCGGGATCCCTGGCAAGCCTCGCAAGTGCCGACCATGTGCTCAATGTCCGCGTCCAGTTGTGGCCACCAGAAGTAACTCCGGGCCAGCGCCTTTGAACGAACTATGCCCGGGTGGCTGACGTGCAGCAGTTCGAGCACCCTCGCCCGCAGGGGCGCAGGGACCACCACCCGTTGGCCCCACAGAATGCACCCCCTCTCTAGGGACAACTCTAGCTTTTTCCTAAAGAATGGGTCGAACTCAGTACTCGGGGACGAAGCCGGCCACCCCTTCTGCACCCATGAACTAACTTTCACCAGCGTCCTGTCCCTGCCTGTTGCCCTAGCAATGTCGGCTGGTACTATTGGGGGTGCGTCTAAAACCTCAATTAGCAACACCTGGCGGTCTCTTTCTGCTCTCGCCTTTTGGTCGTCCGACAATGGCAGAGGGGATCTCGAAAGCGCATCAGCATGGCTGATCTCCTTTCCGGGCCTGTACTCCAACTCATGTTGGTACGCGTTGAGGAAAATAGCCCATCGCAGCATTCTCGGGGACAGGATCTGCGGCGTGGGCTTGCTTGCCGTGAAAATCCCTAACAGCGGCTTGTGATCGGTCACGATTTTGAACGGGCGGCCATACAAAAAATCGTGAAATTTTTTGGTCCCCGCTACTATTGCTAACGCTTCCCTGTCGGTTTGTGCGTAATTTCGCTCCGCTTGGGACAGGGACCTTGAGTAAAACGCTACCGGGGCCTCCCTTCCATCCTCCAACACGTGGCAAAGCACCGCCCCCACCCCCACCGGGGAAGCATCACAAACTAGGACCACAGGCCGTTTGGGGTCGAAGTGCGTCAGGATTGCCTCAGATATTAGGAGTTGCTTTAGCTCTTTGAACGCCCTCTCGTGCTCGTCACCCCACATCCATGGCTCCTCCTTTTTAAGTAACCGATGGAGCGGTTCGGCCACGGACGCCTTCCGCGGGAGGAATGTATGGTAAAAATTGAGGAGCCCCAGGAAAGACTGCAGCTCGGTTTTGGATGTGGGGCGAGGGGCCTTTTTAATGGCTGCTACCTTGGATTTAGACGGCTTAATCCCCTCGGGTGTGATCCGGAACCCTAAAAACTCGACCTCGGTTTCGAAAAAGACACATTTATCCTTCCTCAATCTCAGCCCCGCTTTCTCGAACACGGTCAGTACCTTGTCCAACCTTTTAGCCAGTTCAGCCTCACTCCCCCCTGTTATCAACACGTCATCAAAATAAGGCAACACCCCCTCCAGGCCCTTTAGGAGGCGTTCCACGAGCGATTGAAAAAGGCCGGGTGCCGAGTTCACGCCGAACTGTAACCGTGACACCTGGAACGCTCCCTTATGTGTAACTATCGTTTGTGCCGCGGCCGTGGCGGGGGTCACTGGAAGTTGCTGATAGGCTTGTGCCAAATCGAGTTTAGCGAAACACTTTCCCCCATTTAGCCTGGCCAAAAGGTGGCTGATCACTGGCACCGGGTATGCATTAGGGCGGATCGCCTTGTTAATTGTACACTTATAATCAGCGCAAATGCGCACCTCCCCGTTAGCCTTTAGAGCCGTTACAATTGGAGTTTCCCACTCCGCGGAATCAACAGGAATAAGAATCCCCTGGCCCACCAGTTTGTCGAGTTCCGCCTCTATCTTGTCCTTGAGTGCGAACGGCACCCTGCGTGGCTTGAGTCTTATCGGGCGGACCTCCGGGTCTATGTCGAAAGCTACAGGGGGTCCCTTGAACTTTCCGAGTCCTTTCTTAAAAACGGCGGGATGCGCATCGCAAACCGCTTGTATTGGGTCCCCCCCCACGGTATGCACCCCCCCCCTATGAACAAACCTAAGGGCTGAAACCACTGTGTCCCTAGGAGGCTACAGCTTCCCCCTTTGAGGACAACTAGGGGCAGTTCCGCAGAATGTCTCTTAAAATTGACCCGAAATTTCCCGACCCCCAACACCGGAATGCTGTTTCCCTGTACGTCCCGTAGTGTGGACCTCAACGCTTTAAGCTTGGGTCGCACGTGGGGGTCGATTTTCAGGAACTCTTTCTGGGGAATTATGGAATAGGAGGACCCCGAGTCAATTTCCATCTTAATAGGGGCCCCTTGTACTAATACCTCAACGAAGTAATGGGACTGTCCCGCGGACACGCTGAACACTGAGGCGTCGTCCTCGCTGCCGTCCGAGACGCGGCCCACGCCGTCCTGCTTCCTCGTGGTCTGGGCGCCATCTTTGGGCCTCGCTGGACGGTCCGGTCTGGCCGCGCGGTCTTGTGACTGCCTCCGGCCCTCTTTCCGCTTTCGGCACGCCTTGGCGATGTGCCCCCGACGGCCGCAGGTGTAACACTCGGCCTTCCTGAATGGGCATCTCGCGCGCTCGTGGGCCGCTCCGCAACCCTCGCAGCGTCGACCACCCTTCCGGACCTTCTGGACCTCCTCGCCGTCGCTGCCTTCCGTAGACGACTTTGAGGCCCGTCGAGTCGCGTGCACCGACTGTCCGGTCTTCCCGTGCACCGAATTTTCCGCCTTGCCGGCTCTAGGACGCCACTCACGCCACTGGTGCATCTCGTCCACTCCGGCATTCGTGGACTCTGCGGCTTCCGCGGCCTCTATGACCTCTGCCAGCGTGGGTGGCGGCTCCTTATTCATCAAGCTGCGTTGTACCTCCTTGTCTTTCAGGCCACACAACACGCCGTCCCTGAGGACCAACTCCAGGATATCGCCCCATTTACAGGGGGCGGCGGCTATCCTCATGGCGGCCACGAATGCCTCAACCGACTCATCCGGCGCTTGGACTCGCCTCCAAAACGCGCTCCGAGCGGGAAACATTGCCCTCGAGGGGCAGAACCGCTCTCGCAGCAGTTTCATGATGTCGCTCGCCTTAAAGTCGCTCACCTTCTTCGGAGCGATTATGCCCACCAGCGTCCGCTTGGTTTCCATCCCGAGCATTCCGGTGAGGATGGCCCTCTTCCTCTCCTCGTCTTCTCCTTTGACTCTGAGTTCCACCAGGGCCGCCTGGAAATCCATCTCAAGCAGCTCCCAGTCTTGCGGTTTGGTGATGTTGAAACCGCTCTGTGCCCTGGCTGTTCCGTGGGGATCCATGATCCCACCTTCGTCGCCAATTTGGTGTATGCAAACCAAGACACAGGACACAGCCTCGGGCTGGGTTAACTCAGGTTTATTGCATCGTGGACAGAGGGAACATGAGGTAATGGCGGATCGATAGCTCTTTATATACAGCAGTAATACATTTGAACGTGGTGCCATGGTAGCCCATTGGCTACTGTCTGCGTGACGTCATTGCAGGTCACGCCCTTCTTGTCCAGGTGTAGGTGGTGGCGGGAAAACTTCCCGCGCTGTTGCCTTTGATGAGTTCGGACCAAGAGAGCTTGGACGCTCGCTGCTGCCAGCTGGTGGTCATTAGCTCGCGTCCTATTACAGGGTTTATATGATACAGCTGAAGGTTACATTGTTGCTATAGGCAAGGTTACATTGGCTCAGATACATTGTAATCCATGTGTACAATAAAACCATCAGAACACAACAGCGCCCTTCTCCTCATCCTAGATAATAACCTTTATTTCCCACGTATTCGGGACTCTCCACTACCACTAGTCTATGGACAAACATTGACAGAAACCTGAGAACAAAGTGGTTCAAGCTACTCCCAACTCAATCTGAGGCAGATTGTCCCAATCTGTATGTCAAATATTTAAACACAAATCAGAGTGCGAGATATCTAGTAAAAGTAAAGGTTGCCCTTGCTCGAAAGCCAGTTGTATCCAGCTCTAGGGTTCGGTGCTCATGTCCATTTACAGCCAAAGAGCCAGTGCTGTCTGCATCTGCAGACATTTGCATGGTCATGTGGCAAGCATGACTAGACACCGGAGTGCACTGAACACTGTTACAGTTCCCACCAAAGTGGTACCTACTTATGTACTTACAATTTCTTGGTTTCGAACTGCTAGGTTGGCAGGAGCTGGGGCAGATGACGAGATCTCACTCCATCATGCAGCACTCTGGTCTTAAACTGCTGACCTACCAACCTTCTGATTGGCAAGCTCAGCATCTTAACCACTTAAGCCAACATGGCCCCAATATTTATTTATTTTTTAAGTGTGCTTTTCTCTCTTTCAGTGTTATGTGCTCCTTGTATAGCTCATTTATAGATGACTAGAGCTACACAGAAAGTGTCACCTTTAAGATTGTGGTATTTTTAAACCATAATCGGGCATACCCTGGAAATGCCAACCTTGTGTTGCCAGCTAATCTTTCTCATACTAGGTCAGGTGAAAAGAACTACAGAATGAAGTTACCAAAAGGTGCCTTCATTTTGGCAGTTTCACGACTGGCCTAGACACAGAACAAGGAGACTGATTACTAGTAACTGAGCAATGCCAATAGTTAATTTAAGTAATATTAGTTGCCTTCAAAAACCATATTATTCACTAAAATGGGCATAGAGGTGGCAGGTGAAAGGTCATATTCACTTTGCTGAAACAACAGATCATAGAATTAGCATCTTTGTGAAACCCTCTTCCTTTTCAAGTGTTTCATTCCAGTCCTCAAAATGCCTTAAAAGAAAGTAATCTTGTGTTGATAAAGTTGGTTCGAAATTTGAACAAACATAGAAGACAACTTCATCAGCTGATGGAAAATACACCAACTACTCATACAAGTCCATTCTTGTTGAGATTCATGGCTCCAGTGTTCTTTGAGTATGAATGAGATTTAATCTTTCAAATTGTCTAATCGTTTTTTGGAGAGCTCCAGAAATAGCAGGCTTGAAAACTCAAGATTCCCACAGCTGCAAACTGTTGTCTTCTTTAATGTCTTCTGATTCCGTATTAATTAAACTACTTTGGTAATGATAGTAAGCTCCTGAGTTTGGCTCTGGTACAGGATCAGTTTCAGATTTGATCTGAAAAAAATAAACTTGTCCATATTAAGTAGAAATGGCAAGGAGAAAATAAATATGACAGGGCCTGTCTTTTTAATTTCTCATTGCTACTCCCCCCCCCCCCCCCCCGCTTTTTGATTTTACATTCTGTTGGTCAACCAAAGGATAACTTTTAATTGGCTGCTACATGAAGGAATGACTAAGAAAGCAAATTGAGGAAAATTAATTTTTAAAATGCTTTTTAAATTCTTTGGTTGGCAGTGGTATTTACTGAGTTGATTTTTCTGCCTAGTACATCTGAAAAGGTTCTATGCTTACTCACACATGGAAAATCAGACCTAAGGCCTTAATCACAGACTAGGTAGTCAACTAACTGTAGTATGCCCAATAGTGTTTCTAGTCCTCAAGAAGTGTTTGCAACTTTTGCCATCAGGCAACGGCGGCTGCTACTCCTGTCCGAGTATGCATTTCTTTCCTGAAAATCATTTTCAGGAAAAATGACATTGGTGTGAATTTGTTTAAGATGGATCCCAGCTTACCATGAAGTGACCCACACACTGTGATCATGGAGCCATATCCTGTGGAACAAGACATACAGGATTTCACACCGGGACTGCCATGGACTGCCGCAGCCTTGAGGATATGGACAAGGTGTGCCTTCACAGCCAGTCCATCAGGCATGGCCTCTTCCACCTCTGTGACCGTTGGGAATCAGAAGTGGTTTTTCCTCCACTCATTTTGCCATTGGGCCCAATATGATGGTTTCCAGTGGCATTTCCTCCACTGAGGGAGCAATCACCCCACCTAAAGGGTCTCATCTGCCCATACCCTTTAGCCCCTTTAGAGAGTCAGGTTATTTACTCTCTCGCAACACTCGGCATTCAGTCGCTGGCTATATTGTCTTCTCCATTACTGTAGCAGGATGCATGGCCAGACAATTAATCACAGGAGATGACAACAAAATGAAGAGCCCAACCTGGCCTAAGTAGCTCCTTCAGTGTAGCCAACAACTAACATAACTGCTGCCAGATGCTATGCCAGATAAACCAGATTCCCCTACAACAGTGATGGTGAACCTTGTTCTTGAACTTAAATTCCCAGAAGCCCTGATCAGCAGGAGTGCTGACTTGGGCTTCTGGTAATTGAAGTCCAAGAACACCTGGAGTGCCAAGGTTTGCCATCATGGTCCTACAACAAACCCTTCCCCTGCCCCACGAAAGCCTTTCTGATTCATGCCCTGTGAGACAACATAGCATTTTTCTCACCACTGCATAATAGGGCATCATCTGCAATAAAAGCAACAGCAAAAACCATGTGTGATTTAAGAAAGGGAACTTTACAAAGAAGATGCCAAATGGATATAAGGCTGCCTCAGATTACTAAACCAATTCCAGGGGAACCTCATCTACACCCGGACAAGCAGAATCAATAGAGATAACTGGCTTTCACTGATACATCAGTCCTATCCATTCCCCTAACTGCAAGGACACAATTTATCTACCACTCTTGCTAATTTTAACCTTGATGCCCTAGTCCAGTGGTTCCCAACTTATTTTGGCCATGCCCCACCTAAGCATCTACAAAATCCTGATTCCAGTGATACACTGCGAAAATTTTTACTACCCACTCGGTGGGTATGGCTATCTGTGGGCGTGGCTATCTGTGGATGTGGCCTCAAACCCTGACCCCCACCCCACACCCCCAGAAAAAAAGAAACCTACGCTACCTTGCTTGCTTTCTTCGCGGAGATGAGGAGGACAAATAAGTCCCAGAGCAGGGGTGCTGCTGGGAGGTGAGCGGGATGAGTTGGTGGGATGGTGCTAGCTTGGACTCCCCTTCCCAGCACCGCCAGAAACATGTCCCATTTGCCTCACCCAGGGCCGAAGGCGCAAGGGAAGTGCAGAGATGAAAGCGCACCTTTGGCCCTGGGCGAGGCAAATTGGATGCGTTTCCGGTGGTACTAGGAGAGGGCGGGCCTGAGAGATGGGCATGGTCAAGTGGGCATGGTACAGAAATTATATTACCAGTTCATGAGAACCAGTCAGAACCGTCCACACTACAACACTGCCTGATTCCTCCCCCATGACATATAATTCTTATTTTTCAAAAAGCGAACTCCTATTCATGTGGGGGGAATGTGGTGGCTCACATAGTTAAGATGCTGAACTTGAAGACTAGAAGGTCAGGGTTCTATACCCGAGTGTTCAAGAAAAAGGGGAATCGGGAAATAGCCACTATGACTGTGAGCACAGAGAATGCTTTAAAAGAAGGGTAATAGAAGGTAGATTTTTTCAGATTCCCTTTTTTCATCGTAACTATAATAGCTAAATAAACAAACTTGTATGTACAGCAGCCAAACAAATGTGTTTTTTCTTTGCTTGTTAGGTAGAGAACACAACTGGGACTGAGAAACATAGCAAAGGGGGACCAAAGGGTGAAGCCTACCTTTAGCTCTTAATGCAGTTTTCTAATATTTAATGTGTGCAACATTGTGTTCCTCTTCTTCTTCCATGTCTAGGCCAGACATGAAACTGCCAAAATGAAGGCACCTTTTGGTGAGTTCATTCTGCAGTTCCTTTCGCTTGACCGAATGTGAGAAAGATTAGCCAGCAACACAAGGTTGCTGTTATCAGGGCACGCCTGATTGTAGTTCAAAAATACCACAATCTTTGAGGAGGCTCTTTCTATGTACCCCAACATTGTGTTACTTACTATACAGCCACTCACCCTGCCTTACTCATCAAGTTTTTTCCAGAATTTTTAAATTGCTTGTTCTTAAAACCAGCTGTCATTCTGCAAATGGAAGCTATAATTGTTGACTGGGTCACAAATGAAAGCAACAATTTTTAAAAGGTGAGGTAAACACTCTTGTGATGCAGTAGAGGCTCATTTGTTCCAGGGCTAACAGTGTATATTCTTGTCCTTTGGGGATTTTTTTTGTTCAACATTTTCATACGGTACTCATTAACTGAGGTTTTTTAAAAATGTTGGTTTCATTGGGATAATAGCAATCTTGCATGCACTAACACTGGAGATCAGTGGGAGGAGGCTTTACAGCCTAATGAGATTGTCCTTTGCCACTAACTTGATTAATAAAGATCCCCTCCCGCCCCGCAACCTCTGGCATTAGTGGTAAGCCCCTGATATTCAGACTAAACTTCCGGTTAGTCTTCTTGCTTCCATTGTTTTTGTAATGATCTTCTGCTTCCACTGAAATTCCTTCCAGAAATTCCTTCCCGCAATAAGCATGCAGAAGACTCCACCAGGGAGAGGGAAGAGCATTTGTGGGATTTTCTGCTTCCGATGCCCAATTAGCCAGCCCAGGCTTGGACACTATGCATTTTGACTTGCGGGCATGGAGAAGATGGGCAGGGGAAAAATACTTTTGCTGCTCAGCTGCAATGAGGAGAATTTTTCGAATAGGGGAGACTTCCCTACTTCACAGAAACTGATTTCCCAGGTTTCTGGATCAGCTGGAGGGCTTCCACAGAGAGAAGTTCTCCTTTTCCTAACAAAACCACTCTTTACCTGAGAAGAGCAATGGAAAGGCTTTCAGCAGTACAAGTATGGGGCTAGTGTATTCCCCTTCTTTGAATATGTAGTTACCTGACATCTGAAGTGATGGAGTTTGTGATGGAATGGAGTATACCCTGTGCTTTTTCATGCCTTGTTCTTTAGCCTCTGCAAAATGGTGATTTCAAACAAGTGGGAGTTAGAAAGAATGTAAACATTCTTGCCTCATGGTTGCCTCATGGTTTTGGAGAACTGAAACTTATTGTGTGATTGACATTTTATTGTAACATCATTGGTTGGAGTCCCTAAGGGGGAGGGCCAGAAGGTGGACCCTGTTAGAGGAGATATCACAGAGAGAGAGAGAGAGAGACTCTCTGGAATGCCTGCTTTGCAAGCTAGCAAAATGTAGAGGCTTGGGAGAAAGGGGGGCTATAGGCTTATGGGCTATCCCTGGAACATGCAGCTTGCTTTATTTCTGCTTTGAAATGGACTGTATCCTGAATCTTGCTATGCTTTCAATATATTTCTAAAATGCCTGAAGAGACTCTGGAGTGGTTACTTGGCTCAGTGCTACCTGATTCTACACACATCTGATGTCTGGGTTGTCCAGCCAGGGGGCTGCAACTCAGAAGGACAAAAGGGCCTACTCGAGAGTAAGGATCCTATTGTTATAGAGTTCATCAACCTCCTTCACATTCTACCACCTTGTTCTTTGGTATGTATGGCAAGTGAGAGTTGCTGTCCAACTTCAGTTGAAGGCCCATAATTTCCTAGCCCATGTTCTGTCAGAATTGTCACATAGGATGGCCACATATGTTCTTTTCTGTGCAATAGTCCTCACTTTGAAGGGCTGTCAAGGAGTTATTTTCCTTCTAAAAGCACCCTCCATTTGAAGACCTGGTTTAAAGTTAAAGAAAAGTAGAGAAGTAGACCAGGGACTGGTGGGTGCACATTAATATTGTTATAGAGATAGATAAGGAAATTATGTGTGTGTGAAGGTTTTTTCTTCTCTTCTTTGTTGTGTTATTCTTTATATTTCTGTATATTTTTGTCGATTTTTCTATGTATTGTCATTAAAAAATTTAAAAAAAAATTTTTTTAAAGTAGTAGGTCAGAGACATTGACTTGGCTTATTCCAGTGAGCCAGCTATGAGAAACCTGGGGAACATAGTTAAAAGTAGAGACATCACATTGCAAAAAAAAAGTCCTCATAGTCAAAGCAATGATATTCCCGGTAGTAATGTATGGCTGTGAGACTTGGACCATAAGAAAAGCTGACCGCAGAAGAATAGACGCCTTTGAAATATGGTGTTGGAGGAGAGTTTTGAAGGTACCCTGGACAGCGAGGAGAACAAATAGATTGATCTTAGAAGAAATCAAACCTGACTACTCCTTGGAAGGTCAAATAGTGAAGATGAAGCTAAAGTACTTTGGTCATCAAATAAGAATGGAGGATTCACTTGAGAAGGCCTTGATGCTGTGAAAGGTTGAGGGCAAAAGAAGAAGGGGTGGCAGAAAATGAGATGGCTAGATGGTATTGCGGATGCAATGGGCATAGAGTTTGGCGGGTTGAGAGGGATGATGGAGGATGGGGTGCCTGGCATGCGGTGGTCCATGGGGTTGCAAAGGGTTGGAACCACCTGTGCAACTGAACAACAAGAAGTGAGCACCTGGCCAGCAACCTCAGCCAGTTCACAGGTCACCTGCTCTTCCCACTCAAGTAAGGTGTGTTGTAATTCTGCTTAAAGTATGAAAAATGATTTCTGATTTTGCATCTAGACATATAAATTAACATATGCATTTTTATGCAAATCACTGTCCTCTTTTGTCTTCCCTTAGTGTGTGTGTGATAGATACATGTACTTCTTTTTGTCTTAATTCTGAATGCATAGATGGCCCTGCCACCCTTACTTTGCAGGCGCACCCCCCAATAAAGGACTCAGACACTGATGAAAGTGGATAACGGCATTGGGCCACATTTATTGATTCATGCCCTAGTCCGAATTATAAATTTCTATTGGTAATTGACCAATTATAATTCTTAAGGCAAGCAGGCCGAAGTAACACTGGTAAGGTACCACCCAAAATTGCCAATGGCAATTGTTACAATGTATCTATTTGTATCAATTTGTTTGTTGACAACAAACAAATTGTTGACCGTAGTCAATATCTAACTAATGACCCCACCCTCTGACGCATATCCGTGAAATCACGGGGTGATGCATGCTGTCTAGCTGTAGCCATCACCCCGTCGCCTGGTTCGTCGTTGACCGGACAACGTTTAACCAACTTATGCCTGTCTAGTGTTGTCCAGTCAATTGCGAACCTGCCGGATACCTGTGGGTCATAAATGTTTACCTTACCAGTGCTACCTGCCCATGTGACCAAAGTCAACAGCAGCAACAGAAACCCCTATATCAAACCATAGCAACAGTGTGGGATGGGCGAAAAAACCAGGACCCGAGAGCCAATTGTGGGTCCCAGCCAAAAATTCCCACCCGGCCCCGAAGCGACCAAAATATCACACTGTTAACTAGGGAGGGGGTGGAGGGGAAAAACTTCTCCTCTCCGTCGCTTCGCAAAATGGCAGCGCGGCTGCCTCGTGGCCACCCCTTTTATAAGGGAGCTGGCCACGCCCCCTAACTACCCGGCTGCCTTCGTCCGGTGGGGGGGGGGCGCAAAGAGCACGGCGGCCATTTTGGCGCCGCGCTTGCATTGCAGGCGCACCCCCAATAAAGGACTCAGACACTGATGAAAGTGGATAACGGCATTGGGCCACATTTATTGATTCATGCCCTAGTCCGAATTATAAATTTCTATTGGTAATTGACCAATTATAATTCTTAAGGCAAGCAGGCCGAAGTAACACTGGTAAGGTACCACCCAAAATTGCCAACGGCAATTGTTACAATGTATCTATTTGTATCAATTTGTTTGTTGACAACAAACAAATTGTTGACCGTAGTCAATATCTAACTAATGACCCCACCCTCTGACGTGTATCCGTGAAATCATGGGGTGATGCATGCTGTCTAGCTGTCGCCTGGTTCGTCGTTGACTGGACAACGTTTAACCAATTTATGCCTGTCTAGTGTTGTCCAGTCAATTGCGAACCTGCCGGATACCTGTGGGTCATAAATGTTTACCTTACCAGTGCTACCCGCCACACAGGGAGGCTTCCCAAAAGGCTCACCGCCCCCCCAAGACCGTCAGCTCAGTCAACAGGCCTGCTCGCCAGTCCATTAACAAGAGGTCCATACCTCCCTGTGACAGATGGGCCCCATCCCCTGAGTAAAAGCTCGTAATTTTGCAGACTGATGGCGGGGAGGCGAATGACGCGTCCCCCACCTTTGTCGAAAAGGAACCGGGCAATAGCCCCGTTCACGGAGCGTCGGCTCGGTCAAGAGCCTCGAGGCCGAACACCCCCCTGTAAGCATACCGCGGTATCGTGTCCGACCAATTGAGGGTTGTGGCAGGCCACACATAACGTGAGTAGGGCAGGTCACTGCAAATCGCAAGCTTCCGCGATAGGCCAGTGACCCGCCCTGAACCATTGCCCCCAAGGTTCATAACCAGGACATCAGGCGAGTCAGCATCCCTGATGTAGAAAAGGAATGGCAACAGTTCCCGCCATAACATGCCACGCTTACCATACCACCTGAGACGTGCGGATGCACCCAGTCCCAGTCGGGGTCCCCACTCTGTCGCCGCAGCGTAACGCGCTGCCCTGTGCAGCGTAACACGCTGCCCTGTGCAGCGTAACGCACTGCCCTGTGCAGCTTAACGCGCTGCCCTGTGCAGCGTAACGCACTGCCCTGTGCACGTGGCTATGGCCCACCAGGCACACTGTCACCGGTGTAATACGACACCCAGGGTCTGTCAAGGAAAAAAAGGGGGGGGAGAAACAGTGCAGTGACGAAACTGGTACTCACGGTTGAAGAGGGCGAACCCAAACTGAAAACATTGTGATCCCCACCCTCCCATCCGGCGTATGTCAGCCCCGGAGTACCCAAAAACAGCTGCAGTAGAAGCCGCCCCTATCCTGAATGAATGGGTGCCGCAACGTGCCCCAGGGAGGCCAACACTGGCTAGTGCCATCCCGGCACCCTCCAAAATTGAAATTTAGTAAGGGGAGACCCACCTTGGTGACAGGAAAAAACGGGCCATGGTGCGTGCCACGCAGTGCAAGGAACTCCTGTAGGGCACCAACCGGACAGATGTCTGCCAAGGAACATCGTAGCAGTCTCACTCCACTGCCTACGCCGTGCTGATCCGTTTTAGAGGAGCGTATCCTCAACTGACCCAATCATTGCAAACATAGACATCTTCAAGTTCTGGTGCCCTACGACTTGCATCCGCCTTAGACAGCATCGCAAGCTCGCTGCTGCGGAGCACTCCAAAAAGGGCCACCGTTGTAGCCGCATGAAACAGGGCTGCCTCATACCTATCAAACATAGGTCCTGCCAGCCCCGTGCCAGTTGGGTAAGAACCCCTGGGGAAATTGGGTGGCGGTCGTCCGGGCTACGCCCACGCTCCCGCACCCACCCTTCCAAAACGTGTCTCACACGGAAGCCAGCGGTCTTGTCCGCATGACCGCCTACTGTGGCCATAAAAGCCAGCGCTGACAGCCTGGATGCTATGGTGCGAGATGCGAGGCCCTGGGCACGTAGGTGAACCATTAATCGAAGGATGTGGGCCACTGGGGTCGGCCAGGTGTCTGGCAGCCAAAATTGGGCACAGAATGCTTGGAAAGAAATGAATGCGTGGAGATACGCCTTATGTGTGCGTGGCGCCAGCGACATGCCGATCGCCCGGTTCACCTCTCCTTGTCAAGAGTCCATACCTCGTCCGGGAGTGGCGAGGGAAATTCCTCCGGATCCGGGGCCAAGGCGCGGAACCGGGAGATCTGCAGGCGGGACAAAGCGTCAGCGATAGCATTATTGACACCCGGGACATGCCTGGCTCTGAACAGCACATTGAGGCGCAGGCTGCGCAATACAAACTGGCGCACCAGGTCCATGACCCTGGGTGATTTAGAGGTTTGTGAGTCGACAATGTGGACAACGGCCGCATTGTCACACCAGAAATGAACAACCGAGTTGGCCCACTCCTCACCCCATAGCATCAAAGCCCCCAGAATGGGAAAAATTCCAGATAAGTAAGAACACGCTGGCGACCCGTGCCCGACCAGGCTGGAGGCCACCCACCATAGGCCCACTTCCCATTGAAGTACATCCCATAACCCAGGGATCCCGAGGCATCGGACTGTATCTGGAAACGAGGGGAAGCCAGAAGGTCAGACCTCCAAAATGACACCCCATTGAACTCCCTCAGGAACTGGAGCCAGATAAGCACATCTGCCTTAATGCCCTGGGTCAGTCTCACCCTATGGCGGGGCCTGGATAAGCCTGTCATGGCGTCGCACAAGCGCCGAGCAAATGCCCTGTCCGGTGCGACCACCCTGCAAGCGAAATTGAGGTGACCATGTAGCACCTGCAGTTCCTGCAGTGATGCCTTGCGTTTAGCAAGCAAGTCCGAGATAAGGGCCACTATCCTTGACACCTTATCCCCTGGTAACCTAGAAGCCTGCGCTACCGTGTCAATCTCCACCCCCAGGAAGACTAGCTGGGTAGATGGGCCCTCGGTCTTTTCGGGCGCTAAAGGGACACCCAGTTCCTCCATTAGCGTCTGAAATGTGTTGAGGAGACGTGTACACGTGTCCCAGCCCCGTTCACCCCCGAATAAAAATTATCCAGGTAATGGGCTACAGACCGGGACCCTGACCTGCGAACAAAAGCCCACTGTAGGAAGGTGCCGAAACGCTCGAATGCCGAGCATGATATGGAACAGCCAAAATGCATGGCCTTATCGAAATAATATTCTCCCCGGAACTTGAAACCCAGCAACTCAAAGTCACCCGGGTGGACCGGCAGGAGTCGAAAGGCAGACTTAATGTCGCGCTTAGCTAACAGCGCACCCGGGCCCCATGAGTGCACCATGTGCAGCGCTCGGTCAAAAGATGTATACCTGACCGAGCAAAGGTCATCAGGGATAGCATCATTGACCGATCTGCCGGCTGGGTAGGACAAGTGATGGATCAGGCGGAACTCACCCGGTGATGTCTTGGGCACTAAGACCTAGGGTGACACTTTAAGGTTGGGGAACGGGGGTGCAGGGAAAGGGCCAGCGACCCTGCTCGCATCAACCCCCTTAGCAATGCTGGCAGCAGCCACCTCCTCCCTTCCCCTAAGGGACAAAAGGTTGGGGGCGTCTTGGGGGGACCTATCTCCCGGGAAAGGAATACGGAACCCCAGTCGAACACCCTGAAGCAGGTAAACTGCATCTGCCTCCCTCGGGTACAATGCGAGCCAACGCCCCAACATGTCCACGTTAATTGGGGAGGGGGCCGTTCGATGGACCAGCTCCCTCTGCGGCAGTCCTGCCAGCCCCTTGTCCACCCCTACCCCTGCCCCGCATCCCTCCAGGCCTGGGGCAGGCGGATGCAGCATGGGGGCCAGCACAAGAGGGACACTCATGCCTGAACCGGCAATTCTTCCTATTGCAGGAACCATTGGACGAGAAAGTCCAGCACAGCAGGTGGGCTGGAACACCCTGCCCCGCCACCGTGTGGGGTACCTGTGCTGGAGCCGCTCGCTGGACCGCGTGTCCACAATGGTATCTTTCCCCAGGCGCAGGGCGCGTGGGAGTCATGTACAGAAGCCACAGCTTCTGGCAGGGCTCGTCCCACCTCATCTCTGGGTGCAGGGGAATTCGCATACGGAATTCTTCATCGTAAGCCAACCACGATGGGCCCGGGAAGTCAACCATCGCCCGATATATATTGTCCAAATACTGGACCATCGGGATTGCCAGATCTGGCCCGGCCCTGAGGCAAACCGCCATGTATATGAGGTACGTTGGCAACCAGTTGGCCCACATGCGTGGCAGCTTACGACGACGTGCCTGTTCCTTATCCTTCTCATCCTGCCCCTCCCTCTCCTCCTTGGTGGGCTCTCTGTTAAGAAGGGAGAAGATGTCCACATACTCCCCACGCCAGATCATTTCCTTAGTAGCCTGGGCGAGATGATCCCCAAGGAGGACATCGGTGACCGAACCGTCGCGCCACCTGTGCAAGGCCACGGCCACTGAATTGTGCCCCCCAAGGTAGCTAGGTGTGTGGGTGAACTAGATTGAACCGCATACTCACATGCGGGGGTTCCGGCCCACTGGGGGCGTCGGAGCTCACGATCGCGACTGAGCTCGTCGATGGGGCCTGCTCCGCACCAGCCTGTTGATTGGGGAGCTGCGAGGCAGTGGCCGACGCCGGCCCGCGCGCCTCAGGCAGCTCGACCCGCCCCGCCGCCTGCCGCTGCTCGGCAGACAAAGCATCAACCTGCACCCCAAAAGGAACCCTCGGGTGGTCAACCCTCACGAGGGATGCCTCGAGGGCCGCAACACGGGCCAGAAGGGCCTCAACATTAACATAGCCCCCTAATCCCAGGGGGGGCAAAGGGCCAGCCGGCCCACGGGCCGCAGGCGCCGGTCCAGGTCCCTGGACCCCGGGGCCCGAATACGGCCAAGAGCCCAGGCCCGGCCCCTGCAGGGCCGGGGGCATACCCTGCCAGGGTAGGGAACCCAACCACCCCCCATGGCTGGAACCCCCCGCAGGAAGCTGCGTACTAATAGAAGAAGGGCCCGAAGAATGGGCCATGCCAGGGCAGTGGCCATTACATGCGGGCCGGGGGCCGCGGCCCCTGCCGGGCCGGTATGCGGACGGCCCGCCTCAGGCCAAGGGGCTATCAACCCCATCCCACCGGTCCCGGTGGGCTCTGACAAGGGGGGGCTGCTGAGGAGGCGCAGTCGCCCGGCTGGCGCCTCCGCGCGGAGCGAACTGCGTTCGCAGTTGCCTTCTTCTTAGAGGGGCAATGATCTGCTGGGAAGCCGGAGAAAGAGAAGGAAAAAACGCCACCCAATAGGCTTCCCGGCGAAAAGGGAAGAGCGACGGAGGTAAGAGGGAAAAACTTCTCCGCTCCGTCGCTTCACAAAATGGCAGCGCGGCTGCCTCGTGGCCACCCCTTTTATAAGGGAGCTGGCCACGCCCCCTAACTACCCGGCTGCCTTCGTCCGGTGGGGGGGGGGCCGCAAAGAGCGCGGTGGCCATTTTGGCACCGCGCTTGCAAAATATAACACTAAAGCAGCAAAAGCAGAATAAAGTAGTATCAGCCCCCCACCCCACCCCTGGAACATAAGCAAAGCCGTGGTGTACAGAGCAAGATGAAACAAGCAAATAGGAAGATGGATTACAGCCTGCTACAAGCACTCCCAAGTACTCCGCTATTCTGAAAGCAGAAAAAAATCATTAACAGTGCCCTGAGCAGCCTGGCTGATTCTAGCATTAGTATGGGAGTGAAAGATCACACAGATTTCCAGACTCCTACCCTTTCTCATTCACACATACACACATGCATTTCACTCCCCAAGTTTCTAGATTTGCCTTTTCAAAGGAAGCAAGAGATAATCTTTTCCAGGTAACCAAAGCAATCACTCCTAGTCCGAGGGGGAAATTCCAGCATAAGTGACAGACAGACAAAAAAAAAGACATAGCGGTAGATAAGCAGAAACAGATTAGCTGGCAAACTTTCTAGGGTGTGATGCAGAAGGACTCATATGTCCCCAAACCCTTCCAATGTTTTCCCCCCAAGAGATCACCTGTCAGATGTATTCTGTTGATTAAAACCAGACATGGGAATCTCATAATGTTTCAACAGATGATTTTGTACAAGTGCAGCCTGAGGCCCCAACCTTTGAGCAGAATTCCCCTGTGAAATAAAGTGGGAGAGCTGTTTCATCTTAATGAAAATCTAGTTATTGACGGAGGGAGGGGAGGGGAGGTAGAGGCATCAATGTGAAGGCAGCCTGACGTATTCACAGTATTTAGGAAAAGAATGGCACAAATCATAAAGCCTAGGGTAGAGACTTAGGGTGCCTTCAGTAAGTGTTCTTATTGAAACCTATTTCCTAAGGGGTTGCTGTGTTTGCCTGTTGCAGCAAAAACAAGGGAAAAAAGGAAATAGAAATGGGATTTACAGATTTTCTGGGCTACAAATGCCATCATCATCATCATCATCATCATCATCATCATCATCATCATCATCATCATCATCATCATCATCATCATCATAGCTTAATTTATATCCCGCTTCCCTCAGCCTGAAAACAACCCAAAGCAGCAAACAACAGTAAAAAAGAAAACAATACAATAAGTAACCAAAATACAGAATAAATAAATACATAATAATATGCACAAAGTCCAAAAATACAAGAAGTACAGTAATTACAATTACAATAAAAATATAGTCAACCCAACAGTGGCAAAAACATATAAATCAATACACCCCAGCCCTCAAGAAAGTCCCAAAGTCATAAAACAAGGAACCTGCTACCACTGTTGAGCCCAAAGTCCAGGCAAGCAGCATGGAGATGGTGGTTAAAGAACCCGAGAGCTGATGAAAATAAGTTCATGTTGGCTCCCACCTGCCTCAAATCCTGGGAGCCGATGGCGTGGGCCCCCAGGACAAGCAGGGGGCGCTGGCAGGTAGAGGCGGCGGCATCTCTTCTTCTGCCCTCCAGGCGGGGAGGGCTAATCTGGACAGTTCTACCTATGTTAGCTAAAGGTAAAGGCCTCCTTTGCTTGAAAGCCAATCATGTCCGACTCTAGTGCTCATCTCTGTTTACAGCCAAAGAGCCAGTGCTGTCTGCAGACATTTCTGTGGTCATGTGGCAGGCATCACTAGATGCCAAAGCACACGGAATGCTGTTACCTTTCCTGCCAAAGTAGTACCTACAGTATTTATCAACCTGTAATTTCTTGCTTTCAAACTGCTAGGTTGGCAGGAGCTAGGACAGATAACAGGAGCTCACTCCATTGTGCAGCACTTGGGTCTCGAAAAGCTGATCTGCCAACCCTCTAGTCATCAAGCTCAGTGACTGAACCACTAAGCCACCACGGCCCTCCTACCTACTTTACAGAAACCTAAATGTGTGGGTTGCCCAGTTCATGAATTGGCCTTAACCTTTCCCGATGGGTGCGCTCAGCTAGCACACGGGCTGAGTACCAACCATGCTTTGATGGAAAGGCAATTGGGGTACGTGCTATTGATAGTTATGGGGGGCAATTCATATTGCCTTGGCTGGAGGCTCGGAGAGAAGTAGGGCAAATGTCATAAGGTGATGAACCCAAGTTAATGCACAGATACCTAACCCAGGTAATGCACAATATCTAACTCACGTCCACAGGCTTAGGTGGGCAAACAAGCTGCCCACCTGACAAGTTAATTAACTTTAGCTGACCGGAGTCAATATAGCCAAGCTCCGAGATTAAGGCGAGAACAATGGGTTTTGCCAACCCAGTTAATCAGTTCCTCAGCAGAGGTCCAGGGTACTCAGTAACTTCTGAGTAACTTCCAAGAGTTGATGAATGTAACTTGGTCAGCGAAATGCCACATATGCAAAATCCTTCTGTAACAAGGTCACGTGCACCTTAGGCATGTAACCCTCAAGGCAGGGTAATAAATACGTCCACCCGAGACTGATCGGGACTGGACTTTCATGGCACATTTGTCTCATGTGCCTTCCATTGCGGCCAGTTACCCTGACCTCCATGGGCCTCTACCATACCAAGTGACCCTCTCTGTGGGCCATTGCAACATCTGTTGACCCCAACATGATCTGACTTAAGGGGTCACGTCCTGATGTGATTCTACTCGAGAGTCACGCCGCGGCTCTGATCGGAATGCCATCCCGATCGGAACTCCGCGATCCTGAGGCCAGGTCAGAGTGGTGCCTAGCTGAGGCTGCAACGATCCAGAGGCAAGGAAGGCAACGTAACTGCAAGCCTGGCAATCCCACGTTCTTGGAAAGGACGCATTCCAAACACCGGGGAAAGCCGTGAATCCCGACTCCAGCGGAAGCACGCAGCAACCAAGGCCACGATTCCAACCCAGACCCAGAGGGACATTGTCCTGTGCATCATTCACCCCACCATACTAACTCCAAAAAAGGTGCACCACCATCTTCCGCGGAGGCAACTCCAGGGATCTCCCACAGGTAGTAATGGGGGCTTGCTGGGGGGGGGGGAGATTTCTCTGTCAGACAAAGAGCTCAGGTGGAGGAGTTCAAGAACCTGGCCAGGCTACACTGCATTCACATTTGTCGCATAAATCTGACGGATCTGGTGATGTATCTGAGGGAACACTGTTTGTTCTACCCAGAAACAGGCACGCTCAATCTAGCAGTTTGGGATAAAGTAGGGGACTACCTTAAGAAGGAGCCCAGAGCACCCACCAACATCATGGGGACATGTAGTAAATGTAGACAGGTAATTACAGCAGTTAGTCCAGTCCGGATAGAGACCAAGAAACCCCCAGCGTACATAGAAACATCAGCCTCAGCGAGTCTCTATCCGACCATCTAGTTTAGACATGGGGGCATAGGGATTCCATTTCCGTGGTGACTGCAGAAGCCGTGGAAGCAGGCAAAAGCCTAGGAAGTGCAGGCGCTTCCCAGGGCACCAAAAGTCCCTTCCAGCTCATGGTAGAAGAGGAAGCACACAAGGGGGAGCTGCCAGTCGAAGAACTGGCTGAGCTCACAAGGCTATGTCCAGTCCTCTTAGAGACAGACGCCCTCAAGAGTGATCAGGTGGCAGTATACATGCCAATTCCATACAAATTGCTTGCGGAGATCCTCAAAGCCATCACAGATACAGGACTTCAGAGTAAATTCACAAGGGACATGTTCCAGCAGCTGTGGGAATCCACCACGCTCATCCCTCATGACTGGAAAGTCATGATGCGGATGATCCTGAACCCCAGCCAGTACCTTTTGTGGGACAGTGAGTATCAGCTAGAAGTGCAGGTGAGGGCTGCCGGGTTGGGGGGAGCAGTAATTCCTGAGCAACTATATGGCTCGGGGCAGTTCGACACCATCCAAATGCAGTCCATCCTGCCAGCAGCCACATTCCAGTTAGCATCTGAGGTCGCCTTCAAGGCATACCTCAAAGTACCCGCTACTGGCAAGGGCACAAAGAATTACACCACAGTCAAACAGGGAGTGCAAGAACCCTACACTGATTTCATCAACAGGCTAGAGGAAGCAATTAGCTGACAGATAGACAATCAGGAGGCACAAGAGGAGCTTATGATGAAGCTGGCAAAAGACAATGCAAACCTTGATTGCCGCAAAATCTTGCAGGTGAACTGATCTGATGCTTACCGACATGATCAGAGCTTGCACTGATGTTGGAACAGACTCCTATAAGATGGGGCTGTTGGCAGCAGTGGTGCAAGGGGGGAACCAGCCCAAGTACCAACCTAAGGGAGCTTGTCACCGGTGTGGCAAGCTGGGGCACTTTGTCAAAGAGTGTAGGTCCAAACAACCCCGCCAGAAGGGGGGCAGCCCGCCCATTGGCTGCCCATCCACGCCATCCACTCAATGCCCAAGATGCCACAACGGCTTCCATTGGGCTAAGAACTGTCCAAATTCGGGAAACCAGACCACGGGCGTGTCTCTGGCCCCAGTCCAAATGGAGATGATGCCTGCCCTGGAAGCTCCAGAGCAGACATCCCACTAGAAACACCCAGTGTCACACCCAGCACCTCTGAGGCACAGACAGAAACTAAGGGCAGTGCAGGGCTAGACTTGGAATACCAGGAGGACATTATATGCGACCTTGCCAGGCCCAGTCCATCTAGTCAATTCCCAGTACAAGGGACCCTTGCCCCAAGACACCATAGGATTAGTCTTGCCTCGAAGCAGTGCAGGGAAAAGAGGGATCTTCGTGATCCCGGGAGTCATAGACTCTGATTACACAGGAATCGTCAAAGTCCAGCTGTGGACACACCTACCCCATACAATTAGCAAAGGAGAGTCAGTAGCGCAATTGATCATGGTTCCTTGCCATCTGCCAGGTAGAAGTAAGGAAAGGACCAGAGAAAGCTCAGGATTCGGGTCGACAGATCACCCGACAGAAGAAGGGGCGGTAGAAGGATACCAGATCATAGCGACAGTGGAAAAGAACATAGAGTGGAAACAGTGACCTGTCATTAAGGTATTTTTAAACAAAAGACCTTTTGATGGTCTGTTAGACACTGGAGCTGATGTCACTGTGATTAGCAAGAAGTTTTGGCCCCCAGAGTGGGCCATAGAACCAGTTTCCGATGTGTGGGGGGTAGGAGGAGTTCAGGAAGCATACAGGGACTGAGACTGGGTAGAGGTCACCATCCCAGGGGCAGACGGCGCGGCGGTCATCCGACCACACATTTTAAATGTGCCCGTCAACCTCTGGGGGAGGGACATTCTGCAACAGTATCGCACCACCATAACTTTCAGGTAATGGCCCTACTGCTTAAATGGTTAACAGATGAGCCGGTATGGGTGGAACAGTGGCTGATAGTTGGGGAAAAATTAGAAGCCTTAAAGCAGCTCGTTAAAAAGCAGGTTGATGCGGGACACATAGAACCATCTACCAGTCCCTGGAATTCACCGATTTTTGTCATTAAAAAGAAGTCCGGAAAGTGCCGACTTCTCCATGACTTGAAGGAGATCAATAAGTGCATCCAACCCATGGGACCGCTTCAATGTGGCACTCCCAACCCAAATATGATCCCCGAAAGGTGGGAGATCTTAATCGTAGACTTAAAAGACTGTTTTTACACCATCCCTTTAGACCCCAGGGACAGGGAAAGGTTCGCTTTTATGGTGCCAGTCACCAATCATAGGGAACCAACCCAACGTTTTGCGTGGAAATTTTTGCCACAGGCCCACCCTGTGCCAAATTTATGTCCATGGGGCATTGGAAAAGTTCCAGAACCTTTACCCCAAAGTCTTAGTTTGCCATTTCATGGGTGACATATTGATCATGGTGCCCAAATTGGTTAGCGACGTATTTTGTAACCTCCAAAGTACATTGGGGGGAAAGGGCTTGGTGATTGCCCCGGAGAAAGTTCAGAGAACCAAACCCTATTCATACTTGGGACACCGGTGACTCTGATCTTTTGCAGCTCCAGTTTTGCCTAAACTCAACATCAAAGACTCTGTGACGCTAGTGGAATTCCAACAGATTCTAGGAAATATTAATTGGGCAAGGCCATATTTTAAAATGAGCACCGATCTCTTAAAGCCGCTCTTTTTGCTACTAACGCTAGGAAAGCAGCCGGCGGATCAAATTCAAATTCCACGAGAAGCCAAGCAAATTTTCCAGGAAGTCAACCACGTTCTTAGCCACCGCTGGGTTGACAGGCTTAGTGGGGGGCCATTCACCCCCGTGCTAAATCTGTACATCATTAGAACAGGCACCATGTTCGCAGGAGCTCTAGGCACAGACTCCAGCAGGGGGCGGGGATCATGGAATGGGTGTATCTACCGAATACCTCTTCCAGGAATATAGTTTCTCTGCAAGAACTGGTAGCCACAATCATTCACAAAGGGAGGCTAAGAGCTAGGGACATTTCGCGACATGACTTGGCCAAAATAGTCATGCCCTTCAATAAAGAACAGACATGACAATTGATGCAGCTAGGGGACACTCTCCCGATCGTATTAGAAGATTTTACTGGTAGTTTGGCATACCACTTGCCAAAAGACCCCAGACTGGTCTCACTCCAGACTGAGACGGTCAAATTACAGGGCATACTGTCTTTGATCCCTCTACAAGGAGCCAAGACAGTATTCACCGATGGGGGAAAAGTATATGGAGTGCTCACTTGGCATGAGGACCAGGCTTGGAAATCGCTGCTGACACTCCCGCAGAAATCAGCACAACGAGCGGAGCTAGCAGCAGCGAATCTAGCCTTAGGAATGTTTGCCTGAGAGCCATTGAACATAGTCACGGACAGTCAGTATGTCCGAAATTTGATTCACAATTTACCAGGAACTTACATTACTCCCGCCATAGTCAGGAATTTATTGGGCTTATTCCTGACCATGCAATTTCATTTGCATAACCGCAGGGAAGCTCTCTACATAGCTCATATCAGGAGCTACCAGGATCTACCTGGTCCGATTTCAGAGGGCAATAGCAGAGCAGATGCAGCCGCAAAGAAAGCGCACCAAAAGTCAGTCTTGGGAGTCTTTATGACCCCAATTCAAAGTCATGCATTCTTTCATCAGAATGCCAAGGCACTAGCAAGGTAGTTTAACCTGCCATTGTCACAAGCAGAAGGTATCCTGTCTTCTTGCCTGCAATGTGCAGGGACCCTCATGGGGGGTAAACCTACGAGGGACAGAAGCCAACCAAATTTGGCAAATGGAGGTCATGCACATTCTGTAATTTGGGAGATGGCAGTACATGCATGTCTCCATTGACACATTCTCGCAGTTCGTCTGGGCCATGGCTCAGAAGGGAGAAACTGCGACCCATATAGAGCAACATCTCTTCGCGGCCATGGGTAAACCAGGCCACTTGAAGACAGACAACGCACCAGCTTATAGTTCCAAACAGCTAGCCACATTTCTAGCCACTTGAGACGTAAAGCACACATTTGGCATTCCGTACAATCCCCAAGGACAAGCCATTGTCAAATGGGTGAACTGCTGTGTGAAGCCATACTGCGAGCCGCATGGCGTGGAACTGAGTGACCCCGGACCCGCTGCCGGAGATGGGAGAAATCAACCTGATGAGAGGACCCAGGTGGGAGAGGCAATACCAATCGAGACCAGACCCGAGAATAACCTGGGGGATGGTCAAGACCTTGTGTGATGACGCCTTGTCCATCCTGAGAGAGCAGAACACTGAGCCCACTCCACAGAACATGGTGGCCTCAGCATTAGCTCAAATCACCTATAATTCCCTGATGATTGTCTTGATCCTTTCTCTGCTTATAGGGGGAGGGGTTCAAGCTACTTACTGGGACTTGACACCTGGTGGGGACCTAACCGCCCGGCTCCAGTACAACGTATGGGAACGACTGGCAGAACTTGTCAACCAGTTGAACTTTTGCTTCACCTTTGTGTACATGCCTTATTCCGGTCTGCCGCACTCCGGGAGAGCAGGCCAAGGACATTGAATGGTTGCTTAAACGCGCATTTGGACTTCATCACCGAGTCATGTATGGGACTTACGTGTCCTGGGGGACTCAGGTAAGCAAGACTTTGCCTGCTGATGCGCTCACTCTATACACACTCCAAGTGGCGATCAGCCCAAACACACCCTGTGCCAAAATGACCGGCTGCTCCACAGCCAAAGGACCACACCACCGTTGCCTGAGCCCCGGGAAAGAGACTTGGAAATGTAACCACCCGGAGACTATCAATTATCTGTATGCTAACATTATTTTGCCCACAGGATGGTTTTTCACTTGTAACCAACGGACCTGGAACTACATACCTGCCAATATGTTGGACTCATATTGTTGGAACAGTTGCTTAACACTGGTACTCCCTGAAAGGAAAATGGTCACCCCACACTCAGTCACCCCAAGGCCAGCATGGCCCGTACAAGCGGTCCAGCCAAATGAGACATGCAACAGTGACATCACAGTGCTCAGTAAAGCAGAGTATATCTCGTTAGTGGTCAGCATTGTAGGGGAACCCAGACTCGCAGTGGGGAATGCATGCAGGATTGGCCAGCTGGCGTGCGTGCTATCTAAAGCCATCAACCATACCTCATCAGCCATTGCCATGCTTAACCGAGAGCAGGCTGAATTGAGGCATGCAATTTTGGATAACTGAGTAGCCATTAACTATTTGTTGCTCCTGCACCACGTGGGTTGTGAAACCATTCATGACATGTGTTGTTTTAACCTCACCGACAACTCTCGCAAGGTCCAGAGTCAAATCACTGACTTTGGCACTATAGTCACCCATATTCGGGAAAATAACAACGGGGGGGGGTTCAACCTCTGGTCATGGTTGCCATGGAACTGGCTTCAAACAATGCTCAAAGTTATCACTGGCGTTGTAGTAGTGGGAATTATGCTTTGCTGTTTCGCACAATGCATTCCTTCCCTCTTGTCAATGTGTACCTCATGGCAGAGACCCCAAGAGACCCTTACACCCAGACAGATCATGCCATACATCTACTGAGCCCTCAGCCAGGCTGATTTAAATAATAAAACAGGGGAATGTGGGTTGCCCGCGTTCATGAATTGGCCTTAACCTTTCCCAATGGGTGTGCTCAGCTAGCACACGGGCCGAGTATCAACCATGCTTTGATGGAAAGGCAATTGGGGTACGGGCTATTGATAGTTATGGGGGGCAATTCCTATTGCCTTGGCTGGAGGCTCGGAGAGAAGTAGGGCAAATGTCATAAGGTGATGAACCCAAGTTAATACACAGATACCTAACCCAGGTAATGCACAATATCTAACTCACGTCAGCAGGCTTAGGTGGGCAAACAAGCTGTGCTGGACAAGTTAATTAACTTTATATAGCCAAGACTCCAAGATTAAGGCGAGAACAATAGGTTTCGCCAACCCAGTTAATCAGTTTCTCAGCAGAGGTCCAGGGTACTCAGTAACTTCCGAATAACTTCCAAGAGCTGACAAATGTAACTTGGTCAGCGAAATGCCACGAATGCAAAAGCCTTCTGTAACAAGGTCACATGCGCCTTAGGCATGTAACCCTTGAGGCAGGGTAATAAATACGTCCACCTGAGACAGATCGGGACTGGACTTTAACCGCACATTCGTCTCACGTGCCTTCCATTGCAGCCAGTCACCCCGACCTCCATGGGCCTCTACCATACCAAGTGACCCCCTCTGTGGACCATTGCAACATAAATGAGATACACCTTGGGGGGGAGCCTAAATTGGAAGGTCTGAGGCTTAAGTAGAACTAAATCCATCCAAACTTCCTGTTCCTGCCCATGTGCTTGCAGGGAGCTTTCTTTTTGAGCAGGGAACTTGGGCAGAGCTGTGCCTAGCTAAGCCTCAAAGCCTTTGAATTTAGGCCTTTCTATCAAGTGCATCTGATTCAGGTGTCTGTAAATCAGATAGAAATGCCCAGATGGAGAATTATGGTATTTGTAGTTCAGAAAACCAGTAAATCCTACCCATAAAAGGAATTGTACTGGATAGTTAGGATTTCATCACCTAAGCCCTCTCATATTTGCAGTTGGTCCCTTCATGCCCACCTTGAGACAGATCTGAACTTTTTTCTTCAAGGTTATATAGGCTGAATTCTGTTGCTTAGTGTAGTAAGTTGCAAACAGAGTAGGTCCATTGAATCTGTGAGAAGTTGATATGTCTGTTTCCACTGATTCAAAGAACATACTGTAGTTGTAATTTACTAGGCTAAGCAACAGGATTTCAGCTGTAGTACATCTCTCAAAAAGTGGGTGTAACAGAACATTTGTGGTGATGGTTATAGGATGGAAAAGGTCTTTCTAGACTTCTGTTCCAATAATTTTTTAGCCAGCATGGTCCTAAAATAATCATGGTCTACTATGCAGGAAACACATGTATCAAATGTCCTTTGAACATTTGAAATAGACTATATAAACATTTACATTTTACAATGGCATTCAGTGGAGCCAACAAAGGGTTTGGGATTGGGGGTTTTTTGTTTGCTTTTTTTTTGCAAATTGTCACAGAGAATCTAATAACAATAATGAGAGAAGGAAATAAAAGAGGCCATCAAAGCATATTTAGCTGTTACCATCAATTAAACCCATACAGCTGTGTCTAATAAACAAGACACAATCTTAAGATTTTACCTAGAGGAAAAAAGCTTCCTATAATCTCTGAGAAACATCAAGATTGAAGAAGGTGCGAGAAATACTATGTTAATTAATTGAGAACTCAGACATCAAACTTGAACACTAAACACTAACAAATCACCAGGACCAGATGGCATCCATCCACGAGTTCTCAGGGAACTTAAAGATGAAATTGCTGATCTCCTAGCCAAAATATATAATATTTCCCTCAAATCAGGCTTTGTGCCTGATGACTGGAAGGTAGCGAATGTAACACCAATTTTCAAAAAAGGATCCAGGGGTGATCCAGGAAATTACCGACCTGTCAGTTTGACATGTGTCCCAGGTAAAGTGATGGAAACCTTCCTAAAAGATAGAATTAATAGGCACATAGAAGAGAAGGCGCTGCTAAAGGAGAGCCAACATGGCTTTTGCAAGGGCAAATCATGCCTCACTAATCTGTTGGAATTTTTTGAGAGTGTCAACAAGCATGTGGATAAGGGGGATCCAGTTGACATTGTTTATCTGGACTTTCAGAAGGCTTTTGACAAGGTCCCACACCAAAGGCTCTTGAATAAACTTACCAGTCATGGAATAAAGGGACAGGTCTTGTCCTGGATCGCAACTGGCTAAGGGACAGGAAACAGAGGGTAGCACTAAATGGACACTTCTCCAAGTGGAGGGAAGTAAAGAGTGGGGTCCCCCAAGGTTCAGTACTGGGACCCCTGCTTTTCAACCTCTTCATAAATGATCTAGAGGTAGGAGTAAAAAGCAAGGTAGCCAAATTTGCTGACGACACTAAATTATACAGGGTAGTGAAAACTGTGAGAGATTGTGAGGAGCTCCAGAGGGATCTCTTGACACTGGGGGAGTGGGCAAAACAGTGGCAAATGAGCTTCAACATTAGTAAGTGCAGAGTGATGCATGTTGAGGAGGCTGGACTGGTGGTTCCCTCGCTGTTCATGGATTTCCTAAACTTGTTTACAAACAGCTGTAAACGAGTCCATGACCAATTCCTGCGGTAGCAGCTGGAGCAAGGGCGGGGGCTGAATTATTTGGCAAGTGGGCCAAATCCATCCCACAGGTTGTAGGTTGCCTATTCCTGTTCTACTGAGTAAACTATTCTCAATGCTGGTCTATTTAGGTCTTTGCCAGAAAATGCAGGTCAGTGGCCCATTGCAATCCTGGATAACTAAATGCTTGCTTTCACCCATATCATCTGATCTGTTTTTTGACCTTGACAGCCCTGTTTGTGTGCTGCCTATAACAACAACAACAGCAACAGCAACAGCAGCAACAGCAGCAGCAGCAGCAGCAGCAGTAGCAGCAGCAACAACAACAACAACAACAACAACAACAACAACAACAACAACAACAACAACAACAACAACAACAACAACAACAACAACAACAACAACAACAACAATAATAATAATAATAATAATAATAATAATAATAATAATAATAATAATAATAATAATAATAATAATAATTCATATGCCATCTAGTTTATTATAACTTGTGGAAACCCTTTTCAAAATTTTCTTGGTATAAAGGATTGAGAAGTGATTTCCAATTCCCTTCTTTGGATGGTTCTATGGGGACATGCAGCTACACAGCTTCCTCCTTTTTGAAGATGTTAGCTCTTCATCAATCTTTGAGCACTTTACCCATCCTCCATGACTTGCTTTTCCTCCTAGGAGGCACAGTGGGTTGATTTCCTGATCTCTATCTCTACAGCCAGGTGCTCCAACTCAGCAACCTACCTAGACAAGTAAACATTGTCGTATTATTATCTCATCAGCTCATAAAAGTCTGATTTCATATCGGATCCCACTACCTGCTCAATGTAGGAATATAAAGTTACAGCATATCCGAAAAGACAATGTCTAACTTTCTCTTGAATTACTTCAGTGTTGAAGCACTCACCACCACAATTGGTTCCATTGTCATACTCGTCTAACAGTTAGGAAGTTTCCCCTGATATTCAACCAAAATCTGGCTTCCTGTAACTTGGGCCTATTATTACATGTTCTGCACTCTGGGGTGATTGAGAAAAGATTCTGCTCCTCCTCTGTATGTCAATCTTTTAAATGTTTGAAGAGTACTATCACACCTCCTCTCAGTCTTCTTTTTTCAGCGCTAAACATGTTCAGTTCCTACACTCTTTCCTCATAGGTTGTGGTTTCTGATCATCTTTGTTGCTCCCATTTGAGCTTGTTCCAGTTTGTCTGAAGCCTTTTTAAAGAGTGGTGTTTAGAACTGGACACAGTGCTCAAGATGAGGCATACCCAGTGTTAATAGATGCCGGAGCAAACGGTGTCAACAACAATTCCATAATCCTTGTTGTATGTAGTATTGCTAAGCCAAACACACACACACACACACACACACACACACACACACACACACACACACACACACATTTTGCAACTGTGTATTTGGTTTCTTTTTCATTGGTTTAGAACAGGGATTCTCAACCTATGGTCTGCAGGCCAGATATGGCCCACAGCACCATTTCATGTGGCGCCACCACCCCCTCCACCACACCAGAAAGTGCCATGTGGTGGTGGAAGGGCAAAATGGTCATCTGGCCCCTAAAGCTGTCTGAGGGAGCGTGACTCAGCCCCCAGCTTAAAAAGGTTGACAACTCCTGGTATAGAACTTTGCACTTATCCCTTTTAAATTTCATTCTGTTGTTTTCAGCCTAGTGTTTGAGTCTATCAATATATTTTTGAATTCTGTTTCTGTCTTCCAAGGTTAGTTATTCCACCCAATTTTGTGTAATCTGCAGATCTGATAAGCATTCCCTGCACTTCCTCATCTAAGTCATTAAAAATATGAGAGTATCAGACCCAGGACTGAGTTTTGTGGTACTCCACTAATTACCTCCTCCAAGTTCAAGAAGGAGACGTTGATCAGCACTCTCTGAGTATGATTTTTTAATCAACTGAGTACAATATCCACTGGATAAACATTCAATCCAGCTCACACTTAATTTGCTCATTAGAGTATCATGGGGCACTGTGTCAAAAGCTTTCCTAAGTCAAGGTTTATTACCAAGGAGGCTACCTGATCTATAAATGATATAAGACTAGTCTGGCAAGATTTGTTCTTAATAAATCTGTGTTGACTTCTAACTATTACTGTCCTGTTTTCAAGGTGCTTGCAGAGTGACCACTTTATAATCTGTTCCAGAATTTTTCCTGGGATTGATATCAGGCAAACTAGGCTGTAGTCGCAGGTACCCACCCCCCTAACCCACCCCTTTTTGTTCTTTTTAAAGACAGAAGCAATGAGCCCTCCTACAATTATCTGCCACTTCACTTATCCTCCATGATTTGCACATTATATCAAATATGTCTTTGTTATGCAAATAACATGGGTAAATCACTTCTGTACAATTTGCTTCCCAGATAAAAAAACAGACAGTGTGCTTTTGTTAGATTTTCCACAAGCATTGCAATGGACTACTACCTGTACCCCATGAACCACATCTGTCATGCCACTTCTGTGGTTTGAAATGCTCCTTCTCCCCATGAACACTTCTTTACTGCCTTCTCATCACCCTTTGTGGGCCTTCTGTGCCTTTAACAAAGAAAACATTCCTGATGCAGACATTCAACAGATATAGCTTCCCAGAAATGGAATTCAACTAAGCAAGAGGTCCTGCTTGAAGCATTAATACCATGCAAGAGAAATGGCCAAATGGTGAAACAAAGTGGCAAGAAAACGACAAAACCGTTTGTAATAAAGTACAATAGTATATTTTTCACAGTTATAAGTCAGAAAAGTCTGTACAAAAGGATAATTAATAAATGGATTGTTGTTGTTCAGTCGCACAGTCGGTTCCGACCCTTTGCGACCCTATGGACCATTGCTCTCCAGGCGCCTCTGTCCTCCACCATCCCCCTCAGCCCTCCCAGCTCTGTGCCCATTGTGTCTACAATGCCATCTAGCCATCTCATCCTTGGCCTCCCCCTTCTTCTTTTGCCCTCCACCTTCCCCAACATCAATGCCTTCTCAAGTGAATCCTCCCTTCTCATTTGATGTCCAAAGTATTTCAGCTTCATCTTTACTATTTGACCTTCCAGTGAGCATTCAGGGTTAATTTCTTCTAAGATTGACCTATTTGTTCTCCTCGCTGTCCAGGGTACTCTCAAAACCCTCCTCCAACACCACATTTCAAAGGCATCTATTCTTCTGCGTTCAGCCTTACTAATTGTCCAGCTCTCACATCCGTACATTACTACTGGGAAGACCATTGCTTTGACTATTCTAATTTTTGTTTTCAGTGTGATGTCTCTGCTTTTCACTATGTTCCCCAGGTTTCTCATTGCTTGTCTCCCAAGAATCAGTCGCCTTTTTATTTCATGGCTCCAATCCCCATCTGCAGTGATCTTTGATCCCAAAAAAGTAAAATCTGTCACTGCTTCTACTTCTTCCCCATCTATCTTCCAGGAACTGATTGGGCCTGTTGCCATTATCTTGGTTTTCTTGATATTTAGTCTCAAGCCAGCTTTTGCACTCTCCTCCTTCAGCCCAATCAGGAGATTCTTTAGGTCTTCCTCACTTTCTGCCATTAGGGTGGTATCGTCTGCATATCTCAAATTATTGATGTTTCTCCCAGCGATTTTAATCCCATATTGTGATTCCTCCATCCCTGCACTGCGCATTATGTGCTCTGTGTATAGGTTGAATAGGCATGGTGACAAAATGCAGCCTTGTCTTACTCCTTTTCCTATTCCAAACCATTCTGTCATTCCATGTTCTGTCCTAACTGTTGCTTCTTGGTTCATGTACAGATTTCTCAGGAGGCATATGAGGTGCTCTGGTATTCCCATCTCTTTAATTACTTGCCACATCTTGTTGTGGTCCACACAGTCAAATGCCTTAGTGTAGTCAATAAAACAGAAATAAACTTGTTTCTGGTATTCCTTTGTTTTCTCCATGATCCAGCGTATGTTGGCAATGTGGTCTCTAGTCCCCCTGCCTCTTCTGAAACCTGCCTGCACCTCTGGTAATTCTCTTTCCACATGCTGCTGAAGTCTATCCTGTATTATCTTGAGCATCACCTTACTGGCGTGTGGGATGAGCGCGATTGTTCGATAATTTGAACATTCTTTGGCATTGCCCCTTTTTGGGATTGGGACGTATACTGATCTTTTCCAATCCTGTGGCCATTGTTTTGTTTTCCAAATCTGTTGGCATATTGAATGCAGTAATTTGACGCCGTCATCTTTTAGCGCTTTGAAAAATTCAACTGGGATACCATCACCTCCACTAGCTTTGTTGTTTGCAGTGCTCTTTAGGGCCTTTATGACTTCGCTCTCCAGGATGTCTGGCTCAGGTTCTACTTCTTCATCATTGTGATTGTCAGGAGTGTTGAGGTCCTTTTTGTAGAGTTCCTCTGTGTATTCTTTCCATCTTTTCTTAATCTCTTCTGCATCAGCTAGCTCCTTTCCTTCTTTGTCCCTTATCATGGTCATTTTTGCTTTAAATGTTCCCTTAATTTCCCCGATTTTTTTGAAAAGATCTCTGGTTCTGCCTCTTTTGTTGTTTTCCTCCATTTCTCTGCACTGTTCTTTTAGGTAGTTTTCCTTATCTCTCCTTGCTTTTCTTTGAAATTCTGTGTTCAAATGATTGTAGTTTTTCCTTTCTCCTTTGACTTTTGCGTTCCTTCTTTCCTCTGCTATTTTAAGAGCCTCATCAGACAACCACTTTGCTTTCTTACTCTTCTTTTCTTTTGGTATGGTTTTCTTTGCTGCTTCCTGCATGATGTCCCTCATCTCTGTCCATAATTCTTCTGGCACTCTATCTATTGAGTCTAAGCCATTGAATCTGTTCATCACCTCCACCGCGTATTCTTTAGGGATGCTGTCTAGGTGATATCTTTCTGGTCTCCGTGTTTTCCTTATTTTCTTTAGTCTAAGCCTGAATTTTGCGATCAATAGGTTGTGATCTGAGCCACAGTCTGCTCCAGGTCTTGTTTTTGCTGACTGTATGGAGGTTCTCCATCTTTGGCTGCAGAGTATGTAGTCAATCTGGTTTCGGTGTTGGCCATCTGGTGATGTCCATGTGTAAAGTCGCCTCTTGTGTTGCTGGAAGAGAGTGTTTGCTATGACCAGTGCATTCTCTTGGCAGAACTCTATCAATCTTTGCCCTGCTTCATTCTGTACTCCAAGACCAAATTTGCCTGTTATTCCCTCCACTTTTTGATTTCCTACTTTGGCATTCCAGTCTCCTAATATAATTTGGACATCATTTCTTGGTGTCTGTTCTATGAGGTGTTGTAAGTCCTCATAGAACTGGTCCATTGTGGCTTCATCTGCACCAGTGGTTGGTGCGTATATTTGGATCACAGTGACATTGAAAGGTTTGCCTTGAAATCTGACTGACATCATTCTGTCATTTTTGAGATTGTATCCCATTACTGCTTTTCTCACTCTTTTATTGACAATTATGGCTACTCCATTTCTTCTAAGGTTTTCTTGCCCGCAGTAGTAGATATGATGGTTTCCAGAGCTGAATTCACCCATCCCTGTCCATTTTAGCTCACTGATGCCCAAGATGTCAATGCTTATTCTTTCCATCTCACTTTTTACCACTTCCAGTTTTCCTTGGTTCATTGATCTCACATTCCATGTCCCTATGCAGTATTGTTCCTTGCAACATTGCATTTCCCCTCCCCCTTCCTGTCCCTCCCCTTTCTCCCCTCTGTGGTGTTAAGCATCCTGTATCACCTAGCCTGCCCTTTTGTTTTGCCTTTTGTTTTGGTCAATAGGGTTCTCTTGGCAAGATTTTTGGCGTGGTTGCCGGTGTCTGCGCCATTTTTCTCTCCTCATACATTTTATCACAGTTTTTAAAAATTTAACACATTTAAGACAACATATTATCATGCATATTATCACACTTTAAAATACAGTCTCTATGTCAGTTTCTATGTTTAGTCAGTATAAAGTCTCTATGTCAGTTGCTATATTAGTTCTTCTACATTTGCATATCTGTTACTTATCCTTTGCCTGGAACTCTGGCTCTCCTCCTCCTCCTCACCCCCCCACCCCCCCTGGGGGTGGCTGCCCGGCGGCGACGGCGGCAGGCCCTTTTGCCGCTCGCCCTGCTCTCCTCCTCCTCCTCACCCCCCGGCTGGGGGTGGCTGTCCGGCGGCGGCAGCGGTGGCAGGCCCCTTAGCCGCTCGCCCGGCTCTCCTCCTCCTTCCTCACCCCCGGCTGGGGTGGCTGTCCGGCGGCGGCGGCGGCAGGCCCCTTAGCCGCTCGCCCGGCTCTCCTCCTCCTTCCTCACCCCCGGCTGGGGTGGCTGTCCGGCGTCGGCGGCGGCAGGCCCCTTAGCCGCTCGCCCGGCTCTCCTCCTCCTTACTCACTCCTTCCTCACCCCCGGCTGGGGTGGCTGTCCGGCGGCGGCGGCAGGCCCCTTAGCCGCTCGCCCGGCTCTCCTCCTCCTTCCTCACCCCCGGCTGGGGTGGCTGTCCGGCGGCGGCGGCGGCAGGCCCCTTAGCCGCTCGCCCAGCTCTCCTCCTCCTTCCTCACCCCCGGCTGGGGTGGCTGTTCGGCGGCGGCGGCGGCAGGCCCCTTAGCCGCTCGCCCGGCTCTCCTCCTCCTTCCTCACCCCCGGCTGGGGTGGCTGTCCGGCGGCGGCGGCGGCAGGCCCCTTAGCCGCTCGCCCGGCTCTCCTCCTCCTTCCTCACCCCCGGCTGGGGTGGCTGTCCGGCGTCGGCGGCGGCAGGCCCCTTAGCCGCTCGCCCGGCTCTCCTCCTCCTTCCTCACCCCCGGCTGGGGTGGCTGTCCGGCGTCGGCGGCGGCAGGCCCCTTAGCCGCTCGCCCGGCTCTCCTCCTCCTTCCTCACTCCTTCCTCACCCCCGGCTGGGGTGGCTGTCCGGCGGCGCCGGCGGCAGGCCCCTTAGCCGCTCGCCCGGCTTCTCCAAAATGTGTAAATTAATTTTTCAAAAAGTCTTCATAAAGTTTCCATCTCAAATGCAGATTCAACTTTGCTCAAAACCAGAACATATCTTTTTTCTAATTACTTTTCTTTATTCTATTTTCTTTTTTCTTGTATTAAAAATAATGTATCCTCTTTACTATAATCCAAAACACATCAAAGCTGTTCTGGATTTAACAAGCTTTTCCAAAATTGATCTTCCTCAGGATGTGCTAAATGGAAATCAATAAATTATAATAAGCGATACTCATATGAAGGTACAAGTATAATGAATAATAATCTTAATTGTGAAAATCTTAATTATGAATATCTAATGGTCTACATAAGTATCATTCTAACAATTCATTCTGTGTAACTGTTTTCAGAAAAATTATCAAGTACAATAAATTCTTAATATAATACATTATTGAGAATCACAATTCAAATCCCCCAGTCCACAATACACACACACACACACACACACATTAAAGCGTAACAAAATGCAAGCACGGCGCCAAAATGGCCACCGCGCTCTTTGCGCCCCCCCACCCGGACTCAGACATCCGGGTGAGTTAGGGGGCGTGGCCACCCTCTTTAAAAGGGGTGGACATGAGGAAATGGCCGCACTGCCATTTTGGAAGCGACGGAGCGAAGTTTGCTCCGCTGCTTCCTCCCCAGCTTTTGCCCCGTTCTCCTTGCTAGCTTGGAAGAAGGCACTTCTGTGTCTTGGAGGGAATTTTTCCTCCACTAATTCGATCGCTTGGGAGCCAAGGCTCCCAAGCGCAAGGCTCCCAAGCGCAAGGCTCCCAAGCGCAAGGCACCGGCTTCTAAGCCACGGCCTAAGGGAAGGGCTCTGCCCACCCCCTCAACATCTCGGGGGCTGCCACCGGGCCGGAGAGCTCGGGCAGCACCCCCACAAGCGGGTGGTGGGGTTAGCGTACCCACTGCCACCAATGTGGGTGAACAGGCTTCTGCCTACCTGCCCAGTCTAGAGACTCGGGCGGGGGTGGCACAGGCCTGCTCCTCAGGGGTTCCTACCCCTGCCGCGCCTTTGCCCAGCTTGGGGCAGGGCGGCCCACTGGGGCCCGGTGTGGGTTTCCACCCCACAATTCTTCCAGCCCCTCATGGGCCGGATTACTGGGCATGGCCCTATTCAGGCCAGGGATCCCCATTTGGGTTTATCCCACAGCAATTGCCCTGCAGGCCATCCAGCCCATCCGGCCCACCTTATCCAGGTGGGTCTGAGACTTCAATGCTCTCCTCGCATGCATTTCGGTGCTGGAGGCATCAATGGGCATTGCCCCACCACCTTCGGATGGTGGGCTTGCAAACCCTGCAGTTCTGGCCCACAGGTCGGCCACGGCTGTCCAACGGGCCGCTAACAGGGTTGAGCTGCTTGAGGCCATCAGGCCAGCCCAAGCTGGTGC
The DNA here is from genome assembly GCA_035047305.1 of Bradypodion pumilum. Taxonomy (NCBI): domain Eukaryota; kingdom Metazoa; phylum Chordata; class Lepidosauria; order Squamata; family Chamaeleonidae; genus Bradypodion; species Bradypodion pumilum. Next base: position 249,495,043 of record JAWDJD010000002.1, read on the forward strand.
CTCGCAGCTCCCCACCAGACCATCGCAACGGGGCTTTCCACCGGAGACCAGTCCTGCGTGGTAGGGGTGCAGCGGCACTCAGAGCTCGATATCCATTGCGAGCTCCGACGCCCACCGTGGGCCGGAACCCCCAGTGGGGGCGGCCCATGGGGGTGCACCGAGTGAGTATCCTGGTCAATTAAGCACACCAGTGACACTACCTAGTACCGCTGGGGGGGTACAGTGGCCATGGCCACGACAGGTTACTGTGGGAGGACAGTTGTATCCACACTGTCCTGTTAATTCTTGGTTGTCCAATTATCCCCCAGTTATGATAGGGGTGACTGCCCCTATGGGTACGCCTAATGTTTCAGGGGTTATTCAGGGCCCACTGCACGCACCCTCAATTCAATCTGTGCTGATGGCGGCCCTGCCGACGGCCGGTTACTCCTTACCCCTGGGTGATCATCTATCCCAGGCCAGGAGGGAGAAGATTTGGCGGGGGGGAATATGTGGACATTTTCGCCCTCCTGAACCATGAACCCACTAAGGAGGAGAGGGAGGGGCAGGACGATAGGGACAAGGAGTTGTCCCGTCGTCATAAGCCACCTCGCACTTGGGCCAATTGGTTACCGGCCTATCTGATTTATATGGCGGTATACCTGAGGGCCCGTCCTGATCTGGCCATTCCAATGGTCTAGTACCTGGACAATATTTATTGGGCTGTGGTGGATTTCCCTGGCCCGTCATGGTTGGCCTATGATGAGGAGTTTAGGATGAGAGTGGCCCTCCATCCTGAGATGAGGTGGGACGAGCCCTGCCAGCAGTTGTGGCTGCTGTACATGACCCCCACGTGGCCAACGCCTGGTGACCGGTACCACTGTGGCCATGCCATGCAGCGGGCTGCTACTACACAGACTCCCTGCCAGCCGGCGGGGCAGGGGGTTCCAGCCCGCCTGCTGTGTTGGAGCTTCTCCGCCAACGGAGTGTGCAACAAACATCAGTGTCGAATCCGGCACGAGTGCCCTTCTTGTTCTGGCCCTCACGCCGCCTCCGCGTGCCCGCGGGCTGGTGGGTCACGAGGCAGAGGAAGGGGTGGGCAGGGGACGGTCAGAGCTCCCTCTGACGGTGTACCCACTCAAAAGGCCCCCTCCCCAATTAATGTCCTGGTGCTGGAATGTTGGCTTAGCACTTATCCTAGATGGGATGATGCGAGATACCTACTTGAGGGTTTTCAGTTTGGCTTCCGCATTCCCTTTAAGGGTGCCTCAGGACGCCCCGAACTTACTCTCTCTCAGGGGTAATGAGGATATTGCTGCGCAACATATAGCCAAGGAGGTCACTGCACAGAGGGTGGCTGGGCCATTTGCTGGCCCACTATTTCCTAACTTGAAGGTATCCCCTCTAGGTTTAGTTCCTAAGAAGTCCCCGGGTGAATTTCATCTAATTCACCACCTTTCTTACCCTGCAGGCTCTTCGGTCAATGATGTGATACCTGATGACCTTTGCTCGGTCAGGTATATGTCCTTTGACCAAGCCTTACAGATGGTACGCTCGTGTGGTCCCGGGGCGCTACTGGCAAAGTGTGATATCAAATCGGCATTCCGATTGTTGCCAGTGCACCCGGATGACTTTGAGCTGTTAGGTTTTTGTTTTCGGGGCAATTTTTATGTGGAAAAGGCCATGCCTTTTGGCTGTTCTATCTCATGTTCGGCCTTCGAACGATTTAGCACCTTCCTTCACTGGGCTTTTGTTTGTAGGTCAGGGTCCCGGTCTGTAGCCCACTACCTCGACGACTTTTTGTTCAGAGGTGAACATGGCACGGACACGTGTGCTTGTCTCCTCACCACATTTCAGGTGCTTATGCGGGAACTGGGTGTCCCCCTAGCACCTGAAAAGACTGAGGGACCAGCCACCACTCTCACCTTTTTAGGTATTGAAATCGACACCGTCGCCCAGATATCCAGGTTGCCCATGGAAAAGGTGACTCGGATCTCTGCTGCGATTTTGGCAATGCTTGCCAAGCGTAAGGTGTCTCTCCGAGAGTTGCAGGTGCTTCGTGGCCACCTCAACTTCGCCTGTAGGGTAGTAACACCAGGCAGAGCCTTTGCCAGGCATCTGTGTGACGCCATGGCGGGCCTTTTAAAACATCACCACAGTGTACGGCTGACCAGAGGTTTACGGGCAGACTTTACGGTTTAGCTCACATTCCTACAGGACTTTAATGGCGTCTCTTTCTGGAGATCGGAGCTTATGGTCAGCCCGCATTTCCAAGTGCAGTCGGATGCCTCCGGCTCCCTGGGTTATGGGATTTACTTTGAGGGACGGTGGGCATATGGTCAATGACCTCAGACATGGCAAGGCACGGATCGTTTACGCGATCTTAATTTCCTGGACTTTTCCCCCATCTTGGGGGCCCTAATGCTCTAGGGGGATAGGTGGGCTAATTCGGTAGTTCACTTTTGGTGTGACAATGCTGGAGTGGTGCACATTGTCAATGCCCAGACATCCAAATCCCCCAGAGTCATGGCCTTAGTTCACCAATTTGTTTTGAGGTCCTTGCACCTTAATGTGCTATTCAGGGCCAGACATGTGCCAGGCATTAATAATGATATTGCTGACACTTTATCCCACCTGCAGATCTCCTGGTTCCGTGCCTTGGCTCCAGATGCAGAGGAACTTCCCTCTCCACTCTCGGCCGAGATTTGGACATTTGGCGAGGAGAGGTGAACCGGGCGATCGGCATGTCTTTGGCACCTCGCACGCGTAAGGCGTATCTACATGCACTCCTCCAGTTTAGGACCTTTTGTGGGCAAAGGCAATTGCCCGAAGTGTGGCCGATACCGGTCGACCAGATTTTACAGTATATGGTTCACCTTCATGATCAAGGGTTAGCCCCTCGCACCATCGCCACTAGGCTTTCAGCATTGGCATTTATGGCCAAGGCACGGGGCTTCACTGACTGCGTGAATGACTTCTGCATACGCCACGTATTAGCAGGGCGGACACGTGAACATGGCCGCCATCTGGACACACATCACCCCGTTTCACCAGGTGTTCTGACCCACCTTGCACGAGGTTGGCATAGCTTGTGCTACGATAGGTATGAAGAGGCTCTTTTTCATGCAGCTACCATCGTAGCTGTCTTTGGAGCACTCCGTATTAGTGAGCTGGCCCCATTGTCAAAAGGGGACGTGTCTCGTAGGGCACTGGAACTCAACGATGTCTTTATCAACCAGGAGTGGGCCCAGTTGTGGATTCGCTCCTCAAAGCCCAATCAGCATGGTGTAGGCAGTGGTGTCAGACTGCTACGATGTACAATTGCTGACATCTGTCCGGTTGGTGCCCTACATGCATTTTTGGCAGTGCGTGGCACGCACCCTGGCCCGTTTTTCTGCCACCAGGATGGGTCTCCCCTTACCAAATTTCAGTTTTGGAAGGTGACCGGTATGGCACTTCACAGTGTCGGCCTCCCCGAGGCTCGTTATGGCACCTATTCTTTCAGGATAGGCGCCGCCTCAACTGCGGCTGCGTTCGGGTACTCTGAGGCTGATATATGTCGGATGGGCAGGTGGGGGTCCACGCGTTTTTCTTTATATGTATGCCCCCTCACTGCATGAGTACCAGTTATGTCCTTAATTCCTTCTCCTTCTTTTACAGACCCTGTGTGTCCACGCACACCGGTGGCAGTATGGCTGGTGGGCCACAGTTACATGCACTGGGCAGCGCAGTGGGGACCCCATCTCGGGCTGCGTGCAGCTGCACGTATGTGATGGTATGGTATGCGCGGCATGAGATGGCAGGAACTGTTGCCATTCCTGATGTCCATCAGGGATACTGGACCGCCTGATGTCCTGATTCTGCACCTCGGCGGCAATGATCTCGCACAGATCACTGGCCTTTCCTTAAAAATGTTGGTGTGCAGTGACCTGGCGTTCTTACATCACTTATGGCCGTACACACGGCTGCTATGGTCTGACATTGTGCCGAGACAGTGTTATAGGGGAGGCATGGACCTCTGTGGTTTGGACTGTGCTCAACGGTCAGTGAACAGGGCTGTTGCCCGGCTCCTTGTGGATAATGGCTTTGGGACAGCCATTCGACATCCAAGGATAGGCTTGCAGGATTTCGATCTATATGCAGGAGATGGGGTCCACCTGTCGGCCAGAGGTATGAACCTCTTCCTGGAGGATGTGCAAGCAGGCCTGGTGACCGAGCTGACGGTCGGGGGGGGGGGGTGAGTCATCATGGACGCCTCCCCGTGTGGCAGGTAGCACTGGTAAGGTAAAGATTTATGACCCATAGGTATCCGGCAGGTTCGCAATTGACTGGCCAACACGTAGATAGGTACAGGGGAAATAGGATTGGCCGGTCAAGGGCGAACCATGCAAGGGGTGATGTCAGGAGCTTCACAGCCTGCATCACCTTGATATTTGAACGGGTACACGTCATAGGGTGGGGTCAGTAGATAGTATATTGACTCCAGTCAACAATTTGTTTGTGTCAACAAACAAATTGATACAAATAGATACATGTAGCCAATTTCCATTGGCATTTTGGGAGGAACCTTACCAGTGTTACTGCGGCCTGCTTGCCTTAAAGAATTACAATTGAATGATACACCAATTGAAAGTGATAATTCGGACTAGGGCATTATTCAATAAAAGTGGCCCGATGCCTTTAATCCAATACCGGTGTCTGAGTCTTTCTTTGGGGGGTGCGCCTGCAAAGAGTTGCAGACTCACATTATCGAGCAAGAACATAGCAAGATATAACAAGTCCAAGGCACAATACAGCATTTGCAAGTGAATGATTTTTATAACTGGTGTAAGCACTTACTTCTGATCCACAGAATGTCCACAGCAGTCATAGACTATTCAACAGGTGAACAAGAACAACTTTTGTTGCAAACAACCATTTCAGACAAGGGATAGTTACAATCAATATAGATCTGTAGTATGCCTTAAATAAATATGGTGGGTACAAGCAATTCAATTAAGAAATTGTTGTAGAAATATTTTGCCATACAAGAGCTGGCCTGGATTTTTGCTGGTGCAATCTTGTCCTTCCAGCTTGTCCGCATCTTAAAGCAGTACCAGATAATAATAATAATTTTGTGTCAGAAATTATTCTGGATTGAAAGGATTTTTGCTGGAGAAACTCCACTCAGGGGATGCCCAAATAAGGCTCCTTTCATATTTCCAAGATATTTTCTCACCAAAGTGGTCCCTATTTATCTACTTGCAAATTCTTGCTTTTGAACTGCTAGGTTGATAGGAAGCTAGGAGCTGGGACAGAGATAGGCACTCAAATCATCATGCAGTACCCGGGTCTCGAGCTTACAAAGTGAGCTTCTTAACCAATGAGCCACCATAGCCTCTAGTACTAGATGAATTCTGCCCGCCCCCCAGCTTTCTTGTCCATCTATCTTTCACATCCATTCACATTTTACTCTTCAGGATTTTTTATTCATAGACAATTGCTATGGGGATTTCTAGCCATCACAAGCTGACATACTGAGAAATAGATTGAGAAGTGTTGTGTGGCAATGCACATTTCATCCTCAGAGGGTTGTGTATGTGCAACATGCACAACAAATTTCAATCATGAAATATCTGTGGATTGAATAACCTGTCTAAAAGTCACTCCTATTGTAGAACATTTATCGAATTATTTCAGGAAGGTATTTATGAATGGCTGAAGGAAGGAAGAGTGTCATGGCAGCGCAACATGTAATTCAATGATAGGGCAAAGATATGTCTTCCTTTTCTAAACAACATTTCACACCATGTTTCATAAAATGGAGCCTGAGATCAAAATCCCATTTTTTTTACTCCAGAGGAAGTTTATTAATCATCCATATTTATTTTTAAAAGTATTGGAGATTCACAGTCAAATTTAATGTAAGTTGCTTCAGAGAATCAGAATCACTGTCATTTCTTGAGAGTAAATTTAAAAAGACCCCTTGCAGCTTATTTTCCAATTAATGAGATTTGCATTGTGCATCCTGACTAGCGATGAGCCTTTATTTATTTAATTTATTACATTTATTTACTGCAGATCTGGGTTATTCCCACTCTGGGATTTTTTCTGTGTTTATTTTTTACATATTTTTTTTATCATGAGTCTTTTTTCTTATTGTTTTTATGTTTTTCTATTTATTCCTCTAAAACATGGATAATTTGTATTAACAAAAGAGAGAAACAAAAGTGATTTTAATTCCCCTTCCCATGTAATTTATCTTTCACCTTTTGTTATCAAATTACCCAGGAAATTTTTCAGCAAATAGTGGCACAAAGACCACTGTTAGCAGCCAATTGGAACATCTGAGAGGATCAGAAATTACAAATCCAAAAAAAGAAGAAGCCTAGATTGGTTGGAACCCAATGAGCAGGCTTTCTTTGAATCACACATTCCTTGTGTGTATGTAAGCACCTGGTGTCCTCCAGTTTGGTCGGTACTACCTGCCTCTGTGCCTTCAACTTGGATATTTTTTGCCTTGTTTCTTGGTGGTCCTTCCATCTCCATTTCTTGGGATAATTTTGCTGGTGTCTGCCTGCTGCAGCCTTTTGAACTAAATGAAGAGAAGTGATAGTTGGATAGAAATCTTCTACTACTAGCAGTTCTGTATGGGGGAGGGCTTTAGCTGCATTTTTTGCCTATACAGTATTTGCTTGCATGCTTTTTTGCTTTTGGGCTCTCTCTCTCTGTGTTTTATTTAACTGCTTTCCCCATTCTGCATGTGTGTGTGTTTTAAAATTGATTTTTAAAAATTGTTGTTTGTTTAATTTACTGTGTCCTTTATTCTGTGATTCTACTGTGTTGGGTGGGTGGCACTGATCACTGAGTATTTTTCTTTCTAAAATGCTCACTGGGAGGCAGAGGGTCAGCAGTTTGATTCCAGAGTACTACAGGAGGGAGTGAGCTCCCATCTTTGTCCCAGCTCCTGCCAACCTAGCAGTTCGAAAGCAAAAAATTGCAAGTAGATAAATATAGACCATTTCGGTGGGAAGGTAACAGCATTCTGTGCACTCCGGTGTCTAGTCATGGCTGCCACATGACCATGGAAATGTCTGCAGAAGCAGACAGTGCTGGCTCTTTGGCTTTGAAACAGAGATGAGCACTTGTTGTGTTCTGTAAAGCTGTGCCTTTAACAATGTACCTTTGCCATGTGTTACCAATGTAACCTTTCTGTGTGCAACATTATAACCATCAGCTGTATCAATGTAACCTAATAAGGGGACGCGAGCTAGTGACCACCAGAGGGCAGTAGCGAGCGTCCAGCTCCCATGGATCACAGTCACCTGGTTTCAGCAGCGCGGGAAGATTCCCCGCGACCTCCTCACCTGGTCAAGAAGGGCGTGACCTCCTACGACGTCACGCAGGCAGCAACCAATAGTCTGTCGACGAGCCACATTCAAATGTATAGCCAGCTGTATATATTGAGCTACCCATCCGCCATTACCACATGTTCCTCCGGATCATCAGTGCAATAAACCTGTGTTAAGCCAACCCTTCGGCTGTTTCATTGTCTTTGGTCCCTTACACTAAATTGGCGACGAAGGTGGGATATGGCAGCCCACGGGACCAAGACATGCGCCGGTTTCGAAATCAGGAAACCGGGCGACTGGGAGATCTTCGAGATGGACTTCCAGGCCGCACTGATCGAGTCCGAAGTCACGGAAGAGGCGAAGAAAAGAGCCATCTTCACCAGAATGCTCGGACAAGAAACCAAAAGGACCTTGGTGGACCTGATTGCACCGAGGAGGGTGAGCGAATTCAAGGCCAAGGAACTCATGCAGATGCTGCGTGAGCACGTCCGGCCCGCCACAGCGATGTTTCCCGCTCAGAGTGCGTTTTGGAGGCGAGTCCAAGCGCCCGGGGAGATGGTCGCTGCATTCGTGGCGGCCCTGCGGCTGGCGGCCGGCCCGTGCAAATGGGAGAATGCCGAAATCACCCTCCGAGACTGTGTGCTGTGCGGCCTGAATGACGCCGAGACCCAGCACACATTAATGAACCAAGAGCCGCCTCCCACGTTGCAGGAGGTCGTCAGAGCGGCCCAGGCCGCTGAAGCTACGAAGGCCGGGGTCCAAGAACTTCAGGACTGGCGGCCAAAGTCGAGCAAGGCAGAGGCTCCGGTACAGGCGGCCCGCCGAACTTCGAGGTCGTCCGCAGAGAGCAGTGACGACGAGGACGTCCAGAGAGTCCGGAAGGAGAGCCGGCGATGCGACGGCTGTGGAGCGGCCCACGACCGCGTGAAATGCCCCTTCCGGAAGGCCGAGTGCCACAACTGCGGCCGCCGCGGACACATCGCCAAGGTGTGCAGGAAGAAGCACGAAACCCGGCGGAGCTCCGCAGACCGTTCCGCCGGACAAGACCGCCCAGCGAAATCCAAGGACGGCGCCCAGGCCACGCGGAAGCAGGACGGCGTGGGCCGCATCGCCGACGGCAGCGAGGACAACACCCCAGTGTTCAGCGTGTCTACTAGACACCCCCGCTACTTTGTTGAGGTACTAGTCCAAGGGGTCCCCATTAGGATGGAAATTGACTCGGGGTCCTCATATTCAATCATTTCCCAGAGGGAGTTTTTGGGAATTGCCCCCCACAAGCGACCCAAGCTCAAAGCATTGAGGTCCACACTACGTGACGTGCAAGGGAACAGTATTCCAGTGTTGGGGGTTGGAGAGTTTCAGGTCAAATTCAAGGAGCACGCCGCGTCCCTTCCCCTAGTCGTGCTCAAGGGAGGAAATTGCAGCCTCCTCGGGACTCAATGGTTCCAGCCCCTGGGGTTGTTTATTGGGGGGGTGCACGCCGTTGGGATGCACGCCGTTGGGACTGATCCAATTCAGGAGGTGTGCGAGGCGCACACTGAAGTTTTCAAAAAAGGACTGGGGAAATTCAAGGGGCCCCCAGTGACTTTCGACCTGGACCCGGGGGTCCGCCCAATTCGCCTTAAACCACGCAGGGTGCCGTTCGCACTCAAGGACAAGATAGAGGCGGAACTGGACAAGTTGGTGGGCCAGGGGATCCTTGTGCCTATAGATTCTGTGGAGTGGGAAACTCCAATTGTAACCGCTCTAAAGGCCAACGGGGAGGTCCGCATATGCGCTGACTACAAGTGCACCATCAACAAGGCGATCCGCCCGAATGCATATCCGGTGCCGGTAGTCAGCCATCTGCTGGCCAGGTTACACGGGGGAAAGTGTTTCGCTAAGCTCGACTTAGCACAGGCCTACCAGCAGCTCACGGTGTCCCCTGCCGCAGCTGCTGCGCAGACCATAGTCACCCACAAGGGGGCGTTCCAGGTGACGCGCCTCCAGTTCGGCGTGAATTCGGCGCCTGGAATTTTCCAATCACTCGTGGAATGCCTCCTGAAGGGATTGGAGGGGGTGTTGCCTTATTTTGATGACGTGTTAATAACGGGGGGGGGGAGTCGGGCTGAATTGGCCAAAAGGTTGGGGAAGGTCCTGACGATATTCGAAAAGGCGGGGCTGAGGTTGCGAAAGGACAAATGCGTCTTCTTCGCAACAGAGGTTGAGTTCTTAGGGTTTTGTGTGACTCCTGAGGGAATAAAACCATCCATGTCCAAAGTGGCAGCCATTAAGAAAGCCCCCCGCCCCACCTCCAAGCCCGAGTTGCAGTCGTTCCTAGGGCTGCTCAACTTTTACCACTCCTTCCTCCCCCGAAAGGCAGCGGTGGCTGAGCCGCTACACAAACTGCTGAAGAAAGACCAGGCATGGAAGTGGGGCGATGACCAAGAAAGGGCATTTAGCGAGCTAAAAAGCCTCCTGGCGTCTGACCCTATACTGACCCATTTCAACCCCAAACGCCCAGTAGTTCTGATCTGTGATGCATCTCCAGTGGGGGTGGGGGCGGTGCTGTGCCACGTGTTGGAAAACGGAAGGGAGGCCCCGATAGCATTTTACTCCAGGTCCCTGTCCCAAGCAGAGAGAAACTACGCACAGACGGACAGGGAGGCACTAGCAATAGTTGCGGGGACGAAAAAATTTCACGATTTTCTATACGGCCGCCCATTCACCATTGTAACAGACCACAAGCCCCTGCTAGGCATCTTTACCGCGGATAAGCCCACCCCACAGATCCTGTCCCCGAGGATGCTTAGGTGGGCCATTTTTCTCAACGCGTATCAGCACGCGTTGGTCTACCGGCCCGGGAAAGAGATCAGCCATGCGGACGCTCTATCTAGGTCCCCCCTTCCCCTAACGCCCAGCCAGGTGAGCATGGGGGAGCGGGACCATCAGGTTCTCATGATAGAGGTGCTGGATTCGCCCCCCGTAATGCCTGCAGACATTGCCAAAGTGACAGAGAAGGACAAAACGTTAGCGACAGTCAGCTCCTGGCTGCAGAAAGGGTGGCCCGCGTCCTCCCCAGCGGAGGAGTTTGCCCCATTTTTCAGAAAAAAGCTAGAACTGTCCCTAGAGAGGGGGTGCCTCTTGTGGGGGCAGCGGGTGGTGATTCCCACTTCCCTTCGGCCGCGGGTGCTCAAACTGCTTCATGTCAGCCACCCCGGCATCGTGCGATCCAAGGCGCTGGCCCGGAGTTACTTCTGGTGGCCCCAGCTAGACGCCGACATCGAGCACATGGTCGGCACTTGTGAAAGTTGCCAATGCTCCAGACCAGAGGAGGCCCGCCTTCCCCACAGGGAATGGGACGCGGCTAAGGGGCCGTGGTCCCGGGTGCACGTAGATTTCGCGGGCCCATTCAAAGGCACCCTGTTCCTCCTTGCAGTGGACGCTTTCTCCAAATGGTTGGAGGTTATCCCGGTCACGAGCACCTCCTCGGCCCAGACCATTAGGCATTTGCGGAGGCTCTTTTCCACGTTCGGCATACCCGACACGTTAATTAGCGACAACGCTAGTTGTTTCACGTCCTCCGAGTTTAGGGCATTCATGGAAATTAACGCCGTTCGGCATATCACCTCCGCCCCTTTTCACCCGGCCACCAACGGCCAAGTAGAGCGCCTCGTCCGCACCACGAAGGACGCGTTGCGGCGCATGGGCCCAGGGGATCTGAACCTGCAAGTGTGTCAGTTTCTGCTAGGGTACAGGGTAACCCCATTGGCGTCAGGATACTCCCCCGCAGAGCTCTTAATGCGCAGGAAGCTGACCACCATCCTTACTAGGCTAGACCCCACGAGGGTAGAGGACAAAGGAAGGAACATCGGGCTGGAAGTTACAAAGAGTTTCAGCATTGGCGCCCCCGTGCATTGCAGGAATTACGCCAGCACGGGCCCAGCCTGGGTGCCGGGCGTAGTCGTGGAACAAACCGGCCCCGTGTCGTACCGCGTGGAAACCAGCACGGGGCTCCTATGGAGGCGGCACGCAGACCAGCTCCGACGCAGGGTCTCCGATGAGCAGGACACGGGTCACGCAGGAAATAAGTCAGCGTTAGGGTTCTCCCCCACCCGTTTAGCCGAAGGGGGAGGAGAAGGGGACCGTGGGCCCCCACCAAGGGGGGAGGAGGATATCCTCGTAGATACCCTGGGGGATCTTTCCGAGGAGGAGGAACCCGACCCCATACATATCTCGCGGAAAGTCCCCATAAATGCGGGTACCCCTACCAACTTAGATTTTGATTTTCAGAACCGGGGGGGGGTTTCGGAGTGGTCCCCCAACCGTCCAAGCGAGAAGAGGGGTTTTTCGTTAGTCCCGACGGACCCCGGTCTGCCCACAATGGAGTTTTTCCCTTCCCCTAAGGCCGCCAGACAGCGGCAAGCCACTAACAAGTCTCCCTCTCCCTTTTCAGGACAAGGGACCAGGGAACAAAGAAGCAGTAACGCCCCGGGGGGGGGCAGCCCTCTTCACGGCCCAAATGCACATGCAACAAGCCATCTTGGCTGAGAGACTTCGTCTCATCCTAGGGGGGAGGGATGTTGTGTTCTGTAAAGCTGTGCCTTTAACAATGTACCTTTGCCATGTGTTACCAATGTAACCTTTCTGTGTGCAACATTATAACCATCAGCTGTATCAATGTAACCTAATAAGGGGACGCAAGCTAGTGACCACCAGAGGGCAGTAGCGAGCGTCCAGCTCCCATGGATCACAGTCACCTGGTTTCAGCAGCGCAGGAAGATTCCCCGCGACCTCCTCACCTGGTCAAGAAGGGCGTGACCTCCTACGACGTCACGCAGGCAGCAACCAATAGTCTGTCGACGAGCCACATTCAAATGTATAGCCAGCTGTATATATTGAGCTACCCATCCGCCATTATCACATGTTCCTCCGGATCATCATGCAATAAACCTGTGTTAAGCCAACCCTTCGGCTGTTTCATTGTCTTTGGTCCCTTACACTAAAGCACTGCACCCTAGAGTCGGATACAACTTGCTTTCGAGCAAGGGAAACCTTTATCTTAAGAAAGATCTTACAATGAGACCTGAGCAAACTCTGAGCATCGGGGGGCAGGTGGTGGTGGTCAGTTTTCCATCAGATAGATTAGATAGATAGATAATGTTGAACTAGACACAGTGATGGTGAACCCCAGCACTCCAGGTGTTCTTTGACTTCAATTACCAGAAGCCCAAGTCAGCACTCCTGCTAATCAGGGCTTCTGGGAATTGAAGTTCAAGAACACTTGCTGTGCTAAGGTTCACCACCACTGAAATAGAGAGTGTTACAAAGTGGGCATCTAATGTGACATGGGGCCTGAAGTGGAATGGCAGACAGAAGACTGCTGTAATGGAGTTGTGCAGAAATTTGAGGTTTGATATGCATAGACCAGTATTCTTCTTCTTCAGGTGCAGTATCTGTTCCAAATATTGGCTATCATCATGGCGATAGTCTTCCTGTTCTTAACTAGTCTGAACAATTCTTCTGACGACGTTCCACACCATTCTCTCAGGTTCTTCAGTGATGAAGTCTATCTACATCCAGGGCTTCTCTTCCCAGAGATCTACCTGGGAACAGTATCGTTAACTGATATTGATTGTGGGAATGAGCAGAGGGAAATTAAGAATGCTATAATATGGTACTGTTACTAACATTCAAGAAATAAGGGAAAAGGTATGTTATTATTCAAACTGTCAATGACATTTGTAGAACTGGGAGGGAATGTGTGTGTGTGTGGGGGAGTGTGCTTGGAAAATGGGAGGTAATTCCTCTAGATGCAAAAATCAGAGCAATTTTAGCTGGCGGGGGGGGGGGACACACAAGAAAACTGGAAGACAAATTGGAAGAAGAAATTTCAGTAGCATCCTCGAACCCAGCAATACAACTTTCACCTGCATTGCACCAACAGTTCTTAGCTAAGCTAAGGCTTTGCAAACTGAAGATGCAGCTGGGGCTACGTACACTTACCATTACAACACAGGGAACACATTTATATATAACTGGGCACCACTGCATAAAGAAACATTAACATCTTGACATTTGTTCCAAACTGTATTCCAAATTGGGGAAAAATCCCAAAGTGTGGACAGAATTGAATTTAAGATTGGAATAATGAGAAACTGATTAAAAACCAAAATTGGCACATTCATCTATTCCTGGCCACACACCAAGTGTATCATATATGTTCTTGACATCTAGGTATGTTAGTTTGTAGCCCCTAGTTAACTCACACCCACACTCCGCACTGACTGCTTTATATGAAGGAATTTTTTTCTTCAAAAATGTTCCCCAAAGAGATAAAACTGTCAACTTGTTTATGCAAAGCTTTGCATACCATACAACTTTACTCTGCAAAGAAGCCATGTAAGATGCTGGTCTCCCTTGGTTGCCCAGGGCAAGTCATATTTTCTTTTGATGGGCAAATAAAATATAATTAGTTTTTTTACATCATCATCATTATGCTAAGGGTGAGCAAGGAGATTTTGTGCTTCAAATTCTCATGAGGATTTTGCAATGCAGTTAATGACTCTGAGGCACTTGAGAATATGCCTCTACGATGCTCATTTATTCAAGTATTTTTGACAGATCTATACAACTATATCCCACCCACCCCCACCCCCCCGGGAAGATGCTAGGAATAGAACAAAAACAGATCTTGTCTAGTCCATCCCATGGGATTGCACAATTGTTTTCTTGTAGCATATCTGTATAGAAGAAGATGGAAGGAAAACCAATCATCCTTTTATTACCATCATCATTGATTTGATTCTTTTCCTACAGTCAGATAACTGTGTGTGAGAGAGAAACAGGGAGAGAGAAAGAGAGATATCAAGATCTAATGTGTAATGCTTTCCTTTGTGATAAAATACATGATGCTTTCAAATATAGCTTTTATTGTACAAATCACCCCTCCATATTCATGGAACATTACGGGAGAATGCTTATAACACACATACCACATTTCCACTGCTTTTCAGACCTTTTCCTCTTATTACTAGAAATATGTTAAGGTGAGAAAGACAGACTAGACTCACAATACCTTCTGAGAGCTAACGCTAGGAACCCTTTGTTTAGAACAGATGTTCTCAGCCATTTGGTCCCACAGCTGTTTTAGGTTTTAGTTCCCAGAATCCTTCACCATTGGCCTTGCTGGCTAGAGACAGAGATGGGAAAGTGAATGTGTTGTGTATTGAGGTTGCTTATGCACAAGCACACCTTGCAAATTAGGTGCTAAATTGTAAGAAGCTGATTTGCTATTCTCCTGCTTCCCCGGAAGTCCTGGGTAAATGTAACAACAATGTTCTGTATATGAGATGTTTCCCCACACCTGTTCCCTGTTATTTCCTGCTTGCAATAAACCCATGTTGTTGTTTGAGCCAGCTCTGTCCAAGTAATCCTTTCAGATTTCAGACACAACAATTGGCGATGAAGTTGGGATCCCAATGGCGGTAGCCGCCCCAGCGTCGATGGGCCCCTTCAACATCTCAAATTCGGAGTCATGGACTATGTATGAGTTCCAGTTTGAAAACTATTGCACTTCTCAGCAAATTGACCAGGACTTAAAGAAGTCTACGTTCCTCACATTTTGCAGGTTGCCAATGCTTGAGCTTCCCAACGACCTGGTCCTACTGAGACAGCTCAAAGATATTCCTCTTAAGGACATCCTAGCCATCCTGCGAAACCACTTCAGACCAGTTGTGGTGATTCCAGCTAGAGTGGCCTTCTACAGGCGTGACCAGAAGGCAGGAGAATACATTGCAGAATACGTTGCCGTGCTCCGACATGCCGCCATCCCATGTCAGTGGAAAAATCTGGACATAGACCTGAGAGACAGGTTGGTGGTGGGCATCAGGGATGAGGACATGCAATGGTGCCTGATGAAACAGGACGTTCAAACGTTTGCCACAGCTTTGGAAGAGGCTCAAGCTGCAGAGATTGCCAATGCTGCAGAGATTGCCAATGGTGGGGTCCAGTTTTTACTGTTGAGACCAGCAAACCTGATACAGAAGAATGTATTTCTAGTGGCCCAGGCTCGGTTTGGACATAGAGGATTGGGTGGGGCGCTGCCGAGAGTGTCAATCATCCTAACCTGAGGAGATTCACCAGCCCACTATGGAGTGGGACACGGCAAAGGTCAAGGGTTCACATTGATTTTGCCAGGCCTTTCCCTGGTGCCTTATTCCTCCTGGTTGTAGATTCATATTCTAAGTGGCTGGAAGTAGTCCCTGTTTCAAACACTTCAACAGCCGTTACAATTCAGAAGCTGCAGAGGTTGTTTTGCACCTTCGGGTTGCCCGACATAGTTGTGTCCGACAACGCTCCGACCTTCATGTCAGATGAGTTTCAGGATTTCCTCAAACAAAACAGGGTTTGCCACACAACAGCTGCTCCCTTTCATCCTGCTATGAATGGGCAAATTGAAAGGCAGGTCCGAACAGCTAAGGAGGCCCTTAAGAGAATGGGATCTGGAGATTTGGATTTGCAATTGTGTCAGTTCCTGTTCACTCACAGGATCACCTCCCAGCCTTGGGGTTTTCTCCAGCAGATTTGTTAATGAAAAGGAAGCTGTCCTCAATTTTTGACCGCTTAGACCCACACCATGTCATGGACAAGGGGTGAAACCTTGATGTGTGCAATTCAAAAGGGTTTTTGGTAGGGCAATCAGTGTATTGTAGAAATTACGCCCCAGGGTCTCAATGGTTGAGGGGATAGGTCTTGGAACAAACTGGTCCAATATCATAAAAAGTACTGATGGATAATGGGTTGGTTTGGCAGAAGCATGTGGACCAAATGTGTCCTGTGTTACTGGGCAGAACGCTTTCCCAGAGATGAAGCTGGATGAGTCTCTTGGCTCAAGCAAATCGGGGGAAAGCTCGGAGCCCTTGGACTTTGAATTGGATCTGGACCTTTTCATCCAGCCCATACTGCTGGGGTCATTACCGAAACATGTTTCTCCTGGCAGTTCCCCAGAGCGGACTGTCTCCGGGACTGGGGCTGCACTAATTTCTTATCCTCCAGACCCGGAGGTCGAGCCAGCCCAAGAGACACAGGGATCCATCCTGAATGTGGGGCAACCCAGAGGGTCTATGGAAACCATTTGTACTGGGGGTATCCTATGCCAGTCTCTCATAGTTCCCCTCAGATAGACTGACCAAAGAGGGCCTATAGGCCTCCCCAAAGGTATGGAAGTTGGGTCCTCCATTGGGGGGGGAGGAATGTTGTTTATTGAGGTTGCTTAAGCACAAGCTTGCCTTGCAAATTAGGCGCCAAATTGTAAGAAGCTAATTCACTATTCTCCCACTTCCCCAGAGGTCTTGGGTAAATATAACAACTGTTCTGTATATAAGATGTTTGCCCCGTACCTGTTCCCTGTTCTTTGCTGCTTGCAATAAACCCATGTTGTTGTTTGAGCCAGCTCTGTCCAAGTAATCCTTTCAGGGTTCAGACATAACAGAATGGGAAAGAGTTAATTGTTTAATTAACTGTCAATGAGCCCACAAAATATAACACAGTTACATTTATGCTGGAGAGGGCAAATGTGTAACTAATAAGTTGATTTAATTATTTATTCATTTTAAAAAAGACATTTTGTTTTATTATTTATTTCAACCTAGGGCCCTGGTGGCCAACCTTGGCACTCCAGCTGTTCTTGGGCTTCAATTATCAGAATCCCAAGACAGCAAACTTGCTGATCAGGGCTTCTAGGATTTGAAGTCCAAGAACAGCTGGGCTGCCAAGGTTCGCCATCACTGACCTAGAACAACCTGCCTGTCTAGCTGCTTCCTGAGTCTTTTACATAAACTACTACTTTAGGTTGCTTAAAGTCCTGCCCATTACTGTTAACACTGACAATTCAGACTGGATTAACAACACGGTCCATTGAATTGAGAAGAATTTATGTCTGAGTAGACATAGTAAGGACTGTGTTCTGCAAAACTGTCACCCTCATTTTATCACCCAGATATGGGTGCCACAATTGCTACAAGTATGTTTGTACATCACCCTTTGGAGGGGGGGGGGGTGACATCACTTCTGAAGAAAAGGGATAAATTATTTGCCAGATTAAAGCTTCTCCAGCAGACTGTAGTTTTGATTCTGCTTCGGAGATTATAAAAACCTTTATGTGGAAATGAATGGCAAATGCCCCATGCAAATTCAAAAGAGGAATCCATTAGTAGCACAGATACATCTTCTGGGGTGAAAAAAAGTATTTTAACAGCCCACCTATCCCCCAAAAGTTATTTGGTTACTGTTTAATTTTTAAAGAAATTTGTCTTCTTGTTACCCAGCTGGCTAATTCATTTTAGCTCAAACTGTTGCTGTTGATCTGTAGCTATGATTTATGAGAACTAAAGTTTAAAAGAGACAGAGAAGAAATGGTTGATGACCACTAATTTAGATGCAACCATGGTCTCAAAAATAGTTCTGTATTCATGGAGCGTTGGATTGGAGAACTGGCGTCATAGGGATCAGGATACAGAAGCCCCTGATACCACCAACTAAACATGTTTTGGAGGTTTGGAATTTGGTTGTTGTCTTTTTAGTGCAATGGAAAAGTGTTATAATGGTCCACGGGAGTTGTGGTGCTGAACTCAAGGAAGGCATGCGAGACTGAAGTATAATGGAAAAGGCCAGCAGACCATTACAACAGATGGTGACCCACGATGTGTCTACTCGGGAGAAGCAGAGCAGTTCTGACTGGAACACATCTCCGGTCAGAACTCAGCACAGTCTCGAGGGAGGCAGCGCGCTCACACACCGGCAGACCTCATGCATGGGAATGGACGTGTTCCACAGTTGGGGAAAGCCAAGCATCACAGCAGCAAAAGGCAGAGCAGCGGATGCGTGGCAACCGTGGCCGCGGTCCCCTTCCTTCCACACTCACAGACATGATCAGAGCTTGTGCTGACATTGGGACAAACTCTTACAAAATGGGTCTGTTAGCAGCGGCAGTGCAAGGGGGAAACTGGCTGAAGAACAAGGTCAAGGGCGCTTGCCACCAGTGTGGCAAGCCAGGACACTACGTCAGAGACGGTAGGTCGAAACAGTCCCAACAAAAGGGGGGCGGCTGATCATCCGGCCGTCCACCCGATCCAACCACCCAGTGTCCAAGGTGCCACAACGGCTTTCATTGGGTACACGAATGCTCAGTTTGGGAAACCAAATAGCGGGTGTGTCCCTAGCCCCAGTTCAAATAGGGACAACACCTGCCCTGATGGCCTCAGGGCAGGGATCCCAGTAGCAACATCCGTTCTGACACCCAGCGTTTCCAAGGCACAGGCAGCAACCAAGGGCAGCGCAGGACTAGATTTGTTGTGCCAGGAGGACGTCACTTGTGACCTGCCAGGCGCAGTCTATCTGGTCAATTCCCAGTATCAGGGACCCTTGCCCTGCAACATTGTGGGAATAGTCTTGCCTAGGAGCAGTGCTGGGGAAAAGGGAATCTTTGTGATCCCGGGAGTCATTGACTCCGATTACACCGGAATCATTAAGATCCACCTTTGGACACAGTTGCCCCAGACAATTAGCAAAGGAGACTCAGTAGCGCAATTGATCATGGTTCCCTATCATCTGCCAGGTGGGGGTAAGGAAGTTGTCAGAGGAGATGCAGGATTCAGGTTGACAGACTGACAGAGAGAGGAAGGGGCAGTAGAAGGATTCCAGATTATAGTGACAGTGGAACAGAGCATAGAGTGGAAACAGCGACTGGTCATTAAGGTATTTCTGAATGACAGATCGTTTGAAGGACTGTTAGATACAGGAGCAGATGTCAGTGTAATCAGCAAGGATTTGTGGCCCCCGGAGTGGGCCATCGAGCCAGTGAAATACGTGTGGGGAGTAGGATGAGTTCAGGAACCTTTCAGGAGCTGTGACTGGGTAAAGGTCACTATTCCAGAGGCAGAAGGCACAGCGGTCATCTGACCCCACATTTTGAATGTGCCTATCAATCTCTGGGGTAGAGACATTCTGCAGCAGTAATGTGCAACCCTAACATTTGGGTGATGGCCCTGCCACTCAAATGGTTAACTGATGAGCTGGTATAGATAGACCAGTGGCCCGTAGTTGGGGAAAAATTAGTGGCTTTGAAGCAGCTTGTTAAAGAGCAGCTTGAAGCGGGACACATAGAGCATTCCACCAGTCCATGGAACTCTCCCATCTTCATCATCAAAAAGAAGTTGGGCAAATGGCAACTTCTTCACGATTTGAGGGAAATCAACAAGTGCATTCAACCCATGGGACCGCTTCAGTGCGGCATCCCCAATCCAAACATGATCCCCGAGAGGTGGGAAATCCTGGTCGTAGACTTGAAAGACTTTTTTTACACCATCCCTTTAGATCCTAGGGACAGGGAGAGGTTCGCCTTTACGGTGCCAGTTGTCAATCATAAGGAACCAACTCAAAGGTTCACGTGGAAGTATTTACCACAGGGTATGCTTAACTCGCCCACTCTGTGCCAAATTTATGTCCATGACACACTGGAAAGGTTCCGGAACCTGCACCCCAAAGTCTTAGTCTGCCATTTCATGGACAACATTTTGATTGCAGCACCAAAATTAGGCAATGACATGTTCTGTGACCTTCAGAGTACTCTGGGGGAGAAAGGATTGATCATTGCACCAGAAAAAGTTCAGAGAACCGAACCCTATTTGTAGTTGGGTCACTGGCTTCTTAGATCTTATGCAGCACCAGTGCTGCCTAGGGTCCTTATTAAGGATTCTATTACATTAGTAGAACTCCAACAGGTTCTAGGCAACATCAATTGGGCCAGACCATATTTCAGATTAGATACAGAGCTTTTGAAACTGCTCTTCTCGCTGCTTACACAAGGGAAGCAGCCAGCTGATCGCATATGCATTACGCGAGAGGCAAAACTGACTCTTCAAGAGGTAAACCACGTTCTCAGCTTAAGATGGGTAGATAGGATCAGCGAGGAGCCAGGTGCTCAGGTCCTGAATCTGTACATAGTTAGAACTGGGACCATGTTCACCAGGGCGCTAGGAATAGACTCCAATGGGGAGGCAAAGATAGTGGAATGGGTGTACCTACCGAGCACCCCGTCCCACAATGTAGCCCCTCCCCAAGAGATGGTAGCGACAGTAATCTATAGAGGGAGGCTGAGAGCGAGAGACATTTCAGGACATGATCTAGCCAAAATAGTGGTCCCTTTCACCAAGGATCAGGTAGAAAGACTCATGCAGTTAGGAGACTCTCTCCCGATTGCATTCGAAGGTTTTACAGGGAATTTGTCGTACCATCTGCCAAAAGACCCGAGACTTGTTTCGCTACAGATGCGGACGGTTGAATTAGAAGGAATGTTGTCCTTGATCCCACTTAAAGGAGCGAAGACAAGGAGCGAGGACTTAAGCACCAAGTTCCAGTATAACATTTGGGAAAGACTTGCTGGACTTGTCAACCAATCTGACTTTTGCATTAAGCAGGATGCAGACCCTGCTTCATTGTTGAGCAACTGTCTTGTCCCAGTCTGCCGTGCTCCAGGAGAGCAGACCCGGGACATTGAGTGGGTACCGAAACATGTGCTTGGACGTTACCGCAGAATCACATATGCAACTTACATAAACTGGGGGACTCAGGTCACAAAAACTTTGCCCACTGATGCAATCACTCTAAACACACCCAGAGTGGCGATCAGCCCAGACATGTCTTGTGCCAAGATGACAGGATGCTCCTCAGTTAGGGAACCTCACCACAGTTGCCTTGACCCAGGAAAAGAGACTTGGAAATGTAATCATCCAGACATTATTGGTATCATGTATAATCATGTCATTTTGCCCACGGGGTGGTTTTTCACTTGTAACCAATGTACATGGAACTATATCCCAGCCAATGTATCAGAATCATTTTGCTGTATTAGCCGTTTAACACTGGTTCTCCCAAAAAGGGAAATGCTTACACCACACCAAGCAGCACCTCGGCCAGCGCGGATCACACAAGCATCCCAGCTCGACGAAACTTGTGATAGCAGTGTAAGGCTACTCAGTAAAGCAGAGTATGTTGCCTTAGTGGTAAGTCTAGTTGGTGTACCTGGACTCGCAGCAGGTAATGCTCATAGACTTAGCCAACTGGCATGTGCCCTGGCCAAAGGTCTCAATCACACTTCTTCTGGCATGCAGTATTGGATAATCGAGCAGCTATTGATTATTTGCTTCTTCTTTATCACTTAGGATGCGAGACAATTCACAACATGTGTTGCTTCAATCTCACAGATAACTCCCACAGAATCCAAAGTCAAATCACTGACTTGGGAAAAATAGTCTCACACATTCAGCAGGATGCCAGATGGGGTTTGTGGAATGAGCTCTGGTCCTGGATGCCATGGAACTGGTTGCAAATGATGCTTAAGGTCACCGCCGGTGTTGTGGTAGTGGGAGTCATGCTATGCTGCTTTGCGCAATGCATCCCCTCGCTCCTGTCCATGTGCCACCCAGGATGGAGATGTCAGGAAACAATCACACCATGACAGATTATGCCCTATGTCTGTCAAATTCTTAGCCAAGTTGCTTTAGAAAACAAAGAAATAGGGAATGTGGTTTGCCTGGGTAGCAAATTGGACAGCAACCTTTCCCAATGGGTTCTTTCAGCGAGAACACTGCTTCGAAGACCAACTGGACTTTACCGGAAAGTAAATTGGGTATGGGCCTATAGTAGTAGGGAGCATTAACGACTCCATGTTTTCCTTGGCTGGGGGCTTTAACAGCACTAGGACAAATGTCAGGAGGTTAGAGACCCAAGGTCTCATAAACAGCATACAGTGTCTGGCTCACATCCGTGTGTAGGGCTGAGCAGACACCAAACGCAGCTAGACCAAATAGCTATGCATAGGTACATGAAGTCTTCCAGTCCCTTGATAAGGCGGGAACAATAAGTCTCACCAAAATCCGCTGATTAGTATGTTTATGACTAACCTGGACATGCAGGCTGGTAAGTGTAACCCAACCAACTGAGTGCCACGCAGCAGCTTTCTGTCATGGGGGTCGCACGAGGGGTATACGTGATTGCTCCCGATTATAGTCAATAAATACAGACAACCCCAGGGCTTCGGGGCTGGCCTTTTCCATCATACTTCAGTCTCGCGTGCCTTCCTTGAGTTTAGCACCAAGACTCCCGCGGACCATTACAACAGAAAAGCATGAAGATCTGTCTATTTTCATCTGTTCCTTTGGAAAAGGAGCAGTGATCAGTCTTGATCACTGGTCTCCAATCTTCTGGGATATGAGGTGGAGGTGCATCCAAGTGCCCAATGTCTAAAGAGGGGCATATCTCAAATTAAAATGTAACAAAATTATTAGTCTACTGAATTAGATCAAAATAAACATTCAATGAAGAAATGTTAAGGTTACGAGTGCCTGAGCTCTGCTGTCTAGCAAAGCACCCAGAATGGCCCAAAGGCTGGTATGAAGGGTAAGTCAGAGAGGAGGCTAACAGAAGGAACAAGGGAGACCAGAAGAAGCAAGGTTGCCATTGTGTGTTTCATAAGAAAGAGACAAGAATAACAGCAGGAACTGGTGCCACTGGAGGCAGGAAGAACAGGGTGGGTCTGAGGGGGAAAGCTTTGAGGGTGATAGCAGGAAACAAGCAGGTTGGAGGACCACACAGGAAAAGGTTGGGGGCAGCATGCAGCCAACAGGCCACCACAAGTTGTGGACCCCTTCTTGGCTAAAGGAAACAAAAATCTTTTGCTCAAGAATAGAATAGAATAAATCTTTATTGTCATTGTCCCCTTGTGGGAACAACGAAATTTCTCAGTTGCTATATCAACTCAAAATAAGGCACTCTACATGAATTTAAAACAACTACAGAAACACTAATTACAATACTACAATACAGTACCATATGGCAAATAAAATAAAATAAGATGACCATTGTTTTGCTTTCTCTGTTTCTACATCTGCTTAGGTCTATCTCTGGAAAGCAGAAACATGGAGAGAAGGAAAGCAGCTAGTAAAGGGAGCAGCATTGTGGGAAGGGTGGCCTCAAAGACTTTGAGGTGTAGAGGGGAAATTCTAATTTTTGTGACATATTTAAAGCGTGCTTACCACAGACATATAATGTTAAGAAACATACATGCAAGACTGCATTTTCCCCAAAATATTTTCCCCCAAAAAATAGAAATTTGGGATAGAAAATGTCTCAAAATTCAACAGTCTTGACAAAATTTGCATTTGTACATCTCCCAAGAGTTGTCATAAAAAAGCAACACACTTTGTGAGATTTTTAAAAGGGTAGCCATGTTAGTCTGTGTTTCAAGCATATCAGAGAGTAAACAAAACACCTTGTGCGATTAGTTATGCGTCTTATGGTATATTTTCAAGAAATAAAGTGCACACAAAACAAAGTCTGTGTTTTTTAAAATGAACAGCTGAAATGTGCTTAAATGGGGCGGATGGGATAGGGGAGAAATGCAATAAAATTGAAACAGAGAAATATCCTTATTTCCCTCAAGCAATGTTTAGAAACATGATCCAAGTTAGCAGGTGTGTTTGATGCTGATCTGACTCAGGCTGTATATGCTGAGGGGTGGAGGCAGTGCCTTTTGACAGTTGGGTATAAGGTGTCTTTTCCTTCAACATTAATCTTTTAAAGATGAGACAGGACAGGCATCTTGGCCATTTCAAAATACAGAAAGAGAAGTCATATACAAATTCTACAGAAAGAAGGGATGGTACTTTCCAGCTTTGATAACCTTCTGAAACAGTTATGCCACTGCGGCAAGAAAGCCATTTTAGTGAAAGCAAGGAGATACTTGCTGTAAAGTTTAAGTTCTGCCCTTGAATATTTTAGAGATTAAAAATTTTAAAAAGGTGTGATTTAAGAGCATTTGTTACAAGCCCTTTCTTTTTTTATGCCATAGCACAGTGATGGTGAACCTTGACACTTCAGCTGTTCTTGGACTTTACTGCAAACCCTGTTCTTGGAGTTTACTGCAAACCCATTCGTGTGGATTCACAGAGACTTGGGCTTCTGGGAAATAAAGTCCAAGAACAGCTGTAGTGCCAAAGTTCGCCATCACTGCCATAGCACATCGCTGCACAATGGGTATGACTCAGCACTCAACAACAAATGTCTATACTAATTTCTTAATGTTATGCTGGCCTAAAAACACAATGAGATTTTGGCCATTAACATAAGCCTTTTAAAGAGTTTATTGTTACCAAGACTTTTGTTGCAGTAGTAAAAGGCAGAATCAGTGAAATGGTGAAACACCCAATTATGCCTTGACGTCTGAAACATCAGAGCAAAGCTTGGATGATGACTCTTAAGAAATAACGAGCTAGAGTCATACCTGTCAACCCGTGGCTCCGGAAAAACGGAACCTGCGTACATAGCTTGTACGCAGGTCACTTTCCGCGCATGCGTGGAAGGGTTTTACCCCTTCCACGCATGCGCGGAAGCGCTACGCCGCTTGCGCAGCCCCTATGCAAGCGGTGTAGCACTTCCACGCATGCGTGGAAGGGGTAAAACCCTTCCACGCATGCGCGGAAAGCATTTCCCCAGCTGCCAAATTATGGGGTTTTGGCAGCGGGGGGCGGGTTATGACGTCAATCGACGTCAAATTACGGGGTTTTCCCGGCCAAATCGGGGTGGTTGACAGGTATGGCTAGAGTTATAATTCCAAAGTTAGAGTTACACTTCAAAAAGTAAATAATCCCAATTTTCTCCACAACCGTAGTTGTTCCTAACCACTGTAGCTACTTGTAGTAAAGGTAAAGGTTTCCCTTGCTCGAAAACCAGTCATATCCAACTCTAGTGCTCATCTCTGTTTCAAAGCCAAAGAGCCAGTGCTGTCTGCTTCTGCAGACGTTTCCATGGTCATGTGGCAGGCATGACTAGTACACTGGAGCACACAGAATGCTGTTTACCTTCCCACTGAAGTGGTTCCTATTGATCTACTTGCAATTTCTTGCTTTCGAACTGCTAGGTTGGCAGGAGCTGGGACAAAGACGGGAGCTCATTCTGTCCTCCAGTACTTGGGAATCAAACTGCTGAACTCCTGCCTAGTTACTTTTTAAAAAAACTAACTGCTATCAGCTGCTGATCTTTGGTGCCCTGCACAATCTCCTCCTGTTCACGTGGCATGGCCAGGTACAACATAGTGCAAGACACAGCCAGGGCCATAGCCAGAGGGTGTCATATATATATGACATTGTGGCCCATCCTGAAAAAATATTTGCCCACCCACATCTAGAATCCTGGCTATGGCCCTGGACACAGCACAATGCTCCAGTTAAACCTATGGGATATTCCTCCTCAATGACCACACCCAATATCTATTAAAGTAATCAGAAGGTAAAAGTTAAATGCCACGGGAATAATGTTACCCCTTGTTAAACAGTAATGGAATGTAATTATACTTTTGTTACTGAAAAACAAAATTAATTACATGTAAGTAATTGTGATGATTTTATGAGCAATGCTCAGGGGGTGTGGGTGTTGATCTCTCTCATTCTGTGTTGGCTTTGCCAGCCACCTGAATGACAGCATGGCTCATGTGTCTATTAAGATGACCAGCAGCAACACAAGCAGCCTAGCTCTTATTCACCTAACTGTAAACTTCTAATACAGAGAGAAAACAAGTCACAGCCTATCTTTTAGCAGTTTCACGTCTGGCCTAAACATAGAAGAAGAAGAACCAGAGCCATGCCAGCTCTCTGATTGATCTCTTCTGTATTGCATTTGGCAGAGAATCAGGAGATTATCATGACTACTTTAATCTAACCCTGCCTATTTGATTCGCAGCTGGCATGCCTACCAATGAATTTTGTGGGTTCCGTGAGCGCAATTGGTACACTGTCCCTGACAGAACCCTGGTGATGAAGATCGCCTCGTTGCCACGGGTTCCTGAGGGGACAGAAATTGGGGGAGCGGAATATTAGATAGAATTTAATTCATCAATAGCTGATTTGACAGGCAGCTCAGACAATGAAGAGCTAATGACTAACTCGCTAGGCATGTAATAGGTAATCTCGCGTCTGTGGATTCCTTAAAGCCCTAGAGTCAATGTTGGCCACTTGTTTACTCCCGATAACGTAGAACAATGTATTTCCCCTGTAGTTAATTAAGTTAGTTAATGAACTTCCCCTGTGTAGACTTCCCCAATTAACTTGTGTAAACATGATATGTGAAGTCAGGTTTCGCGCTGTATCGCTATGCATATGCACGCGGCCAGAACCTCATAAATGTTTCTGATTTGTGATCATTAAACACTGGTCTTCGCTCCATCTTGCCTCGTGCATCTTTGCTTGACCAGTCTCCTCCAGGACCTACCGGCCACTTCGCGGCCCTGATCCAGCTTGCGCAACCCGCTTCACGGCCCAGATCCAACAGAATTTCTCATGCACAAAAATTAGTCAGCCATTTTCTCCCAAATCCCAGTTAAACTATTCATTAAACTGCCCCCGATCACCCCTGAATAGACATGTGAGGGCCTTGGTAATTAACAGTTCATTACATTTGGTTGTTAGGTGCTTGCACAGGACTTTCATGGTTTAAAAAAAGCCCAAATGATGAAAGGGGAGTGAGGTGAGAGCCAGTGGGTGTGTGAATGTAATCTGACCACAGCAAGGCTAGGGGCTTGTTATTAAGTATAGAAATGCTAGGTCAGACACATCCTATTCCTGGAGATGTCGGAGCTAAAGCCTGGCCACCAAACAAGCCCTTGTGACATCACAGGGGACTGAACCTTCAACTACAGTGGCAAAATATTGTGTGTGCAACAGCAAAAGCCTGGGAAATGGATCCCAAACTAGAGTCTTGACACCAGAATCCTAGACTGGGCAATCCTGCTGCTGCCTATGTGTGACATCATAGAGTAGGATCTTTGTGATGTCATAGGGGAAGGTGAGGGAATGTGTTTGTAGAAATTATTCACTGTAGGAAATATACATGAAACAAGTCTGGGTATTTAGACCAAAAGGAAGGTAGAACTGAGCTCCTTAGGAATCAGACTTGGTGGGAGAAGAGACTATTTTTGTTAGCTGGGCTTGTTGGGAAATATATTCAGAAGCTGTAGTGGTCCCTACAATTCCTGTGAATCTTAACTACAGTATATGTGATACACAGAGAGATTACCAGGCACTACCCTGCTGCCATGAAGGTCCAGATATTGGGACCATTTCTGCTGGCTTCAGGGTTTAGACCTGACATTGCAAGGGACAGGATGCTACCAGCCTGGTCATGCTATCTGATTTTCATCCTTCATGACATGGCATCTGAATTTACTCAGAAGCCCTTTTTTTCTGATGAAGTGTCTGACAGGTGCTAGACCTGCTGCTGCCGGAATGCTGGCAGTAGCATTTAAACCAGTGATGCACTGCAGCAGGTTCTGTCAGGTTCTGCAGAACCAGCAGATGAAATTCCCCCAGGCCATGCCCACCTCCATAGCCCATAATGCAGGATGTTTGGCCATGCCCACAGATTTGGCCAGCCCACAGAGTAGGTATTAAAACTTTTTGCAGTGCACCACTGATTTAAATGTATTATCTGGGCTATGCACAGGTCCCCTGATCTGATTTGGAGACAATTTTAAGGCTTTAGAATGTATTTCTAGTCTGTCCAGCAAATTGTGTCTCAGAACTAATTTGATCTACCAGATTCCTGCTAAAATAACTATGGCCTTTTCAGTTGTTGCCATTTGTTATTATTGATGAATTGGACAATTTGGAGACATTATAAAACTTAAAATGAGGAGTATACCCAAATTTCAGACAGCTTCTGGGTTTTATGGTTTGTGTACTGGATACCCTTAAATTTTGCTTTTTTTTCAGAGGAGAAAGATAATGATGATGAAAGCTAAAGCAAATTGTGCCTTATTCAATTTTTGCTCTGGGTATAATTCACTTTCTAAATTCCCATCACTTCACCCCTGAATTTGGCTCTTCATCTTTGATCCAGACTTCATGTAGTGAAAGGATCCATGCTGTGAGAAGCTGAACCAAATTGCTAAGTTCAAGGGTTTGCTTGATATGCATTCATATCTCTAATGTTTTGCTTTGTGTGGGTTGCCCACGGGAATAATTGGCAATTAAACCTCTCCTCAGGGGTTCGCTTAGTGTCAACAGATCTGGGGATCAACCGGGCTCTGCTGGAAAGGAAATTGGGAAGATAAAGTGGGCTAGTTAGAGATGAATCATAACCTAGACTAAGGGCAAATAGAGTAGGGCAAACAAGCCAGGGCAGACAAAGGACAAGTTAGATACCCGGAGTCAATACACATAGACCCCGAGATTAGGGCAGGAACAATGGGTTTTGCCAGCCCAAGGCAATTAACTGTGGGCTATCCATTAACCACAGGGCAATGTCCAAGAGCTGACATTGTAGCTGACCACCGGAAAATGCCACGTATGCAAGCCTTCTGTACAGGGGTGGCACAAGTGCCCTAGGCATGTGTCACAACCCCAAAGCAGGGTAATAAATACGTACCCCTGACTCTGGTTGGAGCTGGACTTCACTGCACGGCTGCCTCCACGTGTCTTCCTTCCAGCCAGCCATTCCAACATAAGGTGACCCCGAAGTGATTCTTATCTGAAGCCACAACGTGATTCTGAAGCAAAGAAGACCTGATGTGATCTGAAGGAAGAGAAGCAAGACACGGTCGTAAGCCCCTGCAGACCCCACACATCGGAAAGGACATGTTCCAAAGAAAGGGGAGAGCCATGATCCTCAGCAGCAAGGGCAGACCCAATGACCCACAGCAGAGAACCGCCCCCGTGATCCTGACCAGAAACGATACCCGAGGGACATTGTCCTGTGCACCATCTGCCCTGACTTACTACCTCCAAGGTGCGCTGACTCATCCCACAGAAGCGAATCCAGGGACCCTCCCTCAGGTAGTATGGGGGCTTCCATGGGGGAGCATAATTCATCCATTAGGCAGTGAGCTCAGGTGAGGGAGCGCAAAGGCCTGGCCAGGCAGCATCAGATAGGGTTGAGGAAGAAAGCCCTGATGGACTTAATGGTGTGGATGGGATAACACTGTCTGTTCTACCCAGAAGCAGGCACGATGGATCCAGAGGTATGGGAGAGATTAGGAAGGTGTCTGAAGGAAGAACCCGAATCCCCACCTAAAATCATAGGGGCTTGGAGCAAGTGTCAGCAGGTAATTGCAGCCGTGAGTCTAGCCCTGGTAGAGTCCAAGAAACCCCCAGAACCATCTGCCCCAGCACGTCTCTACCTGACCATCAAATTCCAGCATGGGGGCTTGGAGGACTTAGGAAGCGCAGGCACTTCCAGGGCTGTCAGAAGTCCTTCCCAACAGATGATAGAATACGTGAAATATCAACAGTCCCGAATGGAAATAAGAAAAAAATCAGGAATGTGTCTTTAATAGAAGAGACTATTCACATACTAGTCCTATGATGAGGTATCTGAGCGAAAGGTTAAGGTGTGTGCACTAAACACGGTAATATCAGGGGTATCCTCTAAAACAATTCATTAGATCACACCTTTAAACCCAAAGATATAACAGCATACGTTAAACCTCAATCATACAAGACACTGATGAGAACCCACAATATCATAAATTATACATTATACATATGTTGGCAACCATCCGAAGAGTACCACGGTACGCCTCAAAGTTAGTGTATGACAGTAAGATCTCTATATCATGTATCATATAATATAGTCCGTGGCGTAGTAACTATGTGCATTGAGTCATTAAATCGGCTGTTCTTGAAGTAACGTCGGGGGCCAAAACGTAACAATTCCATCGATGGGTTCCCAAACAGCAAGCAGCATCAGGCAGAAGTAGACCAATTTCCGATGCCCTTCCGGTAACGGGACATTTCGAATAGCTTTCTCAAGCGTCTACAATAATACAAAAATTACAAAATACACAAACCTGTGACTAAAACCGTGTTACAGACGTACATGTAGAATCTTGCAATCTTATACCTGCTAATGCATATATATCACCATACAACTATAATGTGAAAATGGATGTTGTACGTACCTAAAATAATGTAACCTGCGCGTATCGCACCTCTGATGGCATCTCTCTCTGTGTGTGCACGCGTTAATTACTTGCTAGATTCTGCTCTATATATAAGCGAGGTAACAATGAGGGACATGTGTGACTGATCCCGCAAAGCTTCCAGTCAAGGCTATCCATAGTTCTTAAAGTGATATGTATCCTGCTGGGTAACACAAGTATACACCCGGCTCTATAGGAATGCAGAAAGGTCCCATTCTGTATTAAGCCCATGAGGGGCCAAGGTGTTAAAACGATGGATGTAGAACGCCTCTCTTTGTAGGAGAAAGCGCTCCACATCTGTAATCTGATATTTATTAGGCAGAAACGTTTCTAATATAACCACCTTGATATCCTTTGCTGTGTGTTTCCTTTCGAGAAAATGGTTTACGAGAGGAGCAGTGACGACCCGATTCCTTATGCGGGAAAGATGTTCGCCTAGGCATACCTTAAGGAGTCGGGTCGTCACTGCTCCTCTCGTAAACCATTTTCTCGAAAGGAAACACACAGCAAAGGATATCAAGGTGGTTTAACGTATGCTGTTATATCCTTGGGTTTAAAGGTGTGATCTAATGAATTGTTTTAGAGGATACCCCTGATATTACCGTGTTTAGTGCACACACCTTAACCTTTCGCTCAGATACCTCATCATAGGACTAGTATGTGAATAGTCTCTTCTATTAAAGACACATTCCTGATTTTTTTCTTATTTCCATTCGGGAGTGTTGATATTTCGCATATTGTTGCCACACCCCAGCCGTCCCACCTTACTATCAACAGATGATAGAGGCAGAATTATGCCAGGAGGAATTGTCGGCAGCAGAACTGGCCAAAATTCAGTTGTTGTTTCCAGTCTGCCTAGAGGCAGACACACTTTCGGGCAAACAGACAACCGTCTACATGCCCATCCCATACAGGCTGCTTGCGGAGACCCACAAAGCCATTACGGACACAGGGCTTCAGAGCAGATTCACTAGGGAACTCAGGAAGAGAGCAGAAACAGGAGGGGTAGCAGGAGTTGGGTAGGGACCCCCAGAAGCCAAATCTAAAAGTTTAGATCAGATAGGAAGGTAATTGAACTGGAAAGGAAACTAACTTCTAAGCAAAAGGGCCAGAGTGGTTGTAAAAGCCACCTGAGAACAGCCTTAAAAAATCTGGCAGAGTGGAACCATTTCCTCATGAGTAGAGTGAAGCATTGCAGACCTAGGGAGGGGGAATATCCCTAGGAAGGAATGTGGATATCTAAGGTTTGAATGTGTGATGTGTGAATGAATGGTGCACCAGTGTGACTGCAGAACTGTTGAGAGTTACATAAGAACATAAGAACAGCCTTGCTGGAACAGGCCACAGCCCATCCAGTCGAGCATTCTGTCACACACAGTGGCTCAACATTTGCTTCAGGGTATTATTCCCAAGCAGATGCCTTCACCTGCTTAGGATTCCCTGGAAATGGGATTGAGAGATGTCCTGCCTATCTCTCCAACCCGGAGGTTGTCCTTAGGTATCCATAATTATAGCTATTGATACCCTTGTCCTCCATGAACTTGTCTAATCCTTTCTTAAAGCTGTCAAGACTGACAGCTGTCACCACTTCATCTGGCAGGGAGTTCCATAGACCAGTGATCCTCTGGGTGAAAAAGTACTTTCTCTTATTTGTTTGAGAACTAGTACCCAAAAGTTTCATGGAGTGCCCCCTAGTTCTAGTGTTATGCGATAGGGAAAACAGTTTTTCCTTATCTACTTTGTCCACACCATGCATGATTTTATAAACTTCAATCACGTCACCTCTTAGACGCCGTCGTTCAAGAGTGAAGAGGCCCAACCATTGCAGCCTCAGATGGTAAGGAAGGTGTTCCAGTCCCCTAATCATTTTGGTTGCCCTCCTCTGCACTTTTTCCAGCTCCATAATATCCTTCTGGAGGTATGGCGACCAGAACTGTACACAGTATTCCAGATGGGGCCTCACCATAGATTTATAAAGAGGCAAAATAACACTTGCTGACTTATTTTCTCTACCCTTCCTAATGATCCCTAGCATTGAGTTTGCTTTTTTCACTGCTGAGGCACACTGGGTTGACATCTTCATTGAGCTGTCCACCAGGACACCAAGGTCCCTTTCCTGGTTTGTCACAGAGAGTTCAGAACCCATCAGTTTATAAATGTAATTGGGGATTTTTGCCCCAACATGCATCACTCTGCACTTACTAATGTTGAAGCTCATTTGCCACTGTTTTGCCCACTCCCCCAGTGTCAAGAGATCCCTCTGGAGCTCCTCACAATCTCTCACAGTTTTCACTACCCTGTATAATTTAGTGTCGTCAGCAAATTTGCACGCGCACGCACACACACAAACACACACACAAATTTAACCACTCTCTCCAGTACTTTTTTGCCCAGAGTTTATTCTCCCGACCTGAGAAGCAGAGCAATTTGCAGACTTCAGCCAATATCCTGTATTTGGTTGTATTTACATGGCAATATTTACTCTGCCATGCCTTTGAACTTAGTGGAATTTAGGCTTGCTCGAAAGCAAGTCGTATCTGATCTAGGGTTCTATGGTATGCCCGCATGCCTAGATTGGCCATCACCCTTCCCAAGGGTTCACTCGCTTATGCACACGGCTTGAGAATCAACACGGGCTCTGATGGAAGGGAAATTGAGTGCGGGCTAGATTAATTGGCATAAATCATGAGAGTCTTGGCTGAGGAATTGCGGAGGAAATAGGACAAAAGGTAAAAAGTTGCTGACTCTAGGGTTGAAGTCGCTCTTCCCCTTCTGACCCAAGATAAGGTTGAGTAAGCACACTGTGTCAGCGGCTAAGAAAATTAGTCCTGGAGACAGTTTACATGGTCTTCCGAGATAGGGCGAGAACAATGGGGTTTCGCCAACCCAGATCCTAGATAACTGCGGGTTTGTCCATTAATCACAAGACAATGTCCGGAGTCAGGTGTTATCTTGACCCACCAGAAATGCCACGTTTGCATCAGCTTCTGTGATGAAGTCCCGTGCACCTTTAGCACGGAACTCTCGAGGCAGGGCAATAAATATGCCACCCGACTTAGGTCAGGACTGGACTTCACTGCACATTTCGTCTCACATGCCTTCCTTGTGGCCACTCACTCCGAACCGCTGCGGGCCATTCCCGGACTGGGCGGCCCTCTCCATTGGCCCTTGTAACACCATTGCAACATCTGGTGACCCTGACGTGATTTGAAGGAGTCCTGATGTGATTCTAAGGGGCCATGGCATGGTCCTACTCCTTGGGCCATGCTCCAATGTGACTCTTCCCTGAGGCTGCGGAGAAGCTCCGATCAGAACGCTTCCCTGATCGGAACTCAGCTCGATCTTCAGAGGCCAGCCCTGTCTCCAGCTGAGACCGCGAACATCCAGCAAGGAGGGCAGCGCTAACCACAAGCTTGGCGGCAGCCCATTCATCACCGGTTCATCGGAATGGATGCATTCCGCATCAGGGTGAGCTGTGAGCCCTGATCCCATCGGCAGAGGCTGAAGGAAGCCCGCAGTAGCCAAGACTGCGATCCTACCCAGACCCAAGGCCACATCCTGTGCACCACATCACCCAACTTATTGCCTGAGGTGCACCAACTCATCCCACGGAGGAGACTCCAGGGAACCTCTTATTAGGTAGTATGGGGGCTTGCTTAGAGGGGCAAGATTCATCCATTAGGCAAAGAGCTCATAGGGAGGAGCTCAAGTGCCTGGCCAGGCTACATCATATTAGCATTCATAGCCAAAGCCTAATGGAACTCATGGTGTATCTGAGGGAGCATTGTTTGTTCTACCCAGAAGCAGGCATGCTGGACCCAGAGACTTGGGATAGAGTAGGGGACTGCCTTAAGACGGAGCCCCGAGCACCCACTAAAATCATAGGGACATGGGTGAAGTATAGACAGATCATTTCCGCAGCTAGTCCAGTCCAGATAGAGACCAAGGAACCCCCGGTGTAT
Source organism: Bradypodion pumilum (assembly GCA_035047305.1). NCBI lineage: Eukaryota > Metazoa > Chordata > Lepidosauria > Squamata > Chamaeleonidae > Bradypodion > Bradypodion pumilum. Next base: position 249,529,323 of record JAWDJD010000002.1, read on the forward strand.
GTAGAACTACCTGCCCCAGTGAGTCTCTATCCGACCATTCAGTTTAAGTGTGGGGGCATGGGGGACTCCCCTTCCATGGCAGCTGCAGACACCGTGGGAGTGGGCAGAAGCCTAGGAAGCGCAGGCGCTTCCCAGGTCACCAAAAGTCCCTTTCAGCATATGGTGGAGGAGGAAGCACACAAAGGGAAAATCCCGGCCAAGGAATTGGCTGAACTCCAACAGCTATGTCCAGTCCGCTTAAAGATGGACGTCCTCACGGGCGATCAGGTGGCGGTATACACGCCCATCCCATATAAATTGCTTTTGGAAATACGAAAAGCCATCACAGATACAGGGCTCCAAAGCAGATTCACAAGAGGCACGCTCCAACAGCTGGTAGAATCCACCACGCTCATCCCTCATGACTGGAAGGCCATGATGCGGATGATGCTGAACCCTAGCCAGTACCTCTTATGGGACAGTGAGTTTCAGCTGGAAGCGCAGGCAAGGGCTGCCCGGATGGGAGGTGCAGTGATACCCAAGCAACTTTATGGCTCCGGGCAATTCGAAACCATCCAGGCGCAGTCCGTTCTTCCAGCAGCCACACTTCAGCAATCATCTGAAGTTGCCTTTAAGGCATATCTCAAGGTGCCAGCCACTGGCAAGGGCGCTAAGAACTACACAACCGTCAAGCAGGGAGCGCAAGAGCGTTACATTGATTTCATTAACAGATTAGAGGAAGCCATCAGTAGGCAGATAGACAACCAAGATGCCCAAGAAGAGCTCATGATGAAATTGGCCAAAGACAACGCCAACCTTGATTGTCGCAAAATCTTGCAGGCAATGGGCGATAGACCTGATCTGACGCTTACCGACATGATCAGGGCTTGCGCTGACATTGGAACAGACTCCTATAAGATGGGGCTGTTAGCAGCGGCAGTGCAAGAGGGAAACAAACCCAAGGGAGCTTGTCACCAGTGTGGCAAGGTGGGGCACTTTGCCAAAGAATGCAGGTTGAAAAAAGCCCGTAAGAAGGGGGTAGCCAGCCATCGGGCCGCCCAGCGGTACTATCTACCCAGTGTCCCAGATGCCACAGCAGCTTTCATTGGGCCAACCAGAGTCCCAATTCAGGAAACCGGCCCACGGACGTGTCTCTAGCCCCGGGTCAAATAGAGGCAACAGGCGCGCTGGAAGCCCCAGAGTGGACATCCCAATTATTTTCATCAGCCTTCTGTGATGAAGTCCCGTGCACCTTTAGCATGGAACTCTCGAGGCAGGGCAATAAATATGCCACCCGACTTAGGTCTGGACTGGATTTCACCGCACATTTCATCTCACATGCCTTCCTTGCAGCCAGTCACTCCGAACCTCTGTGGGCCATTCCCGGACCGGGCGGTCCTCTCCGCTGGCCCTTGCAACACCATTGCAACAGGGTTCAGTGCTCATCTCTGTTTCAAAGCCAAAGAGCCAGCGCTGTCTGCTTCTGCAGATGTTTCCATGGTCATGTAGCAAGCATGACTAGACACCGGAGCGCACGGAATGCTGTTACCTTCCGACCAAAGTGGTCCCTATTCACCTACTTGCAATTTCTTGCTTTTGAACTGCTAGGTTGGCAGGAGCTGGGACAAAGACGGGAGCTCATTCCATCCTGCAGTACTCGGGAATCGAACTGGTGACCTTCCGCCTCCCAGTCAGCATCTTACCCACTTGAGCAATTTACTACCAATTAAATAACAGCCCTCATCAGTGAATTAGGCCAGGGATTTCAAAAGCTTGGATAAGAGCTTGAAAAAATACTTTAAGAAATGTATACAACAATATTTATTTTATTTATTTATTTATAGTCATATTTGTATATGCCGCCCACTCAGGCGGAACCCGACTCAGGGCGGCATTACAATAATTCTAGAAATACATAAAAAACATTATAAAAACCCACAACCCACCCCCTTTAAAAAAAACCATATCCCGCCCACCCATCCCACCTACTATACAAAAGGAAGAAGAGAGAGTTCTTATAAAAGCCAGCAGGCGGGCACCATAGTCCCATTCGGGCCCCACACCTGCCCTGCCAGCCAGGTCTTCACTCCTTTCCTGAAGGGCAGCAGTTCACTTTGGAGTCTTAGGTCTATTGGCAGGAGGTTCCAGAGAGTTGGTGCGGACACGGAGAAGGCCCTCCTTCGGGTGCTAGACAGATGTGCACCCCTAGTTGGTGGCACTATTAGAGAGCCCCTCCGGTCCGCTCTGGTTGGACGGGCAGACACTCTTGGGACGATGCGGTCTCTAAGATATCCTGGCCCCCTGCCATATAGGGCTTTAAAGGTCAAAACCAGCACCTTAAATTGCACCCGGAGACAAACTGGTAACCAGTGCAGCTCCCGAAGTAGCGGTGAGGCATGGGCATATCGCCCACACCCCATCACCACCCGGGCCGCCGCATTCTGGACCAGCTGCAGCCTCCGGATGGTCATCAAGGGCAGCCCCATGTAGAGCGCATTACAATAATCTAGTCGGGAAGTAACCAGAGCATGGGTGACCATAAGCAAGGAGCCCCGGTCCAGGAGCATGCGCAATTGGCGAATTACCCGAAGTTGGGCAAAAGCCCTCCTGGCCACAGCCGCTACTTGTTCTTCTAGAAGCAGCCGCGAGTCCAGAAGAACCCCCAAGTTGCGCACTGGGTCTGTCTGGGGCAAAACAGCCCCATCCAGTACCAAAGGTGGTAACTCCCTGGATAACACGGGGCCCCTTATCCACAGCCACTCTGTCTTGCTGGGATTCAGCTGAAGCCCATTGGCCCCCATCCAGACCCCAATGGCCTCCAGGCATCCGGATAGGATTTCAACAGCATCACTGGGGTCCCCACGGGCCGAGATGTACAACTGAGTATCATCCGCGTACTGATGGTACCGCACCCCGTGGGAACGAATGATCTCACCCAGTGGCTTCATGTAGATGTTAAATAAGAGAGGAGAGAGCACAGAGCCCTGAGGCACCCCATACTTGAGGGGCCTAGGGCTGGACCTCTCACTCTCTAACCACACCGACTGGGTACGGCCCTCCAGAAAAGAGGAAAACCAGGACAACACAGTGCCCTGGATCCCCAGTCCTTCGAGCCGTTCCAGAAGGATACCGTGGTCGACGGTATCGAAGGCCGCTGAGAGGTCAAGAAGAGCAAGGATGGATGGACAACCCCCGTCCCGCTCCCGCCAGAGATCATCCATCAGCGCGACCAATGCCGTCTCCGTTCCATACCCGGGCCTGAACCCTGATTGAAAGGGGTCTAGATAATCCGCTTCCTCCAGGACACTCTGCAGCTGGCGCGCCACCGCCTTCTCCAAAACCTTACTCAAAAAGGGCAGGTTGGAAACTGGCCTGTAGTTGTTAAGGACAGCTGGGTCGAGGGACATTTTCTTCAGGAGGGGGCGCACCAAGGCATGTTTTAGCTGTGCAGGAAATACCCCCTCCCGTAACGAGGCATTTATTATCCCCCCAACCCAGCCACCTGTTACCTCCTTGGAGGCTTTCACCAACCAAGTGGGACAGGGATCCAAAGGACATGTAGTGGCACGAACAGCTGCAAGGAGCCTGTCCACTTCATCAGGGACAACAGGATCAAACTGATCCCAGATCGTACAGCAAGACTGTGCACCGGCACCCCCCCGACCCTCCCCGTCCACGCCAGGGTTCAATCCAGAACGAATCCGATCGATTTTCTCCACCAGATGGTCAGCAAAGTCCTCAGCCGAACCCTGCCAACCGGGCACCGATCTCCCCTTACCAAGGAGGGACCTGGTTACCCGGAACAGGGCGGCTGGGCGATTATCAGCGGAGGCAATAAGGGTGGTGAAGTATTGCCGCCTCACCACCCCCATCGCCACTAGGTAGGCCCTAATAGCAGCTCTAGCTAGTGTCCAATCGGAGTCATCCCGGGTCTTCACCCAGCGGCGCTCTAGGCGTCTCTTTGCCCATTTGAGTTCACGCAGTTCATCTGTGAACCACGGAGATGACCTAATCCCCGGGCGTGGAGAGGCCGCAGTGGCGCGATTTCATCCAAGGCTACTGTTGTCGACCTATTCCACAGGTCGACGAGTGCCCCGGGTGAATCGTGTAGCCGATCCAGAGGAACATCCCCCAGTTCCCTCTGGAATCCATCTGGATCCATTAGTCGCCGAGGGCGGACCATTTTAATCGGCCCTGCCTCCCTACGATGAAGTATTGCCCCCAGAAAGTCAAGAGTCACCAGATAGTGATCTGACCATGGCACAGGTGAGATGACTAAATCCTGTAATCTCAGATCACTCTGCCACTGCTCCGACAAGAAAACTAAGTCTGGCATGTGACCACTGCCCCTGGTCGGACCCCGAACTACCTGAGTCAGGCCCATGGCTGCCATGGAAGCCATGAACTCCCTTGCCACCTCAGAAGCCATCCCCAGCGATGGCAAATTGAAGTCCCCCAGAACCATAAGTCTCGGGAACTCCAACGCCAGCATCGAGGCGGCCTCGAGGAGCTCAGGCAGGGCATCCCTTACCCTGCAAGGGGGCAGGTACAGGAGTAAGATCCCCAACTGACCCTTGGGGCCCAACCGTAGAAGCAGGGCCTCACAACCAGCCACTTGTGGAGCAGTGGCCCTAGCAACTCCCAAAGACTCCCTGGCAACAATGGCGACACCACCGCCCCTCCCCTCACCTCTAGGCTGGTGCCAAATACCGAACCCAGCTGGACACATGTCCGAAAGAGGTACTCCATCTTCAGGCGTCAGCCAGGTTTCAGTGATGCATGCCAGGTCGGCCAGCCCTTCCTGGATGGCATCTTGAATCAGGGGGGCCTTATTACATACCGACCTGGCATTCACCAACAGCAGCCTAAGGGCGGGGACACTCCAGATCTGCCGCTCAGGGCCCAGAGATGTACCTGAAGGGCTGGAATGAGGGACCGCACTTAAACATCGGACCCGCATTCCCCGAGTGCGGCCCGCCCCACGGTACCCGCCATACCACCCCTTGCCCGTCACAACACCTATATGGTTTTCCGGAACTTCCCTAGATAGAATGCTGCCCCTCCTTCCTGGCTGGCAGGACCAACATTCCCTCTTCCCTCGTCTTCGAGTCCCTTGACCCGGGAGCCCTTTAAACCTCCCCGCCTGGTAGCAGGGGGCGGGGAGGGACAGCCCTGCGTGGCGGCTGCGATGGCGGCGGCTTCGGTTCCAGCGTTGTCTGCTTCTTCCGCCTCCCATTCCCGGGCAACGGCGGCGGGAACACTGGCAGCGGCGTCTTCCGAGCCTTCCGGGCCACGGAAGGCTCCCTTTTATCTCCCCGCTGGTGGAGGGGGCGGGGAGAGTGCGGCAACGCTGGCGGCGGCGTCTTCTGAGCCCTCCAGGCCACGGCAGGCTCCCTTTCATCTCCTCGCCGGTGGCAGGGGCGGGGAGAGCGCGGCAACGCTGGCGGCGGCGTCTTCTGAGACTTCCGGGCCACGGAAGGCTCCCTTTCATCTCCCCGCCAATGGCAGGGGCGGGGAGAGCGCGGCAACGCTGGCGGCGGCGTCTTCTGAGCCTTCCGGGCCACGGAAGGCTCCCTTTCATCTCCCCACCGATGGCAGGGGCGGGGAGAGAGCGGGGAGAGCGCGGCAACGCTGGCGGCGGCGTCTTCTGAGCCTTCCGGGCCACGGAAGGCTCCCTTTCATCTCCCCGCCGATGGCAGGGGCGGGGAGAGCACGGCAACGCTGGCGGCAGCGTCTTCTGAGCCTTCCGGGCCACGGCAGGCTCCCTTTCATCCCCCCGCCGGTGGCAGGGGCGGGGAGAGCGCGGCAACGCTGGCGGTGGCGTCTTCTGAGCCTTCCGGGCCACGGCAGGCTCCCTTTCATCTCCCCGCCGGTGGCAGGGGCGGGGAGAGCGCGGCAACGCTGGCGGCAGCGTCTTCTGAGCCCTCCGGGCCACGGAAGGCTCCCTTTCATCTCCCCGCCGATGGCAGGGGCGGGGAGAGCGCGGCAACGCTGGCGGCGGCGTCTTCTGAGCCTTCCGGGCCACGGCAGGCTCCCTTTCATCTCCCCGCCAGTGGCAGGGGCGGGGAGAACGCGGCAACGCTGGCGGCGGCATCTTCTGAGCCTTCCGGGCCACGGAAGGCTCCCTTTCATCTCCCCGCCGATGGCAGGGGCGGGGAGAGCGCGGCAACACTGGCGGCGGCGTCTTCTGAGCCTTCCGGGCCACGGAAGGCTCCCTTTCATCTCCCCGCTGATGGCAGGGGCGGGGAGAGCGCAGCAACGCTGGCGCCATGTGTGACAGAACAATAGTAGAATGACAAAAGTTGTCTGGCTCAGTATTTTGAATTTTGTTGTGGCTTAGTGGTTAAGATGCTAAGCTTGGTTTTGGATTTGGATTTTGGCTTGGTTTGGCTAACTTGACTTTTCCCATCCTTGTTTGTTTCAGATATGTTGGTTGCATCTGTTCCTTCATCCTGGTTCTTAGAAGAGCATGTACAGTGATACCTCATACAGAGATACATTGTACTGTAACAGCACAGACTTCAGGGCAAAGTCAAGGAAACAGACAGAGAACTGACAGAACTTTAAGAAATCATTGTCTAAAGGCTAAATACATTACAAAAACATGTCAAACAACCCTGATTGTCCAAGAACCTGAAGAATGCTGCAAAAATCCCAGGAATGCTTCTAAAAATTCTGACAAAAAATTCAAAAAAATCCAAAATCGTGCTCAAAACCACTCCTAAACACTCTTTGCCTCATGCAAAACCCACAAGAGCAATGCACGCATGTGTCCTGCCTTTTATACTGCCCAGGCACAATGCAACCTGGGAAAACCCCAATGCCTCAAAGTCGCATGACTTTGTATGAGGCAACTTTTTTCAAGGGATTAGGCGATGTTGTATGAATCCGATGTTGTATGAAGTGGACATTGTATGAGGTATTACTGTACAACTAGAAATCTTCTGAAATCAGCCGTAACATCAACTGTGGGAGTGGTCTCCCCAAAATAGAGCAAAGGAGAAAGGTGATATTGTGCCTTTCCCACCTTTTTGCCTGACCTGAAAATCTAGTCAATTTCAGAAAGTGGTAAAATCACCCTTTCTCAAAAGCCAGTTATCCGACTCTAGGGTTCAGTACTCATCTCTGTTTATAGCCAAAGAGCCAGCACTGTCTGCTTCTGCAGACGTTCCCGTGGTCATGTGGCAGGCATTACTAGACACCGGAGCACACCGAACACTGTTAACCTTTCCACCGAAATGGTCTCTGTTTATCTATTTGCAATTTCTTGCTTTCGAACTGCTAGGTTGGCAGGAGCTGTGACAGAGACGGGAGCTCACTCTGTCAAGCAGTACCCCATAATTGAACTACACCTTCCAGTCAGTGAGTTCAACATCTTAACCACTTGAGCCACCACAGAAAGTAAGAAGTTGCTAAATAGGAAGCCTCCCCAGTAGGGTTGCTTCTTGTACAGTAATACCTCATACAAAGTCCGCTTCATACAACATCGAATTCATACAACATCGCCAAATTTCTTGAAAAAAGTTACCTCATATAAAGTTGCTCGACTTTGTATGAGGCATTCAGTTTTTCCAAGGTTGCATTGTGTCTGGGCAGTATAAAAGATAGGACACATGCATGCATTGCTCTTGTGGGTTTTGCACAAAGCAAAGAGTGTTTAGGAGTGGTTTTGAGCGTAATTTTGGATTTTTTTTAAAAATTTCATCAAGATTTTTAGAAGCATTCCTGGGATTTTTGCAGCATTCTTCAGGTTCTTGGACAATCAGGGTTGTTTGACATGTTTTTGTAATGTATTTAGCCTTTAGACAATGTTTTCTTAAAGTTCTGTCAGTTTCCTGTCTGTTTCCTTGACTTTGCCCTGAAGTCTGTGCTGTTACAGTACAATGTATCTCTATGGAAACGACGTTGTACGAGGCATCGTGACAAGGATTTGGACATTGTATGAGGCATCGCAGCTAGGATTTTGCATGCCTCATACAAAGTCCAAATCTGTATAAAGTCCAAATTTGTGGAACCAAGTTTGGACGTTGTATGAGGTATCACTGTACATCATTTCATTTCATTTTCATTTTTCATTTATTAGATTTATATCCCGCCCTACTCAACAAAAATGTGACTCAGATCTCTCTTGCAGATTTTGTTTCCTGAAGTTTTCCTTCTGTTTCTTGTCAGCCCCACTGTCCACAATCCTTCCAAGAGCTGGAGAGAAGGAAGACATTAAATAGAGAAGGAAGGCAAAAGTTGGAGGAGGAAGGGGGAGTGTGGAAATTTATTAAGGGAAAAATAAAGCATGTAAGGATGCTTGGAATGAGTATTTCCAGATTTTTAGGTGAAAGGGATCACAGTTCCAACCCACATCAATCGGAGCTGCACACCCCATTTAGGCAAGCCCTATGTTTCTGTTTCCCCACTCCAGTCAGAAAAGTGGCTAAAGGATGAATGTTCTAACTGAAGCTTTTTGCAGTGGGTCATCTTACAAAGTTACAAATAATGGTTGCAACACCTCCTTCTCTCTGAGAAAATGATAAGCAAGTCATTGCTTATCTACATAGGCTCTTCTGAAGTGGGCTGATGCAAGTGTGGTTGGATAGAGGTCTATTATGCCATATAGTGACATCCTCCAATCCAAATCTCTACTGGGAATTTCCAGTATTTTATAGTAGCGTAGGAACAGAGTCACTTCAGGATACTGGCAAATTAAACACTTCTGCTTATCCATGAATGATGATAGAGCTGGGGAGGGGAAGCAGGGGAGGACAGACTGGACCACATCTGCATCAACTCAATGACTGTATCCAGTTACTCCCAACAATATGTCATGGGAGAATGTGCTCCAGAATACAGTGTAGCTAAGGCATCTCATCCTTTTATCCAAGGTAAGGTTTCTCAGCTCTGTTTTGTTCCTGTTAGGAAACTACCCAGATTCATTTAAATGAAGAGCAAATGAGTTGTGTTCCTAATATTAAATAAAAGATGGGGCAGATTCTGCCCTACACCTACTGCAAAGCTAAAACCAGCTTTTGTGTTGTTTGGGAAGAGACCACTCAGCTGTGAGTCATAAGCATTCTCCATAGAGCATTATTATTTTTTATTGGTGCAGGATGGAGTGCAAAACCTCTAGTTATGAGCTGTGTAAAGGCAGTAACATCCTTTGTTCACAGTTCCTCCAAAGACGGAAAAGATTGTTATAAAAAGGCTACAGATGTCTCTGATACTTGTCTGAATGGTAAAACAAACACACCTTGAGTAGAGGGAGGCCCTTACTTCCATCACATAGGGCAGTGATGGCGAACCTTAGCACTCCAGGTATTCATGAACTTCAATTCCCAGAAGCCCTGATCAGCAGGAGTGCTGACTTGGGCTTCTGGGAATTGAAGTCCAAGGACACTTGGAGTGCCAAGGTTCACCATCATGGACATAGGGGAAATAAGATGTCACATGGCTGGCTGTCAGGCCCATCCATGGGTAGGCAGATGCAAAGGTCTACCACCTTATGACACTGATAGTTTCCAGATTGGTAGTATCCCATTCTTTGAGATGCCAGGGTCCACTCTTGAGACCAAAGGGTATACCCTTGTCATATGACAAGAAATGTGCCATTATTATGTCTTAGAGGGAGATTCTTCTGTAACAAATGCAAAATGGTGTGTGAGATTAGCAGACAATATGGAAACACTGTGGTGAATCTAAACATGGGCAAAGTGACACTACCAATGGCCTCTGCCTCTTGGATTAGCAAACGGAAGGTTACACCACACAATGGAGATTGCTGAAAGGAAGAGCAACACCATTTTCTAAGCCTAAGGAGGGACACAAATAAGTTTGGATATACTTTTAGATCTCTGGCAGTTTGGCACTATGTCAAGACAGATCCCAGACTAGATCAGTATTGACAGATCGGCAGCATCCTTTGAGACTTCAAAGTCAAAGTGGGACAACTGAACTCAAAAGCATGAGTCTTGGAAGCATAGCCTGAGAGTTGGCTTCAGGCATTGAGCTCTTGTTTCGGCTCTTTACTCCCCTGTTCCCAAAGGAGGTGGTGGCAGATGCACTTGGTCATCCACAGAAGAAGGAGCAGTTCTCTGGAAAGTATTTTCCCCAAGAGAAGCCAAAACTTGCAACTGGTTCTGGCTGTTCCTAGCACAACAAAGTAAGTTAGTTAGTTTGTTTGTTTGTTTATTGTTAGATTTATATCCCGCCTTACTCACACTCACGTGACTCAAGGTGGCCATACGACAAAGATAAATACATAATACAATGCAATACAATACATAATACAGTGCTGTTACAAATAAATACAAATTCTACAGTACAATATATAAGAAGTATAATAGCTACAAATTATGCAGTACAAATTATGCAGTAAGACACCATTAAATAATAAAATAACAAATAACATAAGTACCGCAATGTCCTCGGCCACCTAATGTCCATAATAAAACCCATGCTCAAACGACCGTGATGGAGCCCCATGGCTCAAACGTCCTCGGCAGAGCCAGGGAAAGCCTGGCCTTGACACAGCTGTGATAGCTCCGGCATTCTTTTGAAGCCCTCCTGGCAGGTGGGGCCAGGAGGGAGAGGAATGCCAGCAGCCCCAGCTGAGCCGAATCTCCCATTCTGGGCCAATGGCAAGGGCCCGGGAGAGACGTGGAGAGGACCCTGGAGGTTGGTGCTAGTCTTTCCTAGACTGGGGAGGACGGAGGGAATGGCCATCTTAGAAATCCAGCATTCCAATCACATGGTACACATGTGTGTCGTGGGGGGGGGGGAAGCACCCACCAATACCTTTGCTACATTTTGCACAGGCTGTGAGCCAAAATCATCAAGAACTAAAACTTGGGAAATTGCTTTCAAGGGGAACAATATGGGTGAATCAATCTTATGACTTGTATTCACTGAAGAAGACAGAGGCCACATGCCCAAAACAGAGCCTATCTTCGTAGGGAGGGAAACCGAAGAATTAAGCCAGATAGAAATAACCAGGGAGGAGGTCCTTGCATGTCTTGTTAAACTAAACACTAACAAATCACCAGGACCAGATGGAATCCATCCACGAGTTCTCAGGGAACTTAAAGATGAAATTGCTGATCTCCTAGCCAAAATATATAATCTTTCCCTCAAATCAGGCTTTGTGCCTGATGACTGGAAGGTAGCGAATGTAACACCAATTTTCAAAAAAGGATCCAGGGGTGATCCAGGAAATTACCGACCTGTCAGTTTGACATGTGTCCCAGGTAAAGTGATGGAAACCATCCTAAAAGATAGAATTAATAGGCACATAGAAGAGAAGGCGCTGCTAAAGGAGAGCCAACATGGCTTTTGCAAGGGCAAATCATGCCTCACTAATCTGTTGGAATTTTTTGAGAGTGTCAACAAGCATGTGGATAAGGGGGATCCAGTTGACATTGTTTATCTGGACTTTCAGAAGGCTTTTGACAAGGTCCCACACCAAAGGCTCTTGAATAAACTTACCAGTCATGGAATAAAGGGACAGGTCTTGTCCTGGATCAGCAACTGGCTAAGGGACAGGAAACAGAGGGTAGCACTAAATGGACACTTCTCCAAGTGGAGGGAAGTAAAGAGTGGGGTCCCCCAAGGTTCAGTACTGGGACCCCTGCTTTTCAACCTCTTCATAAATGATCTAGAGGTAGGAGTAAAAAGCAAGGTAGCCAAATTTGCTGACGACACTAAATTATACAGGGTAGTGAAAACTGTGAGAGATTGTGAGGAGCTCCAGAGGGATCTCTCGACACTGGGGGAGTGGGCAAAACAGTGGCAAATGAGTTTCAACATTAGTAAGTGCAGAGTGATGCATGTTGGGGCAAAGAACCCCAATTACATTTATAAACTGATGGGGTCTGAACTCTCTGCGACAAACCAGGAAAGGGACCTTGGTGTCCTGGTGGACAACTCAATGAAGGTGTCAACCCAGTGTGCCTCAGCAGTGAAAAAAGCAAACTCAATGCTAGGGATCATTAGGAAGGGTATAGAAAATAAGTCAGCAAGTGTCATTTTGCCTCTTTATAAATCTATGGTGAGGCCCCATCTGGAATACTGTGTACAGTTCTGGTCGCCATACCTCCAGAAGGATATTATGGAGCTGGAAAAAGTGCAGAGGAGGGCAACCAGAATGATTAGGGGACTGGAACACCTTCCTTACCATCTGAGGCTGCAACGGTTGGGCCTCTTTACTCTTGAACGACGACGTCTAAGAGGTGACCTGATTGAAGTTTATAAAATCATGCACGGTGTGGACAAAGTAGATAAGGAAAAACTGTATTCCCTATCGCATAACACTAGAACTAGGGGACACTCCATGAAACTTTTGGGTACTAGTTCTCAAACAAATAAGAGAAAGTACTTTTTCACCCAGAGGATTACTGGTCTATGGAACTCCCTACCAGAAGAAGTGGTGACAGCTGTCAGTCTTGACAGCTTTAAGAAAGGATTAGACAAGTTCATGGAGGACAAGAGTATCAATGGCTATAATTATGGATACTTAAGGACAACCTCCGGGTTGGAGAGATAGGCAGGATATCTCTCAATATCATTTCCAGGGAATCCTAAGCAGGTGAAGGCATCTGCTTGGGAATATCCTGAAGGAAATGGTGAGCCACTGTGTGAGACAGAATGCTGGACTGGATGGGCTGTGGCCTGTTCCAGCAAGGCTGTTCTTATGTTCTTATGTTCTTATGTTCTTATGACTATTAATCCGCACCCCAATTTCTGTACCCGCAAAGGCCAGTGACCAGGAGCCTCCCTTGACCGGTGTAACCTTTGTCAGGGACAGTTAATGCCAATTGTGCTTGCGGATCCCGCACCTCCTCCTCAAAATAACTTTCTGGCAGGTAACAAAAGATTTGCTTTCTCTCTGCCTTCCATGGTCCCCTGCTGCAATTAGCAGAAACAAAATACAGCATGAAAACAAGGCCATTATTTGAATATTGGTGAATTACGCATCCAACTAAAGTGGCTGTAGAATCCAGCTAGGCTTCTTGGTCCAGGATTTGAGTTGCACCCAAATTTATCATAAAGAATTATGCATAGCAGTAGATCAGGGGTGGGGAATGCCTAGCCCTCCAGATGTTGCTGGACTGCAACTCCACCAGCCCTCAATTGCCTCTTGGGCTTAATGAGACATGCATTCCAATAACATCTGAAGAAATGCACATATTCCTCACCCTTGCCCTACATTTGCCTCTCCTCTTTTATTCTCTTCTCTGCCCTGTATTTATTACCACCTCAAAGGTGCTCATTAGTATTGTATCTATTTGATAATTTTAAGGGGTTTTTCTTTATTATGCTTCCATTTTATTGCTTTTCTCTGAGTAAAGCCAGCATGAAAAAGGAGTAGGTGAAAGAAAGAGGACAAAAGGCAAAAAAAAAGTACATCCCCGTGACCAGTTTGCCTGAAGGGATGTGATATAAAACACCAAACAATTTGTCATTTACAACAGGAAATAAAAATGAAATATTAAAGGGATGCTGCCAACTTAAGAATCATTCTCCTGTCTGAAAATGTTTTACCTGCTTTTGTAACAAGAAACATAGTAGGTAGCTTTGACCGAAAGAGACCTTTAAAAAGAAAGAAAGAAAGAAAGGGGGATTTCTTTGCTTTATTCTGTTTCTTATATTTTGCAACAAGAGTGGATTGTTATTAATTTTTGCTGCCTGCCTGCCTGTCTCCCACCTCTCTCATCTCAGTCTTCTTTTTGTTTTTGTTTTTTCACACAATCACTTGGGAAAGGGGGAAAAACTTGAAACTGATATTGTCAATTGTAAAACCATACAACTGGCAGAGGACTCAAGGCCATCAGCGGAACCTATAGATCAGGGTTGCCCAGACTACGGCCTACAGACTGAATCCAGCCTGCGGTGCCAGTTAATCTGACCAATGCCACACTTGCGACTTCTGGAAGCGGAAGTAAATTGTGCATGTGCTGGTGCATAACACACCTGCACATGTGAATAACACTGCTGTAAATGACCCGCGGCTGTCATAAACATGTTTACGACAGCTGCAGGTCATTTATGGCAGACTTATGCACATGCGTGGGCAAGTTATGTGCACGTGCATGTGCATTTTACTTCTGCTTCTGGGCGGAAGGAACCACATGACTGGCAAACTCAACCACATGACCAGCCCATGGCCTGAATAGTTTGGGCACCCCTGCTGTAGATACTTTAAACCTCCTTCCTGCTTCCCCTGCTTTTAAAAAAATATGGGACAGAATAATCTTATGGGAGAGAGGCATTAAAGTGTGGGATAATCTGACAGTGTCAAAGCTTGCTCTGGCCAACACACACACACACACACAGAGAGAGAGAGAGAGAGAGAGAGACAGGCTAGCCTATAGGCTAGCCCATACAATAAGATTGTTCTGGGGTTCCTGTCTCTGAAAATATCAGAAATATAGGTGAAATATGATACAATAATTTGAAGAAAAGTTAAACTGGGAAAAGAAAGCATTTTTATGGATATTATGTGAAAATGTTGATGGAAAACTGTGTTCACAGAATGAAGAAGCAGACGAGTGAAGTAGTGAAATTCAGCTCTTTATTAATGGGGTTTGAACACAGTTTGGATGGGGCAAAACTCTGACTTATCTATACCTATAAATTCAAGCGTTAACCATTGGAATGTGACAAAGGCTCTTGCACCCGTCCACACTAACCTGTACTGAGCCTCCTGCACTCGCCTGAACCCGGTACAGAGGTAACTGTAGGGTTGAGAAATGCGCCAGTGGGGCAAGAGCCCCACGAACGCAAACAAAGAAAAAGGACTTCACTAACCAACATCTTGTGCACCACGCCGTGCCACACCCAATTAGGTTGAGAAGTGTGTCCAAATAGAACGTGGTGAGACGCGCCGCAGCCAATCAAAATAAAGTGGTAGAAAAAATTACAATGTACGAACGGTAATATCATAAATTAAACTTCATGTTCCAGCGTCCTACGCACCTATAGCATGTCAGCTAATCTAGCTGAATGGCGCGAGTGCATAGAATGTAGGTTAAACCGTATAAAAAAGTCAAATTTTTGCCGCACCACTCAAAACCTTTCACTCTATGATAATATGATAAATAACTACTACATTTCTGCTCATTAATCCACATAATACATTCACAACGCATACGTAAAGTAATTTAAAATAAAAAATAAAAAAACACCGAACAAATGCTCACAGAACAAATTACACTACAAATCACAGCATCCTACACGATTACAGCAATGCAGCCAATCACGTTGAACGATGCGAATGCCTCAAACGTTGGGAGAATCGCGAAAAAATATCCAATAAAAGGCACCGCATCACAAACCCCTCACAATTTTGAGGAGAAATAACCGTCATGGTTATGTACATTTGCACCTAAAAATAATTATGGAGCATACTCTATTTACTATTTGAGCACATAAACTAAAAACAACATATCATTGCAAATATATTATACTGTATATGTTACATGTATTTGACAAAAAATAAAAGTGTATATTACAGTTATTGAAGAAATTTCAAAACCAAAGTATGTGTGTAAATCTATAAATAAAGGCAGTGACATGGCCATTTATGATGTTAGAAACAACAACAAAAACGATGAGATTTTACAGTATCAATGTGGAAGGTACATTAGCACTAATGAGGGTTTTTGGTGCATTCTAGGCTTCCATATACATGATAGACATCCAACAGTACTACATCTAAGTGTACACCTTGAAAATGGTCAAAGAGTATATTTTACTCCTGAAACAGCAACAACTGTTGCAGATAATCCTCAAGAAACAACTTTAACTGCTTTTTTAAAATGATGCCAGAAAACCATACTATATCAAGATGTGGCGAAATATTACACCTGGAATAAAACTAAGAAACAATTCTGCTGCAGAAAAACTGGCACTTATGAAACTGACATTTATGAAAGTGATGCAATAGGCAGACTATACACTGTGCATCCAAATAATACAGAATGTTTCTATCTGAGAATGCTGCTCCACACAATACCTGGACCAACATCTTTTCAAGAACTCAAAACTGTGGATGCAAAACTGATGGAAACATACAGAGACGTTTGTCAGCACATGCATTTATTAGAAGCTGATCAACATTGGGAAACAACTTTACAAGAAGCAGCAAAGATTTCTATGCCACACCAAATGAGAACTTTACTAGCAATAATACTCACTTCATGTAGACCATCAAACCCACTAAATTTGCAGGAAATGTTTAAAAACCCACTAAGTGAAGATATGCTAATGAAAGCCAGAAAAGAACATCCAACATTAAACATTGAGTATGGAACAGACATATACAACATGGCATTAATTGAAATCAAAGACAAATGCATATGCATGACTAATAAAACACTGGAAGATCTTGGCCTACCAGCACCAACACACAAATTATATAAGAGAAACAAACTATGACATTGAAAGATAAAAACAAATACATAAATCAAAACAAACCACTGCTTAATGATGAACAGAAATCTGCCTATGACAAAATAATTACTCAACTAACAACAGAAGATGGAGGAATAATTTTCCTACGACCATCTTGAGGAACGGGGAAAAACTTTCCTTACAAACTTAATTCTAGCAGAAATACGTTCACAAGGAAATGTTGCATTAGCCATAGCATCATCAGGAATAGCAGCAACATTAATGGAAGGAGGAAGAACTGCTCATTCTGCACTCCAAATACCACTCGACATAGCTAAACAGGAAACCCCAACATGTAATATAAGAAAAGGTAGTGGGCGTGCAAAACTGCTAAAAGAGGCAAAAATTATTGTCTAGGATGAATGTACAATGGCACATAAAAAATCTATTGAAGCCTTAAACATAACACTTAAAGACATAAGAGGAAATCAAAAAATAATGGGTGGACTTCTACTACTTCTTTGTGGAGATTTCAGACAAACACTCCAGGTAATACCAAAATCTTCACCTGCAGATCAAATCAATGCGTGTATCAACCAATCATATTTATGGAAAAACGTTCAAACCATTACCTTAACAGAAAACATGAGAGAAAGACAAAATGCAAACACTCAACTCTTTACCAACTTTCTTCTACTAATAGGTAATGGAAAAGTACAAAAAAATGAAGAAAATAACATTGAATTCCCAGATTATTTCTGCACCTTGGTAACATCTGCATTCAAACTTATAAATTCAGTATACTCAAACATTAATGACAATTATCAACATCATGAATGGATTAAAGAAAAAGCTATCTTAGCAGCAAGGAACGAGGATGTTAACATTATAAATCAGGAAATTCTTGACATGTTACCAGACCAACCTACTGTATACAAATCTATTGATACAGTGGTAGACAAAGATGATGCTGTTAATTTTCCTACTGAATTTTTAAACTCCCTAGAACTACCAGGAATGCCTTCTCACCAACTACTCCTGAAAGAAGGTGCACCAATTATTTTACTAAGAAATTTAAACCCGCCAAAGTTATGTAATTGCACTAGACTGTGTGTGAAAAACCTTATGCCAAATGTAATAGAAGCCACAATTATTACAGGAAAAGGAGCAGGGAAATCAGTTTGCATTCCATGTATTCCATTGATTCCAACTGATCAAACAATACAATTTAAAAGACTACAATTCTCTGTACGTCTAGCATTCGCAATTACCATAAGTAAATCGCAAGGTCAGACACTGCAACATTGTGGAGTTCATCTTTCAAAGCCATGTTTCTCTCACGGACAATTATATGTTGCGTGTTCTAGAGTGGTTTCAGCAGATTATTTATTCATACTTGCAACAAACAATCAAACTAAAAATATTGTTCATCAACAAATGCTGCAAAAATCAAAATAATACCCAAAACATGTAATCTAAAAAGTAATCAGCACAAACACGTTAATTTTAAGGAAAACAAGGAACAACCCATTAAGCAAAAACACTCAATCACAACAAGTCAAAAACAAATCTCTAAATACATGAAATAAATACAAAAGCTAAATCTAAAAATACGAAGATAGAAAAATAGTTACGTAAAACTAATCAACATGAAAATACCAGTTCGCTCTTTAAGGTCGCTGTAATTACATTAGTCAGAAACGCAACAGTTAATTGCAAGAAACATTTAAGCTTACCAAAAACAGCAACAACGCACAAAATTTCAACCCATAATTGTTGATAGAAGATTCACTCGTATACCAAAACACACTTTCCAGCTTCAGGCCCATATTCTTTCATAAACAAAGTACATGCTGTAAATCCACGAAAAACGGAAAATGAAACTATAGCCACACCTACCCAATGTGCAAACAGTGAACCAATGACTACTACGTAAACCAAAAAAAAAAAAACAACGCAGAAAACTAACGCTTGCAAACTCACGCAAGAACAATATGATTTGGAGTTACTGGGTGCAGTAGGTGGTACGCAATAGATTTAACAGCAGCATGTGGGATTGAATAACAGCTATGATAATCTTACATCGGCAAAACATTCCCCCCTCCCCCCTTTGGGAGACAAAGATAACTTTTTGATAGAAAAGTGGGGAGGGTAAACAAATATTTTTGTTTTTTGTTATATTTTATATACATATATATTATTTTGGATGTAGGGTGAAGGGGACTTCCTGGCTAAAGGAACACACGCCCATAGGAGGATGCGGTGGACACAATTTAGAGGATTTGGGTGAATTATGAAGAATATAAAGGTATTAACTTGGAATGTGAAAGGTACTGGCTGCCAAGTCAAACACAGAAGATTGGAATCAGCTCTTAGGAGAGATAGGCCAGATATAATCTTTCTTCAGGAAACCCATCAGAAATCAGCTGAGGTGAACAAATTATATTTAGGATGGACTCAAATATATGAAAAAGCGTACGGTTCCTCAAAAGCGAGAGGAGTCACAACATTGATATCAGATAGATTGGGCTTTGACATGACCAAGAAAATAGCTGACCCGGAAGGTAGATATCTAATTATACAAGGTAAAATTGATGAGGAGGAAATTACGTTAGTAAATATATATGCCCCTAATGACGGTCAGGAGAAGTTTTTAGATAAGATTTATCAAATTTTGAGGAAGGAAGGTTCTGCAAAGATGATAGTGGCAGGAGACTTTAATTTGATAAGATCAATGGCAGATTGTACAAACTTAACCCAGGGTGGAGTCAGTAAAACAAGAATTTTGGATAGATGGATGAATCTATTAGCATTGAAAGATGTATGGAGGGAAATAAAAGGATCAGAACGAGCTTATGCATTTTTTCTCAGGTTTATAATACTTATTCAAGAATAGATTATGTATTTGTTACAGAAAATATTAGTAAAAATCTAGAAGATATAAAGATAGGAATAATTAAAGAGTCCGACCATGCAAAAGTATTGATGGTTTTTAAATCAGAAGGAATAAAGAGTGGAGTCAATTGGAGATATGATTCCAAGTTATATAAAGACCCGGAGATTAAGACACAGATGATGCAAAACTGGGAGGAGTATTGGCATTGGAATGATACGGGAGAAGATGGATACCACATAGTTTGGGACACTATGAAGTCGATATTTAGAGGGGAATGTATTAAGCTGGCAGCTGTTAGAAATAGACAGTATAGGACTAAATATGAAGAAATGGAAAAGGAGATAAAAAATTGCAGGAGGAACACGCAAGAACAAAAAGTATGAGGACCTTTGACAAAATACAAAGGTTGAAAATGGAGATTGTGGGAAAGGACATAGAAAAGGTGCAAAGGGACCTAATTTATTTGAAGAGGGAGTACTTCGAATATGGCAATAAAAATTCAAAAATGTTGGCAAGAGCGGTGACAGAAAAAAGGAGTAAAAGGGAAATTGGAATTTTGATTAAGGATGTAATTAGATATAACAAATTAAAAGATAAAACAAAGATAATTAAAGATTTCTACCAGGAGTTATATACTGAAAAAAGATAAATGTAGGGAAGTTAAGAGATCAATTAGCAAAACAAATGGGGAAAAAGATAACTTTAGAGCATAAATCTAGAATGGAAGAATTAATAACAGTTAAAGAAATAAAAGATGTGAATGATAAGTTGAAGACATGCAAATCTCCAGGGGAAGATGGATTGCCAGCAGAGTTTTATAAGGAGTTTGAAGATAGGGTGGTCCCAAGTTTATTAAAACTATTTAATTATATATTGGAGGGGGGCTCAATTCCGACTTCTTGGCATAGATCTATAATTGTTCTAATACCAAAACCGGATAAAGATCCTGAAAAGGTGGAGTCATACAGACCCATCTCTTTAATAAATCAAGATGCAAAAAAATTTATGACAATATTGGCAAATAGACTAAACAATGTTATGAACAATTATATAAACAAAGATAAGGTGGGATTTCTAAAAGGAAGGCATATGGTGGACTTGACAAGGAGGGCTTTAGATATAATTGATGTTGCTACAAAAGAGAAAGAAAAAGTTGGGATGCTATCCCTGGATATATTTAAGGCGTTTGACATTCTTCAATGGGTGGCTATTAATGTTGTGTTAAATGTTTTGAACTTTAAAAACTGTGATAAAATGTATGAGGAGAGAAAAATGGCATAGACACCGGCAAACCACGCCACAAATCTTGCCAAGAGAACCCTATTGACCAAAACAAAAGGCAAAAACAAAAGGGCAGGCTAGGTGATACAGGATGCTTAACACCACAGAGTGGAGGAAGGGGAGGGACAGGAAAGGGGGAGGGGAAATGCAATCCTGCAAGGAGCAATACTGCATAGGGACATGGAATGTAAGATCAATAAACTAAGGTAAACTGGAAGTGGTAAAAAATGAGATGGAAAGAATAAGCATTGACATCTTAGGCATCAGTGAGCTCAAATGGACAGGGATGGGGGAATTCAGCTCTGGAAACCATCATATCTACTACTGTGGGCAAGAAAACCTTAGAAGAAATGGAGTAGCCATAATTGTCAATAAAAGAGTGAGAAAAGCAGTAATGGGATACAACCTTAAAAATGACAGAATGATGTCAGTCAGAATTCAAGGCAAACCTTTCAATGACACTGTGATCCAAATATACGCGCCAACCACTGGTGCTGATGATGCCACAATGGACCAGTTCTATGAGGACTTACAACACCTCATAGAACAGACACCAAGAAATGATGTCCAAATTATATTAGGAGACTGGAATGCCAAAGTAGGAAATCAAAAAGTGGACGGAATAACAGGCAAATTTGGTCTTGGAATACAGAATGAAGCAGGGCAAAGATTGATAGAGTTCTGCCAAGAGAATGCACTAGTCATAGCAAACACTCTCTTCCAGTAACACAAGAGGCGACTTTACACATGGACATCACCAGATGGCCAACACCGAAACCAAATTGACTACATACTCTGCAGCCGAAGATGGAGAACCTCCATACAGTCAGCAAAAACAAGACCTGGAGCAGACTGTGGCTCAGATCACAACCTATTGATTGCAAAATTCAGGCTTAGACTAAAGAAAATAGAGAAAACACGGAGACCAGAAAGATATCACCTAGACAGCATCCCTAAAGAATACACGGTGGAGGTGATGAACAGATTCAATGGCTTAGACTCGGTAGACAGAGTACCAGAAGAATTATGGACGGAGATGAGGGACATCATGCAGGAAGCAGCAAAGAAAACCATACCAAAAGAAAAGAAGAGTAAGAAAGCAAAGTGGTTGTCTGATGAGGCTCTTAAAATAGCAGAGGAAAGAAGGAACGCCAAAGTCAAAGGAGAAAGGAAAAAATACAATCATTTGAACACAGAATTTCAAAGAAAAGCAAGGAGAGATAAGGAGAACTACCTAAAAGAACAGTGCAGAGAAATGGAGGAAAACAACAAAAGAGGCAGAACCAGAGATCTTTTCAAAAAAATTGGCGAAATCAAGGGAACATTTAAAGCAAAAATGACCATGATAAGGGACAAAGATGGAAAGGAGCTAGCTGATGCAAAAGAAATTAAGAAAAGATGGAAAGAATACACAGAGGAACTTTACAAAAAGGACCTCAACACTCCTGTTAATCACAATGAAGAAGAAATTGAACTTGAGCCAGACATCCTGGAGAGCGAAGTCATAAAGGCCCTAAAGAGCACTGCAAACAGCAAAGCTAGTGGAGATGATGGTATCCCAGTTGAATTTTTCAAAGCGCTAAAAGATGATGGCATCAAATTACTGCATTCAATATGCCAGCAGATTTGGAAAACAAAACAGTGGCCACAGGATTGGAAAAGATCAGTATACGTCCCAATCCCAAAAAAGGGCAATGCCAAAGAATGCTCAAATTATCGAACAATCGCGCTCATCCCACATGCCAGCAAGGTGATGCTCAAGATAATACAGGATAGACTGCAGCAACATGTGGAGAGAGAATTACCAGAGGTGCAGGCTGGTTTCAGAAGAGGCAGGGGGACTAGAGACCACATTGCCAACATACGCTGGATCATGGAGAAAACAAAGGAATACCAGAAACAAGTTTACTTTTGTTTTATTGACTACACCAAGGCATTTGACTGTGTGGACCACAACAAGATGTGGCAAGTAATTAAAGAGATGGGAATTCCAGAGCACCTCATATGCCTCCTGAGAAATCTGTATATGAACCAAGAAGCAACAGTTAGGACAGAACACGGAATGACAGAATGGTTTGGAATAGGAAAAGGAGTAAGACAAGGCTGCATTTTGTCACCATGCTTGTTCAACCTATACACAGAGCACATAATGCGCAGTGCAGGGATGGAGGAATCACAATATGGGATTAAAATCGCTGGGAGAAACATCAATAATCTGAGATATGCAGACGATACCACCCTAATGGCAGAAAGTGAGGAAGACCTAAAGAATCTCTTGATTGGGTTGAAGGAGGAGAGTGCAAAAGCTGGCTTGAGACTCAATATCAAGAAAACCAAGATAATGGCAACAGGCCCAATCAGTTCCTGGAAAATAGACGGGGAAGAAGTAGAAGCAGTGACAGATTTTACTTTCTTAGGATCAAAGATCACTGCAGATGGGGATTGTAGCCATGAAATAAAAAGGCGACTGATTCTTGGGAGACAAGCAATGAGAAATCTGGGGAACATAGTGAAAAGCAGAGACATCACCTTGAAAACAAAAATTAGAATAGTCAAAGCAATGGTTTTCCCAGTGGTAATGTATGGATGTGAGAGCTGGACAATTAGGAAGGCTGAACGCAGAAGAATAGATGCCTTTGAAATGTGGTGTTGGAGGAGGGTTTTGAGAGTCCCCTGGACAGCGAGGAGAACAAATAGGTCAATCTTAGAAGAAATTAACCCTGACTGCTCATTGGAAGGTCAAATAGTAAAGATGAAGCTAAAGTACTTCGGACATCAAATGAGAAGGGAGGATTCACTTGAGAAGGCATTGATGCTGGGAAAGGTGGAGGGCAAAAGAAGAAGGGGAAGGCCAAGGATGAGATGGCTAGATGGCATTGTAGACACAATGGGCACAGAGCTGGGAGGACTGAGGGGGATGGTGGAGGACAGAGGCGCCTGGAGAACGATGGTCCATAGGGTCGCAAAGGGTCGGAACTGACTGTGCGACTGAACAACACAACAATTAATGAGATAATTAAATCTTATGGGTTTGGAGATAGATTTAAGAGAATTATTGAATAATTATATCAGCAAAGTTCTGCCAAGATTAGAGTAAATGAGGTTATGACAGACGAGGTAAAATTAGAGGCAGGAACACGTCAAGGGTGCCCATTATCTCCAATACTATTTATTATGGCAATGGAGGTGTTAGCAAACGCCATAAGACAGGATAGAAAGATTGAGGGAGTCGCCGATATAAAGATCAGCCTTTATGCTGATGATACTCTAGTAAGTGTAAAACATCCTTTGAGGGCTTTGGATAGGATTCAAGAACACCTAATTGATTTCGAGGAAGTAACGGGATTGAGGATAAATTGGGATACGTCTGAGATGATAACATGGAATGTAGTTAAAGAAGATCAAAATAAAATAAAAGATAAATATAAAATTCAGGTTAAGGAATTTGCAATATAATAAATTAAGGTTGTCTTGGTTCGGTAGAGTGGCACTATGTAAGATGATGTTACTTCCAAAATTAAATTTTTTTGTTTGATGCCCTCCCGATTCAATTAAATGATAAAGAAATTAAAGATTTTCAAAATTTATTTAATGCATATTGTAATGGAGGAAGAATATCTAGACTCAATAGAGGCTTGCTGTATTTATCCCAAAAAGAAGGTGGATTGGACATACCAAATCTTAAAAACTATTATAGAGCTTTTCAAATGTTGTTAAAATGTTAAGGAAGGAGAAATTAATTTGGGAGGACATCAAGATGAAGGAATTAAATCAGATTGGCAAAGTAGTATTTTTGGATAAAGAGAGGAATAAGGTAGGGGTCAAAAATAAAATGTTGAAAGCAACACTTGATACTTGGGTAAAAGTAAAGAAGGATTTAGTCCCTGATGTATCTCCGATTATAGAAATAGTTGATTTTAAAAAATTCCCGATAAAGTTAGATAGAGAAGCCAAGGAAATTTTGGGTGAATATAATATTTTTCTGTTGAAAGATTGGGTAAAAGCGTGTAAAGATAAGGAGAAAAATGTGGAGTTATATACACAGCTGAATTTAAATTGGTTACAGGTATTACAGGTAAATAAATGGAATAGTGTCTATTTGGAAGAAAATAGTTTGGAAAGAGATACCACTGATTTTGAGGAAATATTATTGAAAATTAGAAGAGGGGAAGTGGATATAAAGGGTTTGGTGAGCAAAATTTACAGGATTTTAAACAAAGATATCAACTCACAAGAAATATTGAAGAAAATATGGGAGCAAGATCTTAATGTTAGCATCACAGATTTCGATTGGAAAAAGAAATGGAATAAAAGAATCATGAGAGCTATGTCTGTCAGAATAAAAGAACATAATTTTAAAATTTTGTGGAGATGGTATTTGACCCCAGTGCGGTTACACCAGATAGATAAAATAAAAGTCAAATGTGTTGGAGATGTAAAAAGAAATTGGGAACTTATAAGCATATGTGGTGGAGTTGTAGGATAGTAAAGGAATTTTGGGAGAAAATAGGAAAAGAAATTCTCAGAATTATGGGGGTAAACGTTAATCTGGGGCCAAATTTAGCCTTATTGACAGACACAGGAAAAGTATATTTAGATAAGGATAAAAAAGAACTGTTGTCTATATGTATGACAACAGCGAGGCAATGTATACCGAGGAATTGGAAAAATGACTTAACATTAAAGATCAAAGAATGGTATAGGGAAATGTGGCAGTTAGCTCTGAATGATAAATTAACATGGGAATTGAATAAGAAAAAGGGAATAGTAAAAGAGAACAGATTTTTTTGAATTTGGCAACCCTTTGTCGATTATGGTAAAAATAATAATGATGGGAGCAGACCAGTGCCTGAACATTCCAGTTTTTGGAAATAATATAAATGTGTGTCCTACCGCACCCTCCTGGGCCTTGTATAGTCACTTAGGGTGATAAAGCACTTGAATTTTATTGTACTTTATTGGAAAGTCTGTATCTTTGCTTCAAGGAAAAGATCTCTAATGATTGCTTGAAAAACAAATTAGTTTAATTATAGAAACTCTTAATCAAGTAGAAATCTATTAAATGACAGGATGAATTTGACTGTCTATACTTAATCCAGTGCAGCTTTATTCTTACTTTATGAGTATGTTAGTGTTGATTTTTTTCTCTTTCTATATATGTCGATCTCCTTTTTGTCTAATGTATATATATTTTGTTTTTGTTTGTTTTTTCTTCATATATATCCTTTGTTGTTGTTTTTTATATGTTAAAAATCAATAAAAATTATTTTTTAAAAAAGAACAATATCTTTTAAAAAAAAACAACCTAATGTAAATAGGAGAAGAAAGATCCAGAAACACTGAGGGGAGCATTAGAAAGTAACGCTAAACACATCAACCGGATTTATTAAAAATAATAATAACATTCCAATATAAACTAATTAAAATTCTAAAATGGAGCAAATAAAAAGGACACCAAGTGGACGAGGATACAAAAAAATGGACAAAGACAACAAAACCAGGAGAAATGAACCCGAAAAATATAACTGACGATAAAAAATTTAGCATTGGAGGACGATACACCTTTGATAACACAAAACAAGGTAACATTTTTAAAAATTATACTACTTCACAACCACTCTCTACGTTAAATTCTGAAATGGATAAAACAATAAATAACAACATAACAACACAACAAAAACTGGAGAAATTACATGCAAATTCTGAAGTTGAAAAACAATATTTTACAAAAGTAAAAGAATACACAATTCTTGAAACTGAAGAATTTACAGTAATATTACAAGAAATAGAAAATTCAGAACAAAAAATGAAACAACCTATACGCAAAACGCAACAATCAGAACAAAATTTAGAAAATCAGCAAAATTTTGAAATTAAAATGCAAAACAAAAAACAACAATTACAAACAGTGATGGAAAAAGAAATAAAATCAAATGAAAAAATAACAAATGAAAAACATAACAACATAACTGAAAATACAAAGAAGCAACTACAAGAAATAATTAAAAAATTAATAAGAAACAAATTTCAGAAATAGAAAACCAAAATAAAAGATCAATAAAAAATGAACCACAATGGAAAATTTCAAAAAACAAACAAGAAGATGACAGTAAAATAAAAAAATTAAAAAACAAAGAAATCCTTATTGTAAGAAAAAAGGAAATAATACAGCAAACACTTAAAAATGATAATAAGGACAACTTCTCTGAAAACCTTAATAAACAAATTCAAGAAATAATTGAAAAAATCAATAACAAACAAATACCAGAAAAAGGATACAATTACTAAAAGAACTATGAGAAAACAAAAACTATGCACAATTCCAGAAACTAAAGAAGAAGACATCACAAACAATGAACAAGAACAAGACAAAAATAGCATTCATTCAACAATCATACCAATTGATTTCATCATCCAAAGGCAACTTCTGTTCATGTTAAACCCACCAACGAATATCAACATCCCATTAGGTCTGCTAATGCTGAATCATTTCATAACAATTAAAAATAATCAAGAAACACAAGCTACCCAGACACAATCAAGAGGTAAGTGAAACAATCCTAAGATCACACTTATGATTTAGTTTAAAAAATTATGCAATGTATTTTTGCTACAGATATTACACAATTAAATCAATGGGAGAAAACAAGCAACAAATAACAGTTTTTAAAGTAAGTAATATTAATCTAAAAAAATTGAAAACATTTTTTTATCTGTTACAACAATAAATTCTATAGTACAATAAAATCAATATTATTCATTTTAAAAAATAAAAATAAAAAAATTCCTTACACCATTACGTTTATTCACAAACAACTCTAATAAATTCATTTCATTCTTTTTTCAAAGAATCAAAATTTCAACATATTACAACACAGATGCAAATTAAAACTGTTTAAAGGTAAGTCAATTAAAAAAAACCTAAAGAAAGCAAAAACTAAGTAAAATAATTAAATATACATTCTTATGTTTTACAGAATATGAAAACAACAAAAAACAAACCAACAGAAGAAAAAAATATATATTTACAAATTTATATAGTTGAAGTTATACATCATTTAAAGATTATACAGCAACAAATGTTGACTTAAAATGTTTATTGTTGACTTAAAAATGTTTATATATTTAATATTTTGAAAAAAACATATTATGTAACTTACATTAACATAATTGTTAATATATATATATATTTAAAAACACATTACAAAAATGAAAAATGAAAAAAAATATTACTTTACAGTATCGAAACAATAAAATCTGCTTAACAAATGACAACATAAAAATTGTACATAAATAAAAACTTTTAAGAAAACAATAACATACTTACCTCTTTTTTACATTACTTAAAAAAAACCCAACAACACAATTTAAAACAGCCCGACAACACCGGGCAAACTATGCTAGTATACATTATAAACAGTAACAGTAACAATAATACAACAAGCCCATTGGCTAACAGAGTGTGCACATTTTTGATCCACTTATTTGCATAAGAATAGATACATGAGAAAAGATACATTCCGCTCATGTCAGGAAACATAGTTAACATACATAACATTCTCCCCCCCTAGGTAAAAACAAAATCTTTTAACCAGAATGGCAGTCCAGTTTCCCTTCTGGGTTGGACGCTTGGCTGAACTGGCTCAGGGGCTTGTAGGATGGGTAACTCGACTGGAGTGAGGCATTGACTAGAGGGGGAGGATTGTCAACCCAAATTAAAGCCCCGTTTGTCAGATGGAGGAGCAGAGGATCGCTCAAAACCAAAATCTAATTCTGTGGATGAATAAGACAACTCAGGGTCCCTCCTGTGTGTACTAAGAGTGGAGGGTGACTCCAAACAAAATTGGTCATCATCAATAAAGGAATCCAGAGTGCTAGGCTGGGACAGTGTAGGGGTACACCTGGCCGGAATAGGGGAGCATTCCACAAATTCCCATTGAAATCAGTTCCTAAAAGACACTTCTGGGTCAATGTTGGCTGACTGCTGACTATTACTTCTGTCCCGTGGGTTTAAATGGGTCAGGGCCAATCCTAGCATTGAGTGTCTGTATTTGTCTTGTGGGTCCAGTACTCTGGGTCTCAATTAATCCGCGGGCCTCCTCCAGATCAGACCAGTGGCTGTTTCGATTCTGAAAGAAACAGGACCAGTTTGATCGAAACCCAGGCACCCACATAGGGCCACCAGCTGCATAATTGCGGCAATGTACAGGGTCTCCGGATGTGAAACCCTTCTGGTGTTGGATCGCTATATTTATGCCTTTGTCCTCCAACCTAGAGGGATCCAACCTGTCCAGCAAGGATGACAGTTTCCTTCACTGGAGCAATTCAGCAGGACAGCCCTGAGGCAAGGGGGGGTGAGCCTATATATGAAAAGAAACTGGCATAACTGGAGCTCCAAATCCCCTTCACCCATATGCCGAAGCACATCATTAGTTGTGCACACCTGCCATTCTACCTGGCCATTGGTGGCTGGGTGGAATGGGGTGGCTGTGATGTGCCTAATTGCATTCCTTTCCATGAAGAATTTGAATTCTGCAGATGTTTATGTGGACACGTTGTCGGACACCAGCACATCTGGAAGTCCAAATGCTGCAAACAGTCTTCTTAGGTGCATTATCGTGGTGGCTGAAGTGGTATTACGCACCCTAATCACTTCCAGCCACTTAGAGAATGAATCCACAACCAACAAAAATAGGGCACACTTAAATGGACCTGCAAAATCTATATGCAACCTGGACCACGGGCCCCGAGCAGAATCCCATTCCTGAGAGAGAAGGTGGGATTGTTCTGGGAGGATTGACAACTGACACAAGTGCCGACCATTTGTTCTATGTCTTGCTCCAGTTGAGGCCACCAAAAGTAGCTATGGGCAAGGGCTTTGGAATGGACAATTCCTGGGTGACTTATGTGAAGTAGATGCAAAACCTTTTTCTTAAGAGTGACAGGAATGACCACCCGCCGGCCCCATAAAAGGCAACCTCGTTCCACTGAGAGTTCCAAATGCTTGCAGTGGAATGTTCTGAATTCCTTGGCTAGAGGAGAGACAGGCCAGCCGTTTTGTACCCAAGACATTACTTTAGTCAATGTTACATCCTTGGCCGTAGCCTTGGCTGTATCTGAGAGGACAACCGGGGGTGAGACGAAAGCCTCAATCATAAGGACCTGGTGGTTGCTTTCGATCTCGCAATCGGCTTCCCCAACCCCTGGCAGTGGAGAACGTGACAGGGCATCAGCGTGGCTGATGTTCTTGCCAGGCCTGTGCACCAAAGTAAAATCGTATGCATTTAGGAAAATTGCCCAACGCAACATCCTTGGGGACAGAATTTGAGGTGTGGGCTTCCCGTTCATAAAGATTCCAAGGAGGGGCTTGTGGTCAGTTACGATGGTAAAAGGTCTTCCGTAAAGGTAATCGTGGAATTTCTTAGTGCCAGCCACGATTGCCAACGCCTCCCTGTCTGAGCATAATTTTTCTCAGGCTTTGAGAGTGAATGGGAATAGAATGCTACAGGGGCTTCCCTCCCATCATTTAGTACATGGCATAACACAGCTCCCACCCCACAGGGGATGCATCACACACAAGTACAACTTCCTTGTTAGGGTCAAAATGAGTTAATACAGCATCCGAAGATAGCAGCCTTTTAAGTTCTAGGAACGCTTTCTCCTGGCAATGGACCCAGTGCCAAACAGTATCTTTCTTAAGAAGCCAATGTAATGGTTCGGCAACTGAGGCTTTGCGATGGAGAAAAGTGTGATAGAAGTTTAACAATCCTAGAAATGATTGCTATTCGGCTTTACATTTTGGCCTGGGTGCATTTTGCACGGCCACCACCTTGGAGTCAGAGGGCATGATACCTTCCGGTGTAATTCGGTACTCCAGGAACTTCACTTCCTGTGCCAAAAACACACATTTGTCTCTTCTGAGACATAGACTGGCCCTCTCGAAACGTGACAGGACTTGATCGAGCCTGGCTGCTTATTTGACAGTGTCCCTAGCGGTGATCAGGACATCATCAAAATATGGCAGGACCCTGGGCAAACCTTTTAAAATATGTTCTACAAGAGTTTGAAATATTCCGGGGGCTGCATTCACCCCGAATTGTAGTCGAATTACCTTAAATGCCCCCCTATACATTACTATGGTCTGCTCTATGGCAGCAGCAGGAGACACAGTCAATTGTTGGTAAGCCTGGGCAAGGTCAAGTTTTGCAAAGCAATTTCCTCCGTGCAAGGAGGCAAGAAGGTGGCTTAACACGGGCATAGGATATGCGTTTGGGTGAATAGCTTTATTGATGGTACACTTGTAGTGAGCGCATATCCTGACCTCTCCGTTACTTTTCAAAGCATTAACTATTGGTGTCTCCCCCTGTGCAGAGTCCACTGGCACTAGGATGCCCTGCCCAACCAGTTTGTCCAACTCGGCTTCTTTCTTCTCCTTTAAAGCAAAGGGTACCGGGCGTAGCTTCATCCGGATGGGCCGGACGGTTGGGTCAAGCTCAAAGTCAGCAGGGGGTCCTTTGTATAACCCTAAACCCTTTTTGAACACCTCAGGATGTGCAGCACAAATGTCAAGGATTGGGTCAGCGTCTATTGCGTGAATGCCAGAAAGCCAGCTTCCCAGGGGCCTAAACCATTGGGTCTCAATAAGACAGTTAGTGCCCTGCTTAACTACAACCAATGGCAAGGAGGTGCAAATGTTTTTGAATTTGACCAAGAAATTTCCCACCCCAAGGACCGGAATCTGGCAACCTTGGGAAGTTTTAAAAGATTTGAGCTTGGACCAAGAGGCAGGAGGAATTCTCAAAAACTCCCACTGTGGGATTATGGAAAAGGTAGTACCTGAATCCACCTCCATCTTGAAGGGGATGTCCTGCAGGTTCAGGTCTGCAAAGAAATGCTTGCTGACGATGCCCACTTGGCACAGCTCAGGCTCTGGTGACACTTTGGCGGGGGACGTTTTGTGGTGATGACTCTTCTTGGACTCAGGTGCTGGAGTTCTTTGCTTTCACTGTCGGTATACTTTAGCAATGTGCCCTTGTTGCCCGCAGTTGTGGCATTCTGCGGTGCAGAAGGGGCGCTTCCTGCAGTCATGCCGAGCTCTGCAGCCATCACGCTTGCAAAGGAATTTCTTCTCCCGATCATCACGGTGCTCTCTGTGCTTTCATCGGGCCGCTCAGACTTCTCCCTCTGCATCGCTGGACTCTGATGAAGAGGTGGAACCAGGTGGTTCTGAGGAGGATGAAGATGAATTTTGCTGAGCTTGCACAGCTGAGTCGGTGGCACTGGTGGTGGAGTGGCGATGCCAGAAAAGCTTGATCCCGGACCGTGCAGCCTCAGACGCTACTGCCTCTTCTAGGACAGCCTTGAAAGTTAGCATCTTTCTGATCATGAGGCGACATTGAGTAGCTTCGTCCCGCATGCCATCTAGCAGATAGTCCCGGAGTGCTTCTTCGATGTTGTCCCACTTGCGCAGAGCGGCAGTGTAGTCTGCAATGGACTCTCCAGGTAGCTGCTCCCTTCTGTTGCCCATATCTCTGGACGCGCTGGGTCAAATGTGCCAATGTTGCTGCCATGTGGGGACGCCATCCCACCTTCATTGCCAGTTTCATGTTCAGGGAATGAAGAAGCAGATGAGTGAAGTAGTGAAATTCAACTCTTTATTAGTGGGGTTTGAACACAGTTTGGATGTGGCAAAACTCTGACTTATATACAGTATAAACAGTAACAGTAACAATAATACAATAAGCCCATTGGCTAACAGAGTGTGCACATTTTCGATCCACTTTTTTGCATAAGAATAGATACATGAGAAAAGATACATTCTGCTCCTGTCAGAAAACACAGTGAACATACATAACAAAAACATTATAACAATTTAAGTTGGATATGGTTAAAGCTGGGGAATCATTAAGAAAGAAACTGAAGGTTTGAGTTCTGCTGTACAAAAACAAGCACTCCAAATGAATGTTATGAAAGTTCAAATACAAGGAATTAGTGCAAAGAGCAAATGTTGACTTTGATAAGAAAATGATGAAACTGTGTTATACCTCATCTGTGAATGTTCAAAGATTGTGCAAACATTACAAAGCAAGACATGATAGAATTGCACTGGTCACTATATAATATTTTTTAATCTGCCAGCATCCAAGAATTTGTGGGAACATCAAGTAGAGAAGATGTTAAAAATTACTAAATTTCCAAATTCAAATCCTTACTTTTTGGCAAAATCTCACTTTTCTTGCCCTTCTTGTTTCCTTCTTGGTCCCATTCACTGCTGCCCAGCTGGCAAAGCCGCGGCTTTGCCACTTGCCTCCCCAGCCAAGGCTGCTTCCCAAACTCCGACCTTGAAGTGCAGGAATTAAGAGCTTTCTTTTGGGTGAGCTTTTACAAGCTTTTATGTCTCTTTTAAGTTTATTTTCTCATTTTGTTTTCCCATTAGTATTGTAATGGGCGAGCTCACAGATATGTGAGTAAGATAAGTGGTAATCTTCTCTTTGTGGGGTGAGCTTTTTGAACATGAACAACATAATTTTTTGGGTAGGAGTCTTCTTTTCTCTCTTTGTGGAGCTTTTTTTTTGGATCCTTCAGATTTTTGAATTGGATTGCAGCAGGATTTTATGTGTGCCTGACTCTCCTGTTCCCTTTTGCTCTTTAAATACTGGAGTTTTGGATACACAATAGCTGGATTACTCAATTGCATTCAAGATTTTTGAGACATTATTACAATTTGCAGCTGGAGTTATTTTTGGATTATAAAATCTTCAATCAAGTTGTGGGGGTTTGGAAGCAATTTCATTATTGGATTATAATAAAGAATTAGGACTTTGAGCCTGGATATAAGTGTGAGTGAGGATTACCTTCTCTCTATTTTATTGTGAATGTGGCTATGGATATAAGGAAAAAAAATCTTTAATCAAGTACTGGAATTTGGAAATAATTTTTAATATTGGACTATAAATTGTTGGCTTGGAGTATAAAGTGAGTGGGGTAAACTGATCCTGGATCTTGATCAAGATATTGGACTGGGCATAAATAAAACTGTTGCTGCACTGAGATTGATATTTGAATTGACAATGGATAAAGCTGGGAAAGGAAAGGGGGAGGAGGAGGAGGTGGTGAGACCCAAGAAGAAGGATAAGGCTGAAACTGAGGATACATCCCCTCCATCAACATCACCAGATCCTGCACCAGTGGACCAAACACAATTAATGGTTGAGATGGGTAAATTGTTTAAGAAATTTGAGTGGATGGAGGAGGTGAATGTGAAAGGTTTTCGGGAAATGAAAGAATTAAGAGGGAAAGATAAAAATGAAATTATGGTGAAGCAAGACAAAATGTATACAATGTTTTAGGATTTTGCTCACAAAGTTGATTTTACCTTTCAAAAGCTGGAAACAAATGTTAATTTGATGCAAAGGGATTTGAAATTGATGCAAGCAGATATAAAAGGGTTGCATGAGGAGGATAAAGAAATTAAGTCAAAGGTGGAAGTGCAAGAGAAAAGGTTAGATATGGTGGAAGAGATGATGAGAAAGCAGAATATTGTGATACGCCATCTTGTGGAAAAAACACCAAACCAGCTGAAAGATAGAATAATCGATTGGCTGAATAATTTGAAAATGGGGAAAGACTTTGTTAATGAAGATATTGTAAGTGTTTATAGATTGGGATCAAGAAAAGGGAGAAGTGTTCAAAGAAATGTTTTGGTTAAATTCACAAATTGGGGGGGACAAATTAAAGATGATGGCCTTTTTAAAACAAGCAGGGTCTGGCACTTTGAAAATTGAAGGGAATGATGTGGAAGTGTACAATGATATTGCAGTGAATGAACGAGCTTGGCATTACAAAATGAAGCCAGTAACCAAACTTTTGATATCATGTGGGATAAAATACAATTGGAGATTTCCACAACAGCTAAGATTTTTCACGACAAAAAATGCACATAATCGATCCTGAAACTGATGCACTGAGTTATGTAAGTTCAATTGAATTGGAAGAAGTGTCTTCAAGAGAGTGGCTTTCATTAAGGAAAGAATTATTGGAATCGGGAGGTATAAGTAGAGAGTTTGGAGGTGCAGAACAGGATGGTGCAGCAGGAGGGAAGGAAGAGGGGTCCAAAACTGAGAGTGGTGTTAAGGAAGGGTGAAGTATTTGGATGAGAGAATTTAAGACTGAATTTGTAGTTGAAAGAGATGTTTTGATTTTAATCTTATTTAAGAGTGATTAAAATTAGAATGGGATAGGATAAGAAAATTGTGCAGGAGCTTTTTGAGCTTAATAGATACATCTTCCACATTCCCCCCTCCTCCTCTCTTTGTTCGGCAAAGGTGGCTTTTTTTCTTTTTAAAGAAAAGGGTGGGGAGGGTAGTTTTGGTAATGGGAGGGAAGGGTACACGCCTATTGGAAAAATCAGAGATGAAAGAAGATCGTTGTAGTTTAAGTTATGAGAAATATTAAGGTCTTAACATGGAATGTGAAGGGTACAGGGTCTCAAGTTAAGAGAAGAAGAATTGAATCAGCGTTAAGGAAGGACAGGCCGGATGTAGTCTTTCTTCAGGAAACTCACCAAAAATCTCAAGATACAAATAAGATTTTTTTTAAAGGGGATGCAGTATTATGAAAAATTGTTTGGTACCTCAAAGGCAAGAGGGGTGGCTATTTTGATTTCGGCTAGGTTGGGTTTTGAAATGACAAGTAGTATTTCTGACCCAGAAGGAAGATATTTGATTGTAAAAGGGAAAATTGATGATGAGGAAGTGACTCTGGTGAACATATACGCCCCAAATGGCCATCAAGAGGTATTCCTAGAGAAAATGTGTAAAATATTGGTAAAAGAAAAGACGATAAAATGATAGTGG
This sequence comes from Bradypodion pumilum, assembly GCA_035047305.1. Lineage (NCBI taxonomy): Eukaryota > Metazoa > Chordata > Lepidosauria > Squamata > Chamaeleonidae > Bradypodion > Bradypodion pumilum. Next base: position 249,564,711 of record JAWDJD010000002.1, read on the forward strand.
CTGGGGATTTTAATCTAATAAAGTCAAACCTAGATTGCACAAATATATTAAGATGTGGAAAAGGTCTTAAACAACAATTTTTGGATAAATGGTTAGAAATTTTAGGATTGAAGGATACCTGGAGTGAGATTAAGGGGTCGGAAAGAGTTTATACATATTTTTCACATGTTCATAATTCATACTCCAGAATAGACTACATATTTGTAACAGAAAATATGATCAGGAATATAGACGAGGTGGAAGTGGGAATCTTTAAAGAATCAGATCATGGAAAAGTGTTGACAGAACTGAGCATAGAGGGTATGAGGAAAAAGAGAAGGAATTGGAGATATGACCCTAAATTGTACAAAGACCATGAGTGTAAAGAACAAATAATGGAGAGTTGGAAGGAAAGTTGGCTTTGGAATGATACGGATGAGGTGAGCTTTAATATGGTGTGGGATGCCATGAAGTCGGTTTACAGAGGTGAAAGTATTAGGCTGGCTAGCTTCAGAAATAAACAACTTAAGGTGGCACAAGATGAAATTGAGAATGAGATAAAGCAGTTGCAGGAACAACATACAAGGACTAAGGATAAGAAAGTTTCTGATAATATGCAAAGATTGAAGACCGAATTAATAGGAAAGGACATAGAAAAGGCAAAATGAGATTTGGTATATTTAAAAAGAGAATATTTTGAATATAGTAATAAGAATTCAAAATTATTAGCAAGGGCTGCAAAAGAAAAGAGAGAAAAAAGGAAAATTGGAATTCTGATTAATAAGGATGGGGCAAGATGTAATAAAATTGGAGATAAATGTAAAATTGTGAAAGACTTCTATCAGGCGCTATATGCGAAAGAGAACATAGATTTGGTGAAATTAAAAAAACAATTGGAGAAACAAATAAACAGTAAGATTACACAGGAACACAAGAATAAGATGGAAGAATTAATAACGGAAAAGGAAATAAAAGAGGTTATAGCCAGCTTAAAAATGGATAAAGCGCCTGGAGAAGATGGGTTACCAGCTGAGTTTTATCAGGAGTTTAAAGAGGTAGTGGTGCCGAAATTGACTAAATTATATAATTATATATTAGAAGGAGGGCAAATTTCGACTTCGTGGTATAGGACTATAATAGTGTTATTGCCAAAGCCTGGAAAGGATCCAGAAAAGGTTGAATCTTATAGACCAATCTCATTGATAGATCAAGATGCTAAGATCTTCACAGCAATATTGGCTAATAGATTGAATAATTTTATGGGTAATTATATAAATGAGGATCAGGTGGGATTTTTGAAGGGTAGGCATATGTCAGATTTGATGAGAAGAGTTGTAAATTTAATTGACATGGTAGGACAAATAAAAGATAAAGTAGGTTTATTATCCCTAGATATTTTTAAGGCATTTGACTCTTTGCAATGGGTAACAATTAATGAGATAATTAAAGGCTATGGATTTGGGGATAAATTTAGAAAGATAATTGGACAACTATACCAACAAGGTACAGCAGTAGTAAGCGTAAATGATGAAGATACAGAAGAAGTGAATTTAGAAGCAAGTACAAGGCAGGGCTGTCCTTTGTCTCCAATTTTGTTTATCATGGCAATGGAGTTGTTGGTGAAAGCCGTAAGGGAAGATAAAGAAATAGAAGGGGTTCTAGGTAACAAGATAAGCTTATACGTGGATGATACTTTGATAATAACTAAACACCCCAGGAAAACACTGGATAGAATACAAGCGCAGTTGAAGGATTTTGAGGAAATGACAGGTTTGAAAATTAATTGGGATAAATCAGAAATGATACTGTGTAATATGGGTAAGGAAGAACAGCAAAGGATAAAGGGAAAGTGCAATTTACAAATTAAGGATAATTTGAAATACTTGGGGATAAATATTTCAAATAAATTTGAAGAGCTTAAGAGATTGAATTAGGAAAAATTAAAAAAAGAAATTAAGGATAGAATACAACAATTACAAAAATTGAAGCTGTCATGGTTTGGAAGAATTACAATATGTAAAATGATGTTACTACCAAGAATCAATTTTTTATTTGATGCCCTTTCAATTCAAATGAAGGACAAAGAAATTAAGGAGTTCCAAAAAATGATAAATAATTTTTGTAATGGGGGGAAAAGGCCTCAATTGGCAATTTTTTTTGATATTTATCCTAGAAGGAGGGGGGATTAGGGATGCCAAATTTGATGACATATTATCGAGCTTTTCAAATTAAGAATGTTGTGAAGATCTTGGCTAGAGAAAGGGTAATTTGGGAAGAAATTGAAATGAAAGAGTTTAGTCATATAGGAAAATGTTCTTTCTAGGAGGGAGTATGGAGAAAGTAGTTATTAAAAATAAAATGATGAAGGCAACACTGGGAACATGGGGAAAAGGTAAAAAGGGAATTGGTATCAGATTTTTCACCTATTATTGAATTGGAAGATATGGAAAATTTCCCAATAAAAATTAATAAAAGGATTAAAGTACTTGACGAGAATGGAGTTTTTCTGGTGAGAGACTGGATATGGGCCTGTAGAGACAACGGGAGGAAAACAAATATATATGGACAATTGAGATTTAATTGGTTTCAGATAGGGATGGTAAACAAGTGGAATAGTAAGTATATGAAAGAAGTTGGACTAGAAAGAGGGAGGACTGAATTTGAAGAATTAATTTTAAAAATAGGAAAGGGACAAACAGGAATAAAAGGGCTGGTGAGTAAAATATATATAATGATGAATAAGGAAGGTAATCCAAAGGGGAAATTGAAAGCAAGTTGGGAACAGGATTTAAAGATTATTATTATTATTATTATTATTATTATTATTATTATTATTATTATTATTATTATTATTATTATTATTATTATTATTATTATTATTATTATTATTATTATTATTATTATTATTATTATTATTATTATTATTATTATATTTACATTTCTATACCGCTTCACTTCCCTTAAGAGAACTCAGAGCGGTTTACAGCATGTAAAATAAGTAAGAAATACAATCCAAAATACAGAAACAGTATACAAATCAGATTCAGACAAAATACAAAATCACAATTATAAAATAGTCAATTAATTACATCAAAAAGTACACAATATAAAAAATTCCAAACATCAAATACAAATCATCACAGAGTAACAATATCAAAAATGTACCCCGCACAGTCCTTCTGGTCCTTCCAGAGGGGAATGGGACAAAAACGTGCACCAGTCCTGGAGCTCCTAGTCGACCGGCCTCCTTACCTCCACCGAGGCCAAGACCATGAGCGACGATGATGGCAAATCCAGCTGGCCGGAGCGGCGATGGGCTTCAGCATGATGTGACGGCCCACAGCTGTGGCAATGGTCCTTGGGGCGGCGGTGATTGCTCCCTCAGCTGTCCTTACTCCCGGCCGACCCGGGGGGAGGAATGCGAAACTCCAGCATCCAGTGTTGGGGTGGGGGCGGCGGCAGCGCTTTTGAGGGCGCAGTCCACCCCCAGCTGTTCTGACTCCCCGCCGACCGGCCGGGCCGGGGGGAGGAGCGCGGAGCTCCAGAGTCCGGCGTCCGGTGCTGGGGTGGGGGCGACGGCAGCGCTTTTGAGGGCGCAGTCCACCCCCAGCTGTTCTCACTCCCCGCCGACCGGCCGGGCCGGGGGGAGGAGCGCGGAGCTCCAGAGTCCGGCGTCCAGTGCTGGGGTGGGGGCGGCGGCAGCGCTTTTGAGGGCGCAGTCCACCCCCAGCTGCTCTCACTCCCCGCCGACCGGCTGGGCCGGGGGGAGGAGCGCAGAGCTCCAGAGTCCGGCGTCCGGTGCTGGGGTGGGGGCGGCGGCAGCGCTTTTGAGGGCGCAGTCCACCCCCAGCTGCTCTCACTCCCCGCCGACCGGCCGGGCCGGGGGGAGGAGCGCGGAGCTCCAGAGTCCGGCGTCCGGTGCTGGGGTGGGGGCGGCGGCAGCGCTTTTGAGGGCGCAGTCTACCCCCAGCTGTTCTCACTCCCCGCCGACCAGCCGGGCCGGGGGGAGGAGCGCGGAGCTCCAGAGTCCGGCGTCCAGTGCTGGGGTGGGGGCGGCGGCAGCGCTTTTGAGGGCGCAGTCCACCCCCAGCTGCTCTCACTCCCCGCCGACCGGCCGGGCCGGGGGGAGGAGCGCGGAGCTCCAGAGTCCGGCGTCCGGTGCTGGGGTGGGGGCGGCGGCAGCGCTTTTGAGGGCGCAGTCCACCCCCAGCTGCTCTCACTCCCCGCCGACCGGCCGAGCCGGGGGGAGGAGCGCGGAGCTCCAGAGTCCGGCGTCCGGTGCTGGGGTGGGGGCGGCGGCAGCGCTTTTGAGGGCGCAGTCCACCCCCAGCTGTTCTCACTCCCCGCCGACCGGCCGGGCCGGGGGGAGGAGCGCGGAGCTCCAGAGTCCGGCGTCCGGTGCTGGGGTGGGGGCGGCGGCAGCGCTTTTGAGGGCGCAGTCCACCCCCAGCTGCTCTCACTCCCCGCCGACCGGCCGGGCCGGGGGGAGGAGCGCGGAGCTCCAGAGTCCGGCGTCCGGTGCTGGGGTGGGGGCGGCGGCAGCGCTTTTGAGGGCGCAGTCCACCCCCAGCTGCTCTCACTCCCCGCCGACCGGCCGGGCCGGGGGGAGGAGCGCGGAGCTCCAGAAGATAGAGGACCAGAATTGGACAAATAAATGGAAGAAAAGGATTATGAGAACTATGTCTGTCAGAGTCAAAGAACACAATTATAAAATGAAATTATATCAGATAGATACCCTGTTTCCCCGAATATAGGACTTCCTCCCATAATAGGACACACACACCCTTCCCCCCTGCCTTTGAAATATAAGGCATCATCCAAAAATAAGACCTCCTTACCTCCTGGCGTGGCCCATAAGAAAGCCTGTCACATCGGAGTCTCAATTGCCTCCCCGCTCACAACCAAGAGAAGTTTCCCCTGGTGAGAGCGGGATCAAGACTCCGACGCGGCAGGCCTTCTTATGGGCCGTGCCGGCCGCCTCACAGCTGAAGCCAGTCTCAATCGCGCTTCCCCACGTCCCTTGGTTGTGAGTGGGGAAGCGTGATCAAGACTGGTATTCTTCTTCATGGAAAAATAAGACATCCCATGAAAATAAGACCTTGTGCTGATTTTGGAGTTTAAAAAAATATAAGACAGCGTCTTATATTCGGGGAAACACGGTAATAAGAAAGACAAAATGTGTTGGTGGTGTAAGAATGCACTAGGTACATATGAACACATGTGGTGGAGTTGCAACGTGGTAAAGGATTTCTGGGGGAAAATTCAAAATGAGATAAGCAAAATTATGGGGGAAAAATAAAGTTGGGACCAAATACCATCATGCTGACAGATGTGGAAGGTACAAATTTAAGCAAAGATAAAAAAGAGTTACTAGAAATAATGTTGACAACAGGTAGATTGTGTATCGCTAGAAAATGGAAAAATGATGTGAATATGAAAATTGAGGAATGG